>CATIUR010000001.1:54630000-55230000 GCA_949592205.1 Helichrysum umbraculigerum | reverse complement strand
TTCGCCTTACAATCCTTTGTCTGATGTCCATAACGTTTGCATTTGCCACAGGGAGTACCACAGTGTTCTTTGTGATGATGGTTACAGTTTGGGCAGTAAGGCCTGAGTCCTTCATAGCCTTTCTTTTCTCCGGACCCCGTAGCATTGATCTTGACTACCTTCGCCCTATTCGTTAGTTGATGTTCTGGGCTGTTGTTGGCATTTCCTTCCCATTTCCTCTTATTGTTTAACACCTTCGCCCCATAGTCCTCTTCAGTAGGATCACTAGGTTGTGCCATTAGTGTTATCGAGTCACAAACCCCGTGAAATGATTCTTGAAGGATTGGACACAGTTGCATCAGTTGTGTTAAAGTATTTTCCATGTTTATTAGGCGTTGTTCGTACTCAAGGATGCGCATGTCGCTCTACTTAGCACGGTGACGGAGGCTAGTGATTTTTTCCTGGGCATCGGCTAGTTGGGTAAGCATCGTGCTAAGGGTTTCTTTCGTGGGGTAGGCAGTTTCACCATTTATGGTAATAACAGCAGGGGTAGTAGTAGTGGATGAAGCAGTAGTAGGGGTAGTAGTAGTAAGGTTATGGGTGGGGTTAGCTTGGAGTGTCTCAGCAGTTTTTCCGGTGGTAAACAACATCTGTGCTGCCATAGGGTTAGGTGAGGATTCCTCATGTTCCTCCTCAGGTGTCATCGTCTCCAAGGGTTCATCTTCCAACAGTTTAATATCGTCAGCCAATGTAAGTAGGTACGGGAATGTAGTTGGTTCATCACAGAGTTGGTTGTCGTCAGACACGTGTTTGTCTACAAAGGGACTTGCCATTCCTACGAGAAAAGTGTTTTATCAAAACAATGGGTTTGTAAAAGAGGTGTTAGCCTCTAAAGTTGCATAAATTTCTGGTAATGTAACTATCTCATGTTTTATTACAAAACTATCGGTACCATTTCTGGTTAAATTAACGTTATCAATAGTATTACCTACGTTGTGATTTGTCTTTAGGTAGACTATATGAAAATCAAGTGTTTACTCCTATATAAAAATTTTGTCTAATAAAATGTCAATGAAATTTTTCTAAACATTTCAAGATTTGAGCATTGTACAGACAAGTAGTCTATAAGTTTCGAAAATCTTTATGAGACATTTTGTGGGGGAGCCGATGTAAAATTCGTTGGGAAAAAAAATCCTTTGATAAAAATTTGTTTGAAAACCTAATGTCCATTGGAAACTGGAGCCAATTGAATATGTTGGAATCTCTTGTCGTCGACAAGACGTTGAAAATTTCAGTCTATTGAGAACGAGTTTAAAATTTATAGGTTGTAAACAGTTCCGGGTAGATGTTCAGTGGAAATTCTATGATATTTCTTTGAAAGCTTGGATTGGTAGAAATTTGTTGAAAACTTTCTATTTTATAGTAAGGTATTGGGAAGTACGGTTGATTTTCGTAGTGGCGTAGCCTTGACTGAAAGGGGATGAAAGAGGATAAAAGAATGATTGAGATATTTACATGAGAGCTAAGATTATCGCAGACGTGCTTGAAATCGTAGACGTGCTTGAAATAATACGTGACATCGTAGTACGAAGGTTAATTGGTACTAGGTAATATGATTAGTGATCAATAGGGTGCAAGATTAAAAAAAATATAAAATTCGAAGTTTACAAAACATGCCGGGCATTGTTACATCCGGTCTTAGTTCAAGAGTTTACAAAGATGACAAATCAAGCACGTCTCCCCCTGTTAGGATATAAAATTCGGGTGTCACATTCTCCCCCTGTTAGGATATAAAATTCGGGTCTCACAATCTTTGAATAAAAACTCAACCCCTGAAGTTGGTCAAACAGGTCATCAATTCGAGGAAGTGGATAACGGTTCTTGACGGTTAGTTTGTTCAACTCTCGGTAGTCGATACACATTCTGAAAGAACCGTCTTTCTTTTTCACAAACAGGATCGGGGCTCCCCAAGGTGAGGAACTCGGTCGAATGAATCCTTTATCCAGGAGTTCCTGTAACTGAGTGGACAACTCCTGAAGTTCGGATGGGGCTAAGCGATAAGGTGCTCGTGCCACAGGTGCAGCACCTGGTACGAGTTCGATTGAGAAATCAACCTGTCTAGGTGGTGGTAGACCAGGCAGTTCTACGGGAAAGACTTCTGGAAAGTTTCGAACAATGGGCACATCCTCAAGTCGCTTCTCCTCCGACTTTTTCTCCATGACGTGTGCGAGGATTACCTGATACCCCTTTCTAAGGTATTTGCGGGTTTTCATACATGATACGATATTCAATCTCGTCCCACCGGTCTCCCCTTGTATGATTAAAGTACCACCGGTGACGAGAGGAATACGGACAATTTTATCGAAGCAGATAATTTCAGCTCGGTGTTTGGACAACCAGTCCATGCCAATAATGATGTCGAAACTTCCAATCTCGACAGGAATCAAATCAATGGGAAAGCGTTCATCGGCTAGGTTTAGAGTGTAATTAGGTATCACACTATCAGTTTCAATGAGTTTGCCGTTAGCTAACTCTACTATGTACTTAGCATCTAATGCAACAGGTGTAATGTCAAGGAATGGGCAGAATTTATCAGATATGAAACTCCTATCAGCACCAGTATCAAACAGAACAGAAGCAGTTAAGTTGTTGAGGAGGAACGTACCCGAGACCACATTCGGGTCTTGGCGGGCCTCCCCTGAGTTAAGTACAAATGCTCTACCTCGAGAGTTGTTGTTGTTGTTGCCCTTCAATTTCGGGCAGTCATTCCTGAAATGCCCTGGGTTGCAACACTCATAGCAAGTTCTTGGTTGGTTGGGGTTGGAGTTGGTGTTGATGTTGTTGTTTGTTTTGGTGGCCCTGCAGTCCTTGGCGTTATGCCCATATCATTGGCAATTGTTGCAAGGCGTACCGCAAGAACCATCATGATGACGACAGCACTTGGAACAGAAGGGCTTACCTCCATTGTAACCCTTTTTCGGATCAGAACCAGATGAGTAGGCCTTAACAGTGTCAGACCTTTTGGATGATGATTGGGTTTGGTTGGAGTGCCCATACCACTTTCGTTTGTGATCTCCAGACTGATTTCCAGTGTTTTTGGCAACAGATGTCCCCTGACGGACAATCTGAGCCATGAGATTGTGCGCCATGCGTACAGTTGCTTGAAATGTGGAGGAATTTGATGCAGTAACCATTCCTTGAATTTGTGGGGGAAGTCCTCAGAGATAACGTTCTATCCGTTTGTATTCTGGATCAACCATGGTGAGGCATAGGTGTGCCAACTGATTAAATCGAGCGGTGTAACCGGCAATGTCATTGCCTTGAGTGGTGAGGTTCCAGAATTCTGCTTCTAGCTGTTGGATTTCATCTCTAGGACAATACTCGTCCTTCAGCATCTTCTTCAACTCTTCCCAGGGAGTTTGATAAGCGATGTCAATACCCACGGTCTGAGCATGAGTATTCCACCATGTCAGTGCACTGTCAAGGAAAGTGCAGGTGGAGTATTTGACTTTATGGTCTTCAGGACAGTTGCAGATACGGAAAACAGATTCAGTCTTCTCAATCCACCGTAACAAAACAATAGCACCTTCAGTGCCTTTGAAACTTATAGGCTTGCAATTCAGGAAGTCCTTGTATGAGCAGGGTTTTATTACAGAGGTATTAGTTGGCGTTTCGCCACTCTCAGATGGTTGTTGTCGGGCAGCGAGAGCATCCGCTTCTCCTTGGGCAACAAGTCGGTTAACGTCAGCTTGACTAAATGATTGTCTCGGAGGCATGATGCTTGAAAAAACAAAGAGAAAAGATATGTAAGTCAATTGTGTAACGATTACAATATATCACACATGTATATATAGGAGGTAATATACAACGGCAAGAAGTGATAATCATAGTTCATTGGATAACAAAGTTGAGTACAAGGTACGAGTTCAAAAGAGTACAACACATAAGGATTACAAAAGATAAAGATTACAAAGGTTTCGTTTAGGTAGACACTAGATAGATTACAAGATAGCGACTACACTAGCCCTAACGCAAGTTTACTTGTTCTATAATAGCGACAAGGCGGTCCACGGTGGTGGCAAGTCTGCTGGCTTGTCTGGCGTTATCTTCTGCCAAAGCTAGTCGTTGCACTAATTCTCGGGAGAAATCTTTGGCTTCTCGTGAGCGTTGTTCACATTCCTCTAGCCTTGCCTGCAGGAGATCAACTGTGCTCCTGTCATCAATCACCTGTTGGTGGATCATATCCATGTGTTGTGTCATACTTTCTTGTTCTTGAAAGAGTTCTGCAATGCGGTCATGCGATTGACGTAACCAGTACATCTGTGCTATGTATTGTTCCCGTTCCAAGGTTTCAAGCCTTGCCTCATGGCGGTGAAGTCAGGCAGCTATCACGAGAACAGTATGATGAATGGGTTCTTGTGTATATGGAGAGATGTCCATGCGGTCAGCAGGAACTTGTATAGCTTCCTCGGACCTCCAGGTGTTTAGAGTTGTGGGTAGCCAATCCCACCTACGAGGGTAAGTTGGATGGCGTGTTCTGGTTGAGGTATTACCAGTGTGATTGAGGTAAGGTTAGCACGGACAGATCCGGTACCCGTCCTGTGATTTCGTGTGACTCGTGCCTCTCCAGTGATATAGTAGAGAGGTTCAGGAGAAGTTCGTGTCGGTGAGACAGGTAACGCGGTTACCTCCTCAGTAGTTGGTAGAGTTTAAGTCTCGTCGTCTGTGTTAGCTGGTGCTAGATGAGGAATGTCTGCCATGTCTGTGGCAAGAACGTTTAGTGAATATCGTGAGGCCTATATATATATCATATCATATAATATAGCCTAGTGTGTCTTGCACAAACATGTATAGGTCCGGTTTCTCTCGTGGTCAGAGTCAACTAGTGTATTCCTGTTCAACATAACCGTTTCAGACCTTACATCGATTCTTATTTAATTGAACATAGTTGATCAGGCTATGTTAAATAAAACTCGAACGATGTTATTCCTGAACCAGTCATACCTAATAAGGAAATACTGCCTAACGGTCATAGTCTAGGCCCACTAAATGCAACCTAGTTCACTATAACCTTAGGCTCTGATACCAATCTGTAACACCCACAAATTTACTGTTAGCGGAAACATACTTTGGGGTGCTACTAATCAATAATCAAAACATGCAAGGTACATAATGAACGACTCTATATGCGTCGTTTAACAAATCACATTGATGTGATAACAGTTTACATAGTGTTTACAAAATATTGAGTTCACATGAATTCCCTGAGAGATTCTAATACATATCTAGTTAATACAAAAGGTAGAAATGCAGGAAAATCTCTGGATATTTTAGTGTTTGCATGCGACTCGAGCTACTGATATCCTGGGCAGTCCTACTACTGCTGAGTACCTGAGAATACATGCTAAAAGGTCAGCTAAAAGCTGGTGAGCTCACAGGTGTAATGATGTAACAATAGTGTATGAACCACAAGATTTAATCATGTTTGAAATCAATCAAATAAATGTGTATATTTCTGCCATGAGCTCATAGTTTGAGCTTAACTGAGGTGTCAGGATCACAATTAAGTACCTGATCGAGGTTGCCTCCTGCATGTGCCTAATCAAACACACGTATGAACAAATGACAATGCGTCCGTTCAACCGTAATCGTGGTAGCGCAACTACCCCGGACGGGAATTGTCAATCCCATATGGTACCATACACTAACACTCGCGCTAAATCCATACTAACAAACTATGATGTGGAGGACTTCATGATTAGTAAAACAACTCATGCAGACAATATATCGAGTTTTGTACTTGTGTTCACATGTAAATGAAACTGAGCATGTATCCTCACCCCGAGGTAAAAACAGTAAAAGCGGGGCTATGAGACTCACCTGAGTCTGAGCGTGTTGCTAACAAGCAAGCGATAGTGATATGAGCAAATGAGTACGCAGACTGTAACCTGCCGGGCGTCCTAGACGCGCAAGGTTATAATAATGAGTAGATATCTCGAAAGATCACCCATGCTAGTTGTTCATTCAACTAGTTATGTCCAATGTTTTGTTATCGTTGTGTTTAGAAATCAAGTGTGGCCCATTGGTGACGTTGTGTGATAATAATTCCCGAAGACATTATTATTAAGTTTTGTGTTGTTTGATTGTATACTTCCATAAGTATGTGTTTTGCAAGTACAATTAGTATTGTATAATAGTTTAGTAAACGTTGCGCTGAATCGAGACTTAGAGAGAAAAATGTATTTTGAACTTTCTGTTTTAGGCGACACTCAGGTTAGTGTCGCTATGGCGACACTCGACTTTGTATGGCGGCACTAGGGCAAGTGTCGCAAGTTGCAGTTTTATAGTGTTTGGCGACACTTGAGTAGTGTCGCTAGAGGTGATATTCGAACAAGTAGCGGCACTTGGGTAAGTGTCGCTAGTAGGGATTTTGCTAGATGTAGCGACACTCAAGGTTAGTGTCGCTAAATTTGATAAATCGATGAGTAACGGCACTTGAATTAGTGTCGTTAGTGTGGTTGGCGATACTCATCGAGTGTCGCTAAGTCGGGCTGTGATGAGTTTTGATTTCGTATCTTTGGTAAAAAAATGCTCGGTTTGACCCAAAATTTTTACACAACACTTATTATGTTATAAAACTTATAGAAAACAAGTTTTATGAGCATTGGCCACTTGCACGTGTCGTTTTTAAACCGAATACGAAAACAGCCCCATTTGTTTATATATGACAGATTTCGGTCTCGTTCAGGCCTCGTTTTAACTAAGTTTTAGGTCGAGATGGAATCTGGAAATATTATATATTGTTCCTACATGTCTCATCTTTAATCTCCATATTCTTATATGATCTTTAGCCAAACGAAACTCGTGATATTAATTTATGAAGGGACAAGGGTCAAGCAGCCCGTTTTTGTGACATATGTTCAATAATCTGGTCATAAGTTGAGTTTTACAAAACTTCACAAAAGTGCCAGTAGGATTTGGAAAACTACAAAAATATCTTTTCCCACTGGTTTCAAGTTCTAATTCGTTCCATAGCCCAAGATATACCCATTTTGATTTGGTCAAGATTCTGGTCAGATTCATCAGATCTGCTATGTACTTTTATTTCAGTAATTAAAAATAGCAAATGAACTTCAATTTTCGTGAGACTTACAGATTTGAAAAGTAGACTTCTTAAACTTGATTTTAGGCTCAAGAAACGTTAGATTTCATCAAGAAATGGGTTAGATATAACGGATCTAACCCGATCCATTTTATTGTCCAGTGGACAAAGTTATTATCCATTGGTTTTTCGTATTGTTCTTTGGTTTTTCGAGTGGATCTTGGACATAATCAGTGAAGAACGAAGCTAGAGCATGTAGAGGTATGTAATCAAAGTAGATCTAGTGAAAGAGAAGAGATTTATACCAAGGAAAATGTCGATCTAGAGCTGAAATGGGTAGGAGTATGTTGCTGCTGTCCTTCCTTGTTCTTCTTTGCTAGCAACGATTAAAGGAGGTGCTAGATGATGAGGGCTTTAGTTGGTTTTCCTTGGAGAACGTTTTTGAGAGGTTTTTAGTTACTTTTTGCCTGCTGGAAGTCGTGGAGCAGAACGGAGAAAGGGAGGAAGTAGATAAGGTAGGTGTTGGTGTTGTGGAAAATGAAAAACAAAGGAAGAAAATGTTGTTTAAGTATGGAGAGGTTTAGGGCTGATTTCTTGGTGACCTTGGGCCGACTTCAGGCCTGGTTTTGGGCCGAGAATGAGCTCAGCCCTCGTTGGGTTGGGCTTGTGAATCTCGTTCCTCGATTCGGGTTACGTTTATTAGTCGGTTAGACGTTAAACGCGTGTTTTTAGAACGTATTGTTATCGTTTGATTTTTTCGCGTATATATTCAATATGTGGATGACATATGGATTGACTAAATATTTATAAGACACTTATTTAGAGTTACCAAAATATATTTTGGATTTCGTTCGAGTGTCGGGTTCGATTCGTGCGTTTTCTCGTATTTGTTACGTTTTATATCAAACGTAAAAGTTTTTCGCGTATATTATTATAAAATAATCATACAAGGTGATTAACAACTATTTTAATATAAAAATAAGTTTACATTACATATGAATTGTTTCACCAACGGCCGTGTGATTCGGAATCCATCCGAATAAATCGCGTAAATCTCATTAATTACGTATGTGTATATATACAGATATACATGATGATGCATATAATTAGCCTAACATTAAACTAATTACATGTTATTACAAAGTGATTAGGCACTAATACTAGCCCTAATTGGTCGGGTGTCACAACTAACGATGCGGATGTTTCTTGATAGAATCTTATGATTGTGGAAACAATGGTGTTGGAGTCTTCGCAAGCTTCAATGTATCTTCTTGAGGCTAAAAGATGACGATGATGAGAAATAGAGAGTGGTCTCACTTTCATAGTGTATGTTAAGTTAGCATTGTATTGAAAGTCTTTTGACTCTGCGAGGACAAGCAGCGTGTCCTGATGGTGTTCCCGGTATATGTAAGAATGTGTGACATTGTTGCAGGGACGATGTTGAAGGGTTACTAGTTTTTACTTAGTTAATCTTCTAGTGGGAGGTTGTTAAAAATGTGAAGCTTAAGAAAGAAAATAAATCTTGGGATGGAAAGAGTTTAATCCTAGTGGGAAGAATATATATGATGTCGTTGGGATCGTTGTGATTGAAACTTCCATCTCGACGTGATGGTTAGTGATCCCGGTGGGATCCCTATGGCTGTCAGAATGTGCAGTTTTGATGTTGTCAAAGTTGTCTTTTATTATATAAAATATATGTATTGTAAATCATTATAACTACAAAAATTAATTGTACAACTCTCCGCTTGGGCCTCGTGGATCGGATAATCATGTAAAATTCTGACATTCCAATTATTCTGTTATATATCATGTTGCTTGTTTTATTACTTGATTAGTAATTATTGATCTTGTGGGTGTGTGTGCGATTTTACACACTATTTGGATGCCTTTAAATTCCTAATATTTTACTCTACCCACATCTACGTTCTTGAGTTCTTTCACCCATAATCTAAAACCACATTTCCACATTTTTTTCAAGGGATATCTAGTATCTAGCTGTTTTTGCAATGCTTAATAAGTTATTATCATGTGTAATAAAAAACTATAAATTATCAAATATAATAAGAGTTTTGTTTACCCTAACTCTATCAAATAATTTAAATTATTCGTGAGAAAAAGGGATATGCCCCGTATAAAGACACGATTTCAACGGTTGTCATTGTCAACGAAACAATACATAGTTTGCTTTGGACAACACATCAACACAATACATTGTCGATCGATCGATCTATTTATTGGGTCAAACAAATTGAAGCCATCGTTCCGAAATATATGGGTGAGAAAGAGATCGAATTCTTTGGTTCGGACGTTGATATGCCACCGCTACCTCCGATGATCAATATAATCAACTTTGACAACTATAGACTCAACAACAATAATATTAATAACTGGAGTAGCAGCAGCAGCAGTAGCAGCAGTCATCATGAGATAATTGAGGAGGAAGATGAAGAAGATGGCGGTGGCTTCAAAGTAATGCCATCTATAACAGAAGAATATGATCATAGTGATATGTTTTCTTATGATACTGATCGAAATGTGAGCGATGTGGTGTACGTGGTTACATGGAGAGGGACTGAGGGACTTTCTTCCGCGAGCATGGATGCGTTGGTTTGGACGATAGGGTCTGATCTTCATGAATCGAGCATCGTTTATCTGGTTCACGTCTTCCCCGAGCTGCGATTCATCCCCACTCCTCGTAAGTCTTGATTTCTGAATTAATTTAAAAAGTATTAATTTTAATTATGAGATACAGATTTTGTGTTATTAGGAATCCAAATATACATCATTGGATAACACGTCTTGCCGTCTTGGTTCTAACTGATATGAAGTTGGCTTTTAGGGAAACAAATTCTTATGTTCAAATGTTTGACCAATAAATTAAGTTTGAAAATGATGATATTTATGATAATGTATAATCAATTAATATATAGTAGGTGGGTCTGTGGTAATTGACTAATTGTGAGTGTATAGACAAGACTTCCACGCCATTTGGGAACTGAGTTAGATAATTTGTTCGTAACAAATTTACCTTCATATAATTTTTGACAAATATCTTCTAGCTCAGAACTGTATTCATTCAAGTGTATAAACCATTTATGTTTTTGGTGATCGATGACTTGATGATAAATATCTAAACTTTAGGCGTAAACACATTTGTATCTTCGGTAAGTGCATAGAAATGCAATTAACTAAGGTCTAACATTAGTAATTTATACTTAACTATTCGAGTGTACATGTGTGTAACAAACTTGTTATTTATTGATATCGTATGTAATTTGGTAACGTGTCAACTTGTAAGGATGTCATGTGGCACCTAATATAGATGACATGCGACAAAAATATCATAAATCACATACAAATAGCAACAAGCACAAGTTTCTTACACACAATGTACGCCCTTATAGTTGAGAACACACTACAAATGTCAGATATTAAATAATTGCATTTTTGTGCACTTAACCCCTTCTATCTCCCCCTATTCTTATTTACTACTGTAATTCGTAGTTGTATTAAGTGCTTTTAAATATTCTTAACTAAGATTTGGTATTCTGTGTTCCTAACTAAACTGGCATACATTGTATGTAAGAAACGTGTTATTTATTGTCATTATATGTACTTTGGTGATGTGTCAACTTGTAAAGATGTAACGTGACACCTTAAATAAATAACATGTTACCAAAATAAATACAATTGCAATAGATAACAAGTTTTCTTACACATAATATATGTCCGTATACATACACACTATAAATAAGAGATCTTAATTATGAAAACACGTCAAAATCCAAAATAATAATTAACAACATAAACTATAATAATAATAATGATAATAATAATAATGATAATAATAATAAGGGGTATTGCATTTTGTACGCTACATACTATATACGTTTGTTCCGAGGTAAGCAATGTTTACTTTTTAGTTTTGAGGTGCGTAATATAACCAGTTAATTTGTGTTGTTATCTTTGTAAAGTATGCTTTTACCGTTTGTGTTGGGAATATGCTGACTAAGGTGACAGGTGGCATGCAATGTGGGCAATTTTGCCTGATCTTTTGCCACGTGTTAACCACGTCACTTAAATCATTGATATAACCAATATAATATGTGGCATTTTTATTGTTTAGAAATAAATAAAAAAACATGAACATTTTCATCGTAATTTAGCACCAGCAGCAACCTAGGTCTATGCCATCCAATTTTATTTTTTTGCAACAGATCATGTTAAACAAAAAATCCAACATCCTTTGAGGGGGTGTTTGGGACGGCAGTAAGCTTTTAGCTTATGCTATAAGCTGCATCCCAAAAATTGGAGCTTTTTAGCTTTTAGCTTTTTAACCATTTAAAACCCCTAAAAGCTTCATATATCCGAACACTAAAATAGAGCTTTTTAACGTTAACATACCGCAAAAGCTAAAAAACTTCCCCTTACCGCTCCCCCAAACACCCCTGAATCTTAATATTATTACACATACAATGTGAATCAATGATACCAATATCCCTAAATCTAATGTTACGTTTGAGTTTTTATCTTTTCGCCAAAATCATAACAATATTCATATTAGCAAAATCATTATAGCAAAACCATAACACTGTCTACGATGACGGTTTCTCGGCCATATTCTCCGACATGTGTGGGTGTTAATGATGGTTTCCGGCGATCGAAGAAAACGAAATGACGACTAATGTGTAATACTTCTTCTTGCTCTAGATCTCACCTCCCTTTCCTTCCCCAAGTCAGTGACCACAGATCTGATATAAGGGCGACCCGAAAAGAAAAGATTCGACCGGATCTGATATAACGACGGTGGATCGGTTGGTTTACACTGATATCCATGTGCAAATGACGTCGGCGGCGGCGGCGGAGATGCACTTACCGGAGATGAGGACTCACGAATTTTGGTGGTGGTGGTCGCCGGAAAATGGGGTTGTGGTTGTGGTGGGTGATAACTAAGGAAGTAAGGATGATGAAACTCAAAGTTTATCGGTGGTTTCTAATTTGATTTTTAAACATGACCAAAATCAGTTTTACATTTGGGTTTTATTTTGATTTGAAAGTTATCAATTTAAGTTTCCAATTTAAGTTTTATTTTGACTGATTCTCCTTTCCAGTGTTTTTTATATTCCATGTGAGAAAGGAAATTTGTTTTTTCTATTTAAATTTTAAAAATGTCACATACACAATTAAATAAATCAAATTAATAAGTGAATAAAAGTACAAAATGATAAATAAGCAACCTGACCGGTTGCTCAGGTATCCGGTTACCATTTTGCCTGCTTTGATACAAATTTTGTCGGTTCATTGTATACCTTACTAATAAAAGATAAATATTGCTTACCTCGGAATAAATGTGTATAGTACGTAGCGTACAAAATGCAATAACCCTAATAATATATATATATATATATATATATATATATATATATATATATATATAACTACTTATAATGCATGTCCATGTATTAAATCTTAAAACTCTTAAATTAAATAATGTCAATTTTGCCTCTCTTATATATCCCCTTTTACTCAACACTTCCATTAATACCCTCATCCCACTATCTATTATCAATTACTACTCATTCTCCACTAACTTCACTTCCATTAATACCCCTATCCCATTATCTATTATCTATTATCTATTACTAATTATTCTCCACTAACTACACTTTTCATCCATCAAATATTAAATCTACCCAAGTCTTTTTTGATTGCTTAAATATCAAAATGGACACTTATAATAGGACATCCAAAAATAGTAATGTGAATATTTTAAATGGGACACACAATATGTTTTTATTTTAAAACATTAACTCGCACCTCCAACATCCAACGTCACTACTTTCAACGCTGCATTGCGCGGGTATAGTGCTAGTATATATATATATATATATATATATATATATATATATATATATATATATATATATATATACTTTGACCTTCAGACTTCAAAGTCCTAAAACTTCATGATGTGCTGCTGTTTAGTTGCTATAGAACAAATAAAAAGTAGAGTTAATGAATGAAAATACAAATAATTAAAGTCTGATATGTATTCCGATATTTATAGTGTGTACCTAACTACTTGGATTTACATTGTGTGTAAGAAACTTGTTATTTATTTTCATTTGTATGTATTTTTGTGACGTGTCAACTTTTAAAGATGACACATGGCACCTCATGTAAATGATACACTGGAAAAGTACTACTCCCTCCGTCCCAAAATTATTGTCCACCAACAAAAAACACACAGTTTAATAAAAGTGGGACCACAACACATTTCAACCAATCAAATAGAATCTTCACCCACTAAAGTCTTCTCCTATTGGTTGAAATGAGAAGTGGACAATTATAATAGTGACACATGATTTTGGGATGGAGGGAGTATAAATTACATATAATAGTGACACATGATAAGTTTATTACATACAAACGAATCAAACCTTCAACAAATAGTTTGTTAACCGTTTGACAGTAATATTTGATCTTCTAGTAAATAGATGAACATGTGCATAAACTGATAGACACCATTTTTATTCGTTTCGTAACCCTTCCATAAGCGTAAGTTACGTAAGAGTAGAGTTCAAATGAGTATATCAATTTTGAGTGAGAATAGAAGAATCAATCTCAACCACTCATTTTCATCAAATACCCATTTCCCCACATTTTAGAAACTCAAATATGTCACAAACGGTAAGTCGAAAAATCATGAAAATTGCACCGTAAAATTCAACGTTTTTTCTCTTCTTCGATTTGCCGTCCCTCAGGGCATACTTTTGACAACCTTTTTTTTTTTTCATTTTTTGGTGGGTTTTACAAATTAGTAACACATGTGGTAGTGATTGGTTGTACATTTGATTTGTGGTTAGGCTTAAGGCTTAGGGCTTAGGGCTAGGGTTTAGGATTTAGGGTTAGGGTTTAGTAGGGTTTAGGGTTTAGTATGATTTAGGGTTTAGAGTTTTGTAAAGCGTTTAGGGTTTAGGGTTGGGGGTTTTGGGTTAGGGTTTAGGGTTGAGGGTTTGGGGTTTCGCCCCGAAACCCCAAACCCTAAACCCTAACCCCTAAACCCCTAAACCCCAAACCCTAAACGCAACACTTTAACACATGTGTTAGTAAATGTGAAACCCACCAAAAAAGATGGAAAAAAAAACTCATCGAAAGTATGCCTTGAGGGATGGCAAATCGAAGAGGAGAAAACGCTGAATTTAATGGTGTAATTTTCATAATTTTTCGATTTGTCGTTTGTGAGATAATTGATGTTTGGGGTAATTAGGTTTTGTACATTCGGAACATTCTCTTTGTACACATGGCACAATATCATTGGTTTCTTCATTCTCACACAAATTCCTATTCTCATTTGAAACCCCCCCTCTTATGTAATTTGTTTAAACTTCAAATTTTCAGATGATGATATTCATACAATGGGCGTGTTAAGTTTGAATTTGAACATTAATTTTATGTATATACATGGATTCACATGTTCATTTGTTGGTATTCGTTTAGCATAAGAACATATGTTCAATATCTTTGTGAAGGGACTTGAGTATGAACTTCATTACTTTTCATTCATATGTTTGTTAAATTCTTAAAGATTGAACACGAACTTATACAGTGGGAAGGTTACCATTAAGTCAAGCAAACCCGGAGCAAAAGGAAGGCTACGTGATTCAAGAAAGAAGCAAGAGAAGTGAATACCTCCAAAAGTTTCTCTCTGTTTGCTCTTCTTCAAAGGTACAAGCTGCATACCCAGTGTTGTATACCTGATTACGATTACGATTACTATTGATACTTGGTTGCTAAAATCAACCTTATGAACCAATGGTTAACAGGTCCAAGTTGAAACTGTGCTTATTGAGAGTGACATGGAAGCAAAAGCCATTCTGGACCTAATTCCGATTCTAAATATAAGAAAGCTGGTGTTAGGGACCACCAAATCGAACCTAAAGTGTGCCACCTACAACCATCTCATGTTATGATTTCGTTCCACTTTCTCATTCTATTCTCGGGTTTAATCCTTCTGCCCTCAATAACAGGAAACTCAGGAATAGCAGCAAGAAAGGCGGTGGAGGGACTCTTGATCAAATAGTACATAATGCACCACCGTATTGTAAGGTCAAAGTCATATGTGAAGGAAAGGAAGTGCAAGACCTGTTGACCAACGAACCACAATCACCATCCTCAACGACTGCACCATCTCCACGCGATACTAATAACGACACCGTAAAACCTATGCAGGTGCAGCAGGATAACACTAATGGCTTTGTGAGCTGCAGTTGCTTTAAGCTCTGATTTTTATAGGTTTGTAAACTTAAAAGCACAACCTTATTGTTGGCTAGAAATATCTTTACAACAAACATTCTGATTTCTGAGAAACAGTGAACTTGTGATTGATGATGTTATATGTTGTAGATTTTATCATCTTCATGAAGTTTGACAAATGACATGATGCAATGCAACAACAGACAATTACAACTCACAAGTTTCATGTAATTGATCAAAGAAAAATACAACCATCCTCCCCAACCGATACACGTCATAAACTCTTTTCTGGATGATTGTTTACTCATAAATAGAAACAAACTGCCATTCCATAGGGTATTTAGAAGAAATCAAACTCCAAGTAATTGTCTGAACCTTTTTGGTTTGGAGCAGCCACAGGGGGTACATTAGTCTTCTCACTTGTTGACGCAACGGGAGCAGATAACCGTTCAAACTCAACTGGTTTTGGGATATCTGGTGGTGTAGCACAGCGGATCAATGCCCAGTTAACACCTTCAAAGAAAGGGTGCTGCTTAATCTCGGTGGCTCCTCTTTTATACGCCAATCTGTGCTGAGGTTCTTTAACAAGCAACCCCCTGATAAGATCCCGAGCAGAAAAGCTAACTACGGGTGATTCTGGAAACCGAAGAGGCTGACCCACAACATTAAACAATGTGGCTCGATTACCTGACCCTTTAAATGGAGTTCTACCAAACAATAATTCGCATAAGAATATACCAAAGGTCCACCAATCTACAGCACTTCCATGACCTTCACCTTTGATGATTTCAGGAGCCAAGTACTCATGGGTTCCCACAAAAGACATAGACCGGGCACTGGTTGGTTCAGCCATGAGCTCAGGCAATGGGCTAACTTGATTTCCTATGTCTTTTGTGAATTTTTTGTTGTTTTTCCTTTCTTTCTTGGATTTGCTTGAAAACAAGCGAGGGGAGAAGCACGATGTAGGGACTACACATGAAGGCTGGATACATGAAGGCTCAATGCATGCTGGTTGGGCACAATAAATGGTATTCCTACGGAGGGGCTCAGAGTCCATAGATGAGGACTTCACTAAAGTTGGGCTAACACTGCAACGAAGGGAAAGGTCAAAATCTGAAAGCATTATATGTCCATCTTCCCTTACGAGAACATTTTCTGGTTTAAGGTCACGATAAACAATCCCAAGCATGTGGAGATATTCCATGGCTAAGAGCACCTCTGCCACATAAAATCTGCAAAACATCATAACTTTTCAATGTTAATGTTCCATGATGCAAAACCTTAAACATTTCAGCAACTACAACACAAAACTGGATAATAAACTGCTTCAAATAAAATCAGTATAATATCCAAGTTAAATACCTTGGTAATTAAGATTCAACAAGAATACAATAATAGAAATATGAAATTCTACATAATTAACACAAAAAATATCAGTTAGATCTTTTTAAAGTGTTATGTACTCAATCATCCGAATTAAAATTTTTAATCGATCACATAGATAATGACCAAAGAAAAGTAGCCTGCAGTTCTGTTCCCTGCCCAAAGAAAAGTAGGAATCAAAAGTTACTAGCATCGTATGCGCTTTTTAGGGTGGTAGGCAAGGGTGGTGTAAGAGAGGGGAAACGAGGGTGATGTGGTGACACATTCCTATTTGAGCTCCGTAATTGTTTAAAAAATGTAAATACAAAAGTGATAAAATTAGATGCTTTATAATATTTTCACAGGGTGGCCTCTAAAAAATGTTTTAGTCGCTATTAAAACAGAAAAGTTGCATTTTAGTTAAAACAGGACTAATTAATATAGTGTCTATAAAAACATAAAGGAATTGAAACACTGCCAACAGAAAAGGATACAAATTTACCAACTTATATTTTATAACCTTGCACATAACACAATATTGAATGTACAACTAATATTTACCTAATAAGGAGTTCATATTCTAATAACAAAATACATCAAATTGAACATTAGTTAAACAGTCCTCGTGTGACGAAATTCAGTGTTTACTTGCGTGCCAGACCAACATGACACATTAATAAAGCTTTAATGTAGATAATTAGATATATACAGTAATAAATAAATGAACAATATAAGAATGCAGTAGGATCAATAGTAAAGACGCTTACTTGACAGCTTGCTCGGTAAAATGTTTCCCAGGCTGTCTTTGCCTAAGGGTATGCAAGTCTCCACCTGGACAAAACTCCATGACCAAACATGAGAACTTATCAGTCTCAAAGTGAGTGTAAAGCGTTGGAAGAAACGGATGGTCCAACGATTGTAAAATCTCTCTCTCTGTTTGAGCTCGAAGAAGCTTCTTACGGCTAGCTAAAGACGCTTTATCCATAACTTTCATTGCAAAGTAAGCTTTAGTTCCAGTCAACTCTGCCAAATAGACACTCCCAATATCACCACAACCTAATCTTTTCAACAATCTGAAATGGGTCAAACCCAAAGCCCCATCTCTTGCTCGGACTACTTGAATAGCTTCCCACCTCATATCATTTGATTTGTGTGGTTTATTGATGGTGCTACTAAAACTACTACAACTGCTTTCATCACTTACATTACTGCTCGTGCTTCCTCTACACATGCTACTCTTCCCACTCTCAACGAGAGCACTCCCACTTGTCTTACTGTTCCCATCACTCGCTTTATCCGAAACCGAGCTAATCTTGTCAACTGTTTTCTTTTCTTCTTTATCCACAACCTTTGAAGTTTGTGATTGAGCAATTAATAGTTTGGAAGCAAATTTATCTTCCAAATTATCTACAAAAACATCTTGTGTAGTACGAGTTTTCGAGGCCATCATAGATTTTATTAGCCTGATGATAATCAATTTATATTGATCGAGAAGATTGGCAAATCAAGCAACTTGTCGTTATGCAAAATGTATCCATCAAGTAAACCTAATCAGCAGCTCTGTAAAAACAAAATGCCATGAACATCAGATGAAAATTCATAAACAAATTATTATTCAAGTTAACATAAGTAATTCCTTTCAAATTCGGGTTTCTTCAAGTAGAAAGAATAGAACTTGCAAGTTATGCAATAAATTTAACAAGTAAAACCTAATGTAAGCGACTACACAAGCAAGATCCTAAAATAACAACAAATCAACAAAATTGAAACAAAAAAATATATATAAGGTAACAAGGAAAAAGACGAGTGATGCAACGCAAAACCCTGGAAAAGGGTTTCACATTAAAATCGAATCCAAATTAAAATCCATGAAAAAATTATTTAATTAATTAATTAATAATTGGGAAAAACTATAGCGTTAGGAAGGAGCAGCAGCAGCAAAACTAAAAAGGTGGGGAAATTGAGAAATGAAGTCGTTGCAGTTAATTAGAGGGGTTTTGATTAATGAGTTATAAACAGATCCAATCCAATTAAACCCTAACATAAGATATAAGATGCAGAAAACAAAAGAAAAACAAAATCTGTGGTAAATAAAGTTGGAGTTTTGAGAAAGAAAAATGAAAAAACCTGATGAATCTGGTCCACCACAAGTTGATAGCTTTTCTTTTTTCTTTGATTGATAATTGATATTAGCAGCAGCAGTGAATCAGTCAGTTAGTCAGTTCTAGTTCATTTCATTGTTCATAGCATGCTGATGATGATGATGATACCTCCTGTGAAAATAATAAAGATTGGAGAGAGAAATTGAAAGAAAGAAAGAGGAAAGTGATGCTTAAGAAAGAGAGAGACAGAGTAATAAAACTTTCGATAAAAAAAAATTTTCCTTTTTTTTGGTGGGTTTTGAAAACGAGTACACATGTGTTGAAAGCTGGTAACACATGTGTTAGAAACTGGTAACACATGTGTTACCGGCGTAACATATGTGTTACAAGCTAGTAACACATGTGGTACATGCTAGTAACACATGTGATACCAGCGAGTAACACATGTGATACCAGCGAGTAACACATGTGTAACACCCCGAATTTCAGTATATTATTTTAGTACGTGAAGGTATATTTATTTTAATGTATTATGATATAAATGGTACAAAACAATAGAAAACGTAAATGATTTATCAGTTCCAGACTGTACATATTTAAGGAATTAAAATAAATACACTGATATATACGTGGATGGTCTGAGTTTATTCCATTTTGGTTCTAAAAGATTCCAAAAGCTTTCCTGAGGTTGAAGAAATCGCAGAAAACAAACCAACTCCCTAAACTCAATCATAATCTTTGAATCAAGCTTTAATCTTTCAATCATCATCTATTTCATTTCTCTAACTATTGTAAGTGATTTTTCCATCTTTTTAACCTAGTCTTTGGGGTTTTCATGGTTTTCATAAAATTGGTTAAACTAATACGAAATTAGAGCTCCAAATTAATAGAATTGTTATTTATTAGTGTTTTTAAGGTTACTGATGATTATATTTTAAGCTAAAAGTGATGAATTTATTGTTAGTGTTCTTGAGTAATCATAAGGGTTTTAGCTAAATATTATAAATTAATTTTAATGAACTAGTGATATTAATTATAGTGTTAATATAGTATATATGTGATGTTTGAACAAGAATAGAACTAAAAGATAGTAATTAAGTGATAGAAAGAATGATATTCATGAAAGTAGAAGTATGAGCATAGTGGGGGAGGATTAGTATTAATAGATGTTTGATTATGATGATTAGTAAGTTCTAAATATGTGTATGTGATTATGTGTTATATGTTAGGTGCTAAAGGTTTGGAATTATCATCATTGACTATATTTTCGGTTGAAGACAAATGTGAGTATTATAGGGACTAATTGGGTAATGGTTGTGTATGTACCGGATTGCTTTCGAGCAAGAGGTTTGCACAATCAAGTGGAAGTTATTTGTAATTTATGTGTTTTAAATTGCTAATGATGAAGTATATGAATGATTGTATGTGTTTCCGGATTGCTTCCGAGCAAGAGGATCATACAATCAAGTAAAAGTATAGTGTAACTAGACTTGTTTCTTAATCTCGGTATCCATTTCGACGTGATTTGGTGCCTTGTTTCCTATGGCAGCAGATATGCATAGTATTTGGTGTTTATACGTTGTTCCGTTAATTATTGAGTAAGATGATATGTTATGATTATAGTGATTATTATATGATGTTGTGAATTACTTAGTTTGTTGCATATATGCTCACTAAGCATGCGTGCTTATTCCTTCCATGTTTCACGTTTTAGGTACTTCGGGTCAAAGAGAGGAAAGGGATTATGAAGGATTAGCGTGGATTGCTAGCTTCAGTGAGTAGCATGTTTCTTTCTTTAATTATCGTTTTGTATGCTACTTGTGTAATTCGCCCATGGCTCAAAGCTTTTGGTAGTCAAACATAACATGTGTCTTTTTGATACTATGGTACGTTGACTTTGAAAGTCAACCATGACATGTAGTCGAATATGTATGTGTCTTGAGGATATGTTGGAATATATATATGTATGTAAATAGTGTTATGGGTTGAAATAGTCAAACATGAGTGAAAATGACTAGAGTTTTGGTCAGAATATGATTATTTTGTTAAACGGGTCAAAATGTGTCAATATGGGTCGAGAAAGCGTTTAAATGCTATATTTGAATATGATACTGCTATGATACTTTTGTTTATTGCTTTAAGTTTGTTTTGGCATGCTAAACAAGTGTGCAAAAGGTTATGGTCAGATTTCATGAGATGTGCATTTTGGTATGTCAAGTAAAAGTGGTGTTTTGGGTCTAAATTGGTCATAGGTCCAGATTCTGCATTTTTATGAAAATTGAAAAAGTGTAAAAATGAAAATGTTCATTTTATTGATATAAAAGTGCCTGCAAAATTTCAGGGTCTAAGTCTTTATGGTTTAGAAGTTATGCGCATCGAAAGTTTGTATTTTGGTATTAAAAAAGTGCATGCCAGGATTCAAGTTGAACTACCCGGCTGCTGGGTAGTTTACCCGGCGGCTAACCATTAGTACCCGGCGGGTACTTGTTGTACCCGGCTGCTAACAGAGAGTTTAAAAATGAGTTTGCTTCTGTTACCACTTTTGGTAATTCACCTGGCTGGATCTTTTGTTACCCGGCTGCTTTACATGTTTACCCAGCGGGTACTTGTCTGAGTCCATCATTCTTTGTTTGTGTTTTGTGTTTGGTTTAGAATAGTTATAATTAAATATAATAGGTATGATAAAAGAAAATGGGACCTAATAGATTATGTTTTCAGTAAAAAAAAATAAAAAATTTTGGGCGGTTTCAACATGTGATACCAGCTATTAATACATGTGTTACTAATTTTGTACAATTTGTAAAACCAAAAAAAAAGTCGTCAAAAGTATACCTTGTGAGATGGCAAATCGAAGAGAAAAAAATGCTGATTTTTATGGTGAAATTTTTATGATTTTTCGACTTACCGTTTGGGAGATATTTAAGTTTAAAAAACGTGGAGGAAAGTGGATTTTGTGACACGTGGCACGTTCTGGTTGGTTCCTCCATTTTCACAAAAAGTCTCATTCTCATTTGAACCTCACTCTTGAAATAAAAAGACACAAAAGAAAAGCTCAAACATTTAAATAAATGGTATTTATGTAAATTTAATATGTATAAGCTTTAGAATTTTTTATAAGTTACTTCAAGTAGCTTATCTTTTTGGAGCTTAATTTTTCAATAAGCTCCTATATTTTTGTGTTCCAAACAAAGTTTGTAGTTTAAGCTTATGAAAAAAATAAGTTTAAACTACTATAAACTTTAATAAGTTTGTCATCCAAACACACTCTAAAATGTTTAATATTCTATTCGTCCCAAAACTAATGTTCTTTTAGAAAAATCGTTAGATTTACAATACTTTTGAAATAGATTAATTTATGTCAATTTTATCCTTATATCCATACAAGTTTAGTTTAGATATATAAAAACAAAAACTAGTTATTAAGAGTAATAAATTAGGGTAAATGTAAGAATTTTATACTTTTTAATACCTAGTTTTTACAAATGGACAATCTTTTAAAAACAAACCATACTAATAAGATGGACATTTAAATAAGAACGGAGGTACGTGATAAAATTAGATTGAAATTATCAATGCATTGAACTGATTTAATTTGAGGAATTAGAAATAACAATTTGAAAAAGAAAAAAAAATGCAGTTATAATATTT
This sequence comes from Helichrysum umbraculigerum, assembly GCA_949592205.1. Taxonomy (NCBI): domain Eukaryota; kingdom Viridiplantae; phylum Streptophyta; class Magnoliopsida; order Asterales; family Asteraceae; genus Helichrysum; species Helichrysum umbraculigerum. The sequence goes on along the minus strand of CATIUR010000001.1, from coordinate 55,207,551 downwards.
TGAGGGGTTTTTCTAATATGTGTCTGTCACACCCTGCCAAACGGTAATTACAATTAGTGAGAGTAGTTTGCGGAAGCTTAGTGACATGGCGGGGCTGCGAGCGGTAACACAACCAACATGTACATACATCCAGAGCATATGGTTATTGCAGAATGAAATAGTTTAAGATGCCATTAGTTATCAAGTTTTACAAAAGGGTTACAACTTAGAAAGTTGCAACAGTAGTAGTAGAGTTTGAAATAGTATATCATATAAATACATAATTTCAAAAGTAGATTTCATAAGTATGACTGCAGGGTTGCAGTTATACAAAGGAAATCCAGCTGTTCCAAAAGAAGTGGCATCCTAATATGTCCAGGGTAGTCCGTCCTGATATGCATGCAGTTTCTTACTTAAACTGCTAATTCCCTGAAAATCATAGAGTAAAACGTCAACAAAATTGTTAAGTGAATTCACAGGTTTGTATGTAGCGTAGTTGTTTATACATCGTCAAATAGTTGTAGTGTAGGAAACACAAGTTTATCAATTAAGAGAAATATTTCCTAAATTAATAGTTTGTAGGAAACACAGGTTATTTAATTAAAAATAACATTTCCCAAAATAATAGCAGTTGTCTGTTGTGTAGGAAACACGAGTTATTTCAAGTTTGAATAACATTTCCCAAAATAGTAGTTGTAGGAAACACATGTTAATTCAGTTAAGGATTAACATTTCCTAAATAAGTAATAGTAGGAAACACAGGCCAATCCATCTAAGGATCAACATTTCCAAAGTAGTTGTTCGTAGGAAAACACTTCCTAAATAATAGTTTTGTGGGAAGACTTAAACGGTGATCCCTCGAAAGGTGAGCTAAACCTGACGAGTTAAAGTAACACGACCTAACCCTATAACCAAACCACGACCAGCAGTAGTTGTTTGTACTCTCCAAAACTGTGGGAGTGTCATCACAGCGATAGTACTATCCGTATACTCAGTGGCTAGAGTCACCTAGCTAATTGTTATAGTCTGTAGCCATGAGGACTTTTATGCACTACATCGTAAGCCTAGGTCCGTACTAGGATTCGTTGTCTAGTTCCCAAAAATAGTATGAAAACAGCATTTCATAAATAGTAGTTCAAATAATCGTATGAAACATCATTTCATAAATAGTTTGAGTAAATACATACAGTATTTAAATCAGTTATTGCATGCAGTAGCAAAACAATTGCTATGTTTTTCACCACAGGTTTTAAAAGCATTAAAACAGTAAAAAGGGACTGTGAACTCACTGGTAGCAAATGCGTGAGCGATAACAGCTAGTGGTAGTAGTAGTCCAACAGCGTCCTCAAAGTCCTAGACGCAATAAACATACTTAATATAAGTATTTGACTACTCGTTATGTTTAAGTGTTTGTACAATATTGTTGGAGATAAATGCGTTGGAAAATAACTATTATTTTCCGAGTTATATTAGTTGTCGAATAGTTCATTGCGTGTAAGTATATATATATATATACTTATTAGTTGAATATATATATTCGTATATATATATAATTTGTCGTCGTCGTGTACATATGTATATATATACATAAAATTATCGTTGTCGTTTATGTTTGAAAACATAATTTCAGGTGTTACGGAAATATATTTCGTTGTGTCTCTTGTATATATATATATATATATATAAATACACTTGTTAAAAGTTCGTGTCTATATATATAAGTATATATACATACACAATATAACGTTTGTACCAATCATTTTACTCGTTTCAAAAATTGTCGTTTTCGAAATAATTAGTTATTATCGTCCCAAAGTTTGTCGCGTCCACTTTATAACATTATTTGAATAACTATCCGTATAAAACATTGTCCCGTGGTCGTGTACAATTTTAGTACCAAATTTACTGTCGTAAAGTTTTATCAAAATTATAATCATAACAATAATTTTTAGTCGTGTATTTGTTAATATTTTTGCACCATTTAATCGCAAGTATGTGTTTGGCTAAAATACATCGTGAACCGCTCGGGTATCAAATCGCAAACCGTTCGGCTCAAACAACAACTAGCCGTACGGCTTAGTTGGTTGAGCCGTTCGGCTCTACAAGGCTAGCCGATCGGCTAGCTAAAGCTAACCGATCGGGTTAGTTGCCCCTGTACAGCGGCTCACTTCGGGATTCATACACAATCCGAAATCAAACCTATTTTTGCTATGGTTTTGAGTTATGTTCATTTACATATGTTTAATAAACATATTATACAAGTTTTCACTTTCGATTTTACCATTTACACATAGTTTAATTTTTATACAAAATAGCCAAATTTTTGGTTTTTAAGTTTCATAGTTTTTCATCTTCATTATCACCATATCATCATCATACATAAAATCTTATATATATATATATATATATATATATATATATATATATATATATATATATATATATATATATATATATATATATATATAAACAAGCATAATACAAGAATCATGATCATTTTTGAGAATTAATATATATATTCTATTTGAAAGGAGCAAGTTTCTTACAAAATGATGATGATGATTTCGATTGATGATGAGGTTGCAAGAAGATGAAGTTCCTGGTATGCTATCTTGTTACTGCCTTTGTTCCAGATCGAAGTAGTAGAAGAAATGAAAATGGAGAAAATTATTGAAGTGAAGAATGAGGATGTGAAGGAAGTGAATTAATATTAAAAATATGGAATGGAGTATGAATCGTATACAGAAGTGTGTCTCTGCATTATTTGAGTTAGTTGGGTATTTTTAGCCCGTTAATTTCGGGTACGGGTCCAATTGTGTACCAGTTTTCATTAAATTTCCGAAATGATATCTTGAGGTAATTCTTCAAATACTTTATTATGAAGGGGGAAAATAATACTTTTATTATTTTTGACCTTTGGGTACGTTTTGTATCTGTTTCTGTTCGCGTGCATCACGTTTTAAAGAAACATATAAATGTTTTCGTTTCATTTTTGTTCCAACTAGTTCCCATAATATTTTCAAATAAAAATTATTTGAAAGTATTTTTAAGTTCTTTCTTAACTTTTGTATTGCGTTTGATACGTTTCTCTTTAAACGTATATCGTTTTATATTATCACAATAATATAAATAAATAATATTCGTAATTAATAATTTTATATTATTAATTATATGTTCACCAACATTTGTAATTTATTTTTGTCGGGTTCATTCCGATAGTTCGTACGTAATTAAAATTAATTACGAAATACGTAGAACTTTTTGTACAAAAGTCTCGGGCTTGCTAGACTTATATCACATCAAAAGTTTAGTTTAGCTTTGTGCAGGGAATTAGCGTAAGAAATGCATGAGATTAAGTATAATTATATACCTAATTTGGAGGAGTGTCACATTCTCTCCCCGTTAGAGAAATCTCGTCCCGAGATTTAAGTTGAGCCGTGAGTCTCGGTCACGCTCTCGAATAGTTGAGGATATTTCTTTCGCATTTCATCCTTACGTTCCCAGGTAAACTCTGGGCCATGTTTCAAGTTCCAACGAAATTTAACAATTTTGATTCGTTTATGTCGAAGTTTCTGAGTTTTCGAGTCCATAACTTCGATAGGTTCCTCCACAAAGTTGAGTTTTGAGTCAATGAAGACATCGTCAGGAGGAATGATAAGTGTTTCGTCGGAAAGACACTTTTTGAGATTACTAACGTGAAAAGTGTCATGTATGCTACTAAGCTCTTGCGGTAGTTTGAGCTTGTATGCGACAGGACCAATCCTAGCAAGGATTTCGAATGGTCCACTGTAACGTGGGTTAAGTTTTCCTCGCTTACCAAATCGTGCTATCCCCTTCCAAGGCGATACTTTGAGTAGGACTTTATCTCCTACTTGAAACTCAAGAGGTTTACGGCGGTTATCAGCGTAACTCTTTTGTCTATCACGTGCCGTTTTCAGTCGGTTCAGTACTTGTGTTATCTTGTCGGTGGTTTCCTGGACAATCTCAGGTCCAGACAGTTGTCTGTCACCCAACTCTGCCCAACAGAGTGGTGATCGGCACTTGCGTCCATACAACGCCTCAAACGGTGCCATTTGTATACTAGTGTGATAACTATTGTTGTAAGAGAATTCGGCTAGAGGTAGGTGGGTATCCCAGTTACCTCCAAAGTCTATCACACACACTCTTAATAAGTCCTCGAGCGTTTGTATAGTTTGCTCGCTTTGGCCATCGGTTTGTGGGTGGTAGGCAGTACTCATATCGAGTCGAGTACCCAGTGCCTGTTGTAGTGTTTGCCAAAAGCGAGATGTGAATCGGGCATCCCTATCAGAGATAATAGATAGTGGCACACCATGCCGGGAAACGATCTCCTTCAAATATATTCTAGTTAGTTTCTCCATTCTGTCCGTTTCCTTAATGGCAAGGAAGTAGACTGATTTTGTCAGTCGATCGACAATCACCCATATTGTATCAGCTCCTGATGATGTTTTTGGTAATTTCGTGATGAAGTCCATCGTTATTTGTTCCCATTTCCATTTGGGCAACTCAGGTTGTTGCAAAATCCCAGACGACTTTTGGTATTCGACCTTGACTTTTGAGCAAGTCAGGCATTTACTAACGTAGGTGGCAATGTCTCGTTTCATGCCAGGCCACCAGTAGAAACCTTTCAGGTCATGGTACATCTTGTCTGCACCAGGATGTATTGAGTAGTTGGACTTCTGAGCCTCGTCCAAAATCAGTTTGCGTAACTCATCTACGCACGGTACCCAAATTCGATTCATGAAGTACAACACTCCGTTGTCCTTTGTTTCAAGTTGTTTGTCCATCCCCTTCAAGGATTCTCCCTTTAGGCGTTCGGGAATGAAAGCTAACTGTTGTGCGTCACGAATTTGAGTAATGAGATTCGAGTGGGTCGTCAAACCCAAAGCTCGAACTCTGCGAGGTTTAATTCGTTCCTTACGACTCAGGGCATCTGCTACAACATTTGCTTTGCCCGGGTGATACTTGATCTCACAGTCGTAATCATCAAGTAATTCGACCCAACGTCGTTGTCTCATGTTGAGTTCTTTCTGGTCGAATATATGTTGGAGACTTTTGTGGTCAGTGAATATCGTACACTTTGTTCCGTACAGGTAGTGCCTCCAGATCTTAAGTGCAAAAACAACAGCTCCCAACTCTAGGTCGTGAGTCGTATAGTTTTTCTCGTGCACTTTTGTGACACCCCGCAAATTTAAACGCAATTATAAACGTTAAGCACTTGCATTTTTAGGCTAATTCCCTACTTGTGTGAATTCACAACACATTTTAGAGGTAAGTCTAGCAAAGCTCAACTAGTTAATACGCGTAGTATTACATATCGTAATTAGTTGTAATTACGTACGAAACAATTGGAATAAACGCGACGAAAATGTGCGACTGTTGGTGAACAAATTTATTTAATAAAACGAGATTATTAAATAACATTAACGTTTATTATATATTATGTTGATAATATTTACAAAGTATTTCGAATCGTACTACATTCATTTCGTACAATTAAAACAAAACAAAGTTTAAACTTTATAACTCAACAAAATTAGTTTTATAAAATATCTAAATTAAAAATATACTTGAATACGTATTAAAAATATATAATTTAAAAACATTTTAATAATTAACGATCGGGTAAACAAACACGGACTAAATACCACAATTTGAGACTAAAATCCCCTCCTTTTTGGAAGACCAAAAATCAGCCGCAAACCCACCCCCATACCCATTTCCCTTTCATTTTTCATTTCCACCAAAACACACATATTCTCTCATCTCTCTCTCTAAACTCTCTCTCTCTCTCTCTCTCTCTCTCTCTCTCTCTCTCTGATGGAGGCCCAAGTATTGAAGATCGAGCCCACATGTTTCTGGAGGCCCACGAGCGTGTCACAAAAAGGGCTGCACGGAAAAGGGCTTAACTTGGGCTACAGGGCTCCGTTTTAGGCCCGTGAGCAGGCGAATCGAAGCTCGGTTCGAGGCCCACCAAGTTGCTAACAGCCGTAGGCGGTTAGACCCATGCTCGAAGCCCAAAAACGGCTCCGTTTGAAAGATATGGCCCATTATATGTTTTGGATCTGCATGTTGGGCTTTTGTTTTGGATCGTGTGTTTGGCCCGTTATGGTTTTTAGGCCCGTTTAAAATTCTAGATGTTATTTAAGCTTTTTTCTTCATTGTAATGAACTTAGTTTTCAATTTCAAGAATTTCGATTTCACTCTCAATTTGTGAATCAATTCCCATTTCACGGTATTCTTTTGTGAATCAACGTGTTTTTGGAAGAGGTTTCTCCTGGTATTCATAGGAATCAACAGGTTTAACCTATTATCTCACTTTTGCACTACATCACTCTCTCTCTAAAACTCATCACAAAATCAACAAAAACAACTACAAATCGGACACACAACAACAACAACTCGTCATCATCATCATCTATACATGGATTCAAGCTCAAAATCACCATTTTCATCATCATCTTCATCACTCACCTAATTTTCGGATTAACCACTATTTGGGTAAGAAAACACTAAACTTTTCGCTTTTACTTCATTATTATAGTGTATAATCATGTTACAAGTCATTATATGAAAGATCTAAACGTTTTTGGGTTGAAAAATTCGATTTTCGGATGAACAGACCGTGATGTCGCTTTTGGCCTGGGCCAATTGCGACATCAGCCTCAATGTCGCAAAAACCTATCACGATGTCGCATGGTGCGGCATCAGCCGCAACATCGCAAGAACCAACAACGTCGCACATAGCGACATAACACATAATGTTGCATTAAATTGCGAATGTCGCATCTAGCGACGTCGACCCTTAGGTCGCACCATATCCTAATGTCGCATATAGCGACGTAGACTCTAATGTCGCAGTACAGTTGCACTGCGACACAAACCCTAATGTCGCATAAAACAGAATCCAGAAAAACACAAATTTCACTAAGTGTTGAAACTAAGATTTCGCCACCTGTTTTTACTCCGAAATGAAATTTGAAATGCGTTTTCACTACAGCAACATAGAAGAAATAAAAATTTTCCAAGCTGACTTGGCAGCTCGACCCCAACCAGGGGCTCTGCCCCTTAGATCCGGCCAGGTGTTGCCACCCCTTGGACCCCGCTACCAGGGGCGCTGCCCCTGGACCCCCGTACACGATTTTCTAATTTATGACGAAACTGCCAATAATACTTTGAAATATTTTTACGAAACCATCACCAACGAGTCGTACTAATTTTACAAATAAATGATGATCTTTCATGGATGTACGAGTAACATGGTTTGGTTGTTATCCAACCACTCATACAACTATTTCCTACGTTTAGGACATTAGGGACTTTACCCGGACTAAGCTTTGCTTGCACTCGTAGTTTACTTAACTCAACAGGTGAGTTCACGGCCCCTACTTTTATTGTTTTAACTGCTTTTGAACAGGGGTGGAAAACATAGTCAACTGTTTTATTGATTGCCATAACTGCTTTTACTTACTTGATTGCATACTTGTTTTACTCTAACGATTAGAGTACTTTGAACCGTTGAACACTTACACGAAACTGGTATTTATGAAACGACATTTTCATAAACTTGTGAAACTTTGTTTGGTAAACTGGAGAACGACCGGTACTTTTTATTGTAAAATGCTGGAGAACGACCAGCAACGTATTTTAGTGCCAGAGAACTACTGGCCAAGTGGACGGGAGAACGACCCGTTCGTTTTGGATGGGAGAACGACCCATGCGTCTTTAGACTGGAGAATGACCAGTACTGTGTTTCGCTGGAGAACGACCAGCAGTGTTTGGACGGGAGAACCACCCGTGCGTATATATACCGGAGAACAACTGGTAAACTGTTTTGTTTGGACGGGAGAATGACCCGTGCGTATTTGACCGGAGAACGACCGGTACTGTTAGTAAAACGCTGGAGAACGACCAGCAACGTGTTTTAAACTGTGTTTTGGGTAATATCCCACGTAAACCGAAACTTTGGGCGAACAACCCACTAAACTTATTCTTTGGATAACATTCCACAAAATGTTACTTGACTGTTATGGCAATAATCATTTGTGAACGTATTTGGTTTGACAGCTGTGCTTACAAACTTGATTAAACTATTGCAAACATAAAACCTGTGAATTCACTCAACTTCGTTGTTGACTTTTACTATGTTTTTCAAGGAATTAGCTGCGCATGTAAGAACCGCCTACACACATGGAATTTAGGCGACCCGTGAAGCTTTAGGATGCCAACTTTTGACAACTGGATTTCTTTTGTATAACTAAAAATGTTTAGTCATATTTACGAAATCTACTTTTGTAACTTAAATACTTTTACATTTGTACGATTCTATCAATCGTAAACTTTGTAACTAATACTTTTGGCATCTTAATATATGTTTGGTTGTAATCATAAGCTCTGATACGTATGCATGTACAATGTAAATGTGGCATCCCCAGCTTATACCAAATGCTTTCGCTAAACGAATTTGGGGGTGTTACAACTTTTAGTTGTCGTGATGCATATGCAATGACCTTGTCATTTTACATCAATATGCAACCCAATCCCTGATGCGAAGCATCACAGTAAACAACAAAGTTATCTACTCCTTCGAGCAATGATATGGGTGCGCTGCTTAGTTTCCGTTTCAATAGTTGGAATGCGTTCTCTTGTTTCTCACTCCAATCGAATTTCTTTTCATTTTGAGTTAACGTGGTAAGTGGCTGGGCTATCTTTGAGAAGTTCGCGATGAACCGCCTGTAATAGCCAGCTAGACCAAGAAATTGTCGTATCTCGGATGGGGTTTTAGGGGCTTCCTAGTTCTTAATCGCCTCAATTTTGGATGGGTCCACGTGAATTCCCTTGTCATTTATCACATGACCAAGGAAATGAACCTCTCGCATCCAAAATTCACATTTAGAGAACTTTGCATAAAGCTTCTCTTTCTGAAGTAGTTCGAGGATAAGTTTCAGATTTTGTTCGTGATTCTCTTTCGTTCGTGAGTATACTAAGATGTCGTAAATAAACACAATGACGAACTTATCGAGATAGGGTTTGCATACTCTGTTCATGAGATCCATGAACACTGCTGGTGCATTTGTCAACCCAAAAGGCATGACTAAGAACTCGTAATGACCGTAACGAGTCCTAAACGTAGTTTTCGGTACATCCTCTTCTCGTACCTTCAGTTGGTGGTAATCAGATCGTAGGTTAATTTTCGAATATTAACTTGACCCTTGCAGTTGATCAAATAGATCATCAATACGTGGTAACGGGTATCGGTTCTTGATGGTTACCTTGTTCAGTTCTCGGTAATCGATGTACATTGGCATATATCCATCCTTTTTCTTGACGAACAAAATCGGAGCTCCCCAAGGTGAAAAGCTCGGCCGGATGAATCCTAAGTCTAGGATTTCTTGCAACTGTGCAGACAACTCCTACATCTCTGATGGAGCTAGACGATAAGGTGCGCGAGCAATTGGTGCTGCTCCTGGCACCAGATCGATGTGAAACTTGACCTGTCGTGGGGGCGGTAATCCTGGCAAATCATCAGGAAATACTCCCGAATAATCACGTACGATAGGCCTATCGTCTATGCGTTGCTTCTTTTCCACAATGTGTGCCAAGAACGCTTGGTATCCCTTTTGGAGATACCTACTAGCTTTCAAGCAAGTAATCAACTTAGTGGCACTTTTTCGGTTCTCTCCTTTTATCACTAGAGTTTCTCCTGTTGGTAGTGGTATACGTACCAACTTCTCGAAACATACAATCTCAGCGTGGTTCTTTGACAATCAATCCATACCGACTCCGATGTCAAAACTTCCCAACTTAATCGGTAGCAAGTCTATTTCGAAGAGATGACCTTCTAACTCCAAGGTGCATCCCGGTACTATTTCTCCTGACTCGATCAACTCACCATCGGCTAGTTCTATAGTGTATTTGTTATCTAGCTTGCAGGATTCAAGTTTTAATAGTGGTCTAAACTCAGTAGACACAAAACTTAAATCGGCACCTGAATCAATTAACACAGAGGCATAATGGTTATTTACGAGAAACGTACCAGTGACGGTGTTGTTGTTTCAGTTTTGGTTGTTGTTGTTAAGTTTAGGGCATCTGTTCCGATAATGCCCCTGTTCACCGCACTCAAAACACCCTTGGTTTTGACGTTCATTGTTTGTTCGTGGAGGAGGGTTGGTTCTACAGTCCTGAGTTTTGTGACCCCATACCCTACAGTTGCCACAATACCCACACCCGCCCTCGTGATGTCGATTGCACTTTCCACACTTAGGCTTGTTACCTAGATATGGTTTCGTCTCAGTAGTGGTGGCAGCGTACGCTTTTGCGTTTCCCCCACTTTTCTTGTTCTGCTGACCCTGACGGTCAGTTCCACCACCATTCCACTTTTCTTTGCTCCACCAAAACTACCAGCATCAGTGTTACTTGATTTGCCTTTCCCTTACACAACTTTCTTAGTCAGGGTCCCCATTCTGACCGCCTCATCGATCAACCTTTGTGCTAATGTAACAGCACTCCTGAATGTGGCAGGTTCTGATGATGTAACCAGACTCCTGATCTGAGGTGCCAATCCCCAGATGTAACGCTCAATGCGTTTAAACTCGGGTGTCACCATATGTGGCACTAATCGTGCTAGTTCCTGAAACTTGGTGGTGTACCCAGTGATATCAGCACCAATTATCTTAATGTCCCACAAATCAGTTTCTACATTCTGCATCTCACTACGGGGACAAAACTCTTCCAGCATCATGTTTTTCAGTACTCCCCAGGACATGGAATGGGCAGTTTCCTGCCCGAGGGATTGAAGTTGACGGATCCACCATGTTAGCGCCTTGTCAGCCCAGGTGCAGGTGGCATACTTCACCATACAGTCTGGTAAACAGTCACTGATATCCAACACCGATTCCATCTTTTCTATCCAGTGAATGATACCAATAGCACCCTCTGTGCCATGGAAAGTAGTTGGCTTACAAGCTAGAAATGTCTTGTATGAACACCCTCGGTGGTCATTCACAGTAGTCTCAGCGTTCACAGGGGTAGACCCACTGTTATTTATCACATTCTCACGATTACGGCTTGCTTCATACTGAGCAATACCTTCAGCTATTCGTCTCGCGATCAATTGCTCAGTAGTTTCCTCGTTGTTGAGTGGTGGAGTGTTTTCAAGGACGGGAGGAGTAGTCGTTCGTCTGCTATTCTTGGTAGTTCGTCTCTTTGGTGGCATGATTCCGTTCTGTGATGAATAAAACACAGAAGTCAATGCCGAGATAATGAATGTGAAGAACAAAATTCACATTGTTTAGAATTTGAGTAGTATGAAAAGTGAAGAACAAGGTTTCACACTATGTATCATACGACTTTGAACGCCCATATGCACTTAGTATAATATAATCACGTTGGCCAGGCGTCATTATATGATGCTAAATACATATTTCTTTTCATTATCATATGATTTAATCAGGTTCAAAGGGATTCAAGATAAGAATCAATTGTCAAAGTATGGTATGTTGCAAGGTTTACAAGAAATGATCACAAGAGATTATCGATTCGTTTTTGTTCTAACACGTGTATGTAAATGTAAGTAGGATACGAGATATAAACCAAACATAAGTTATATATTATATTGATAGTTACAACGCTTATACATAAGTTTCGTACAAAACAAGACGAGATTCCTAATATACCCATAAGTGGTTAGCGTTATACAAAAGATAATGGGTTTCCTATACATATACCCATTCTACAAAAGGTTTCAACCTAGTACATAACATATACATCCCCAGTGCGGTGGGTCTAATGAAGATAAAATAGATACAACCCTATGGCAGTCACCATCGCTGCCAACATCAAACAAACTCCCATAACAAGACCTACTACCCTCGCACGCCTCTCCAATACAGCCACACGTGCGCGAGTAGCGTCAGCTGACTCTATGTCCACATCCATGTGTGTCTCCACAGTGCTGAGACATCCATAGATAGACGTCACATCCCCATCCAAACGGGAAGTGTCACTGCGCAACTCTCTGATATAGCCGCGCGTGCCATAGTGTAACCCGAATAGGGCGCGAACTACAGCAACTAGTGTAATAATAGTGAGCTCCAGAGGCTCATCAGTGAGGGGTAGTGAGCGTGAAGACTCCCCGTTCTCAAAAGTGGAAGTGATATCCTCAAGTACCCTCCAACACCTAAGTAAATGTGGCATCCAGTCTAGGTGTGGGAGCCTCCTCTGTGGTGGCTCCTCAGCCTCAGTCATCGGCGCCTTATCCCGTGGTGCAAGTAATCCAGTGGGAAGGTCTCTGACTGCCTTCCTAGGAGTCTGTCTCAGTCGGGATCTACGGGAGGTCTCTTCGATATGGAAATGTGGCTCGGCTACAGTATGTGCCGTAGCAGGTGTAGTGACATGTAGTGTCGATGGTGGTACATAAGTATCATTGGACGTGGTCCTAGTATGAACAGATGAGCTCTCGGGCACTGATATCGCAACGCCCTCAAGATCCTCAGTCGGCTCGTCATCCGAAGCGTAAAAGAATATCGGGTTTTATCTCGACATACTGAGACAAAAGAAATCGTGTGTGACGTGTCAGTCGTATGTTAGATGTATGCAAACGTACGTATGAATGCAATGAACGTTCTAGCCAAGGCTATAGTCTAGGTCTCTAAGGTTTCAAGTCACTTAAAGACTGCTAGTTCGCTATAACCAATGGCTCTGATACCAAGTCTGTCACACCCCATCAAACGGTAATTACAATTAGTGAGAGTAGTTTGCGGAAGCTTAGTGACATGGCGGGGCTAAGAGCAGTAACACAACCAACATGTACATACATCCAGAGCATATGGTTATTGCAGAACGAAATAGTTTAAGATGCCATTAGTTATCAAGTTTTACAAAAGGGTTACAACTTAGAAAGTTGCAACAGTAGTAGTAGTAGTAGAGTTTGAAATAGTATATCATATAAATACATAATTTCAAAAGTAGATTTCATAAGTATGACTGCAGGGTTGCAGTTATACAAAGGAAATCCAGCTGTCCCAAAAGAAGTGGCATCCTAATATGTCCAGGGTAGTCCGTCCTGATATGCATGCAGTTTCTTACTTAAACTGCTAATTCCCTGAAAATCATAGAGTAAAACGTCAACAAAATTGTTAAGTGAATTCACAGGTTTGTATGTAGCGTAGTTGTTTATACATCGTCAAATAGTTGTAGTGTAGGAAACACAAGTTTATCAATTAAGTGAAATATTTCCTAAATTAATAGTTTGTAGGAAACACAGGTTATTTAATTAAAAATAACATTTCCCAAAATAATAGTAGTTGTCTGTTGTGTAGGAAACACAAGTTATTTCAAGTTTGAATAACATTTCCCAAAATAGTAGTTGTAGGAAACACAGGTTAATTCAGTTAAGGATTAACATTTCCTAAATAAGTAATAGTAGGAAACACAGGCCAATCCATCTAAGGATCAACATTTCCAAAGTAGTTGTTCGTAGGAAAACACTTCCTAAATAATAATTTTGTGGGAAGACTTAAACGGTGATCCCTCGAAAGGTGAGCTAAACCTGACGAGTTAAAGTAACGCGACCTAACCCTATAACCAAACCACGACCAGCAGTAGTTGTTTGTAGGCTCCAAAACTGTGGGAGGGTCGTCACGGCGATAGTACTATCCGTATACTCAGTGGTTAGAGTCACCTAGCTAATGGTTATAGTCTGTAGCCATAAGGACTTTTATGCACTACATCGTAAGCCTAGGTCCGTACTAGGATTCGTTGTCTAGTTCCCAAAAATAGTATGAAAACAGCATTTCAAAAATAGTAGTTCAAATAATCATATGAAACATCATTTCATAAACAGTTTGAGTAAATACATACAGTATTTAAATCAGTTATTGCATGCAGTAGCAAAGCAATTGCTATGTTTTTCACCCCAGGTTTTAAAAGCATTAAAACAGTAAAAAGGGGCTGTGAACTCACTGGTAGCAAATGCGTGAGCGGTAACAGCTAGTGGTAGTAGTAGTCCAACAGCGTCCTTAAAGTCCTAGACGCAATAAACATACTTAATATAAGTATTTGACTACTCGTTATGTTTAAGTGTTTGTACAATATTGTTGGTGATAAATGCGTTGGAAAATAACTATTATTTTTCTAGTTATATTAGTCGTCGAATAGTTCGTTGCGTGTAAGTATATATATATATATATATATATATATATATACACTTATTAGTTGAATATATATATTCGTATATATATATAATTTGTCGTCGTCGTGTACATATGTATATATATACATAAAATTGTCGTTGTCGTTTATGTTTGAAAACATAATTTCAATTGTTACGAAAATATATTTCGTTGTGTCTCTTGTATATATATATATATAATATAAATACACTTGTTAAAAGTTCGTGTCTATATATATAAATGTATATATATATAAGTTGTCGTCGTTCGTTTTATAATATATATATTAGTTGTTGACTATGTATATATGTATATATACATACACAATATAACGTTTGTACCAATCATTTTACTCGTTTCAAAAAGTGTCGTTTTCGAAATAATTAATTATTATCGTCCCAAAGTTTGTCGTGTCCACTTTATAACATTATTTGAATAACTATCCGTATAAAACATTGTCCCGTGGTCGTGTACAATTTTAGTACCAAATTTAGTGTCGTAAAGTTTTATAAAAATTATAATCATAACAATAATTTTTAATCGTGTATTCGTTAATATTTTTGCACCATTTAATCACAAGTCTGTGTTTGGCTAAAATACGTCGTTAACCATTCGGGTATCAAATCGCAAACCGTTCGGCTCAAACAACAACTAGCCGTACGGCTTAGTTGGTTGAGCCGTTTGGCTCTACAAGGCTAGCCGATCGGCTAGCTAAAGCTAACCGATCGGGTTAGTTGCCCCTGTACAGCGGCTCACTTCGGGGTTCATACACCGTCCGAAATCAAACCTGTTTTTCTATGGTTTGAGTTATGTTCGTTTACATATGTTTAATAAACATATTATACAAGTTTTCATTTTCGATTTTACCATTTACACATAGTTTAATTTTTATACAAAATAGCTAAATTTTTGGTTTTTAAGTTTCATAGTTTTTCATCTTCATTATCACCATATCATCATCATACACAAAATCTTATATATATATATATATATATATATATATATATATATATATATATATATATATATATATATATATAAACAAGCATAATACAAGAATCATGATCATTTTTGAAAATTAATATATATATTCTATTTGAAAGGAGCAAGTTTCTTACAAAATGATGATGATGATTTCGATTGATGATGAGGTTGCAAGAAGATGAAGTTCCTGGTATGCTACCTTGTTACTGCCTTTGTTCCAGATCGAAGTAGTAGAAGAAATGAAAATGGAGAAAATTATTGAAGTGAAGAATGAGGATGTGAAGGAAGTGAATTAATATTAAATATATGGAATGGAGTATGGATCGTATACAGGAGTGTGTCTCTGCATTATTTGAGTTAGTTGGGTATTTTTAGCCCGTTAATTTCGGGTACGGGTCCAATTGTGTACCAGTTTTCATTAAATTTTCGAAATGATATCTTGAGGTAATTCTCCAAATACTTTATTATGAAGGGGAAAAATAATACTTTTATTATTTTTGACCTTTGGGTACGTTTTGTATTTGTTTCTGTTCGCGTGCAACACGTTTTAAAGAAACATATAAATGTTTTCGTTTCATTTTTGTTCCAACTAGTTCCCATAATATTTTCAAATAAAAATTATTCGAAAGTATTTTTATGTTCTTTCTGAACTTTGTATTGCGTTTGATACGTTTCTCTTTAAACGTATATCGTTTTATATTATCACAATAATATAAATAAATAATATTCGTAATTAATAATTTCATATTATTAATTATATGTTCACCAACATTTGTAATCTATTTTTTTCGGATTCGTTCCGATAGTTCGTACGTAATTAAAATTAATTACGAAATACGTAGAACTTTTTGTACAAAAGTCTCTCGGGCTTGCTAGACTTATATCATATCAAAAGTTTAGTTTAGCTTTGTACAGGGAATTAGCGTAAGAAATGCATGAGATTAAGTATAATTATATACCTAATTTGGAGGAGTGTCACAGTTGCCAAGAAATGAGCAGACTTAGTCATCCTATCCACGATAACCCAAATTGAATCATGCCCACTACTGGTTCTAGGCAGCTTCGTTATAAAATCCATGGCAATGTTCTCCCACTTCCACTCGGGAATCTCCGGTTGTTGTAGTAATCCTGATGGTCTTTGATGTTCAGCCTTGACCTTCAAACAAGTCATACATTGGCTAAAATACAGTGCAATGTCTTTCTTCATACCTGGCCACCAATACAAGTCCCTCACATCATGATACATTTTGTCTGCCCCCGGATGAATCGAATATTTAGACTTATGAACTTCATCCATCACCAGCGTCCTCAAACCACCTAGCAACAGAATCCACAGTCTTTCAATGAAGTAATATAACCCGTCTTCCTTACGTTCCAACTATCCATCCAACCCACGCAATGACTCTTCTTGAACATTAGTCTCCTGTAGTGCTTCCAACTGAACCTCAATCAACTTTTCCTTGATACCCGAATGAATAGTCATAGCCATTGCTCTCACCCTTCTTGGCTTAACTCTTTCTTTCCTACTCAAAGCATTAGCCACTACATTTGCCTTTCCCGGGTGGTAGTGAATTTCACAATCATGATCACTAAACAACTCCAACCACCTCCTGTGTCTCATATTCAACTCCTTTTGATCAAAAATGTGCTGTAGACTTTTATGATCGGTGTAAATCACACTCTTTGTCCCATACAAATAATGCCTCCAACACTTGAGTGCAAATACCACAACACCCAGTTCCAAATCATGAGTAGTGTAGTTTTTCTCGTGCACCTTGAGTTACCTAGAAGCATAAGCTATCACTTTCCCTCGCTGCATCAAAACACATCCTAACCCTTGGTTAGATGCGTCACAATAAACCACAAAATCATCTGAGCCATCAGGTAATGCCAAAATCGGTGCATCACACAAAGCATTCTTCAGAGTTTGAAATGCTTCCTCCTGTTTCTCTCTCCAGAAAAATTTCCTTTCCTTTTGTGTCAACAATGTAAGCGGCAGAGCAATCTTAGAAAAATTCTCAATAAAACGCCGATAATATCCAGCCAAACCCAAAAAACTGATGAATCTCAGAAGGTGTTTGTGGAGTCCTCCAGGCTTTCACCGCCTCTATCTTACTTGGATCCACATGAATACCCGCCTCATTTACCACATGACCAAGAAAGTGAACCTCACGTAACCAGAACTCACATTTTGAAAACTTTGCGTAAAGCTGTTCTTTCGAGAGAAGTTCAAGAATAAGTTTCAGATGTAGTTTATGTTCCTCCTTAGATTTCGAATAGATCAGATTATCATCAATAAAGACGATAACGAATTTATCAAGATACGGCTTACAAACACGATTCATTAGATCCATGAATACCGCAGGAGCATTAGTAAGACCGAAAGGCATAACGAGAAATTCGAAGTGCCCATAACGAGTCCTGAATGCAGTCTTTGGTATATCCGACTCATGTACTCTCAACTGATGATAACCAGAACGAAGATTAATTTTTGAAAACCACTGAGCACCCTGAAGTTGATCAAATAAATCATATATCCTTGGAAGAGGATAACGATTCTTGACTGTAAGCTTATTCAGTTCATGATAGTCAATACACATACGAAACGAACCATCTTTCTTTTTAACTAACAGAACAGGCGCTCCCCAAGGAGAGTGACTAGGGCGAATAAAACCCTTGTCTTGGAGTTTCTAAAGTTGAGTGGACAATTCTTGCATTTCAGAAGGAGCCAAACGATACGGAGCTTTAGCAACTGGGGTCGCTCTGGGAATGAGATCCATACTAAACTCAATAGATCGAGAAGGATGTAATCCCGACAATTCATTCGGAAAAACATTAGAAAAGTCCTAGACAATAAGAATATTTTCAAGTTTCGTTCCCTCGGAATTCATACTCATAAGTTTCACACCTTTAATCTCTGGTTGTTCACCACAGACTTCCAATGCACTGCCATCAGGCAAAGGTATACGGACCACTTTTTCGAAGCACATAATTTCGCCCCTATATTTTGACATCCAGTCCATACCCACAATAACATCAAAACTACCAATCCCAAAAGGTATTAGGTTGATACTGAAAGTATAATCCTCCAGTACCATTGTACAGTTCCTGATAACCTTATTCAAGTCTACCCGTTTCCCATCAGCAATTTCAATTTCATAAACAATATCCAACTCACATGGCATAACATCAAGCATAGGCACAAAACCCACAGATATAAAGCTAAAATCGGCACCACTGTCAAACAAAACCGTAGCAAAATGGTCATTTAATGGAAACGTACCGGTCACAATGTTAGGTGCCTGCCGTCCCTCACTAGCGTTCATAACAAAATATCTCCCAGGAGCAGTGTTCGCAGCACGATCCCTATTCTGATTCCCTCCAACAGTCAAAGCCCGATTATTATTATTCCCTGCAGTTCCTATTGCTCTAACCAATCTAGGGCAAGCATTGACGAAATGATCCAAGCCCCACGTTCAAAACATCTTCTAGCACTTCTCACTACATTAACCGGTGCCACATCACGTGTAGAAGATCGACAGAAGTCAGGTGTATGACCCTATCGGTTGCACTTGTTGCAATAACGACAACCCACAGATGGTGAATGATGTAAATTACACCCCGAACACAATGGATGATTTCCACCATAAGCATTCCTCTCCACATTGGTAGCTACATATGTCTTGGCTACCTTGGCTTTCTTATTACCCGATTCATTAGCCCTAGCTTTACTGGATTCAGCAACCTCTTTATTTTTATCATGACCTCTTTTCAAAGTACCATTCACCATCTCCTCAGTAAGGGCTCCAGCCTTCAATATCGCACTCTGGTTTGTAGCCGGTTCAGTCACCTCAACCATCCCCTTGATCTCGGGCACTAATCCATCCAAATACTTCTTAATTCTCCTAGACTCGGGTGTTACCATGTGCGGAATCAATTTAGCCAACTCATGAAAACGATCAGTGTATCCATCTTATGATCCAAAAACTCCTTCTCCAGTTTGTTCATCTCATTGGTGGAACAGTACTCTTCTCCCAACAGTGCCTTAAATTCCTCCCACGTCATACCCATAGCAGCAACCCTACCCCTGGCCTGAACCTGCGTATTCCACCAGGTCAAAGCTTTTCCTAGCAACATACTCGACGCATATTTTACCTTTTGTTCCTCGGCGCAGTTACTAATGTCCATTACCGATTCCGTTTTCTCTATCCACCTAGAAAAAGCTACTGCTCCCCCTATTCCATCATAGTCTCATGGCTTACATGCCGTGAACTCCTTATAAGTGCATCCTACCACAGTGGCTCTGGTACCAACCCCATTAGCACCACCATTACCATTATTAGCATTTACCTCTTCCTAATCACCTCCAGCCTCTTCTCCAGCACCCTGTAGAATACCCTGAGTCACCTGATTAACAATATCGAGTAACAACACCTGCAACTGTTCTGCAAAGATCGCAGCCACATTGGACGTTTCGCCCTCATTTCCACCAGTACGGCCACCAGTTCGACCGCCACCTCTACCATTTTGGCCCCTGGTTCGGCCGCCTCCTCTATTTTCTCTGTTGGCATTTCGGGCTGAGCGTCTAGGTGACATTTTCTACAATAGGAACATACTACGGATTAGCACAGTGAAGGATAAAGATAAGGTTTACAGACGCATAATTCATATAATTGGGGGGTAAACATTTCGCGTATGAAGGATTAAAGATTTACAAACATGAATGGATGCAAACAACATGTGAAAACAACTCATCCTTTATACACTCCCTACAGGTAGCACATTGTATACTCGAACACAATAAGATAGACATGCATATGTTGGAACACCTTCTTCAATTAAGTCAGCCGCCATAACCGTAAAAGTGTTCGTTCACTCACATAACTATCCTCCAAGTCCTCGTAACACAATATACTTGTACAAAGGGCAACGATTAACAATAGAACAATGGATATGCACAACACATGTCAAATAGATAATGACCAAGAAAAGATGGATTTATTTCATATAATTAAGTAAAGAATTCCCAAAGTATCAATTGTCATAAACCAAAATGAAAATCAAGTCACAATAATGAAAGTACGATAATAAATACGGTACGTCCTAAGGATAATCATGTGCTCCAAGTGCAAATGGCTTGAAAAGGTTCCTCCGAATGTTTGTGAGGAAGAGGAGATGCTACTTCCGGCTTAGTACCTGCCCGACTACAAACACTATCACCTGAGGTCGTGGGATTAAGTTCTCGTGCCCACAGCTTATCCTCAAGTTTTCTTTGCTCATCACCATCTTCCATGGGTTCCTCTTCAGGATCTTCCTCGGTTTCTTCTTCCATATCCTTCTTAGGTTCCTTTTCGGGTAAAGAGGTAACAACCATAGCAATCTTTTGAGGCTTAGCCTTCATCAAGTAGTCTCTAAAATACCGATTCCTAACAATACGCCTTTTTTTTTTTTTTTTTTTTTTTGGGTAAAGGGCAAAAATTACCCGGTAAATATATTCCCAAAAGCATTTAAATACAATGGATGTGAGTGAAGTCTCACACCTCAGCCCGTTACATAGGCAAAAAGACTACATAACAAGGAAACAACCACTACTCACTATCTGACTCAACATGAATCAAACAAAGACCACACTCGACTCAATAGACATCAAACAAAACCACAAACTTATTTCTTCTTATCCATCTTCCTCTCATGAAGACTCATGTAATCAGCCATCTCGTTATCTACAGGATCAAGAACATCATCTTCATCATCTTCTATAGCCTCACCAGCCATAAAGTCATCAGAAACATGAGCTCCATAAGTGTCTTTCCAACGAGAATACAAACTAGAACTATTATCAGTGTTACCACCAGAAGAAGCCACCTTCTTCCCACGATCTTCCTGCATACTATCCAACTGATCACTTGTAACAGCCGTATTATCCAATTTGGAATCTAACTTATTCAGAGCCTCAAAGGAATTAGATGTTGTAGTCTTTCCAATCTCCTTTGTCTTCTTTTTAGGAACAAACACCTGTTTAGAAGGTGCAACAGCCACTCTCTTTGGATTACCAACCACAAGGCCACGGAACGGTTTTCTCGGGGCTTGAAAACCTTCAGAGTCTTTCTTGTTCTTAACTTCATCCCCTTTACCAACATTCACATCACCTTGTGTTTCCGAGACAACGGGAACCCGCTTTGGACACTGATCTGCAGCGTGCCCAAAAACCGTACAAGTATGACATCTAGGGGGCTTCCATTCATATTCAACTTGAACAGTATGTAAAGAATGCCCTACACCTTCTACAGGAACTGAAATTACCAAAGTATCCTTAGGAACCCGATCAGCCCTCACATCAAACAATACGCCTTTTCTTACATGGCATCTTTGATGGTCCAGACAGTGTCGAAGCTTTAGTCGTCCTAGGAGTAAGCTCAGTATTTTCATCAGATGATGACGAGATATGGATGATTTCCTTACTATTTGACATGACTGTGTTGTGCAACAAACGTTAGAAAAGAATTGAATCATGTTGAAATATGCACACATAGTTTCCTAATTCATGTTCTATATGCGGGTTCCTTATTTATAGTCTAGGTCAATCCACCTAGATCTCTATAAACAATGGCTCTGATACCAATCTGTCACACCCCGTCTAAAGCGGAAACAATGGGCTATAACTACAATAGGATCACAACACATTATTATAAAGAATCTATATGAAAATAAAACTCCAATGTGTTATGATACTTGTAACATGAATAACGGTTCATGCCACGCGTACATATCAACAGTGAAACAAAATAACCAACAATAATCCACAAATGTAAGTGTCAAGGCAAAACACACCTTTCTAAATTATTAAAATACAAGAGTTCTTCCTTATCCCAACAGTCTCAAAGTTTAGCTTATATGCAACCTAAAGGTCCACTAAGCTTTCTTGTCCTCAATCTTCAAACCACTAGTGTTACCTGAAAAGTTATACTCAAAATCGTCAACAATAATATTGGTGAGTTTCGTAGGTTTAAAACAAGACACCATAAAATAACAGTTTTGCTATGAATATAATTGTTTAGGACAATGCATATGAAAAGGTGCACAAGTGAATTAATATAACCAAACATCTCCACAAACTGTCATCACCCCACGAAGAAGTATGACCCAACCAAATCCTGTGTATGCAGTAGCTACCTATAAATAACTTTAATGTATAACATTAGGTACTTACTCTCGAAAGAGCAAGGCCTTGTGAATAAATGTGGCTTTAATGCATACATAAAGTATAAATCAGGTACTTACTCTCCACCGAGCAAGGCCTTATAATGAAATCAATCCAACAACCAAAAATGCACATAAGTCACATAGTGTCACACATTTCAAGCATATGTCCAAATTAGAAATGAATATGTTTTACAGCATAAAGCAGTTGATAAAACATGTGAGCATACTTTTCCCCCAATGTAAAACAAGTAAGAAAATGGGGCCACGAAAACTCACCTTGATTACCCAAAGTAAGTATTTCCCTTAGAAAGAATCTACCAAACAATTGCAATCTACAAGTGAATGTATAACATGTAGGTTACAACCTAGACATATCTATGTCCTTCCATTGTATCCCAAGTCCAAATCACCCCTACTAAATTTCCTCACATCCAAACCTCAAAAATCAACCCCATTGTGTATTTCAGATTTCTGTCCAGAATTTTGTACCACTTCACGAATTTTTACACATGACTCAATGGAATTATTTGACTCTACAAATTTTACCAGTGATACTTCAATGTGTTAAGAACACTCTGTAGTTTTCCCAAATTTGATTTCATTGATTTACTATTTTAAAAATTTGACATAGTGAACTGTTCTAAACCGACAACACTTTCTGACCTTACCAAAGTTATATTTTATTTAAAATATTTCAAGACTTAGAAAGTTTATAATATTTTTAACGAAAATTGTTAACTCTTTGAAGTTATTCCAGTAAAAATTTCAAGACCAAAATCGTAGTTTAAGATACCTTTCAAAAATCGACAATTTATCCGAAATCATGAACCGAAAAACTCAGAAATGACATTCCATTTTATAAAATCATTTTGACCAACTTATACTCAACATTTGGACACGAAACCAACGTCATTTGAAAGTAGACTCTTAATACTTATGTTTAGACTCCTGTTTCATTAAAAAAAATCGTTAAATGACCAAGTTACAAGCTTCCCAATCTGAAAAGAAAATCTGACCAGATTAGGGTTCATGAGTAATCAACCCTAAATATTCATATAACCAATCCAAAACGCCATTACAATCGTATATGTCGCACCCCCAATTATGATGCGGAAGCGGTTCGGGTCGGGGCGCGACTAATCAATAATCGATACACACAAGGTATATAATGAACGACACTATATGCGTCGTTTTAAACAAAATACATTGATTGTGATAAAAGTTTACAATAATTTATAAGTTACAAAAGCTCGGTAACCTATCTGAGAGATTCTATGGCATTACTACTTTTACAAAATATAACAATGCAGGAAAATCTCTTGATTGTTTGCATACGACTCGAGCTAAGAATATCCTGAGCAGACCTACTGCTGCTGAGTAAATGAGAATACATGCTAAAAGGTCAGCTAAAAGCTGGTGAGCTCGCAGGTTTGTATGAATAAACATATATGTATGACCCACGAGATTTAAGTATAATGATTTGAAATCAATCAAATAATGTATATGTCTACCATGAGGTCATAGTCTGAGCTTAACTAAGGTGTCGGGATCACAATCAAGTGCCCGATCGAGGGTGCCTCCCTGCGAGTGCCTAATCTACACTCGTATGAACAAATGCTAATGCGTCCGTTTAACCAGTTGGGGCTTCCAACCCGGACGAGGATTGTCAATCCTATATGGTACCATACACTAACATTCACGCTACAAAAGTATTAACCAAACTATGATCGATGGAGGGCTTTAAAATGATTAGTATACAGCTCATGCAGAATATAACGAGTTTTGTACTCGTGTTCACATGTAAAACAAGGTAAAGCATGTATTCCCACCCCTGGGTTTAAAAACGGTAAAATGAGGGGCTATGAGACTCACCTGAGTCTGGTATGTTTGTAATGAAGCAAATGTGATGTGGTACAATGAAGTGTCCGAAGACTGTAACCTGCCGGGCATTCAAAACGCGCAAGGTTATAAGTATATGTAGACGTCTCAAGAGACCGTCCATGCTAGTTGTTCATCCAACTAGTAATGTTCAAATGATTAGATTTGATTGTTGACTGATTTGTTTGAGTTTTGAAAATGTGTACGGTCCGTTGGTGACGGTTTCGTAATAATAATCTCGTAGTATTATTATTATGTGTTGATCCATTGTATACTATTAAAGTATATGATTTGTGAGTTGTATCGTATCTAAGTATTGGAGTAACGTGTGTTCGACACTTAGTGTAAAAACTAGTTTTGAAGTTTCTGATTTAGACACTCAAAGCGTCACTTATTGGCGACACTCAGGTAAGTGTCGCAAAAATTGTAATCTGTGAGTTATTGGCATCACTTGGTTAAGTGTCGCATATAAGGCATCACTAGTAGCGTCACTAAGGTCCAGTGTCGCTGTACATTGATTTCGAGTAATTTGGCGTCACTTAAGGTAGTGTCGGGTAAAGGAGCGTCACTTAGGTATGGCGTCACTAGGGGAAGTGTCGTATAAAATGATTTTGTGCAAGTTGGCGACACTTCGTGAGTGTCGCATAATGCTGGGACTTGATGCGACACTTAAGTCTGATCAGTCCAAGCCTTTGCGGATACGTGGTCAAACGACCTCAGTTTGACCCGAAACTTTTACACAAGTCTTAAAATGGTTCCAAGAGTTCAACAAATTTACTGGTTCGTGTCGGGGTTAACTCGAAGTGTCGGTTTTATAAATTTACCAAAACAGCCCTTATGTTTATATTCTCCAGATTTTGTCCCGACAAATCTTTCGTTTTCTCTAACTTTTATTCCGAACCAAGGCTAACCAAAAATCACACATGTTCTCCTAGGTGTCTAGTGTAGTTTTACATTTTATGGCGATTTTAGAATGTCCTTTACTATTTTAAACAAATATGGAAATGGAAAGTGGTTAGATTTGGTCGATAAACGACCTCAGTCCATAAATCGGTTTCTACACTAAAATCCGTGAATTTTTGGAAATGGTCAAACAAGAACTTTTTGTAAAGAACATCCATACGGAGATTTCGGTATAAGATTCATGTGCTGATTCATCTTAGAACTAAAGTTATAGTCGTTTTCGTGAGACGATTTTTCTGGGCAGATTCTATATCATTTTGTATATGCTGTAAAAACGTGTTTTAAGCTTGGTTTTGGACATTAACAAGTTGTATGAGCATAATAACATGTAGATATATGAAAAACACGAAAATCTAGGGAGAGAGAGGTGGTGGATCATACCAAAATCGAGTGCTAGAGAGAGAGGTGAGTGAAATGAGCTTGGATCTTCTTCTTGCTTCATTTTCCTTGTGATTTCTTCAAAGTAAATGTGGTGGAAGATGATGGTTGTATGGTGGTGATGGTGACCGAATGGGAGAAGGGAGAGAAGAGAGAGTGAATTGTAGTGAGAGGAAGTAGTGAGAGAGTGAGTGATGGTGAATGGATGAATCAAAGGTGGT
The DNA here is from genome assembly GCA_949592205.1 of Helichrysum umbraculigerum. Lineage (NCBI taxonomy): Eukaryota > Viridiplantae > Streptophyta > Magnoliopsida > Asterales > Asteraceae > Helichrysum > Helichrysum umbraculigerum. The sequence continues at coordinate 55,181,756 of CATIUR010000001.1, read as the reverse complement.
GATGGTGGTTTAGAGTCAAGAAACAAGATCCACTTTTGGTGGATCTTGTTGGACCAATTTCCTTAGTCAAAAGGAGGTGGATTTTTGGTTAAATCTTGCCTCCAATATTGATGTTATACCCGTGTTCGTTTACCCGATCGTTTAAACGTTATTTATACTTAAAACGTTATACGTACATTTCGATGTTTTTAGTTGAAGTATACACTCAATAATACTTGATAACATTTATAAAAAAATGTTTTGATAATGTGTCGGTTTCAGCTTGCGTGTTCGTGTTGCGATCGTTTAATCACGTGACGTTTTATTTAGACGTTATTTGTTAAAAATATCAAATACGATATTTATAATTGAAGTATTGTATCCAAATACTTTGTTTGAAGTTATAAAAATATAGCTTGAGTTTTATTTGATTGTCGGGCGCGTTTCACGCTTTTTTGGTCGTTTCTGAGCATTTTACACGTTACGAACTACTTATGAAATATTATCAAATTAATATTTGGAAATAAATTTGTTTATCAAATAATTTCACATTATATAATAAATTGAGTTCACCAACGTCCGTATTATTGTATCGGGATCCACCCGATATGAAAATGCACGATTAAAAATTTAACCGCTTACGTGTATATATATATATATATATATATATATATATATATATATATATATGTATGTATAACAATATATATAATGATACATACCATTAGTCTAATACAGAACTAATTACATGTATTACAAAATGATTAGGACCTAATAACTAGTCCTAATTTAGCGGGTGTCACATTCTCCCCTTGTTAAGAGAATTTCGGCCTGAAAATAATTGTAGATACTTGAGTTGCATCTGGTCTTCCCGTTCCCAAGTGAATTCCAGACCACGTCGCGAATTCCACCAGACTTTAACGATGGGAATACGACTTTGTTTCAACTGTTTGACCTCGCGGTCCATGATTTCCACTGGTGTTTCGATGAAATGGAGTTTATCATCGATATGAATTTCGTCGAGGGGAATGATGAGTGTCTCATCAAACAGGCATTTCTTCAAGTTAGAAATGTGAAAGGTGGGATGCACGCTACTGAGCTCGTCTGGTAGCTGCAACCTATATGCCACTAGGCAAACCCTTTCCAAAATTTCAAAAGGTCCAATGTATCTGGGGTTCAGCTTTCCACATTTACCAAATTGGATAATGCCTTTCCAAGGCGATACTTTGAGCAATACTCGATAACCAACCTGGAACTCGAGATGCTTACGTCTCACGTCAGCATAGCTCTTCTGACGATCACGTGCGGCTTTCAGCCGGTTTTGGATACCAATGATTTTTTTGTGGTTTCGTGAATGATTTCAGGACCAGTGAGTTGGCTGTCTCCCAGTTCGGTCCAACAGACAGGCAATCGGCATTTACGACCGTACAATGCCTCGAATGGTGCAGCTCCAATACTAGTATGGTAGCTGTTGTTATATGAGAATTCGCACAATGGCAAGTGATGTTCCCAATTAGTACCGAAATCAACTACGCAGGCTCGTAGCATGTCTTCCAGTGTTTGAATTGTTCGTTCACTTTGGCCGTCGATTTGTGGATGATATGCAGTACTCATATCCAGACGAGTACCCAAAGATTTTTGTAGTGATTACCAAAAGCGTGAAGTGAAACAACCGTCTCTGTCATAGATAATCGAGATTGGAACGCCGTGTCGGGATACAATATATTTAAGGTAGATTCGTGTGAGGCGTTCCATTTTGTCGGTTTCTTTTATAGTGAGGAAATGAACAGATTTTGTGAGCCGATCAACGATCACCCAAATAGTATCGCAACCGCTCAATTTTTTTGGGAGTTTCGTGATGAAGTCCATAGAAATCTGCTCCCATTTCCACTGTGGAATTTCCGGTTGTTGTAGTAGATCAGAGGGTTTATGATATTCTACTTTGACTTTTGAGCATGTGAGGCACTTGCTGACATACGTGGCGATTTCAGCTTTCATGTTAGGCCACCAATACAACTCTTTGATGCCATGATACATCTTGTCGGATCCAGGATGTATAGAATATTTGGATTTGTGAGCTTCGTCCATTACCAAATCTCGGAGGTTCCCGAAACATGGTAACCAGATTCGGTTTGCGAAATATTTAACTCCGTTAGGTTTGGTTTCAAACTGTTTTTCCATGTTACGCAAGGCCTCATGCTTCAGGTTTTCTGTTTTAAGTGCTTCGAGTTGAGCGGTGAGAATCTGAATAATCAGATCATTGTGTATTGTCATACTGAATACTCGAACTCGAAGTGGTTTAGCGCGTTCTTTTCGGCTAAGGGCATCGGCAACAACATTTTCTTTGCCCGGATGATATCAGATCTCACAATCATAATCGGTAAGCAACTCGACCCAGCGACGTTGCCTCATGTTTAGATCCTTTTGGTCAAATATGTGCTGGAGACTCTTGTGGTTGGTGAAAATTGTACATTTAGTGCCGTACAGATAGTGTCTCCATATTTTGAGTGCAAAGACGACAGCTCCAAGTTCAAGATCATGAGTGGTGTAATTCATTTCATAGATTTTGAGCTGTCGGGAGGCGTAAGCGATAACCTTGTCTCGTTGCATCAACACGCAGCCGAACCTTGGTGAGAAGCGTCTCAGTATACCACGAAGTCATCGTTGCCTTCGGGTAATGATAGAATAGGTGCACTGCAAAGCTTCTGTTTGAGTAGTTGGAAAGCTGATTCTTGCTTATCTGTCCAATCAAACTTCTTCTGCTTCTGAGTCAGTGTGGTAAGTGGTTGGGCTATTTTCGAAAAGTTTTCAATAAAGCACCGATAGTAACCTGCCAATCCTAAGAATTGACGTACTTCGGTCGGCGTTGTTGGTGCTTGCCAGCACTTGATAACCTCGATTTTTGACGGATCAACATGAATTCCTTGAGTGTCAATCACGTGTCCAAAGAATTGTACTGTTTGCATCCAGAACTCACACTTAGAGAATTTGGCATATAACTCCTCGTGCTTGAGTTGTTCTAGAATAGTTTTGAGATGTTGCGCGTGTTCTTGTTCGTCGCGCGAGTAGATAAGAATGTCATCAATGAAGACAATGACAAACTTGTCGAGATATGGTTTACACACTCGGTTCATAAGGTCCATGAATACAGCCGGTGCGTATGTTAAATCGAAGGGCATCACTTGGAATTCGTAGTGCCCATAGCGAGTTCGGAAAGCAGTTTTTGGGATGTCAGCATCACGAACTCAGAGTTGATGATATCCTGACCGTAGATCGATCTTTGAATAAAAACTCGACCCCTGGAGTTGGTCAAACAGGTAATCAATGCGGGGGAGTGGATAACGGTTCTTGATGGTGAGTTTGTTGAGTTCGCGATAGTCGATACACATTCTGAAAGAACCATCTTTCTTTTTGACAAATAGGACCGGAGCTCCCCAAGGTGAAGAACTCGGCCTAATGAATCCCTTGTCCAGGAGTTCCCGTAATTGAGTAGACAACTCCTGGAGTTCGGATAGGGCTAAGCGGTATGGTGCTCGTGCCACGGGTGCTGCACCGGGCACAAGGTCGATAGAGAACTCGACTTGTCTCGGTGGTGGAAGACCAGGCAGGTCTTCGGGAAAGATTTCCGGAAAGTCTCGGACAATAGGCATATCCTCAAGTCGCTTCTCCTCTGGTGAAGATTTGAACAAGCTTGACGTGAAGGTCTTTTCTTTTTTCAAAGAAGCTTGTGTCGATTCTTTCCTTTGTGGAATTAGGAAAAACTTCTCGCAGTTTTGAGATTAGGTAAGAAGCGGGGTCAACAAAGAATGGAATTTTACCAAGAAAGGTAATAGGAATCACCGGGCTTTGTTCTGTCCAGAACTCAAGTTTGTTGATCATTGTGGCGACATTGTGATTGATTAATATCATAGATATTGGAAGGTAATCAATGTCGGCAAATGATTTGTGTAGTAGATCTAAATCTGCTACAAACTTCAGTTCTTGGTCCTTGAAATTTGTGGAGTGGTCTTCGCATTCTTGATTTGACAGACGAAGAAGAAGTTTTACTAGTTTTTCTAATCCAGCAATCGTTTCTCATTGGTTGAAGGAAAACGGGAGATTGGCATAGGTCAATTGTATGACGAATGCTTTATAGACGTCCGTCCTTCGGGAAGGATCGAAAGAAGCACCAAGGTGGCGTTCTTTAAAACAAGGTTGTTCTATTTCGACGGATGGAACCTTATCCACCACTCGGTATATGGTATATTTAGGTTCGTATGAAGAGAATGGAAAGATATCGTCATTGTGAGAGTCGGATATGGTTTGGGCATATACCGATGTCTCAGGAATGAGGGTAATTTGGTCACATGTTTTCGGAGGCTTTACTTCATGATTTTCTTCGGGAAGATAATCGAAGTGGACAGATTTTGACATTTTGGCATTTGCAAAGTTGGAGAGTGATCTTCTGGAGATGATGCCAGGTCAGGTGGCTGATTCGTGACATCAAAGTCCAGGAAATGGTTTGGAATGGAATGTGCGATCCTAAATTCTTCTAGGGAAGCATATAATTCATCCTTTGAAGTACTAATAGAAGTGGGTTTTTTAGATGTCATGTTTAAACTAATATTATCCTAATTAACACTAAATTAACAGCGAATCAAAGTAAAACTGCTTAAAGTAACTTTCGAGAGATTTCTAAGAAGGAATCAATCGGAAGGATCTCCTAAACACTACTACTTAAGGTGGCTTGAATCTACGTTTGTGATTCCCCGGCAGCGGCGCCAAAAACTTGATGTGCTCACACCGTGTCGTTGTTTTTCAAATGATGATGCGAGCGCAGCAGGGGTTTTAAATTTATATTTTGCGGGGCTTAAATTAACCGTACTACCTACTTGATTAGTACGAGGTAAGTATAACCTAAGATATTTCTATGAATCTAAACGTGTGGGCGATTAAAGTTGACACTTTCAGTAGAGAAATATTTAGGATGGCATAAAGTAGGTAGGTTTGTGATTTAAAGACATATAATTAAAATGCAGAAAAGTAGATTGCAGGAAATTAAAGTAAAGGAAAAACAAATAAAGATAAAGATGTGATTGCTGAGATTTCGATGATTAATATTTCAGAATGACAGAACAAATAGGGTTGATACTTAATGTGGCAAATAAACTACAAGGGGTAAACTCTAGAACCCTACCAACTCAGTTTCCCATTGGCGTGTCACTTGGAACTAGGTTATCATGATTCTGATCAGAGCAATACGCAAACTTCCAATACTCATCTAGTTGAAAGATGAACAACCTATTTCGGTTTTATACCGAGGTGCATGAATCAGTAGCGTATCGTCTCATAGGTCCGACCGTTCTTAACTCCTAAGGTAGTTTACTACTCTATTAGCACGAAGATTAATAGCTTTGTATGTTTGGACCGCCGATTATGTAAGACTTAGTGTTTCATGAACTCTAGGTAACTAGGACTTTGTTCTATTCCTAAGTCTCGTCTTTGTTTAGTTAAGTTCTAATTACTTCGACTTATGACTTAAGTTCTCCTTTTCAAACAGTTATACATCTCTAGATTATCCGCAGTTTGATAAAACGTGTTTCATATGAGGACCATGCCTTTCAATAATAGACAGTGTACTTTACATGGGATTTCCACTGCTTCTTATATCCAACACGCGGTCAAGAGTAATTGACAGTGAAAATGACACTCTAACTAATTAAATGTAAAGTAGTGCAGAAATGTAAACCTAATATATACAACGAGTGGTTTCATTGTGTCTTACTTATTGCATGTCATGGGCACAGATAACTACTTACCATAATTAAGGTTGATCAGGTCCTAATTACTAGGTTGCAGTCACGTGGATAACTTGAAAGGGTGCTCCATAAATTAAACTTAAATTCATAAAGTCTTAACAGTACAAAGATTATTATCTCCTATTTTATCTGAACGTGTTTTACGAACATTATTTTATAATGCATTGATTCTCGTAGGATGCACCAGTTAGTTGTGTAGTTGTATTATCCTTTCGGAGTTCCAACTTTTGAACCAGAGCTGATTCCAATGATATAACTACCTTCGGTCGTTTATCGGCTTCCGTACATTTGTACTTTGCATAGAGCATTTCCAGCACTATACCGAATAAACAGTTGAATAGGGGCCGTTATATCATTTTACGATTATCGTGCATTGATTGTGTAATGACATCCTTACTTATAATTATCTACATCATCAGCAATCACAATAATAAACTACTCGCAATTCATGGCAACAAATAAATCACATACCAGGCAATAATACATATTCAAAATATGAAATGAGACAAGTATAATAAAAGTTTAGATATCACCCGGAATTAAATGCGTAGCAGCGTATTATTATAATTGACAAACTCTTTCACACGTACAAAGATAGATCTCCGAATCTCTAGCGTTCGCCCTAGCTTCTACGTTAGTCCATTGACTAATTACAATATTCCTAGAATGAGAAAGACTAAAAGACTACGAAAGATTTTCTAGTGAGAAAGAAAGAGTGAAATATGCTAGAAAGTGTGCATATTTGGTGTGTGTTTCAAATGAACCTAAGCCTCCTATTTATAGGTGAGCTTTGGCTCACATTAGCACCAAGAGGTGCATGTTAGAAAAAGGTAGCCAAAAGGGTGCACCGGGTACCGTACAACACGAAAAGTAGGCGCATCGGGTACCGTACAACACGAAAAGTAGGCGCACCAGGTACCAAAAGTTACCAAAAACGGAAACCAGGGTGGGTCTGTGGTGGCCGGCGGCCCCAGCAAGGTGGCCGGCGGCGGTGGGCCCCAGGTCGGCGGCGGCTGGCCTATAGCCGCCCCGTTGCGCCGTCTTTTGCTTCGTTTCTTGGTTCGTGCGTGTTTTCTTCGTTATGCGTCCGTTTGCATCGATTCTTTTTTTGTTGGATTCGTAATTCAAAAACGAAGATTTTGACATAGGATAGGCCCTAAGATGAGGTCCCTAGCTCCAGATATTGCGTTCGGATCATTTGGATCTTCCGGCGGGCGCGAAATCTTCATTCTTTACCCGTTTTGGTTGATTCTTCTTCTGTTGGATTCGAATTTTGAAAACGAACATCTTGGAACTAATGGATGTTGGTGGAGGGCACTTTAGTCTTGAAATCTCGTTTTTATGCCTCGAATCTTCAAACGTGTGTGGAATCTTCGTTTTACATCCGTTTTGCTTGATTTTTCTCGTGCAACCTTGTTTTAACCATCTTGGCATAATGTTAGTGATTTGTAATGTTTTTGAATTAATATGCCAAGAATCGTTCCAGAATGAGAGAGATATCGGTAGTAAAAACGTGACTTTTTACGCGATATCAGACCATTTGCGTTTATTATCCGCAGATTTGTTTGAGTTGTTGTTGGCAGCAGGTGTTCCTCGGCGAACCACTTGTGCCATAAGATTGTGTGCCATACGGACGACACTATGAATGGTTGTGGGGTTGGAAGCAGTGACCATACCCTGAATGCGTGGGGGAAATCCCCATATGTATCGTTCGATCCACATTGCCGGATACACCACGAGATTCAATCAGCTGGCATTGCTGTGCCCATCACTCGTTGATCCAGAATACAAACGGTTGCCTTGGGTGGTGAGGTGCCAGAACTCGTTCTCCAGTTGCTGGATTTCATCTCTACGATAGTATTCGTCCTTCAACACCCGTTTCAAATCTTCCCACGGTTTCAAGAAAGCAGTGTCAATGCCCACAGTCTGAGCATACGTATTCCACCAAGTTAGAGCACCATCCATGAAGGTGCAGGTGGAGTACTTGACCTTGCAGTCTTCCTGACAGTTACAAATCTGGAAGACCGACTCCATTTTCTCCATCCAGCGCAATAAACCAATAGCACCCTTGGTGCCTTTGAGGTTTAGTGGTTTGCAGTTCAGAAAGTCCTTGTATGAGCAAAGTTTTTGTGGAGGGGTGTTGTTCAGTGTTTCATTGCTCTCAGATTGTTACTGTCGGGCAGCTAGAGCATCGGCTACCCCTTGGGCAACAAGTCGGTCAACATCAGCTTGATTAAACGTACGTCTCGGAGGCATAATGCTGAACACAAAGGAAAGAGATAAATGAGAGGTTTGTACAAATTCATGATATATCACATATGTATATATTGGGAGATAATATACAGCAGCACAAAGTGATAATCATAATTCATTGGATAACAAGATTGAGTACAAGATACGAGTTTCCAAAAGGTACATGAACTCAAGGATTACAAAAGATGCCGGGAATTTATACATCCGGATGGATTACGAAAGTCCTACATATATAGCTAGATAGATCACAAGATAGATACTATTCTAATTTTGGCGTAGGTTCACTTGTGACAAGAGAGTGACAAGGTGGTCTACGGTGGTTGCAAGTCTGCTGGCTTATCTGGCGTTATCTTCTGCTAAAGCTAGTCGTTGTAATAATTCGCGGGCATACTCTTCAGCTTCTCGTGAGCGTTGCTCACATTCTTCTATTCTTGCTTGCAGGAGATCAACTGTGCTCCTGTCATCAATCACCTGTTGATGGATCATATTCACGTTCTGTGTCATACTTTCTTGTTCCTGGAAGAATTCTGCAATGCGGTCGTGTGATTGGCGTAACCAGTACATATGTACTATGTATTGTTCCCGTTCCAAGCTTTCCAGTCTTGCCTCATGATGGTGTAGTCGAGCAGCTAACATTGGAACAGTATGGTGGATAGGTTCTTGAGTATATGGGGAGATATCCATGGAGTCAGCAGGAATTTGTATGTCTTCCTCAGACCTCCAGGTGTTTAGAGTTGTGGGTAGCCAATTCCACCTACAAGGGTAAGTTTGATTGCGTGTTCTGGTTGAGGTATCACCAGTGTGATTGAGGTAAGGGTTAGCACGGACAGATCCGGTACCACTCCTATGATTTTGTATGACTCGTGCCTCTCCAGTGATATAGTAGAGAGGTTCAGGAGAAGTTCGTGTCGGTGAGACAGGTAATGCGGTTAACTCCTCAGTAGTTGGTAGAGCTTGAGTCTCGTCTTTTGTGTTAGCTGGTGCTAGATGAGGAATGTCTGCCATGTCTGTGGCAAGAGCGTTTAGTGAGTATTGTGAGGCCTATAAACATATCATATAGCCTAAAGTGTCTAGCACAAACAAGTATAAGTCCCGGTTTCTCTCGTGGTCAGAGTCAACTAGTGTATTCCTGTTCAACATAACCGTTACAGACCTCACATCATCTTTTCTTAATTGTACATAGTTGATCAGGCTATGTTAAATTAAAGTTGTATGATGTAATTCCTAAATCAGTCATAACTAATAAGGGAATACTCTGTAACGGTCATAGTCTAGGCCCACTAAATGCAACCTAGTTCACTATAACCTTAGGCTCTGATACCCTGTCGCACCCCCAAATTAGGATGCGGAAGCGGTTCGGGTCGGGGCGCGACTAATCAATAATCAAAATACACAAGGTATATAATGAACGACTCTATATGCGTCGTTTTAAACAAAACACATTGATTGTAATAAAAGTTTACAATAATTTATAAGTTACAAAAGCTCGGTAACCTATCTGAGAGATTCTATGGCATTACTACTTTTACAAAATATAACAATGCAGGAAAATCTCTTGATTGTTTGCATGCGACTCGAGCTATGAATATCCTGAGCAGACCTACTGCTGCTGAGTACCTATACATGCTAAAAGGTCAGCTAAAAGCTGGTGAGCTCACAGGTTTGTATGAATAAACATATATGTATGAACCACGAGATTTAAGTATAATGATTTGAAATCAATCAAATAATGTATATGTCTATCATGAGGTCATAGTCTGAGCTTAACTGAGGTGTCGGGATCACAATCAAGTGCTCGATCGAGGGTGCCTCCCTGCGAGTGCCTAATCTACACTCGTATGAACAAATGCTAATGTGTTCGTTTAACCAGTTGGGGCTTCCAACCCGGACGAGGATTGTCAATACTATATGGTACCATACACTAACATTCACGCTACAAAAGTATTAACCAAACTATGATCGATGGAGGGCTTTAAAATGATTAGTAAACAGCTCATGCAGAATATAGCGAGTTTTGTACTCGTGTTCACATGTAAAACAAGGTAAAGCATGTATTCCCACCCCTGGGTTTGAAAACGGTAAAATGAGGGGCTATGAGACTCACCTGAGTCTAGTATGTTTGCAATGAAGCAAATGTGATGTGGTACAATGAAGTGTCCGAAGATTGTAACCTGCCGGGCATTCAAAACGCGCAAGGTTATAAGTATATGTAGACGTCTCAAGAGACCGTCCATGCTAGTTGTTCATCCAACTAGTAATGTCCAAATGATTAGATTTGATTGTTGACTAATTAGTTTGAATTTTTGAAAATGTGTACGGCCCGTTGGTGACGGTTTCGAAATAATAATCTCGTAGCATTATTATTATGTGTTGATCCATTGTATACTATTAAAGTATATGATTTGTGAGTTGTATCGTATCTAAGTATTGGAGTAACGTGTGTTCGACACTTAGTGTAAAAACTAGTTTTGAAGTTTCTGATTTAGGCGACACTCAAAGCGTCTCTTATTGGCGACACTCAGGTAAGTGTCGCAAAAATTGTAATATGTGAGTTATTGGCGTCACTTGGTTAAGTGTCGCATATAAGGCGTCATTAGTAGCGTCACTAAGGTCCAGTGTCGCTGTACATTGATTTCGAGTAATTTGGCGTCACTTAAGGTAGTGTCGGTTAAAGGAGCGTCACTTAGGTATGGCGTCACTAGGGTAAGTGTCGTATGAGATGATTTTGTGCAAGTTGGCGACACTTCGTGAGTGTCGCATAATGCTGGGACTTGATGCGACACTTAAGTCTGATCAGTCCAAGCCTTTGCGGATACGTGGTCAAACAACTTCAGTTTGACCCGAAACTTTTACACAAGTCTTAAAATGGTTCCAAGAGTTCAACAAATTTGTTGGTTCGTGTCGGGGTTAACCCGAATTGTCGGTTTTATAAATTTACCAAAACATCCCCTATGTTTATATTCTCCAGATTTTGTCCCGACAAATCTTTCGTTTTCTCTAACTTTTATTCCGAACCAAGCCTAACCAAAGATCACACATGTTCTCCTAGGTGTCCAGTGTAAATCTGCATTTTATGACGATTTTAGAAGGTACTTTACTATTTTAAACAAATATGGAAATGAAAAGTGGTTAGATGTGGTCGATAAACGACCTCAGTCCATAAATCGGTTTCTACACTAAAATCCATGAATTTCTGGAAATGGTCAAAGAAGAACTTTTTTTAAAGGGCATCTATACGGAGATTTCGGTAGAAGATTCATGTGTTGATTCATCCTAGAACTCAAGTTATAGTCGTTTTCGTGAGACGATTTTTCTGAGCAGATTCTATATCATTTTGTATATGTTGTAAAAATGTGTTTTAAGCTTGGTTTTGGATATTAACAAGTTGTATGAGTATAATAACATGTAGATCTATGAAAACCTTGAAAATCTAGAGAGAGAGAGGTGGTGGATCATACCAAAATCGAGTTCTAGAGAGAGAGGAGAGTAAAATGAGCTTGGATCTTTTCTTCTTGCTTCCTTTTCCTTGTGTTTTCTTCAAAGTAAATGTGGTGGAAGATAATGGATGTATGGTGGTGATGGTGACCGAATGGGAGGAGGGAGAGAAGAGAGAGTGAATTGCAGTGAGAGGAAGTAGTGAGAGAGTGAGTGATGGTGAATGGATGAATCAAAGGTGGTGATGGTGGTTTAGAGTCAAGAAACAAGATCCACTTTTGGTGGATCTTGTTGGACCGATTTCCTTAGTCAAAAGGAGATGGATTTTTGGTTAAATCTTGCCTCCAATATTGATGTTATACCCGTGTTCATTTACCCGATCGTTTAAACGTTTATTTATACGTAAAACGTTATACTTACATGTTTTAAATAACAATTGAATTTCGATGTTTTTAGTTGAAGTATTCACTCAATAATACTTGATAACATTTATAAAAAAATGTTTTGATAATGTGTCGTTTTCAGTTTGCGTGTTCGTGTTACGATCGTTTAATCACGTGACGTTTTATTCAGACGTTATTTGTTAACAATATCAAATACGATATTTATAATAGAAGTATTGTATCCAAATACTTTGTTTGAAGTTATAAAAATATAGCTTGAGTTTTATTCGATTGTCAGGCGCATTTCGCCCGTTTTTGGTCGTTTCTGAGCATTTTACACGTTACGAACTACTTATGAAATATTATCAAAATAATATTTGGAAATAAATATGTTTATCAAATAAGTTCATATTATTTAATAAATTGAGTTCACTAACGTCCGTATTATTGTATCGGGATCCAACCGATATGAAAATGCACGATTAAAATTTTAACCGCGTACGTGTATATATATATTACAATATATATAATGATACATACAATTAGTCTAATTCATAACTAATTACATGTATTACAAAATGATTAGGACCTAATAACTAGTCCTAATTTGGCGGGTGTCACAGTATATCTCATATCTAACAACTTATGTACTGATTTAATAACATCCTAACATGTTCATGATTAAGAGGGATACAATGGATTGAACCGAATAAAACTGACAATAAGAAACAATCGAAATACATTAATACGAAAGAATCGAATAGAAATTATACCAACTAGCGTGAAAACGCATGATAATATCCCTTAGAATCTGTAAATAAACAACGTGGCATGAGGATCCATTTATCATGCATCAAGAATACAAAGGAAAACGAAGGATAGATCATGATTCTTACCGAAACACACCACACGAAAGTTCTCGATCAACAAAACAAATAAGGAATCACGTGTTTGAGTTCTTGAACTTTGAGAGTCAAAAGTATACTGAAAAATACGCTCCAGGCTCGTCAAATATGGCTGTGGTTTGTGAGAATATGAGTTAGGGTTTAAAAATACGTTTATGTACCCATTCTGGCTGACACGAAATCGCGTCGCAATTTGGGGATAATCGCGTCGCGTTTCATAGCAAATCGCGTCGCCATTGATCAGGTAAATCACGTCGCGATTTATGGTATTTCGCCTCGCGATTCGAAAGAAATTAGAAACCCTAGTTCAGCCATTAATGCACTCTAACCTTATTATTTCATTATTATTAAAACACCATTTCTTGTACGCGTAATGATCGAATTGTTTGAATACTATACGAAAATTTAAGTTTCTCTTATAGTTTAGGATACGAAATATTTGATCACGATTAAGAAATGATTTTAAAAATGCACCTATAAATGAAGCTGTCACAACCTAAGTATGTTATATTTCCAGTTTGGACACCTGATCCACCTGAAGTTTTTGAAACAACTCCACAAGATGAATCACAGGGTAAAGAACAGGTTGAGCCTTTTGCTTCTGAAGAAGTAGCTGAAGAAGAAACATCAGATGGGGAATCAGATACAGATCAAGGTCCATCTAGGCTTACACTGACTGAAGCAAGTATCTTAATGGATCAGAATGAAACAAATCTGGAATCTGGGATTCCAGTGGCATCTACATCACATTACCATGTGCAAAGAGATCATCCATTAGAAATTGTGATTCGTGACATTGAATCTGATGTTCAAACCAGAATGCAAACTAGGGATCATGAAGAAGATGTAAATACATCTTTATTTATCTGCTTTCTATCTCAAATAGAGCTCAAAAAGGTTATGGAAGCTTTGAAAGATTCAAGTTGGATTGAAGCAATGCAAGAGGAGCTACTTCAATTTAAGATTTAAGATGTGTGGACTTTAATGGATCTTCCAAAGGGAAAAAGGGCTATTGGTACAAAGTGGGTATACATGAATAAGAAAGATGAAAGGGGCATTGTGATTAAGAACAAGGCTAGATTGGTTGCACAGGGGTATACACAGGAAGAAGGGATTGATTAAGATGAGGTGTTTGCTCTAGTTGCAAGAATTAAGGCTATCAGATTGTTCTTGGCTTCTGTTAAGGGCTTTAAGGTATACCAGATGGATGTTAAGAGTGAATTTTTATATGGCACTATAGAGGAAGAAGTGTATGTATGCCAACCACCAAGATTTGAAGATCCAAAGCATCCAGATAAAGTGTACAGATCAGATAAGGCTGTTTATGGACTGCATCAAGCTCCAAGAGCTTGGTATGAAACTTTATCTATCTGTTGGAAAATGGTTTAAAAAGAGGTGCTATAGACAAAACCTTGTTCATTAAAAGAATTAAGAATGATATCCTACTAGTTCAAGTGTATGTAGATGATATTATTTTTGGTTCTACAAGGGATAGTCTGTGCAAGGAATTTGAACATCTTATGCATCAAAAGTTCAAAATGAGCTAAATGGGAGAGTTAAGTTTCTTTTTGGGTTTACAAGTGAAGCAGCAGAAGGATGGAATCTTCATTCATCAAGGAAAATATGTAAATGATATTCTAGAGAGGTTTGGATACAAGGATGCTAAGACTGCAAGCACACCAATGGAGACACACAAGTCATTACATGCAGATCTTGAGGGGGAGAGTGTTGATGAACACTTACACAGATCTATGACAGGTTCTCTCATGTATCTGACATCAAGCAGACCAGATATAATGTTTGCTGTGTGTGTGTGTGTGCAAGATTTCAAGCTAATCCTAAGATGTCACATTTACATGCTGTTAAAAGATTTTTTAGATATCTTAAAGGTCAACCAAAATTGGGCCTTGGGTATCCAAAGAGTTCTTCTTTTGAACTGATTGCTTATGTAGATAGTGACTATGGAGGTGCTAATCTGGATAAAAAGTCTACATCTGGGAGTTGTCAATTTCTGGGAGATAGGCTGGTGTCATGGCAATGCAAAAAGCAGACCACAGTTTCAACATCTACAGTAGAATATGTTGCAGCATCAAGTTGCTGTGCACAAATTCTTTGGATTCAGAATCAGATGCTAGACTATGGTTTGACATTTTTAAATACTCCCATGTTTATTGATAATAACTCTGCTATCAGTATTATAAAAACCTAGTTAAACATTCAAAAACAAGCACATTGAAATTAGATATCATTTTATAAGTGACTGTAATGAGAAAAGACTAATTCAGATTATTAAGGTGCATACTGATAATCAATTTGCGGATCTGTTTACAAAAGCTTTTGATGTGGGCAGATTTACATTTTTGGTTACAAGTATTGGTATGATAAATTCTTCATAAGTCTTTTTCTATATAACTGTTTTCTATTAAATACGTTTAAGTGCTTGAAAATGGGTTAATACTAATACACTAGTTAATGATGTTAGTATTTTTAATGCTGCTATGTTAATACTGCCAGTTACTTTTAGTACTGCTAGTATTAATACTGCTTGACATCTTTAATACTGCATTCATTAATTAGTACTGATTGTATATACTTTTATATATTAGTACTTGTTTTGGTCAAAAATTACTAAAAGCAATTAAGTGATCACAAATTAGTTTGTGAGGTCAGGTGTAAAATTACTATCAAGATAATTACGCCTTTACACGATTATCTCTATTAGTAAGTCGATATTTTGTGTTAAAAAGATTGATTAAATCCGTGGATCCTTGTTGAACAAACGTTTTAATATCAAAGCTCAAGAACAGATTGAGGATAATGTTATTTTGACAATGAAAATATGAAATAAGTGCAATTGACACGATATAAACTGTAAGTAAATAAAAATGACACGATGATATACGAGTAAAGCCCTTGATCAAGGTTGATCGCCTGCACAAAACCTCGGGAAGGATCAAACGATCCTTGCCTTCGTAAATCTTATAAAAATAAAAGTAATGAATTACAAAGTAAGAGCACAAGGATGATCGGCTAAGTGATTGTGTGTGAATCTAGCTAAGTGTTGATGAAATGATCATAAAATGAAGAAATAATAGAGTGTTTTTGTGATTTACAGGAGTGAGTGGTGATAAAACGTTAACCTAATCGATCACCCAAGCCTCATTTAAATAGTAAGAGCGTATAACAATAATTTCGAAATATCAGGGATCCTCCGAGGAACGATGAAGACCACCAACGTCTCTTTTGACTTCATTTTACACGCGCATAAGACTTCGTCTTCATCAAATTGTATCAGATCCTCTTCACGTAATCCGGAGCATATCTCATTAACGCGTTTCTTCTAAGACCTGGTCAATACTCAAGAAAAACAAATGTGTTATATAGTTCAAGATCCTTAACTAAGATAAGTCCAGGATCCTGAGCCATGTGTACTCCGAGATTGATCATAGGATCCTTAAATAAATATCTTCCCGGTCCAGAATCTTTCATAATTGTGTTAGATAAATATATCCCGAATAGGATCCTGCAAGATAAATAATAACAATATATCCAGGTTCCTTACCTGTATCCGTGATCCTGAAAACAGACTTAAAAACCATCATTATCCTGAGATATGAATATAAAATATAAACGACTTTCATACCTGCAGGGTGTCCATATGATGCTGATTAGGATCCTGTAAAGGTTAGTGAAAATCTACCCACAACAATTGCCCCCGAAGTTATAACATTTTTCAGGATCCTTAAACGTTGTAACTTCTCAGTACAACCGCTTAAATCGTGTTAGGTAGTTACATCGATTATCGTGTCTGAGTACTTATAGCGATTCTGACGCACATCATATCTCATCCAACCTCTATTCCATTTTTCTTCTCAGGTCTTTACCAGGTACTATTTTTTCTCTTCTCTCTTTATCGTTTACTTGCTTTCACTTAGATAATGAATCCGGCAACCAAAAACGAGTCACACCTTCCTGAATTCATTGATCAACAAATGATTTCCAACCCTGTTCCTTCTTCGTTATCCGATTCCGATATGCAAAAACTAAAAAGTGCTTTTCCTGAAAACACCGTCTTCCGAGCCCCTGATCCTAATATCCATGCCGATTATCGATCAGATCGATGGATATGCTTTCCCGAATTTCCTTTTACCCAAGGGCTTAAATATCCCTTTCCGGACATTTACATGGATCTCTTCGGCATGACAGGACTCTGTTATTTACAAACAATGCCCATGATCTGGCGTACTGTTTTCGTTATTCAATCCGTTAATGATTCTCACCATACACATCTTGGGATTCTTGAGGTAGCCCAAAATTATCATCTCCGCTCACATGGCTCCAATTACTTCCTTTTTAAAATCAAACCTAATCGCCAACACCTCGTTCATTGTGTCACCCAGAATGACCACAAGTGGAAAGAGAGGTTTTTCTTTGTTGATCGAAGATCTTTACCATACGAGGAATTGATTCTGACTGTTTGGCTTTCAAAGGGTAGGATAAAAATCATCTTAGGGATTTATCCCCATACGCACTATTATTTCTGATATATCCCATTTTCCTTGCAGCAAGTTTCGAGAAGTTAGCTCCCCCTCTTTCTGATGCAGAAGAGTTGATAGAGAATTTCTTGAAAGTTCCCGAAAGTGACAGGACATTCATACAACCCTGTTCTCCAATAGTCATGAAATCACAGAAGGCAACTTCAGCCTCATCAGGTAATCCTCACATTCTATTCTCAATAAAATGTTTCTCCTGAATCCATTTTAAAATTGTATTATTAAAATAGCGCCTTTCTTCTCCTTGTCGGATATCGATGACGAGGACGTACCAATCAAGGAGGAAAAACCAATCGCTCAACCTAGCAAGGTCAGAGCCCCCAATACCTGTTCCAGGTCAACTACCAAGAAGAGGAAAGCCATCATTACTGAGGATCCTGATGAACCCACACTTGATTTTGACAATGTATATCTTATCTCCCTTGTTTAATTTCTCTTCTACGCTTCATCCCTGTATTTTAATCATACCTGTTTTTTCTAGGCTATGGAACAGGTTGCTGATCGTTACAAGGAGAAAGTGGAAATGGTAGAGAGCATAAAGAAGACAGCCGCCATTGCTGCAGAATCTTCCAATCAGGAGATCGCTAGTTTGAAGAGAGAGATCAAGGATGTCAAGGCTTATGCTGCTCAAAAGGAAATTGAAGCTCAGAAGAAGATCGAGGAAGAACGAGAGATCCTGGTTGCTAGTATTAAGAAAGATGCAGCTGTTGCAGTGCTCAAAGCCAGGATCCTAATGGTAACTGAAGCTAGTGCCAAGGGTCTCGACACATCGTTCTGGAACATCCAAGCTTGGCAAGATAGATTGGCGAAATTGAAAAGTGAAGATCCAGCAGTCGGAGATTTCCTTGATGAAGCTAGCGGCAAAGGTACCAAGATACCAGCCAAGAAGGATTCATCATCACAGAAGATCTCGACCATCATTGAAGATACTGAAATGAACATCCCAGACCCTGGTATGGTCAATCACGGTTGTGTATAACTGTGGTTTATGTAGGCCACAAGACAATTTTATCTTCTGCACTTCTTTTGAACTCAATCTAAGGATTTAGATTATCCTTAGACTTTTTGATGTGAATGATATTAGGATATTATCTACGCCTTCTGTCTTCAGGATACTGAGGAGATTCCCTCAGTATATATATTTGCTTAGAAACAGGATCCTGAAGAGATTCCCTCATAATACTTCCAGGATAATGAGAAGATTTTCTCAACATTACAGGCTTAAAGGATCCTTAACTGGATCTGAGATAATGACTGGATAGGGATCCTTAGATTCAAGGATCCTTAACCGTATTTCATATAAACTGGAATTTAGGATCCTGAGACTTCAAGATCCTAAAATAAACTGTTGATAATGAGGAACTCCCAATGAGTAATTCCTGTAACATATAAATGTTTATAATTTGTCAAACAATTGTGAAAACAATTTATTTTTCGAAATATGTTGTGATCTTTAAAAAGATTTTGCGATCCTTAGATCAAAACAGCTTTTGATAATCATGAAAACATTAGAGCTAATAAAGTTATTTATTAGGCTTAACCAATGAAAATTTTGATAATGTGAATACATTATAACCATTGGATAGTTTATGAAAACTATAATTGTGACATGTAAATGCCAAATCGTTGGGTAATGTGAAAATATTACAAACCGTGCGTATTACGTAATGAGAAGACATTACAAGCCTTATGTACTTGGGCTACGCCATTTGAGACATGAAAATGCCTAACCAATTGAGTAATGTGAAAACATTACAAACCTTAGAGTGACGTGAAAACGACACAAACCTTAGATTGATACGTATAGTGCACATCAGTATCGACATTCGTTAGCGCTTGATCTATAGGCCAATGGAAATGAAATTGTCGGGTACCAGAGGCATCACCGATTCCCTAACCGTGGCACTATAATCAAATATCGTGCGCTCCTGGCGAGGTGTCAAAACCCTTTTCGTAGAGAGGTGTTTATCCGTACGGAAACCTCTAAACCTTAGAGGATCGCTGGGATCCTTAACGAAGGAGAGGTGGCCAACCCCTAATCTTCATTCCATGATCCATAAATGCATGAACTACAGCAAATACAAAATCTTGGGTAAAGGTGGGTGTTAGTTTGCTTAACACCCCTCCGATGCTTAAGTCAGTACAATATTCAATGAGAATAGTAATAATAATGAAGAACTTTCATGCATATATTAATATATGATCATAATACACACATACATATATATATATATATATATATATTAAAGAATAAAATTAATGAAAAGTTTAGGATCATAGGAGTACCTTATATGTTGAACAAACATATTCAACTTACACATGATAGAGTTTCAAATGAATGGCATTCCATGATCTTGGAAGTAATTCTCCATCCATATTGGCCAACCAGTATGCCCCCTTTCTAGCATCCGAATCTATCAAGTACAGACCTTCCCACTTTGGTGCTAGCTTTCCTTCCGCAGGATTCTTAGTATTTTGAAATACTTTTCTCAATACCAAATCTCCTACTCGAAACCTTCTTATCCTAACATTTTTGTTGTAGGATCTTGAAATCCTCTGTTGGTATGCTGCAATCCTGAATTTAGCACGATCCCTTAATTCATCCACAGTGTCTAGATCCTGAATCAATGCTTCCTTGTTTGCTTCCAAAGTCTGCATCCGGGATCTTGCCGTTGGGATCACCATTTCTGTCGGGATCACGGCCTCAGATCCAAACACCAAAGCAAAAGGAGTTTGCTTAGTTGCCTCATTTTCTGTGGTCCTATCAGCCCATAAAACAAAAGGCAACTCTTCAGCCCATCTCCCTTTCTTAGCATCTAGCCTCTTCTTAAGATTATTGATTATGATCTTGTTGCTAGACTCCGCTTGTCCATTAGCTTGAGGATGGACTGGTGTTGAAGTTATCATTTTGATTCCCCAACTTTCACAAAACTTAGTTGTTCTTTTTCCAATAAATTGAGATCCATTGTCACACAATATTTCTGCCGGGATCCCAAACCTTGTGAGGATATTTCTCTTGATGAATGAGATAACATCTTTTTCCTTTACTTGAACAAATGCTTCAGCTTCAATCCATTTTGAAAAATAATCCATCATTGCAAGCATAAACACTTTTCCTCCTGGAGCAACTGGTAGTTTTCCAACAATATCCATTCCCCATTTCATAAACGGCCATGGTGAGATAATTGGATGCATCGGTTCTGCTGGCTGATGATGGATGTTCCCGTGTCTTTGACAAGCATCACATTTGCGAGCAAAATCCATGGAATCCTTCTTCATAGTGGGCCAGAAGTATCCTGTCCTTAAAACTTTTGAAAATAACGCTCTGCCCCCAGAATGATTCCCACAATCACCTTCATGTATATCCTTAAGCACAGCTTTTGCTTCAGGATCCTCAAGGCATCGTAATAATGGTCCTGCAAGTGATTTTTTTATACAATATACCATTCTCAATAGTAAAACGAGATACCTTTGACCTGAAAGCTTTGGGATTGTTTTCATCGTTAGGGATCACATCATGTTGTAAATATTCCATGATTGGTGGCATCCATGATCCTGACTTGCCCCCAGAACCTGATGCATTCAGATTATCTCCAGCCTCAGGATCCTCAACATCACAGACTTGCTCTTCGTTGTGATCCTTATCAGCGATGGCGGGCGCTGCAATATGTATAATTGGTATCTTGACATCCGGTGGGATCCTTAAGCCTTACCCCAGATTTGCCAAAGCATCCGCTTCAGTATTATCTTCACATGGTACCTGTTGGATGTCAAAGATCTCGAAGCTACCTGCAAGATCCTTAACAATCTCCAAATACGCAGCTAATCTATCTACTTTTACAGTATAAGATCCATTATAATGATTAGCAATTAACAATGAGTCAACATACACTTTCAAGTATTTTATCCCAATATCCTTAGCCAATTGTAACCCGCAATTAATGCTTCATATTCTGCCTCATTATTTGTAGCTTGGAACTCACATCTTATGGCTTGAGGCATGATATCACCTTGTGGTGACTTTAATACAATTCCTAATCCAGTTCCTTTTATGTTAGAAGCACCATCAGTATATAATGTCCATCTTTCACTTATTTGGTTTAGTTCTTGTACTTCTAAATCTACTTCATTTTGAAGATTACTAGTAAAGTCAGCAATAAAATCTGCTAGGGCTTGAGATTTAATTGCGTTCCTAGGCTCATAGATCAGATTATAAGCACTTAATTTTACAGACCATTCAGCTAAACGTCCTGACATTTCTGGTTTTCTCAAAATGTTTTTAATAGGGTAATTAGTTCTTACATGTATGGGGTGTGTCTCAAAATAATGCCTAAGTTTAGTTGATGCCATGACCAACGCAAGTATAAGTTTTTCGAGATGAGAATACCTGGTTTCAGCATCTAATAGGCTTTTACTTGCATAGTAAACTGGATGTTGTTGTCCTTCATGATCCTTCACTAGCACCGCACTTACAGCACTTCGTGACACTAATAAATAGAGAAACAGCGGTTCCCCATTCTCAGTCTTCATCAATAAAGGAGCTGTCTGAGGATCTTGAAATAAAACGGTTCAGAGCTGCTATCCTTCCCGTTAATCTTTGTATATCCTTTGGGCTTGACGGAGACTTTAGATTTAGAATAGCTTTGATCTGTTTTGGGCTAGCTACTATTCCTCTCTTGGTCACCATATATCCCAAGAACTTTCCTGCCCCCACTCCAAAGTGGCATTTTGCAGGATTAAGCTTCATGTTGTAGTGATCCAGGATGTCAAAGGCCACCTTGGGATCCTGAAGATGATCCTTAGCTTTCTATGACTTTACTACCATATCGTCAATGTATACTTCCATTGTGCTTCCCAATTGGTCTTTGAACATCATATTGACTAGCCTTTGATACGTTGCACCTGCATTTTTAAGACCAAAGGGCATGGCAATATAACAATATATACCTGTGGGGGTTATGAAGGCTGTGTCTTCCTGGTCTGAAGGTTCCATCTGAATTTGTTGAAATCCTGATGAAGCATCCATAAAGGTTAGGATCTCATGCCCAGCTGTAGCATCCACCATTGAATCTATATGAGGCAACGGAAAAGGATCCATCGGGCAGGCCTTGTTGAGATCCGTATAGTCCACACACACTCTCCATTTCCCATTCTCCTTTTGTACCACTACCACGTTTGCCAACCATCTTGGAAACTTTACTTCCTTTATCATGCCAGCAGCAAGTAATCTTTCAACGTCTGCCTGGATAATAGCATTCCTTTCCGATGCAAATTTTCTTCTCTTTTGTTGAACCGGCCTGAAACTATTATCAATTCCAAGTTTTTGAGTTATAACATCCTTAGATATACCTGTCATATCCTCTGGTTTTCAGGCAAAGGTCAATCTCCTTTGATTCAAGAATTTCATCAGATCCTGCTCTAGATTTTCTGGGATGCTTGATCCTATAAGCACCTTTTCTTCAGGATCCTTCAAGCTCAGCGGCACTTCTTTGACGTCCTGCTCCTTTGTATCCAGGACATCCCATGCCTTGCTCTTTAATTGCTATGCTGACGGAGGCTTGGTAGCAGGTTTCATCGATGTTGTATAGCAATCCTTTGCTTCTTGTAGTTCACTACTGATCTTGACCACTCCCCATGGAGTTGGTAATTTGACGCATTGATGATATGTTGAGGGTAATGCCTTCATATCATGCAACCAGGGTCTCCCTAGGATAATGTTATAGCTTGACAGACAATCCATAACGTAAAACTTTTGAATGGAGTTCACCCCCTCAATGTAGATCGGCAACTTGATATCACCAACTTTGTTCTTCACTTCTCCACTGAATCCTACCAACACAGTGGATCTCGAGGTGATCTCCGACTCTGGAATACCCATTCTTTTCAAAGTTTCTAGACGGATGATGTTGACTGAGCTTCCTCCATCTATCAGGATCCTTCGCACAAAATGATTGGCAACATAAAGAGTAATAACCAAACCATCATGATGAGGATCCTGAACGTCTTTTAAATCGTTCTCATCAAACGCTATTATCCTTTCGTCTTTCTTCATGGAAGTTCTTGTAGGTTTATATGGTTTATCTTACTTGGACTCCCTTGCGTGCCTCTTAGCTGCGGAATAAGAAGTACCACATATGTCAGAACCATCAGAAATAAAATTGATTACCTTGGCATCTGAAGGTGGGGATCCTGCTCTGGTAAGGATCCTGCGATTATCCTGAGGCTCAGGATCCTGAACTCTGTCATGATCCTTCGCGTGATCCTTCTTTTTTCCAAGCAGATCCTTCAAGTATCCTTTGTTGAGCAAATGACTTATCTCTTTCCGGAGAGCTATGCAATTCTCAGTTGTGTGGTCGAAATCCTCATGGTAAGCACACCACTTAGACTTATCCTTCCACACGTAGGGTTTATCATTCTTCTTTGGCCATCTTGCCTTGTCCCCTAGATCCTGCATGGCACACAATATATCTGTTGTATCCACAGAAAAATTATAATCAGTTATTTTAGGATATTCTTCTTCATTTTCATCAATAGCATTCACGCGACGATCCTCATTTCTGGAATAAGGTTTATTCCTATTTGATCTGAATGAAGACGAGTCTGATTTCCTGTTGGGTCTGTCATATGCTGATTGAGTATCTACTCTCTTCTGTATCATCGCGTCCTCTTCCAACCTGATGAACCTCAAAGCTCTATTTCTGACTTCATCAAGGTTCCTGCAAGGATTCATAACAAGATCCTCATAAAATGGGGAATCCCTTTTGATCCCCATCTTAAAGGCTTGTACAGCAGTAGGCATATCCAAATTGGGTATGTTCAAGGATTCTCTCCCGAACCTTCCTACAAAATCTCGAAGAGACTCATTAGCTTTTCGGACAGTTCTATACAAATCAGTAGTTAGTTTTTCAAATGTTCTACTGCAGGAGAATTGATTATTAAATAAATTAACCAAATGAGCAAATGAAGTAATAGAGTAGGGAGGAATGTTCAATAGCCATTTTAGTGCGGATCCTGTGAGAGTGGAGCCAAAGCCCTTGCATAAGCATGCTTCCTTAAGGTCAGAAGGAATTGGGATGATTTCCATCCTCTCCCTATATTGTGCAATGTGCTCCTCAGGATCCGTCGTCCCATCATATAACTTCATATTGGGTGTTTGGAATCTCTTCGGGATCTCAGCATCACAAATAGTTGGTGCAAATCTTGAGATCCTGTGTGCTGTTGGAGCAACTTCTGGAATTGGTTACACAACTCCAGGGACGCTTGATATCATATCCTTTAACTTCTGTATTTCTCTCGCCATTATATGGCTAACTCCAGGATCCTGAAAGTTGTTAGTCCCAACAGTGTTATTAGAAGTAAGATTATTGAACATATTACCACCGTCAGGAGTCCTGTATGAGGATCCTGGATTAGATTGTTGACCCCTTGATGTAGAAACTCCTGTAGCAAATATCGGATCTGGGTTCCTAGTGCTCCCTTGCATAGATATGAAATCTCCTTGGTGCTCCGCTGATGAAGGAGTGCCAAAATCAAGGATCCTGCTTTGGATAGGAGTAGTGACTTGAGAAACAGGAACATTGCTCCTAGCTCTCATGTCCTCCACATCTTTTCTCAGGATTTCGTTGCTTCTATCCTCTCGTTGAAGCTGCTCTTTTACCTGCGTAAACTTAGACACAATATCCCGGTTAGCAATCATAACAGGGTCTGGATCCGATAAGAATCCAGCCCCCAAAGATGTGGATCCAGCCGACGGTAGCCTTGTATAGACATTTTGCGGCTGTTGCTGAGATGAAGTGAGAGGTGGAGCAGGAGGGAGAGTGGTTCTAGCAGAAGATGATGATGGCATGGTAGATGATGTAGATCGTCCTTGGCTTGATATTTTTGACAAGAATCTTCGGAAAAGATGACTCAACAAGGATCTTAACAAAAGTTTGATTAAGCAAAACACCAATTGCCCCACGATGGGCGCCAAATTGTTTTGGTCAAAAATTACTAAAAGAAATTAAGTGATCAAAAATTAGTTTGTGAGGTCAGGTGTAAAATTACTATCAAGATAATTACGCCTTTACACGATTATCTCTATTTGTAAGTCGATATTTTGTGTTAAAAAGATTGATTAAATCCGTGGATCCTTGTTGAACAAACGTTTTAATATCAAAGCTCAAGAACAGATTGAGGATAATGTTATTTTGACAATGAAAATATGAAATAAGTGCAATTGACACGATATGAACTGTAAGTAAATAAAAATGACACGATGATATACGAGGAAAGCCCTTGATCAAGGTTGATCGCCGGCACAAAACCTCGGGAAGGATCAAACGATCCTTGCCTTCGTAAATCTTATAAAAATAAAAGTAATGAATTACAAAGTAAGAGCACAAGGATGATCGGCTAAGTGATTGTGTGTGAATCTAGCTAAGTGTTGATGAAATGATCGTAAAATGAAGAAATAACATAGTGTTTTTGTGATTTGCAGGTGTGAGTGGTGATAAAACGTTAACCTAATCGATCACCCAAGCCTCATTTAAATAGTAAGAGCGTATAACAATAATTCCAAAATATCAGGGATCCTCCGAGGAACGATGAAGACCACCAACGTCTCTTTTGACTTCATTTTACACGTGCGTAAGACTTCGTCTTCATCAAATTGTATCAGATCCTCTTCACGTAATCCGGAGCATATCTCATTAACACGTTTCTTCTAAGACCTGGTCAATACTGTTTTGGTCAAAAATTACTAAAAGCAATTAAGTGATCAAAATTAGTTTGTGAGGTCAGGTGTATAAATTACTCTCAAGATAATTACGTAGAAACACGGTTATCTCTATTAGTAAGTAAATATTTTGCGTTTAAAAAAGATTAATTTGATCCGTGGATCCTCGTTGAATAAACGTTTATGTATCAAAGCTTTACTAACAGACTAAGGATAATAGCAATTTGATAACGAAAATGTAAGTAAAATGTAATTGAAGCAAAATTAATGACAATTAAGCAAAAACGACACGATGATATACGAGGAAAGCCCTTGATCAAGGTTGATCGCCGGCACAAAACCTCGGGAAGGATCAAATGATCCTTGCCTTTGTTGATCTTATTAAAATGAAAGTAATGAATTACAAAGTAAGAGCACAAGGATGATCGGCTAAGTGAATGTGTGTGAATTTAGCTAAGCTAAGTGTTAGTGAAACAATCGTAAAATGAAGAAATAGCAGAGTGTATTCGTGATTTGCAGGTGTGAGTAGTGAATTGTGATTAACCTAATCGATCACCCAAGCCTCGTTTAAATAGTAAGAGGTTATAACAATAATCCCGAAATATCAGGGATCCTCCGAGGTATGATGAAAACCACCAACGTCTCTTTTGACTTCATTTTACATGTGCGTAAGACTTCGTCTTCATCAAATTGTATCAGATCCTCTTCACGTAATCCAGAGCATATCTCATTAACGCTTTTCTTCTAAGACCTGGTCAATACTCAAGAAAAACAAACGTGTTATATAGTTCAAGATCCTTAACTAAGATAAGTCCAGGATCCTGAGCTATGTGTACTCCGAGATCGACCATAGGATCCTTAAATATCTTCCTGGTCCAGAATCCTGCATAATTGTGTTAGATAAATATATCCTGAATAGGATCCTGCAAGACAAATAACAAGGATACTCCCAGGATCCTCCGTTATACTCGTGATCCTAAATGCAGACTTATAAATCATCAATATCCTTTGATACGAATAATAAATGTAAACAACTTCCATACCTGAGTAATAATATTATGAAGCCGGTAAGGATCCTGCAAAGTTAGATAAAAATCTACCCACAACAATTGCCCCCGAAGTTATAACGTTTATAAGGATCCTTGAACGTTGTAACTTCCCAAGATAACTGCTCAAAGTGTGCTAGGTAGATGTATCGGTTACCGCGCCTAAGGGTTTATATCAATTTTGATGCTTGAATCCCTTTATTCATCTTTTCTCTGCAGCTAACCGCCACCGATTTGCAGGTAACAATTTTTATTCTCCCTTTTTCCGTTGAATTTGTATCTGATCGTTTTGTTCATCATGTCTTTAATTCCTTTTAAAAACAGGGATAATCGTCCGGAGTACGATACTCAGGGTTTGATTTTGAACCCTGAACCTTGTTCTTTTAACGATTCCAATATCGAGCTACTGAAAACCAAAGGTTCATTTCCCCCTAATACCATTGTTAAAGCTTTCGACCCTTTATGCCCACCGGACCTTTCTTCCGACAAGTGGATTTGCTTTCCGGAATATACTTTTACAATCAGTCTTAAATTCCCGTTTCCCCCTTTAATCACTGAGTTTTTCACCACCACCAAGCTTTGTTTTGTTCAAGCCATGCCTATGATTTGGCGTACCCTCTCTGTGATTCAGACCGTAGTTGACTCTCATGCCATAGATTTAGGATCCCCTGAATTAGCCCAAACCTACCATTTCAGAACCCACGGTTCGCATTATTTCCTGTTCAAAGTTAAACCCCATCGCACTCATCTAGTACTACGAACAAAGCAAAATGACTTAAACTGGAGGAGCAGGTTCTTTTTTGTTGATCGTAATTCCTTATCTATCAGCAATGAAATTCCCTCCACCTGGTTGCTCAAGGGTAGGAGACAGTCTTTGTGAAAACCCAATAACGATCTAGCTCTAGATTGTTTAGATCTAATCTAGGATCAATGATAACAAAGATAATAATTGCAGCGGAATAATAAGAACAACATCAATGTTATCAACCAAATCCCTAATCTTATTAATTAATCAACAAGACGGATACCCTTTAGTATCGGGGTTACAAGAACCTTAGGGATAACGGAATACTATAGACGTCTACATTATTTTGTGCACACATTTTCCTAAGTCCCTATGTCTCTTTATATAATAGAGATCATTAGGGTTACATAAAACCTAACTTGCATAGAAAGTAAACTAATATTACACATTAAGTCCTTCTAGTTTCATCATTCTTACTTTATGCATATTTTGTTTTGTAATCATCAAATCTAAAATTCTTACAATCTTCCCCTATTTGATATTACAAAACAATCTCGATATATGAAACCGTCTTCTATGCTTCCCCTTGACTTAATATCTTCCCCTTTTTGTAATAATCAAATCATAATCTGTTGCAACTTGTAAATACTTCCCCTCAAATGATACATGTAGATGATGAAACTTTAAACAGTAAGCTTCCCCTCAAAATATGTTCACCATCTCTTGAATCTCTAAGTCGATTGGCTCTATGTAATGATCACTTATGAAGAAAACAGAATATAACAAACTTGATAAAGAAGTCCAATCTTCCAAACCTGTACCTTATATCTTGTACTAACCACGACGTCGAACTTATATCCTTGTATAAGTAGATCACAATCTCTTTGACAAAAATCCTCATTCTTCATAATAAGTCACCGAGCCCACTGTAACTCTTTCAAGTGATAGCAAATGTGAGCATTGAGCATCATAAGTTTAATCTCACACGTTTGCTAGATTTGTCAAGTCTTCGTCGTCCCATACAAACCAAACAAGTTATCTTCAAAGCTCTTCATCCACCACTTTGAGATATGATAAGATACAAACCTGTCAAACTCAACTACAATATCAAATAAGCTATAATCAATCTTCTTCGTGATCAAATCTTCAAATCATCTTAAAAACAAGCCATTAAATCAATCAGAATAGATTGTTATGAAAAACAATCCCATTCGAGATCCAAAGTAACCATAAGAACTATACGGATAACCATCCAATAATAGCAACGAAAACCATGTAGTACCATCCATGACGAGTATCACTAATTCTGCATTAGTGTTTGAAAAATGACTAACAGTGGTAATCGATACCCCAACAGTGGCAAAATTATGTTAGCAGTGGCAACAAGCTAACTAGCAGTAGCGACTACCAACAGTGGCTATATCGAACAGTGGTTACTATGTATTAGCAGCGGTAGGTTTGTACTAGCAGTGGTAAGCTTCTACCAACAGTGGCAAGCTTGTATTAGCAGTGGTAGATCAGTGCTAGCAGTGGTAACGTCATACTAAAAGGTAATGTTGTACTTAGCAGTGGTAACTACTAACAGGGGCAGCAACTTCAGAATTATATATCTCTCTGATGACATATCTGATCATGCTCAAATTTTTACACGAAGTCGATCAATGTTTCATTAACCACATATCCAAAAATCAAGTCGATCCAATGGTTAACGAATCTACAGTAATTTTCTGACTTCAGCTGCACGAAAGAAACCATAAACCTACTGCAGCAAATTCGAATTTGAATATCTCTAAGTAGAAACATCCAATCACAACGAAAATTTTACATAATGTAGAAACATATGTCTTGAATAACATATCCAAAAATCATAAACTTTCATTGGATAACGAAGACACAGTGATCGTTTTACTTCTGCCGTTTTGAAAAACCCTAAACTTTCAGCAACCAATTTCGACAATGAATATCTCTTAATTAAAAGCTCAGATCAACAATTCCTTTGGTAGGAATGTGCGCCTATATGTTAAGAACCTACAGTTCAAATTTCACGACGATCTAACGGTTAACGAATGAGATCTGAATTTTTTACCATGGCTGTGCAGAAAGTGACGAATTACGAATTTTTCTTGCAATCTTCTAGGGTTTCTTCGATACGGCTTCTCTTGCTTGTAAAACTTGTATATCCTAGATCACGAGCCACCTTGCTCTGATACCAATTGTGAAAACCCAATAACGATCTAGCTCTAGATTGTTTAGATCTAATCTAGGATCAATGATAACAAAGATAATAATTGCAGCGGAATAATAAGAACAACATCAATGTTATCAACCAAATCCCTAATCTTATTAATTAATCAACAAGACGGATACCCTTTAGTATCGGGGTTACAAGAACCTTAGGGATAACGGAATACTATAGACGTCTACATTATTTTGTGCACACATTTTCCTAAGTCCCTATGTCTCTTTATATAATAGAGATCATTAGGGTTACATAAAACCTAACTTGCATAGAAAGTAAACTAATATTACACATTAAGTCCTTCTAGTTTCATCATTCTTACTTTATGCATATTTTGTTTTGTAATCATCAAATCTAAAATTCTTACAATCTTTTATAGGGTTTATTGTAACACCTCGTCAAAAAGTCAATTTTCGCGCTGAATTTAAACTTCAAATAAACGATTTAACTTTTATCCCCAATTAGTATTTTTATAAAATACTTTCATTAGAAAACATTTTTAAATAATATAAATAAGATTTTATTTTATATTATGACTGGACAAATAAAACACGGGTATTTTGTACTGTGGTTGGAGACCACAGTCCGCGCACTGGGGATCTGTGTTGGACAAAACCCAACCCTCTTCCCATTTCATCTCATTTTCATCATCTTCTCCATCTCATTTTTCTCTCTAAAAATAATCACCACCAAACACCACCACCGCCGGCCGATCACCACCACCACCATCACCATACATTTTCGGAATCACCATCAAGAGAGGAACAACATTAACAAAGACGACACCCTCGTTTTCTTCCTCGTTTGGCCTCGATTCGCAATTGTAAGAAATTCCTAAATTTTTAGATTTAATCATTTTGGTGTAATGTTTTAGTGTAATAATGTTTACCTAAGTTGCTTATAACCTAAACAACCAAGAAACCACGATTTTACAGCTTGAAAATGCGTTTGATTTGCGATTTTGGCCGGAAAAACGCGAAACCCGAAGGTTTCTGGGCTGGTGTTCTTGAGTGCGACACAAGCCTTGTGTCGCATACTGTGTCGCATAAACTATCTATGCGACACAACCCTTATGTCGTATCCTTGTGTCGTACCTTGTGTCGCAGACTCCATACGACACAACCCTTATGTCGCTATTGATTTAGCATCGCACACATTATGCGACACAACCACTGTGTCGCAGAACTCTTGTGTCGCATTATGCGACACAACCCTTGCGTCGCACGACACATTTTTGTGTTGCATGTTATGTCGCAGAAAACAGAAATTTGCCAAATCTTTCTAAGTGTCGGAAAACGTTTTCAAAAGACAATTTAAATACGATACGACTTGCACTCCAAAACAAATATACTTTATGAAGTATACGAAAACTCAAACCTAATAATAATATGAATTATTATTACGAACATCCATAACGGACCGCACTTACAAACGTACGAAATCTCTCGTGTTTAGGACATTAGGAGATTTCACTTGGCACGACTCGTTACGCTAGGACGCTAGCTCCTCAGGTGAGTTCATCACCCCACTCTTTTACTGTTTTCCAACTGATTTCGGGGTGGGAATGCATACTCCTGTTTTACTACTTTCAACTGTTCAAACCGTTACAAACGTTTTACTATAGTTTATGGTAACGGTGCTAGACCGCGACAGCTACGAACCATTTGACCATACTTAGGGATATTAAGTATGACTGTGACAGTAACACCTAGAATTATATTACATATGATATCTTGGGAATAGACGCCTCACTACATCAGTGACTTGCTAAGTACTAATAATGATTAGTGAACTTATGAACACCAACTATAGGCACCGACTTGCTAGTTAGCATTGACTACCTTTACGAACTAGCGGATGACTTTGAATAAGTACTGTAAGTACTTCCTTACAGTTAAGTGACGTGTTAACGTACTTGACTTTACACATTATTTCAGGCAAACTAGGTGACGTAGATACGTACCTACCTATTGATTACGATTATCCCTTACATCCAGATGACGCTCCTACATTTCTTAGTATGATATACTACTGTGAATCACGTAACAACTTGAGGTACTGTTGAGTGCCTGTAACATTTTACTAGCTTTGGGCTAAACTTACTTACGGGCATGTCGTGTACTGCCAAAACGATTACTTGCATCTCCTGCGGGAGAATAACGGACGCTTCACTATATGTGAAGCAAAACGATGCCACGGTGGGTGGTACAAACACGATACCAATGTGATTGGTATTGCGGATTTACAAACGAGCTCACGATACCACGGTGGGTGGTACAACTTACTTGCGAGCTGGATTGCTCACGATACCACGGTGGGTGGTACAACTTACTTCCAGCAACGGACCTACGAATTATTATGGTCGGGGTCGTTGGCTCAGCATGTGGATTCATGCTCTATCGTAGTTCTGCGGAACTGCACGGTTACTCATACTCAGCATATGGATTATGCTTCACTTACTTTCAGCAACGGACCTACGAATTATTACGGTCGGGGTCGTTGGCTCTATAACTGGTTAATTTACTTAAACATGGTCCTGCGGGACATAACTTGACACTTCCCTTGGGGGATAACCATTACCATCACTGTAGGTGATTACTAGATTCTTATGAGTCGGAGACTCAGGAAATTACGAGCTTTTGCTCACTTGACCGTGATTACGAAACCATTACCATCACTGTAGGTGATTACTAGATGCTTACGAGTCGGAGACTCAGGAAATTACGAGCTTTTGCTCACTTGAATGTGCTTATAAACCGTACCGATATGACACTACTACAAAACAGTTAACTTGATAACGTTGCCGGGGTGCAACCTTTCATGCCAGGTGGCATCGTGACCTATTAGTAACCGTAGTACTAATACTTGAAACCGTACAAACTATCCGTACCGTATTGCCGGGGAGCAATACCGATCGCCTAAGGACTTTCTTGCTTGATTGCTTTCGGCCAGTAGCACGACAGATAGTCACCTTACGCTACTCTCGTATACATATTGCCAGGTAGCAATATCTTACCGGATAACACACAGGATGGGGATTGGTCCCCTTTATTTGACTAGAAACCTATGGGTTAGGTTCACCTGCTTACCATAAATTACTTATAACTGCCTCGAGGGGCAACTGTTGTTATTTAAACTGCTAAACTTGATTGATATTTCTGAATGAAACATTTATTACTCGAACTACTTGTTTCTACAAATTACTTGTGAACTCACCAGCTTTTCAGCTGACCCTTTTAGTGTGCATTCTCAGGTACACTGCTGTAGTAGGATTGGACTACAGGATTCTAGCTCGAGTCGCATGTTTTCAATACTCAGGATATTTATTGCATTTACTCAGTACTAGTAAAATGTAATATTACTTTTATGCGAACTCGCAACTTGTAAATACTTAAATTTCATAAATGTATAACTATTTTCAAACGTCTCATTTAGAGTCGTTAATTATGTATCTTATGCTGTGATATTTAATTTGGTAACACCCGACCCGATCGCTTCCGCAAACCGAAATTTGAGGGTGTTACAGATTGGTATCAGAGCCTAAGGTTGTAGTGAACTAGGTTGCATTTAGTGAGCCTAGACTATGACCATTAGGCAGTATTCCTCATTAGGTATGACTAGTTCAGGGATTACATTATACGAACTTAATTTAACATAGCGTAGCTAACTATGTACAATTAAGCAAAGATGATGTAAGATCTGAAAGGAGTTATATTGAAAGGGAATGCAGTAGTTGACTCTGATTGTTATTTGCTACTTGCTAGACACCTTAGGCTATTATATGTACTGTAGGTATATATGAATAGGCCTTAATATACCGGTAGGTATGATTATACCTGACATGATTCCGCTGTACAAACTGATACACACTTTCGAAGTGGCATATCGCCAGCTTCCCAACCTTTACGACTTGATCTCAAAACTTTGACCAGGTTGGTCACGACTGACTGGTATTACGAGAGATGCTCGTATTGACTAAGTCCACGAATTACTTTCAAACTTACTATCGGCCTGAGGGCCATACTTGGATAACATGTGGCACGTGGTGCTGCATCGTGCTTTGGGCACAATACTACTCCAGCACGTGGTGCTGCAACTACACAGTATGTTTATACTGCATTCGGCACGATGGTGCTACACTCACAGTACAGGGGTACTGCAACTACGGTGCCGCGGGCACTACATTACGGCACGTGGTGCTGCGTTTCATAGTACTTTGTACTACAATCATAATATATTACGGTGCTTCGGGCACTACATTTTGGCACGTTGTGCTACACCCAGGCTCGATGAGCTACTATCCAATATACATGTGGACTTGTTATAGTTACATGTACGACTTATATATACATATACACTTACTTAACTGGGCATGAGATGCCACACCTGATTCTTTACTACTGCGCACTTATACTTATATAGTTACGTGTACATCACATATGTATATACGACTACTCTAGTGGACACGAGGCATCCCACTCGATTTCTTTGCGTAGGAACCCCCGCTATAGGCACTTGTACACTTATACACATACGCAATTTCCTTAGTGGGCACTAAGTGCCAAACCACGACTACTCAGGCATGTGATGCCTCATTCGGTGAATACACTCTAATTTATTGGGATTACATTTATAGTACTTTAGTACTACATTATAGTCTGATAGACTACGACGATACCCTAGTTCTGGTCGAACTACATATAATACACAACTAGGTCGTTAGTTCGACTACACATTTAAAATTTCAAAGTCCGAGGACTTTCATACAGACACCTTAAGTGGTTTCTGGATCATTATCACTTTATATCCGTGGGCAACGGTGTAATATCGATTTACGTATACAACTGTAATAATCACAATTCCTGAATAAGAATCTCACGACTGTTGTTTCATTCTTGTTTAAGAATCATGCCACGTGGACGACAAACGTACACTCAAACAGAACGCGACCAATACGCAGAGCAAAGAGTAGCTGAAGCTCTGGCTGCACAAAACCTAACGCGCCTCTGCACCTATAAAGAATTTCTGAACTGTAACCCGCCAATCTTTGTTGGTACTGAAGGGGCTGTCGGACTGATCCAATGGATCGAAAGGATAGAAGCTGTTTTCCGCATTTGCAACTGCCCCGATGGATACAAAGTCAAATACTCCACCTACACCCTTCGAGATAATGCTCTAACCTGGTGAAATGCTCACGCCCACACCGTAGGGGTCGACACCGCCTATTAACTTTCGTGGGAGGAACTGAAACAACTGATGAGGGACGAATATTGTCCTAGCGAGGAACTACACCGACTCGAGAATGAACTCTGGCATCTTACCGTGAAAAACAACGACATCATGACCTATACCAATCGTTTTCACCGACTAGCACTCTTTTGCCCATCACTAGTAAACCCAGAAAGCAAACGGATCGAAAAATACATCGAAGGACTTCCAACACAAATAGCGGGCATGGTTACCTCCTCTAGACCCAACACTATTCGCGACGCCGTTCGCATGGCCCATAACCTCATGGCGCGGGTGGTTCAACGCGGAACCCTCACCACTGAAAACCATACACAAAAGTGGAATGGCGATTCCAGCACTAGTCATAATCCAACAAATCAACCCGAACCCTTGAAATCTTACCCTTCTGAATACAAAGGAAAGCGGGGCTATGCGGGGGATAAACCCTTCTGTCACAGCTGTAAACGTCATCACTCTGGCCCTTGTGGCTCACCTTGCGAGAGATGTCAACGATTCGGACACCAAATCTGGGACTGTAGAGTTCCTGCTAACCCCGACAAACAACAAACGTGTTTCAAATGTAACACTCCTGGACATTTCAAGAAAGATTGCCCAAATCTGAAATGAAAAATCCTCATGATCAACTCCGGAAGGACCGGACAAAACCGCGACAATATCACGGGTATGTCCCTATCCAATACTAAACTTCCAAATCAAACACAACGTTTCGATCGGCGGGAAAGTCGATTCCAAAATGATACCGATTACATAAATTAATACCGACTACACGAATTAAGCCAAACTTAAAAGCTAGAGTTGCTTTCAGCAGACTAACCGACTGAAAGTATACAAAACACTCAGTCCTGATAGGACTACTCCTCGAACAGTCAAGTGGTGACAACTATCTAGTCCCGTAGGGACTATAATGCAAACGGTCCCTTAGTGACTACGACTCAACGATAACTTGAACAAAACCATATAGTCAGGATGTGACTACAACGATAAACCGCGACACAGTCATGGATTGACTGCCCTTCAACCCCGTTATAAGACATGATATGTCTAAAACCTACTCGACAAACAACATGTACGTACATTGCTCCCGAGACCTCACATGACCACGACATCACTTTTAAATTTCGGGACGAAATTTTCTTAACAGGGGGAGAATGTAACACCTCGTCAAAAAGTCAATTTTCGCGCTGAATTTAAACTTCAAATAAACGATTTAACTTTTATCCCCAATTAGTATTTTTATAAAATACTTTCATTAGAAAACATTTTTAAATAATATAAATAAGATTTTATTTTATATTATGACTGGACAAATAAAACACGGGTATTTTGTACTGTGGTTGGAGACCACAGTCCGCGCACTGGGGATCTGTGTTGGACAAAACCCAACCCTCTTCCCATTTCATCTCATTTTCATCATCTTCTCCATCTCATTTTTGTCTCTAAAAATAATCACCACCAAACACCACCACCGCCGGCCGATCACCACCACCACCATCACCATACATTTTCGGAATCACCATCAAGAGAGGTACAACATTAACAAAGACGACACCCTCGTTTTCTTCCTCGTTTGGCCTCGATTCGCAATTGTAAGAAATTCCTAAATTTTTAGATTTAATCATTTTGGTGTAATGTTTTAGTGTAATAATGTTTACCTAAGTTGCTTATAACCTAAACAACCAAGAAACCACGATTTTACAGTTTGAAAATGCGTTTGATTTGCGATTTTGGTCGGAAAAACGCGAAACCCGAAGGTTTCTGGGCTGGTGTTCTTGAGTGCGACACAAGCCTTGTGTCGCATACTGTGTCGCATAAACTATCTATGCGACACAACCCTTATGTCGTATCCTTGTGTCGTACCTTGTGTCGCAGACTCCATACGACACAACCCTTATGTCGCTATTGATTTAGCATCGCACACATTATGCGACACAACCACTGTGTCGCAGAACTCTTGTGTCGCATTATGCGACACAACCCTTGCGTCGCACGACACATTTTTGTGTCGCATGTTATGTCGCAGAAAACAGAAATTTGCCAAATCTTTCTAAGTGTCGGAAAACGTTTTCAAAAGACAATTTAAATACGATACGACTTGCACTCCAAAACAAATATACTTTATGAAGTATACGAAAACTCAAACCTAATAATAATATGAATTATTATTACGAACATCCATAACGGACCGCACTTACAAACGTACGAAATCTCTCGTGTTTAGGACATTAGGAGATTTCACTTGGCACGACTCGTTACGCTAGGACGCTAGCTCCTCAGGTGAGTTCATCACCCCACTCTTTTACTGTTTTCCAACTGATTTCGGGGTGGGAATGCATACTCCTGTTTTACTACTTTCAACTGTTCAAACCGTTACAAACGTTTTACTATAGTTTATGGTAACGGTGCTAGACCGCGACAGCTACGAACCATTTGACCATACTTAGGGATATTAAGTATGACTGTGACAGTAACACCTAGAATTATATTACATATGATATCTTGGGAATAGACACCTCACTACATCAGTGACTTGCTAAGTACTAATAATGATTAGTGAACTTATGAACACCAACTATAGGCACCGACTTGCTAGTTAGCATTGACTACCTTTACGAACTAGCGGATGACTTTGAATAAGTACTGTAAGTACTTCCTTACAGTTAAGTGACGTGTTAACGTACTTGACTTTACACATTATTTCAGGCAAACTAGGTGACGTAGATACGTACCTACCTATTGATTACGATTATCCCTTACATCCAGATGACGCTCCTACATTTCTTAGTATGATATACTACTGTGAATCACGTAACAACTTGAGGTACTGTTGAGTGCCTGTAACATTTTACTAGCTTTGGGCTAAACTTACTTACGGGCATGTCGTGTACTGCCAAAACGACTACTTGCATCTCCTGCGGGAGAATAACGGACGCTGTCACTATATGTGAAGCAAAACGATGCCAC
This sequence comes from Helichrysum umbraculigerum, assembly GCA_949592205.1. NCBI lineage: Eukaryota > Viridiplantae > Streptophyta > Magnoliopsida > Asterales > Asteraceae > Helichrysum > Helichrysum umbraculigerum. Next base: position 55,143,493 of record CATIUR010000001.1, on the reverse strand, counting down.
GGTGGGTGGTACAAACACGATACCAATGTGATTGGTATTGCGGATTTACAAACGAGCTCACAATACCACGGTGGGTGGTACAACTTACTTGCGAGCTGGATTGCTCACGATACCACGGTGGGTGGTACAACTTACTTCCAGCAACGGACCTACGAATTATTACGGTCGGGGTCGTTGGCTCAGCATGTGGATTCATGCTCTATCGTAGTTCTGCGGAACTGCACGGTTACTCATACTCAGCATATGGATTATGCTTCACTTACTTTCAGCAACGGACCTACGAATTATTACGGTCGGGGTCGTTGGCTCTATAACTGGTTAATTTACTTAAACATGGTCCTGCGGGACATAACTTGACACTTCCCTTGGGGGATAACCATTACCATCACTGTAGGTGATTACTAGATTCTTATGAGTCGGAGACTCAGGAAATTACGAGCTTTTGCTCACTTGACCGTGATTACGAAACCATTACCATCACTGTAGGTGATTACTAGATGCTTACGAGTCGGAGACTCAGGAAATTACGAGCTTTTGCTCACTTGAATGTGCTTATAAACCGTACCGATATGACACTACTACAAAACAGTTAACTTGATAACGTTGCCGGGGTGCAACCTTTCATGCCAGGTGGCATCGTGACCTATTAGTAACCGTAGTACTAATACTTGAAACCGTACAAACTATCCGTACCGTATTGCCGGGGAGCAATACCGATCGCCTAAGGACTTTCTTGCTTGATTGCTTTCGGCCAGTAGCACGACAGATAGTCACCTTACGCTACTCTCGTATACATATTGCCAGGTAGCAATATCTTACCGGATAACACACAGGATGGGGATTGGTCCCCTTTATTTGACTAGAAACCTATGGGTTAGGTTCACCTGCTTACCATAAATTACTTATAACTGCCTCGAGGGGCAACTGTTGTTATTTAAACTGCTAAACTTGATTGATATTTCTGAATGAAACATTTATTACTCGAACTACTTGTTTCTACAAATTACTTGTGAACTCACCAGCTTTTCAGCTGACCCTTTTAGTGTGCATTCTCAGGTACACTGCTGTAGTAGGATTGGATTACAGGATTCTAGCTCGAGTCGCATGTTTTCAATACTCAGGATATTTATTGCATTTACTCAGTACTAGTAAAATGTAATATTACTTTTATGCGAACTCGCAACTTGTAAATACTTAAATTTCATAAATGTATAACTATTTTCAAACGTCTCATTTAGAGTCGTTCATTATGTATCTTATGCTGCTGTGATATTTAATTTGGTAACACCCGACCCGATCGCTTCCGCAAACCGAAATTTGAGGGTGTTACAGATTGGTATCAGAGCCTAAGGTTGTAGTGAACTAGGTTGCATTTAGTGAGCCTAGACTATGACCATTAGGCAGTATTCCTCATTAGGTATGACTAGTTCAGGGATTACATTATACGAACTTAATTTAACATAGCGTAGCTAACTATGTACAATTAAGCAAAGATGATGTAAGATCTGAAAGGAGTTATATTGAAAGGGAATGCAGTAGTTGACTCTGATTGTTATTTGCTACTTGCTAGACACCTTATGTAACACCCCCAAAATTAACGAGTTGCGGAAGCATACTTTGGGTGTTACTAATCAATATACAAAGCACAAGATATATAGCAAACGACCTCTAAATGAGACGTTTGTAAAATAGTTACATTTCATAATTTGAATCGTCTGAAAACCGTAGGTTTTCGTACACAAAAATGTAGTTTCCTAGAGTCCGCGCGTATAGCGGAAGATTCTATTACATAATCATAGTTACAAAAGATAATGCCAAAGAATCTTCGTTAAATGCAGTTTGTAAATCATGCGACTCTAGCTAGCAATCCTGGAGTGAACCTACTCCGTAAGTGTACCTGAGATACAAAGCTAGAAAGTGTCAACCAAAAAGGTTGGTGAATCTCACAGGTTTAGTAATAAATATATGTTATGAACCACAAGTATGTACCCGTATTGCTATCAAGCAAAGTAAGTTAATCAGTATATCAGTACAGTGCCATGAGCTCATAAGTTGAAGCTTAACAGTGTAGTGTGAAATAAATCACGTACCCCCGTGAGTGCTATCCGCACACTCATATGTAACAAATACTAATATGTCTGTTTCTACATGTAAATCAGTACGTGGTGGCGCTACCACCCCAGACAGGGATTGTCAGTCCCAAATGGATCCATTTACTAGTACTCGCGCTTAAGACCATAACTAACAACTTACGATTAGGAGGCTTTCAGTGGATAAAAGTAACTCATGCGTTTGTTTGTAATCAGTAATGTTTTCAGTTTAGTACATTGTGTTCATACGTAAAACAGTTGCTAAGTATCTCACCCCAAAGTATAAAACAGTAAAAGTGGGGCTGTAAGACTCACCTGAGTCGGGCAGTGGTAAATAGCAAGTAGTAGTAAATCAAGTAGGTTCTCCGAACCCGTAACCTTCTAGTGCCTAAACACGTAAGGTTAAGTAAGTAGATGTCTCGCAAGACCATCTAGGCTAGTTGTTCATACAACCCGTTGTGTTTAAACGTTGGTTTGTTCGCGTTTGCATCAAAAGATATACGGCCCGTTGGTGATTCGTTATATTAAAAGTTTATCATTTATAACGCAATTTAGTGTAACTGTAATAGAAAGTATGTTCTATGACGTTTGTTAAGTCGTATGACATAAGTATTTGAAGTTGTATAAATTCGACACTTAGTGAAAATCTGAGTTTTCAAAGTTCTGTTTTGTGCGACGTAGCATGCGACGTAGGCATGCGACGTAAGGTGCGACGTAGGGTGCGACGTAGGCATGTACGTCGCATGATGCGACCTTCGCAAATCAATGCGACGTAGGGGCTGGCGTCGCTAGGCGCGACGTCGCAACTTAATGCGACGTAGTGACGGACGTCGCACAATGCGACGTCACGAAGGGTTGTGCGACGTAGAGGCCGACGTCGCATGAATCTGGGTCCAAAAGCGACGTAGCGGTCTGTTGACCGGAAAATGTGCCGAAAACGAGTTTTCCGGTTTCCGTTCGGTCCAAATCTTTTACCCAACCCTTATATGAACATATTAAGCCTATTTAAGCCATAAACTTGTAAAAATGATCAAAAACGAGAGATATCGGGATTTGTCGGAAACTTACAAAGTGTCGGATTGAAAATCCGAAAAGATGAAGTTGTAGATCGTGAAGAGATGAACGTTTTTCTCCAAAGATGTGGTATGATTCGGCGTCGTTTAATACGTTTATTTGTTGATTTTGATGGTGGTGGTGAGATGGTGAAATAGAGAGAAAAAGAAAGAAAGAGAAAGAAGAGAGAGGGTGTGATTGGTTGAATGAGAAAGAAAAAGGTGGGAGGTGGAGGTTTATCCTCCACTTTCCAGTCCCCGTTCCCCGTGCGGTGTTCGTTTGCTCCGTCGTTTAAACGTTAAATATTTGTTTTACGCGTTTAATTACATTTATAAAATCACAAATTTTGCTAAATAATTTACTTAAATTATTTCCTTAAATCTTTAATAGTTTAAATTATATTTAGTTACTTTTGTTATTAAATCGTATAAGTTTTAATTGTGTAATACGAGGCAGTTACTAATTGTTATAAAATAGTATTTCGGTCATAGTTGCGTTATTTTAGTTTAAAAACACTTGTTCACCAACGTCCATATTAACCGAATAGAATTTCATTCTATTAAAGTTGCGTACGATTTAATCAAATCGCAAGGTTGTATATATTTACCAACATATTATCCGATACATAAATTAGCCTAATACAGTACTAATTACATGTATTAACAAAGAATTAGGCGCTAATACTAGCCCTAATTTGGCGGTTGTTACATTCTCCCCTTGTTAAAAGAATTTCGTCCCGAAATTAGCTTGAGTGCACGGACGGTGCGTTGTCTGGGAAGAGATGTGGGTATTTCAGTCGCATTTGGTCTTCCCGTTCCCAGGTGAATTCTGGACCACGTCTAGAATTCCACCTGACTTTTACGATGGGAATACGACTCTGTTTTAGTTGTTTGACCTCGCGGTCCATTATTTCCATAGGTTCCTCGACAAAGTGAAGTTTATCATCGATCTGAATTTCGTCGAGCGGTATAATCAGTGTCTCGTCAGACAGACATTTCTTCAGATTAGAAATGTGGAATGTGTTGTGAACGCTGCTAAGCTCAGCAGGAAGTTGCAGGCGGTATGCCACTGGACCAATCTTTTCAAGGATTTCGAATGGTCCGATGTATCTAGGATTTAGTTTGCCTCGTTTTCCGAATCGAATGACACCTTTCCATGGTGCCACTTTGAGGAGTACCTTGTCCCCTACTTGGAACTCAAGGTGTTTGCGTCTCACGTCAGCATAGCTTTTCTGACGATCACGCGCGGCTTTTAGTCGGTTTTGTATGCCGACGATCTTTTCAGTTGTTTCATGTATGAATTCTGGACCGGTGAGTTGTGTGTCCCCCACCTCAGTCCAACAGATAGGTGATCGGCACTTACGACCGTACAGTGCCTCGAAGGGTGCAGCCTTTATGCTGGTGTGATAACTGTTGTTGTACGAAAACTCGCACAACGGCAAGTGATTTTCCCAGTTTTTACCGAAGTCAACTACGCAGGCTCGTAGCATGTCTTCCAGTGTTTGTATGGTTCGTTCGCTCTGGCCATCGGTTTGAGGATGGTAAGCCGTACTCATATCCAGACGAGTACCAAGAGATTTTTGCAGTGATTGCCAGAAGCGAGAAGTAAACCGAGCATCCAGGTCGGAGATGATTGAGATGGGCACGCCGTGTCTTGACACGATTTCTTTCAGGTAGATTCGTGTCAAACGTTCCATCTTGTCAGTTTCTTTGATGGCTAGGAAATGAGCAGATTTAGTGAGTCGATCAACGATCACCCAAATGGTATCGCAACCGTTAGAAGTTTTTGGGAGTTTAGTAATGAAATCCATGGTGATCTGCTCCCATTTCCATTGTGGTATTTCAGGTTGTTGTAGAAAACCGGAAGGTTTCTGGTGTTCAGCTTTAACTTTAGAACAAGTAAGACACTTGCCAACATAGGTTGCAATGTCAGCTTTCATGTTGGGCCACCAGTACATTTCCTTGATGCCGTGATACATTTTGTCGGCACCGGGGTGTATAGAGTATTTAGACTTGTGAGCTTCATTCATCACCAAGTCTCGAAGGTTCCCAAAACTTGGTAACCAGATTCGATTCGAGAAGTATTTGGCCCCGTTAGGTTTGGTTTCAAATTGTTTGTCCATGCCCCGCAAGGCCTCGTTTATCAAGTTCTCTGGTTTGAGTGCTTCGAGTTGAGCGGTGAGAGCTTGATTGATGAGATCGTTGTGAATGGTCATACCGAGAGCTCGAACTCGAAGTGGTTTCACTCGTTCTTTTCGGCTTAAGGCATCGGCGACAACATTCGCCTTGCCCGGATGATAGCGAATCTCGCAGTCGTAATCAGTAAGCAACTCGACCCATCGGCGTTGCCTCATGTTGAGATCCTTTTGATCGAAGATATGTTGGAGACTTTTATGGTCAGTAAAGATTGTACACTTGGTACCGTATAGATAGTGTCTCCAGATTTTCAGAGCGAAAACAACAGCCCCCAACTCTAGGTCATGAGTTGTGTAATTCTTTTCGTGGACCTTGAGTTGTCGAGAGGCGTAAGCGATGACCTTGTCTCGTTGCATCAACACGTAACCAAGACCTTGGTGCGAAGCATCGCAGTATACCACGAAGTCATCGTTGCCTTCGGGTAAGGATAAGATAGGTGCACTGCAGAGTTTCTGTTTTAGTAGCTGAAAAGCTGACTCCTGTTTGTCAGTCCAATCGAACTTCTTTTCTTTTTGAGTCAGTGCAGTGAGAGGTAGGGCTATTTTCGAAAAATTCTCAATGAACCGCCTGTAGTATCCGGCGAGTCCTAAGAATTGGCGTACCTCGGTCGGGGTTGTAGGTGCTTGCCAACATTTGATAGCCTCGATTTTTGAAGGATCGACATGAATCCCTTGATTGTCAATGACGTGTCCAAGGAATTGAACGGTTTGCATCCAGAACTCACACTTAGAGAATTTGGCGTATAACTCTTCGTGTTTGAGCAGCTCTAGGATGGTTTTCAGGTGTTGCGCGTGTTCTTGTTCAGTGCGTGAGTAAATCAAGATGTCATCGATAAAGATGATAACAAACTTGTCAAGGTAAGGTTTGCACACCCGATTCATAAGATCCATGAATACTGCCGGTGCGTTGGTTAAGCCGAATGGCATCACTTGGAATTCATAATGCCCGTAGCGAGTTCGGAAAGCTGTTTTTGGAATGTCATCGTCACGAACTCGGAGTTGATGATAACCTGACCGTAGATCGATTTTTGAATAAAAACTCGATCCCTGGAGTAGGTCAAACAGGTCATCAATGCGAGGAAGTGGGTAACGGTTCTTGACAGTTAATTTGTTGAGTTCACGGTAGTCGATGCACATACGGAAAGAACCGTCTTTCTTTTTCACAAACAGGACCGGAGCTCCCCAAGGTGAGGAACTTGGTCGAATAAATCCCTTGTCCAGGAGTTCCTGTAACTGAGTAGACAACTCCTGAAGTTCGGATGGGGCTAATCGGTAAGGTGCTCGTGCCACGGGTGCTGCACCGGGCACAAGGTCAATAGAAAATTCGACTTGTCTAGGTGGCGGAAGGCCAGGCAAGTCTTCAGGAAAGACTTCTGGGAAGTCTCGAACGATAGGCACATCCTCAAGTCGCTTTTCCACCGACTTTTTCTCCATAACGTGCGCGAGGATTGCCTGGTACCCTTTTCTCAAGTACTTTCGGGTTTTCATGCAAGAAATGATGTTTATTCTCGTCCCACCGGTCTCCCCTTGTATGCTCAAAGTTCCACCGGTGACGAAAGGAATGCGTACGATTTTCTCAAAACAAACGATTTCGGCTCGGTACTTGGACAACCAATCCATACCGACGATGATGTCAAAGCTGCCGATTTCGACAGGTATCAAGTCAATGGAATAGAGCTCGTTAGCTAAGTTCAGAGTGCAATTAGGTACCACACTGTCGGCCTCAATAAGTTTTCCGTTTGCCAATTCTATTGTGTACTTAGAATCTAAGGCAATAGGTGTAGTGTCAAGTAGTGGGTAAAATTCGTCGGAAATAAAGCTCTTATCAGCACCAGTATCAAATAATACAGATGCAGTCAAGTTGTTGAGAAGAAACGTACCCGTGACCACATTCGGGTCTTGACGGGCTTCCCCAGATTTCAGTACAAAAGCTCTTCCTCGAGCATTGTTGTTGTTCCTGTTGTTGTTCAGCTTCGGGCAGTCTTTCTTGAAATGCCCCGTACCGTTGCACCCATAACAAGTCTTTGGTGCCGAGGTGTTGATGTCAGTGGTGTTTGATCTACAGTCCCTAGCCAAGTGTCCAAATCTTTTACACTTGCTGCAGGGACACGAACCATGGTGGTGTCGTTGGCACTTTGGGCAATAGGGCTTGGTTCCCTTGTACGCCCCCTTGTCATCAGAACTGGAGATGTAGGCTTTAATGGTTTCAGGTTTCTTGTTTTGGTGGTTGTTGTGATTGTCAGACCACTTTCTTTTGTTGCTGTTGGAAGATGGAGTGGGTGGTTCGGGGTCCTCGTTCATGGCTAGAAGTTCATGGGCCAACCGAATGGCACCATGAAGTGTGGTTTGTTTTGATGAGGCGACATTTCCCCGGACAGGTTCCGGGAGGCCGCGGATATACTTCTTGATCTTTTCGGGTTCAGTACCCGCCATGGTTGGGCGAAGGACGGTGAGTTGTTGGAATCGGGTGGTGTATCCAACGATATCAGTTCCTTGTACTTTCAAGTTCCAGAACTCTTCGTCCAGCTTGTATAGTTGTTCGGCCGGGCAATACTCATCAGTGAGCATTTTCTTTAGATCCTCCCAAGGGAGTAGATAAGCGGTATCAATACCCACAGACTGGTTATAGGAATTCCACCACGAGAGGGCACCATCTTCGAGGGTGCAGGTGGAGAATTTGACTTTGTCGTCCTCCGCACATTTGCTGATGCGGAAAACGGATTCCATCTTTTCGAACCATCTGATAAGTCCGATGGCTCCTTCGGTCCCCTTGAAGCTCAAGGGTTTGCAGTTTTGGAAATCCTTGTACGAACAAGGTTTATCAGCAGAGGTTTCAGCGGCATCGCTGTTTCTTGTGGAACCTGGTGGAGTATTCCGAGCTAAGGCTTCAGTAACAGCCTGAGTTATAAGAGAGGTAATCTGGGCATCGGTGTATGGTCGTGTCTTTGGCGGCATGATTCTTCAATAAAAGAAATGAAGATACATGAGATTTTTGTAAGAGAAATTGCATTTATTTCAGATGTACATGTATAAAGATGGTAATACATAACATCAATATGAAAAAGGATTATGGCAATTAATATGAGTTGAAACAGCAAGAAATACTTGATAGATGATACGAGTTCAAAGGTTACATCCTACAGATGTATTACAAAAGGTGTCGGGAATTATTACATCCGACTGAAACATAGAGTAGTGCTTAGATAGTTACTAGATTACAGGATAAAGACTACACTAGTTTTAACGTAGATTAATTTGTTCCATCATCGTGACAAGACGGTCCACAGTGTTTGCAAGCCTGCTAGCTTGTCGGGCGTTGTCTTCGGCTAGTGCTAGTCGTCGTGTTAGTCCGCGCGCATACTCTTCTGCCTCAAGTGAGCGCTGCACACATTCATCCATCCTTTGTTGCAGAAGGGCATTTTCCACCCTTATTTCTATAATTTGGTTGCGAAGGACATCCATGTTGTTGTTTGTGGTTTCTAGGTCGTCGGAGTCTTCTTCTATGCGTTCGAGGGATGTAAGTCTCCAGTTTTCGTTTGTTTCCTGCAACACGACATCCATGGTGCGAAGTCGTTGCTCGTGTTGGTTCACCCTAGCGGCTAAGGCCGGCAAGGTAGAGTGAGTGGAGTACGGGCCAGCTCGAGGCAACCTAGCGTTCCTCCTTGCTACCCTTGGGTTCTGCGACCCGGATTGAGAACGAGATGAATTGGATGGGATGTTTGCCATTTCTGAGACAAAGCGTTAGTAAGATTGAGGCTAATCTTATATACATATATCATATCCAGCCTAGTGTCTAGCACGTATCAAGTAATAGTCCGGTTCTCTCGTAGTCAGAGTCAACTAGCGTATCCCTGTTCAACATAATCATTTCAGATCTTACATCATCTTTCCTTAATTGTACATAGTTGATCAGGCTATGTTAAATTAAAGTTGTATGTTGTAATTCCTGAACTAGTCATGTCAAATAAGAGAATACTGCCTAACGGTCATAGTCTAGGCCCACTAAATGCAACCTAGTTCACTATAACCTTAGGCTCTGATACCAATCTGTAACACCCCCAAAATTAACGAGTTGCGGAAGCATACTTTGGGTGTTACTAATCAATATACAAAGCACAAGATATATAGCAAACGACCTCTAAATGAGACGTTTGTAAAATAGTTACATTTCATAATTTGAATCGTCTGAAAACCGTAGGTTTTCGTACACAAAAATGTAGTTTCCTAGAGTCCGCGCGTATAGCGGAAGATTCTATTACATAATCATAGTTACAAAAGATAATGCCAAAGAATCTTCGTTAAATGCAGTTTGTAAATCATGCGACTCTAGCTAGCAATCCTGGAGTGAACCTACTCCGTAAGTGTACCTGAGATACAAAGCTAGAAAGTGTCAACCAAAAAGGTTGGTGAATCTCACAGGTTTAGTAATAAATATATGTTATGAACCACAAGTATGTACCCGTATTGCTATCAAGCAAAGTAAGTTAATCAGTATATCAGTACAGTGCCATGAGCTCATAAGTTGAAGCTTAACAGTGTAGTGTGAAATAAATCACGTACCCCCGTGAGTGCTATCCGCACACTCATATGTAACAAATACTAATATGTCTGTTTCTACGTGTAAATCAGTACGTGGTGGCGCTACCACCCCAGACAGGGATTGTCAGTCCCAAATGGATCCATTTACTAGTACTCGCGCTTAAGACCATAACTAACAACTTACGATTAGGAGGCTTTCAGTGGATAAAAGTAACTCATGCGTTTGTTTGTAATCAGTAATGTTTTCAGTTTAGTACATTGTGTTCATACGTAAAACAGTTGCTAAGTATCTCACCCCAAAGTATAAAACAGTAAAAGTGGGGCTGTAAGACTCACCTGAGTCGGGCAGTGGTAAATAGCAAGTAGTAGTAAATCAAGTAGGTTCTCCGAACCCGTAACCTTCTAGTGCCTAAACACGTAAGGTTAAGTAAGTAGATGTCTCGCAAGACCATCTAGGCTAGTTGTTCATACAACCCGTTGTGTTTAAACGTTGGTTTGTTCGCGTTTGCATCAAAAGATATACGGCCCGTTGGTGATTCGTTATATTAAAAGTTTATCATTTATAACGCAATTTAGTGTAACTGTAATAGAAAGTATGTTCTATGACGTTTGTTAAGTCGTATGACATAAGTATTTGAAGTTGTATAAATTCGACACTTAGTGAAAATCTGAGTTTTCAAAGTTCTGTTTTGTGCGACGTAGCATGCGACGTAGGCATGAGACGTAAGGTGCGACGTAGGGTGCGACGTAGGCATGTACGTCGCATGATGCGACCTTCGCAAATCAATGCGACGTAGGGGCTGGCGTCGCTAGGCGCGACGTCGCAACTTAATGCGACGTAGTGACGGACGTCGCACAATGCGACGTCACGAAGGGTTGTGCGACGTAGAGGCCGACGTCGCATGAATCTGGGTCCAAAAGCGACGTAGCGGTCTGTTGACAGGAAAATGTGCCGAAAACGAGTTTTCCGGTTTCCGTTCGGTCCAAATCTTTTACCCAACCCTTATATGAACATATTAAGCCTATTTAAGCCATAAACTTGTAAAAATGATCAAAAACGAGAGATATCGGGATTTGTCGGAAACTTACAAAGTGTCGGATTGAAAATCCGAAAAGATGAAGTTGTAGATCGTGAAGAGATGAACGTTTTTCTCCAAAGATGTGGTATGATTCGGCGTCGTTTAATACGTTTATTTGTTGATTTTGATGGTGGTGGTGAGATGGTGAAATAGAGAGAAAAAGAAAGAAAGAGAAAGAAGAGAGAGGGTGTGATTGGTTGAATGAGAAAGAAAAAGGTGGGAGGTGGAGGTTTATCCTCCACTTTCCAGTCCCCGTTCCCCGTGCGGTGTTCGTTTGCTCCGTCGTTTAAACGTTAAATATTTGTTTTACGCGTTTAATTACATTTATAAAATCACAAATTTTGCTAAATAATTTACTTAAATTATTTCCTTAAATCTTTAATAGTTTAAATTATATTTAGTTACTTTTGTTATTAAATCGTATAAGTTTTAATTGTGTAATACGAGGCAGTTACTAATTGTTATAAAATAGTATTTCGGTCATAGTTGCGTTATTTTAGTTTAAAAACACTTGTTCACCAACGTCCGTATTAACCGAATAGAATTTCATTCTATTAAAGTTGCGTACGATTTAATCAAATCGCAAGGTTGTATATATTTACCAACATATTATCCGATACATAAATTAGCCTAACACAGTACTAATTACATGTATTAACAAAGAATTAGGCGCTAATACTAGCCCTAATTTGGCGGTTGTTACACCTTAGGCTATTATATGTACTGTAGGTATATATGAATAGGCCTTAATATACCGGTAGGTATGATTATACCTGACATGATTCCGCTGTACAAACTGATACACACTTTCGAAGTGGCATATCGCCAGCTTCCCAACCTTTACGACTTGATCTCAAAACTTTGACCAGGTTGGTCACGACTGACTGGTATTACGAGAGATGCTCGTATTGACTAAGTCCACGAATTACTTTCAAACTTACTATCGGCCTGAGGGCCATACTTGGATAACATGTGGCACGTGGTGCTGCATCGTGCTTTGGGCACAATACTACTCCAGCACGTGGTGCTGCAACTACACAGTATGTTTATACTGCATTCGGCACGATGGTGCTACACTCACAGTACAGGGGTACTGCAACTACGGTGCCGCGGGCACTACATTACGGCACGTGGTGCTGCGTTTCATTGTACTTTGTACTACAATCATAATATATTACGGTGCTTCGGGCACTACATTTTGGCACGTTGTGCTACACCCAGGCTCGATGAGCTACTATCCAATATGCATGTGGACTTGTTATAGTTACATGTACGACTTATATATACATATACACTTACTTAACTGGGCATGAGATGCCACACCTGATTCTTTACTACTGCGCACTTATACTTGTATAGTTACGTGTACATCACATATGTATATACGACTACTCTACTGGACACGAGGCGTCCCACTCGATTTCTTTGCGTAGGAACCCTCGCTATAGGCACTTGTACACTTATACGCATACGCAATTTCCTTAGTGGGCACTAAGTGCCAAACCATGACTACTCAGGCATGTGATGCCTCATTCGGTGAATACACTCTAATTTATTGGGATTACATTTATAGTACTTTAGTACTACATTATAGTCTGATAGACTACGACGATACCCTAGTTCTGGTCGAACTACATATAATACACAACTAGGTCGTTAGTTCGACTACACATTTAAAATTTCAAAGTCCGAGGACTTTCATACAGACACCTTAAGTGGTTTCTGGATCATTATCACTTTATATCCGTGGGCAACGGTGTAATATCGATTTACGTATACAACTGTAATAATCACAATTCCTGAATAAGAATCTCACGACTGTTGTTTCATTCTTGTTTAAGAATCATGCCACGTGGACGACAAACGTACACTCAAACAGAACGCGACCAATACGCGGAGCAAAGAGTAGCTGAAGCTCTGGCTGCACAAAACCTAACGCGCCTCTGCACCTATAAAGAATTTCTGAACTGTAACCCGCCAATCTTTGTTGGTACTGAAGGGGCTGTCGGACTGATCCAATGGATCGAAAGGATAGAAGCTGTTTTCCGCATTTGCAACTGCCCCGATGGATACAAAGTCAAATACTCCACCTACACCCGTCGAGATAATGCTCTGACCTGGTGGAATGCTCACGCCCACACCGTAGGGGTCGACACCGCCTATGAACTTTCGTGGGAGGAACTGAAACAACTGATGAGGGACGAATATTGTCCTAGCGAGGAACTACACCGACTCGAGAATGAACTCTGGCATCTTACCGTGAAAAACAACGACATCATGACCTATACCAATCGTTTTCACCGACTAGCACTCTTTTGCCCATCACTAGTAAACCCAGAAAGCAAACGGATCGAAAAATACAACGAAGGACTTCCAACACAAATAGCGGGCATGGTTACCTCCTCTAGACCCAACACTATTCGCGACGCCGTTCGCATGGCCCATAACCTCATGGCGCGGGTGGTTCAACGCGGAACCCTCACCACTGAAAACCATACACAAAAGTGGAATGGCGATTCCAGCACTAGTCATAATCCAACAAATCAACCCGAACCCTTGAAATCTTACCCTTCTGAATACAAAGGAAAGCGGGGCTATGCGGGGGATAAACCCTTCTGTCACAGCTGTAAACGTCATCACTCTGGCCCTTGTGGCTCACCTTGCGAGAGATGTCAACGATTCGGACACCAAATCTGGGACTGTAGAGTTCCTGCTAACCCCGACAAACAACAAACGTGTTTCAAATGTAACACTCCTGGACATTTCAAGAAAGATTGCCCAAATCTGAAATGAAAAATCCTCATGATCAACTCCGGAAGGACCGGACGAAACCGCGACAATATCACGGGTATGTCCCTATCCAATACTAAACTTCCAAATCAAACACCACATTTCGATCGGCGGGAAAGTCGATTCCAAAATGATACCGATTACATAAATTAATACCGACTACACGAATTAAGCCAAACTTAAAAGCTAGAGTTGCTTTCAGCAGACTAACCGACTGAAAGTATACAAAACACTCAGTCCTGATAGGACTACTCCTCGAACAGTCAAGTGGTGACAACTATCTAGTCCCGTAGGGACTATAATGCAAACGGTCCCTTAGTGACTACGACTCAACGATAACTTGAACAAAACCATATAGTCAGGATGTGACTACAACGATAAACCGCGACACAGTCATGGATTGACTGCCCTTCAACCCCGTTATAAGACATGATATGTCTAAAACCTACTCGACAAACAACATGTACGTACATTGCTCCCGAGACCTCACATGACCACGACATCACTTTTAAATTTCGGGACGAAATTTTCTTAACAGGGGGAGAATGTAACACCTCGTCAAAAAGTCAATTTTCGCGCTGAATTTAAACTTCAAATAAACGATTTAACTTTTATCCCCAATTAGTATTTTTATAAAATACTTTCATTAGAAAACATTTTCAAATAATATAAATAAGATTTTATTTTATATTATGACTGGACAAATAAAACACGGGTATTTTGTACTGTGGTTGGAGACCACAGTCCGCGCACTGGGGATCTGTGTTGGACAAAACCCAACCCTCTTCCCATTTCATCTCATTTTCATCATCTTCTCCATCTCATTTTTCTCTCTAAAAATAATCACCACCAAAATCCACCACCGCCGGCCGATCACCACCACCACCATCACCATACATTTTCGGAATCACCATCAAGAGAGGAACAACATTAACAAAGACGACACCCTCGTTTTCTTCCTCGTTTGGCCTCGATTCGCAATTGTAAGAAATTCCTAAATTTTTAGATTTAATCATTTTGGTGTAATGTTTTAGTGTAATAATGTTTACCTAAGTTGCTTATAACCTAAACAACCAAGAAACCACGATTTTACAGCTTGAAAATGCGTTTGATTTGCGATTTTGGCCGGAAAAACGCGAAACCCGAAGGTTTCTGGGCTGGTGTTCTTGAATGCGACACAAGCCTTGTGTCGCATACTATGTCGCATAAACTATCTATGCGACACAACCCTTATGTCGTATCCTTGTGTCATACCTTGTGTCGCAGACTTCATACGACACAACCCTTATGTCGCTATTGATTTAGCATCGCACACATTATGCGACACAACCACTGTGTCGCAGAACTCTTGTGTCGCATTATGCGACACAACCCTTGCGTCGCACGACACATTTTTGTGTCGCATGTTATGTCGCAGAAAACAGAAATTTGCCAAATCTTTCTAAGTGTCGGAAAACGTTTTCAAAAGACAATTTAAATACGATACGACTTGCACTCCAAAACAAATATACTTTATGAAGTATACGAAAACTCAAACCTAATAATAATATGAATTATTATTACGAACATCCATAACGGACCGCACTTACAAACGTACGAAATCTCTCGTGTTTAGGACATTAGGAGATTTCACTTGGCATGACTCGTTACGCTAGGACGCTAGCTCCTCAGGTGAGTTCATCACCCCACTCTTTTACTGTTTTCCAACTGATTTCGGGGTGGGAATGCATACTCCTGTTTTACTACTTTCAACTGTTCAAACCGTTACAAACGTTTTACTATAGTTTATGGTAACGGTGCTAGACCGCGACAGCTACGAACCATTTGACCATACTTAGGGATATTAAGTATGACTGTGACAGTAACACCTAGAATTATATTACATATGATATCTTGGGAATAGACGCCTCACTACATCAGTGACTTGCTAAGTACTAATAATGATTAGTGAACTTATGAACACCAACTATAGGCACCGACTTGCTAGTTAGCATTGACTACCTTTACGAACTAGCGGATGACTTTGAATAAGTACTGTAAGTACTTCCTTACAGTTAACTGACGTGTTAACGTACTTGACTTTACACATTATTTCAGGCAAACTAGGTGACGAAGATACGTACCTACCTATTGATTACGATTATCCCTTACATCCAGATGACGCTCCTACATTTCTTAGTATGATATACTACTGTGAATCACGTAACAACTTGAGGTACTGTTGAGTGCCTGTAACATTTTACTAGCTTTGGGCTAAACTTACTTACGGGCATGTCGTGTACTGCCAAAACGATTACTTGCATCTCCTGCGGGAGAATAACGGACGCTGTCACTATATGTGAAGCAAAACGATGCCACGGTGGGTGGTACAAACACGATACCAATGTGATTGGTATTGCGGATTTACAAACGAGCTCACGATACCACGGTGGGTGGTACAACTTACTTGCGAGCTGGATTGCTCACGATACCACGGTGGGTGGTACAACTTACTTCCAGCAACGGACCTACGAATTATTACGGTCGGGGTCGTTGGCTCAGCATGTGGATTCATGCTCTATCGTAGTTCTGCGGAACTGCACGGTTACTCATACTCAGCATATGGATTATGCTTCACTTACTTTCAGCAACGGACCTACGAATTATTACGGTCGGGGTCGTTGGCTCTATAACTGGTTAATTTACTTAAACATGGTCCTGCGGGACATAACTTGACACTTCCCTTGGGGGATAACCATTACCATCACTGTAGGTGATTACTAGATTCTTATGAGTCGGAGACTCAGGAAATTACGAGCTTTTGCTCACTTGACCGTGATTACGAAACCATTACCATCACTGTAGGTGATTACTAGATGCTTACGAGTCGGAGACTCAGGAAATTACGAGCTTTTGCTCACTTGAATGTGCTTATAAACCGTACCGATATGACACTACTACAAAACAGTTAACTTGATAACGTTGCCGGGGTGCAACCTTTCATGCCAGGTGGCATCGTGACCTATTAGTAACCGTAGTACTAATACTTGAAACCGTACAAACTATCCGTACCGTATTGCCGGGGAGCAATACCGATCGCCTAAGGACTTTCTTGCTTGATTGCTCTCGGCCAGTAGCACGACAGATAGTCACCTTACGCTACTCTCGTATACATATTGCCAGGTAGCAATATCTTACCGGATAACACACAGGATGGGGATTGGTCCCCTTTATTTGACTAGAAACCTATGGGTTAGGTTCACCTGCTTACCATAAATTACTTATAACTGCCTCGAGGGGCAACTGTTGTTATTTAAACTGCTAAACTTGATTGATATTTCTGAATGAAACATTTATTACTCGAACTACTTGTTTCTACAAATTACTTGTGAACTCACCAGCTTTTCAGCTGACCCTTTTAGTGTGCATTCTCAGGTACACTGCTGTAGTAGGATTGGACTACAGGATTTTAGCTCGAGTCGCATGTTTTCAATACTCAGGATATTTATTGCATTTACTCAGTACTAGTAAAATGTAATATTACTTTTATGCGAACTCGCAACTTGTAAATACTTAAATTTCATAAATGTATAACTATTTTCAAACGTCTCATTTAGAGTCGTTCATTATGTATCTTATGCTGTGATATTTAATTTGGTAACACCCGACCCGATCGCTTCCGCAAACCGAAATTTGAGGGTGTTACAGATTGGTATCAGAGCCTAAGGTTGTAGTGAACTAGGTTGCATTTAGTGAGCCTAGACTATGACCATTAGGCAGTATTCCTCATTAGGTATGACTAGTTCAGGGATTACATTATACGAACTTAATTTAACATAGCGTAGCTAACTATGTACAATTAAGCAAAGATGATGTAAGATCTGAAAGGAGTTATATTGAAAGGGAATGCAGTAGTTGACTCTGATTGTTATTTGCTACTTGCTAGACACCTTAGGCTATTATATGTACTGTAGGTATATATGAATAGGCCTTACGTGTATACTATTCCTGCATATCTATATACCGGTAGGTATGATTATACCTGACATGATTCTGCTGTACAAACTGATACACACTTTCGAAGTGGCATATCGCCAGCTTCCCAACCTTTACGACTTGATCTCAAAACTTTGACCAGGTTGGTCACGACTGACTGGTATTACGAGAGATGCTCGTAATGACTAAGTCCACGAATTACTTTCAAACTTACTATCGGCCTGAGGGCCATACTTGGATAACATGTGGCACGTGGTGCTGCATCGTGCTTTGGGCACAATACTACTCCAGCACGTGGTGCTGCAACTACACAGTATGTTTATACTGCATTCGGCACGATGGTGCTACACTCACAGTACAGGGGTACTACAACTACGGTGCCGCGGGCACTACATTACGGCACGTGGTGCTGCGTTTCATAGTACTTTGTACTACAATCATAATATATTACGGTGCTTCGGGCACTACATTTTGGCACGTTGTGCTACACCCAGGCTCAATGAGCTACTATCCAATATGCATGTGGACTTGTTATAGTTACATGTACGACTTATATATACATATACACTTACTTAACTGGGCATGAGATGCCACACCTGATTCTTTACTACTGCGCACTTATACTTGTATAGTTACGTGTACATCACATATGTATATACGACTACTCTACTGGACACGAGGCGTCCCACTTGATTTCTTTGCGTAGGAACCCTCGCTATAGGCACTTGTACACTTATACGCATACGCAATTTCCTTAGTGGGCACTAAGTGCCAAACCACGACTACTCAGGCATGTGATGCCTCATTCGGTGAATACACTCTAATTTATTGGGATTACATTTATAGTACTTTAGTACTACATTATAGTCTGATAGACTACGACGATACCCTAGTTCTGGTCGAACTACATATAATACACAACTAGGTCGTTAGTACGACTACACATTTAAAATTTCAAAGTCCGAGGACTTTCATACAGACACCTTAAGTGGTTTCTGGATCATTATCACTTTATATCCGTGGGCAACGGTGTAATATCGATTTACGTATACAACTGTAATAATCACAATTCCTGAATAAGAATCTCACGACTGTTGTTTCATTCTTGTTTAAGAATCATGCCACGTGGACGACTAACGTACACTCAAACAGAACGCGACCAATACGCGGAGCAAAGAGTAGCTGAAGCTCTGGCTGCACAAAACCTAACGCGCCTCTGCACCTATAAAGAATTTCTGAACTGTAACCCGCCAATCTTTGTTGGTACTGAAGGGGCTGTCGGACTGATCCAATGGATCGAAAGGATAGAAGCTGTTTTCCACATTTGCAACTGCCCCGATGGATACAAAGTCAAATACTCCACCTACACCCTTCGAGATAATGCTCTAACCTGGTGGAATGCTCACGCCCACACCGTAGGGGTCGACACCGCCTATGAACTTTCGTGGGAGGAACTGAAACAACTGATGAGGGACGAATATTGTCCTAGCGAGGAACTACACCGACTCGAGAATGAACTCTGGCATCTTACCGTGAAAAACAACGACATCATGACCTATACCAATCGTTTTCACCGACTAGCACTCTTTTGCCCATCACTAGTAAACCCAGAAAGCAAACGGATCGAAAAATACATCGAAGGACTTCCAACACAAATAGCGGGCATGGTTACCTCCTCTAGACCCAACACTATTCGCGACGCCGTTCGCATGGCCCATAACCTCATGGCGCGGGTGGTTCAACGCGGAACCCTCACCACTGAAAACCATACACAAAAGTGGAATGGCGATTCCAGCACTAGTCATAATCCAACAAATCAACCCGAACCCTTGAAATCTTACCCTTCTGAATACAAAGGAAAGCGGGGCTATGCGGGGGATAAACCCTTCTGTCACAGCTGTAAACGTCATCACTCTGGCCCTTGTGGCTCACCTTGCGAGAGATGTCAACGATTCGGACACCAAATCTGGGACTGTAGAGTTCCTGCTAACCCCGACAAACAACAAACGTGTTTCAAATGTAACACTCCTGGACATTTCAAGAAAGATTGCCCAAATCTGAAATGAAAAATCCTCATGATCAACTCCGGAAGGACCGGACGAAACCGCGACAATATCACGGGTATGTCCCTATCCAATACTAAACTTCCAAATCAAACACAACGTTTCGATCGGCGGGAAAGTCGATTCCAAAATGATACCGATTACATAAATTAATACCGACTACACAAATTAAGCCAAACTTAAAAGCTAGAGTTGCTTTCAGCAGACTAACCGACTGAAAGTATACAAAACACTCAGTCCTGATAGGACTACTCCTCGAACAGTCAAGTGGTGACAACTATCTAGTCCCGTAGGGACTATAATGCAAATGGTCCCTTAGTGACTACGACTCAACGATAACTTGAACAAAACCATATAGTCAGGATGTGACTACAACGATAAACCGCGACACAGTCATGGATTGACTGCCCTTCAACCCCGTTATAAGACATGATATGTCTAAAACCTACTCGACAAACAACATGTACGTACATTGCTCCCGAGACCTCACATGACCACGCCATCACTTTTAAATTTCGGGACGAAATTTTCTTAACAGGGGGAGAATGTAACACCTCGTCAAAAAGTCAATTTTCGCGCTGAATTTAAACTTCAAATAAACGATTTAACTTTTATCCCCAATTAGTATTTTTATAAAATACTTTCATTAGAAAACATTTTTAAATAATATAAATAAGATTTTATTTTATATTATGACTGGACAAATAAAACACGGGTATTTTGTACTGTGGTTGGAGACCACAGTCCGCGCACTGGGGATCTGTGTTGGACAAAACCCAACCCTCTTCCCATTTCATCTCATTTTCTTCATCTTCTCCATCTCATTTTTCTCTCTAAAAATAATCACCACCAAACACCACCACCGCCGGCCGATCACCACCACCACCATCACCATACATTTTCGGAATCACCATCAAGAGAGGAACAACATTAACAAAGACGACACCTTCGTTTTCTTCCTCGTTTGGCCTCGATTCGCAATTGTAAGAAATTCCTAAATTTTTAGATTTAATCATTTTGGTGTAATGTTTTAGTGTAATAATGTTTACCTAACTTGCTTATAACCTAAACAACCAAGAAACCACGATTTTACAGCTTGAAAATGCGTTTGATTTGCGATTTTGGCCGGAAAAACGCGAAACCCGAAGGTTTCTGGGCTGGTGTTCTTGAGTGCGACACAAGCCTTGTGTCGCATACTGTGTCGCATAAACTATCTATGCGACACAACCCTTATGTCGTATCCTTGTGTCGTACCTTGTGTCGCAGACTCCATACGACATAACCCTTATGTCGCTATTGATTTAGCATCGCACACATTATGCGACACAACCACTGTGTCGCAGAACTCTTGTGTCGCATTATGCGACACAACCCTTGCGTCGCACGACACATTTTTGTGTCGCATGTTATGTCGCAGAAAACAGAAATTTGCCAAATCTTTCTAAGTGTCGGAAAACGTTTTCAAAAGACAATTTAAATACGATACGACTTGCACTCCAAAACAAATATACTTTATGAAGTATACGAAAACTCAAACCTAATAATAATATGAATTATTATTACGAACATCCATAACGGACCGCACTTACAAACGTACGAAATCTCTCGTGTTTAGGACATTAGGAGATTTCACTTGGCACGACTCGTTACGCTAGGACGCTAGCTCCTCAGGTGAGTTCATCACCCCACTCTTTTACTGTTTTCCAACTGATTTCGGGGTGGGAATGCATACTCCTGTTTTACTACTTTCAACTGTTCAAACCGTTACAAACGTTTTACTATAGTTTATGGTAACGGTGCTAGACCGCGACAGCTACGAACCATTTGACCATACTTAGGGATATTAAGTATGACTGTGACAGTAACACCTAGAATTATATTACATATGATATCTTGGGAATAGACGCCTCACTACATCAGTGACTTGCTAAGTACTAATAATGATTAGTGAACTTATGAACACCAACTATAGGCACCGACTTGCTAGTTAGCATTGACTACCTTTACGAACTAGCGGATGACTTTGAATAAGTACTGTAAGTACTTCCTTACAGTTAAGTGACGTGTTAACGTACTTGACTTTACACATTATTTCAGGCAAACTAGGTGACGTAGATACGTACCTACCTATTGATTACGATTATCCCTTGCATCCAGATGACGCTCCTACATTTCTTAGTATGATATACTACTGTGAATCACGTAACAACTTGAGGTACTGTTGAGTGCTAGTAACATTTTACTAGCTTTGGGCTAAACTTACTTACGGGCATGTCGTGTACTGCCAAAACGATTACTTGCATCTCCTGCGGGAGAATAACGGACGCTGTCACTATATGTGAAGCAAAACGATGCCACGGTGGGTGGTACAAACACGATACCAATGTGATTGGTATTGCGGATTTACAAACGAGCTCACAATACCACGGTGGGTGGTACAACTTACTTGCGAGCTGGATTGCTCACGATACCACGGTGGGTGGTACAACTTACTTCCAGCAACGGACCTACGAATTATTACGGTCGGGGTCGTTGGCTCAGCATGTGGATTCATGCTCTATCGTAGTTCTGCGGAACTGCACGGTTACTCATACTCAGCATATGGATTATGCTTCACTTACTTTCAGCAACGGACCTACGAATTATTACGGTCGGGGTCGTTGGCTCTATAACTGGTTAATTTACTTAAACATGGTCCTGCGGGACATAACTTGACACTTCCCTTGGGGGATAACCATTACCATCACTGTAGGTGATTACTAGATTCTTATGAGTCGGAGACTCAGGAAATTACGAGCTTTTGCTCACTTGACCGTGATTACGAAACCATTACCATCACTGTAGGTGATTACTAGATGCTTACGAGTCGGAGACTCAGGAAATTACGAGCTTTTGCTCACTTGAATGTGCTTATAAACCGTACCGATATGACACTACTACAAAACAGTTAACTTGATAACGTTGCCGGGGTGCAACCTTTCATGCCAGGTGGCATCGTGACCTATTAGTAACTGTAGTACTAATACTTGAAACCGTACAAACTATCCGTACCGTATTGCCGGGGAGCAATACCGATCGCCTAAGGACTTTCTTGCTTGATTGCTTTCGGCCAGTAGCACGACAGATAGTCACCTTACGCTACTCTCGTATACATATTGCCAGGTAGCAATATCTTACCGGATAACACACAGGATGGGGATTGGTCCCCTTTATTTGACTAGAAACCTATGGGTTAGGTTCACCTGCTTACCATAAATTACTTATAACTGCCTCGAGGGGCAACTGTTGTTATTTAAACTGCTAAACTTGATTGATATTTCTGAATGAAACATTTATTACTCGAACTACTTGTTTCTACAAATTACTTGTGAACTCACCAGCTTTTCAGCTGACCCTTTTAGTGTGCATTCTCAGGTACACTGCTGTAGTAGGATTGGACTACAGGATTCTAGCTCGAGTCGCATGTTTTCAATACTCAGGATATTTATTGCATTTACTCAGTACTAGTAAAATGTAATATTACTTTTATGCGAACTCGCAACTTGTAAATACTTAAATTTCATAAATGTATAACTATTTTCAAACGTCTCATTTAGAGTCGTTCATTATGTATCTTATGCTGCTGTGACATTTAATTTGGTAACACCCGACCCGATCGCTTCCGCAAACCGAAATTTGAGGGTGTTACATTTATAAAACATAAAATATGAATTTTAACCTGATTTTGCTCGTTTCAGCCGACTTCGCAGCATTAGCGCTCCCTGATTTGGATACCGAAGGCAAATTATGAACCTTTCTAGAGATTCTTGAAGAAGAAAGGACTTTCAAGCATCCCAATCAACCCGAAAGTGCAGGATCACAGGAATCCCAATCCCCCATGTCTGGTAAGTTCAAACTAACTCAACACTTTTTGTTCACATGATACTAACTTGACCTATTCCCTTTCTTGTTGAATTTCAGCCCCATTTATCAACTTGCTAGATATTGACAACGATTCTTCTGAAGATAAAGCGGAAAAGTCAACCCCAGTTGTTGCAAAGTTCAAGATGCCCAACCTGCGTTCTAGATCCTCAAAGAAAAGGAAGGCGGATGATACCTTCGATCCTGCTAATCTCGATTCTGAAAATGCCAAGGTAACAAAAATCCTTATTCACGTTGCTTTTTATTTTAAGAATACCTCCACTTATATATTGATTTTGTGTAGACCATCGAGTATCTTTCAAAGTGCTGCAAAGAGAAAGCCAATGCATTTAATGACATATGCAAACTGTCAATAGCCGTGAAGAATGCTCATGACAAAGACGCATCCGAAATGGAAAAGTCGAAGAAGGAGAACAAGGATCTCAAAGCTTATATTCTGAAGATAACTGCCGAAGCCGATGCCAAATTTGAGGAGATGAAGGAGGAGCTGGTTGCTAGGGTAAAGAGGGATGCCACCATGACTGTCCTAGAGGCTCGACTAAAGATGGTCAATGAAGCTTCTGAGAAGGGCTATGACACTTCAATGTGGCCAGTTAACACCTGGGAAGCCAAGCTTGCCAAAATCAAGGGTAATGGTCCAGAAATGGTGGACGCATCAGCATCCAAGACCCGAACAGCTGTGCAAAGTCTTCCTGCTGATCCTCAAGATCAAGGGACTTCAAAAATGGATCAGCTGGCATCAATATCAGAGGTCCTTGATGGGTTGACATCTGTAGCAGAAGACAACATATTGGGCGAGGAAAGCAAATGACTAGCCAGAGCCCAACTTTTATCTTTAAGCATTTTATTTTCTTGGCTTGTGGTTGTAACAAACAATTATTTCGGGGTGAGATTGACTTGGTATGGTCAATCATGGTGGTGTTTGAATGTGGTTCATGTAGGCCACGAGACAATTTCTATCTCCTGCACTCATTTTGAACTTTAATCTTAGGATTGTATAATCCTTAGATCTTTTGCTGTTAATAACATTAGGATATTATCTACATCTTGTGTCTTCAATACACTGAAGAGATTCCCTCAGCATGTATATCTGTTTACTTGATAGTTGCTTAGAAATAGGATCCTGAGGAGATTCCCTCAGAATACATCCAGAATAATGAGAAGATTTTCTCAATATACATTTGGCTCCATAGACTTCAAGGATCCTGAACAGGATCTGAAATAATCTTAAGTTTAGGATCCTCAAATTCAAGGATCCTTAAAACACTTTGCAGATTCCTGTAACACGAAAATGTTTTTAAATTTGTCAAACAATTGTGAAAACAATTTATTTTCGAAAAAATGTTGTAATCTTTTAAAGAGATTTCGTGATCCTTAGATCAAAACGGTTTTGACAATCATGAAAACATTAGAGCTAATAAAATCGTTTATTAGACTTAACCAACGAAAATTTGATAATGTGAAAACATTATAAACATTAGGTAGTTTATGCAAACTATAAAAGTGACATATAAATGCCAAATCGTTGGGTAATGTGAAAACATTACAAACCGTGCGTATTACGTAATGAGAAGTCATTACAAGCCTTATGTACTTGGGCTACGCCATTTGAGACATGAAAATGCCTAACCAATTGAGTAATGTAAAAACATTACAAACCTTAGAGTGACGTGAAAACGACACAAACCTTAGATCGATACGTATAGTGAACATCAGTATCGACATTCGTTAGCGCTTGATCTATAGGCCAATGGAAATGAAGTTGTCGGGTACCAGAGGCATCACCGATTCCCTAACCGTGGCACTATAATCAAACATCGTGCGCTCCTGGTGAGGTGTCAAAACCCTTTTCATAGAGAGGTGTTTATCCGTACGGAAACCTCTAAACCTTAGAGGATCGCTGGGATCCTTAACGGAGGAGAGGTGGCCAACCTCTAATCTTTATTCCATGATCCTTAATTGCATGAACTACAGCAAATACAAAATCTTGGGTAAAGGTGGGTGTTAGTTTGCCTAACACCCCTCCGATGCTTAAGTCAGTAGGGTATTCAATGAGAATAATAATCATAATTAACTTTCATGCATATATATATAATTATAATACACACATATATATAGTAAAGAGTATTAAAATCAATGAAAAGTTAAGGATCATAGGAGTACCTTATATGTTGAACAGAAATATTCAACTTACACATGATAGAGTTTCAAATGAATGGCATTCCAGGATCTTGGAAGTAATTCTCCATCCATATTGGCCAACCAGTATGCCCCCTTTCCAGCATATGAATCTATCAAGTACGGACCTTCCCACTTTGGTGCTAGCTTTCCTTCCGTAGGATTCTTAGTATTTTGAAATACTTTTCTCAATACCAAATCTCCTACTCGAAACCTTCTTATCCTAACATTTTTGTTGTAGGATCTTGAAATCCTCTGTTGGTATGCTGCAATCCTGAATTTAGCACGATCCCTTAATTCATCCACAGTGTCCAAATCCTGAATCAATGCTTCCTTGTTTGCTTCCAAAGTCTGCATCCGGGATCTTGCCCTTGGGATCACCATTTCAGTCGGGATCACAGCCTCAGATCCAAACACCAAAGCAAAAGGAGTTTGCTTAGTTGCCTCCTTTTCTGTGGTCCTATCAGCCCATAAAACAAAAGGCAACTCTTCAGCCCATCTCCCTTTCTTAGCATCTAGCCTCTTCTTATGATTATTGATTATGATCTTGTTGCTAGATTCTGCTTGTCCATTAGCTTGAGGATGGACTGGTGTTGAAGTTATCATTTTGATTCCCCAACTTTCACAAAACTTGGTTGTTCTTCTTCCAATAAATTGAGATCCATTGTCACATACTATTTCTGCCGGGATCCCAAACCTTGTGAGGATATTTCTCTTGATGAATGAAATTACGTCCTTTTCCTTTACTTGAACAAATGCTTCAGCTTCAATCCATTTTGAGAAATAATCCGTCATTGCAAGCATAAACACTTTTCCTCCTGGAGCAACAGGTAGTTTTCCAACAATATCCATTCCCCATTTCATAAACGGCCATGACGAGATAATTGGATGCATCGGTTCTGCCGGTTGATGATGAATGTTCCCGTGTCTTTGACAAGCATCACATTTGCGAGCAAAATCCATGGAATCCTTCTTCATTGTAGGCCAGAAGTATCCTGTCCTTAAAGCTTTTGAAAATAATGCTCTGCCCCCAGAATGATTCCCACAATCACCTTCATGTATATCCTCAAGGACTGCTTTTGCTTCAGGATCCTCAAGGCATCGCAATAATGGTCCTGCAAGTGATTTTTTATACAATATACCATTTTCAATAGTAAAACGAGATATCTTTGACCTGAAAGCTTTGGGATTATTTTCATCCTTAGGGATCACATCATGTTGTAAATATTCCATGATTGGTCGCATCCATGATCCTGACTTGCCCCCAGAACCTGATGCATTCAGATTATCTCCGGACTGAGGATCCTCAACATCACAGACTTGCTCCTCGTTGTGATCCTTATCAGCGATGGCTGGCGCTGCAATATGTATAATCGGTATTTTGACATCCGGTGGGATCTTTAAGCTTGACCCCAGATTTGCCAAAGCATCCGCTTCAGTGTTATCCTCACGTGGTACCTGTTGGATTTCAAAGACCTCGAAGCTACCTGCAAGATCCTTAACAATCTCCAAATACAAGGCTAATCTATCTACTTTCACAGTATAAGATCCATTATAATGGTTAGCAATCAACAATGAATCAACATACACGTTTAAGTATCTTATCCCAATATCCTTAGCTAATTGTAATCCCGCAATTAATGCTTCATATTCTGCCTCATTATTTGTAGCTTGTAATTTACATCTTATGGCTTGAGGCATAATATCACCTTGAGGTGACTTTAATACAATTCCTAATCCAGTTCCTTTTACGTTAGAAGCACCATCAGTATATAATGTCCATCTTTCACTTATTTGGTTTAGTTCTTGTACTTCTAAATCTACTTCATTTTGAAGATCACTAGTAAAGTCAGCAATAAAATCTGCTAGGGCTTGAGATTTAATCGTGTTCCTAGGCTCATAGATCAGATTATAAGCACTTAATTTTACAGACCATTTAGCTAAGCGTCCTGACATTTCTGGTTTTCTCAAAACGTTTTTAATAGGGTAATTAGTTCTTACATGTATGGGGTGTGTCTCAAAATAATGCCTAAGTTTAGTTGATGCTATGACCAATGCAAGTATAAGTTTTTCGAGATGAGAATACCTGGTTTCAGCATCTAATAGGCTTTTACTTACATAGTAAACTGGATGTTGCTGTCCTTCATGTCCTTCACTAGCACCGCACTTACAGCACTTCGTGATACTGATAAATAGAGAAACAGCGGTTCCCCATTCTCAGTCTTCATCAATAAAGGAGCTGTTGACAAGTAATCCTTTAGCTCTTGAAACGCGGCTTCGTGCTTTTCTCCCCATTCGAACTTTTTATTCTTCTTTAGGATATCGTAGAATTCCTTGCACCTGTCTGAGGATCTTGAAATTAAACGGTTCAGAGCTGCTATCCTTCCCGTCAATCTTTGTATATCCTTTGGGCTTGATGGAGACTTTAGATTTAGAATAGCTTTGATCTGTTCTGGGCTAGCTTCTATTCCACTCTTGGTCACCATATATCCCAAGAACTTTCCTGCCCCCACTCCAAAGTGGCATTTTGCAGGATTAAGCTTCATGTTGTAGTGATCCAGGATGCCAAAGGCCACCTTGAGATCCTGAAGATGATCCTCAGCTTTCTTTGACTTCACTACAATATCGTCAATGTACACTTCCATTATGCTTCCCAATTGGTCTTTGAACATCATATTGACTAGCCTTTGATACGTTGCACCTGCATTTTTAAGACCAAAGGGCATGGCAATATAACAATATATACCTGTAGGGGTTATGAAGGTTGTGTCTTCCTGGTCTGAAGGTTCCATCTGAATTTGTTGAAATCCTGATGAAGCATCCATAAAGGTTAGGATCTCATGCCCAGCTGTAGCATCCACCATTGAATCTATATGAGGCAAAGGAAAAGGATCCTTCGGGCAGGCCTTGTTGAGATCCGTATAGTCCACACACACTCTCCATTTCCCATTCTTCTTTTGTACCACTACCACGTTTGCCAACCATCTTGGAAACTTTACTTCCCTTATCATGCCAGCAGCAAGTAATCTTTCAACGTCTGCCTGGATAATAGCATTCCTTTCCGGTGCAAATTTTCTTCTATTTTGTTGGACCGGCCTGAAACTATTATCAATTCCAAGTTTATGAGTTATAACATCCTTAGATATACCTGTCATATCCTCTGGTTTCCAGGCAAAGGTCGATCTCCTCTGATTCAAGAATTTCATCAAATCCTGCTCCAGATTTTCTGGGATGCTTGATCCTATAAGCACCTTTTCTTCAGGATCCTTCAAGCTCAATGGCACTTCTTTGATGTCCTGTTCCTTCGTATCCAGGACATCCCATGCCCTGCTCATTAATTGCTATGCTGACGGAGGCTTGGTAGCAGGTTTCATCGATGTTGTATAGCAATCATTTGCTTCTTGTTGGTCACTACTGATCTTGACCACTCCCCATGGAGTTGGTAGTTTGACGCATTGATGATATGTTGAGGGTACTACCTTCATATCATGCAACCAGGGTCTCCCTAGGATAATGTTATAGCTTGACAGACAATCCATAACGCAAAACTTTTGAATGGAGTTCACCCCCTCAATGTAGATCGGCAACTTGATATCACCAACTGTGTTCTTCACTTCTCCACTAAATCCTACCAACACAGTGGATCTCGAGGTGATCTCCGACTCTGGAATACCCATTCTTTTCAAAGTTTCTAGACGGATGATGTTGACTCAGCTTCCTCCGTCTATCAGGATCCTTCGCACAAAACGATTGGCAACATAAAGAGTAATAACCAAACCATCATGATGAGGATCCTGGACGTCTTTTAAATCATCCTCATCAAACGCTATTATCCTTTCATTTTTCTTCATGGAAGTTCTTGTAGGTTTATATGGTTTATCTGACTTGGACTCCCTTGCGTGCCTCTTAGCTGCGGAATAAGAAGTGCCACATATGTCAGAACCACCAGAAATAAAATTGATTACCTTGGCATCTGAAGGCAGGGATCCTGCTCTGGTAAGGATCCTGCGATTATCCTGAGGCTCAGGATCCTGAACTCCGTCATGATCCTTCGCATGATCCTTCGCATGATCCTTCTTTTTCCCAAGCAGATCCCTCAAGTATCCTTTGTTGAGCAAATAACTAATCTCTTTCCGGAGAGTTATGCAATTCTCAGTTGTGTGGCCGAAATCCTCATGGTAAGCACACCACTTAGACTTATCCTTCCACGCGTAGGGTTTATCATTCTTCTTTGGCCATCTTGCCTTGTCCCCTAGATCCTGCATGGCACACAATATATCTGTTGTATCCACAGAAAAATTATAATCAGTTATTTTAGGATATTCTTCGTCATCTTCATCTATAGCATTCATGCGACGATCCTCATTTCTGGAATAAGGTTTATTCCTGTTTGATCTGAATGAAGATGAGTCAGATTTCCTGTTGGGTCTATCATATGCTGATTGAGTGTCCACTCTCTTCTGTATCATCGCGTCCTCTTCCAATCTGATGAACCTCAAAGCTCTATTTCTGACTTCATCAAGGTTCATGCAAGGATTCATAACAAGATCCTCATAAAATGGGGAATCCCTTTTGATCCCCATCTTAAAGGCTTGTACAGCAGTAGGCATATCCAAATTGGGTATGTTCAAGGATTCTCTCCCGAACCTTCCTACAAAATCTCGAAGAGACTCATTAGCTTTTTGGACAATTCTATATAAATCAGTAGTTAGTTTTTCAAATGTTCTACTGCAGGAGAATTGATTATTAAATAAATTAACCAAATGAGCAAATGAAGTAATGGAGTAGGGAGGAACGTTCAATAGCCATTTTAGTGCGGATCCTGTGAGAGTGGAGCCAAAGCCCTTGCATAAGCATGCTTCCTTAAGGTCAGAAGGAATTGGGATGATTTCCATCCTCTCCCTATATTGTGCAATGTGCTCCTCAGGATCCGTCGTCCCATCATATAACTTCATATTGGGTGTTTGGAATCTCTTCGGGATCTCAGCATCACAAATAGTTGGTGTAAATCTTGAGATCCTGTGTGCTGTTGGAGCAACTTCTGGAATTGGTTGCACAACTCCGGGGACGCTTGATATCATATCCTTTAACTTCTGTATTTCTCTCACCATTATATGGCTAACTCCAGGATCCTGAAAGTTGTTAGTCCCAACAGTGTTATTAGAAGTAAGATTATTGAACATATTACCACCATCAGGAGTTCTGTATGAGGATCCTGGATCAGATCGTAGAACCCTTGACGTAGAAACTTCAGTAGCATAGATTGGATCCGGGATCCTAGCGCTCCCTTACATGGAAACAAAGTCTCCTTGATGTTCCACGGATGAAGGAGTGCCAAAATCAAGGATCCTGCTTCGGATAGGAGTAGTAACTTGAGAAGCTGGAACATTATTTCTAGTTCTCATGTCCTCCACATCCTTTCTCAGGATTTCATTGCTTCTCTCCACTTGTTGAAGCTGCTCTTTTACCTGCGTAAACATAGACACGATATCCCGGTTATCAATCATAATAGGGTCTGGATCCGAAAAGAATCCAGCCCCCGAGGAAGTGGATCCAGCTGAAGATAGCCTCTGATAGACATTTTGCGGCTGTTGTTGGGATGATGAGAGAGGTGGAGCAGGTGGAAGAGTGGTTCTAGCAGATGATGATGATGGCATGGTGGAAGAAGTAGATCGTCCTTGGCTCGACATTTTCGACAAAAATCTTTGGAAAAGATGACTCAACAAGGATCTTAACAAAAGTTTGAATAAGCAAAACACCAATTGCCCCACGGTGGGTGCCAAATTGTTTTAGTCAAAAATTACTAAAAGCAATTAAGTGATCAAAATTAGTTTGTGAGGTCAGGTGTATAAATTACTCTCAAGATAATTACGTAGAAACACGATTATCTCTATTAGTAAGTAAATATTTTGCGTTTAAAAAAGATTAATTTGATCCGTGGATCCTCGTTGAATAAACGTTTATGTATCAAAGCTTTACTAACAGACTAAGGATAATAGCAATTTGATAACGAAAATGTAAGTAAAATGTAATTGAAGCAAAATTAATGACAATTAAGCAAAAACGACACGATGATATACGAGGAAAGCCCTTGATCAAGGTTGATCGCCGGCACAAAACCTCGGGAAGGATCAAATGATCCTTGCCTTTGTTGATCTTATTAAAATGAAAGTAATGAATTACAAAGTAAGAGCACAAGGATGATCGGCTAAGTGAATGTGTGTGAATTTAGCTAAGCTAAGTGTTAGTGAAACAATCGTAAAATGAAGAAATAGCAGAGTGTATTCGTGATTTGCAGGTGTGAGTAGTGAATTGTGATTAACCTAATCGATCACCCAAGCCTCGTTTAAATAGTAAGAGCGTATAACAATAATCCCGAAATATCAGGGATCCTCCGAGGTATGATGAAGACCACCAACGTCTCTTTTGACTTCATTTTACACGTGCGTAAGACTTCGTCTTCATCAAATTGTATCAGATCCTCTTCACGTAATCCGGAGCATATCTCAATAACGCGTTTCTTCTAAGACCTGGTCAATACTCAAGAAAAACAAGCGTGTTATATAGTTCAAGATCCTTAACTAAGATAAGTCCAGGATCCTGAGCTATGTGTACTCCGAGATCGACCATAGGATCCTTAAATATCTTCCTGGTCCAGAATCCTGCATAATTGTGTTAGATAAATATATCCTGAATAGGATCCTGCAAGACAAATAACAAAGATACTCCCAGGATCCTCCGTTATACTCGTGATCCTAAATGCAGACTTACAAATCATCAATATCCTTTGATACGAATAATAAATGTAAACAACTTCCATACCTGAGTAATAATATTATGAAGCCGGTAAGGATCCTGCAAAGTTAGATAAAAATCTACCCACAACAAATACTTAAGAAAAACAAACGTGTTATATAGTTCAAGATCCTTAACTAAGATAAGTCCAGGATCCTGAGCCATGTGTACTCCGAGATTGATCATAGGATCCTTAAATAAATATCTTCCCGGTCCAGAATCCTGCATAATTGTGTTAGATAAATATATCCCGAATAGGATCCTGCAAGATAAATAATAACAATATATCCAGGATCCTTACCTGTATCCGTGATCCTGAAAACAGACTTAAAAACCATCATTATCCTGAGATATGAATATAAAATATAAACGACTTTCATACCTGCAGGGTGTCCATATGATGCTGATTAGGATCCTGTAAAGGTTAGTGAAAATCTACCCACAACAGTACTGCTCTTGTCTTTTTTTTTTAGCTAATACTGTGCAGGTTATTAGTACTACTAGTGGACTTTTAATGCTGCTACTTTTGACTATCAAAAAAAAAAATCATGATAAATGATGTATCTTTTTGATGCTAAGTATTATTAATACTGCTAGCATTGTTTCTATCTCAGTTACTACTGCTAGTAGATATTAGTACTGCTTGGTATGGTTAATATATGCTGTCTTTTTAGTACTGCTTGTATTAAGTTAATACTGCCTTGGTCGGTTTGTACTGCTTGTACAAGTTAGTACTGTTAGCTATATTAGTCTGTGTATCTACTGTTAGTGTTGGTGTATGGTTAATGCTGCTAGCACACTTTTAGTACTGCTCATATCATTTAGTACTACTAGTGCATTTTTCATTTAGTACTGCAAGTGCATTTGTCACTATTAGTACTTCTAGTGTTATTTGGTACTGTTTTAAACTTAGGGCTTTTTATGCTGCTAGTTTTGAACAGTATTAATAGCCAAACACCTTCACTTTTTCAATCCACTTGCCAACTTACACTCAGAATTCAAAAATGATCAAAACCCTTACTCAAATTACCTTCAATTTCACGTTTTAATCTTTCAATGGCATCTTCATCTTCTACGTCTTCATGGTTACGAACTGCGGAAAACCACAATATGCTTGCATATCTCAGAAAATGCAAAGACGCTTCTAGATTTCATGAGATAATTGATTTCTTGAGAGCTAGCAACATAGATTTTGCACTCACAGTTAACCCTACAATCTACTTGTGACACCCGGTCAAAAATGACCCAAAATTTGGTCAAAATTTAAACTTTTATTTCAAGTATTATATACTCAAACTACTTAAGTGTACAAGTATTATATATATAAATATATATAATAACGTTAAACGATTATTTAATAATCGTGTATATGCGAATCTGACAGAATGCAGAAACTTAAAATGGAAGTATTTAATAACGTCAATTATTACTTTATATTATGTTTATAATATAAAGAACACGTACGTTTTGCTTAAAACGTAACCGAATGCGACGAAAACGCACGAAACGCACCCGACCGACGAAATAAACCAAAGTTATATCTTTATAACTTAAAACTAAGTATTTTGATAAAATACTTCAAGTAAAAATAACGCGATTACACGCGTATAATTATAACGTATAAAAACGTTACACAAATTTAATAAACGTACAAATCGCGACCGACACCCGACTAAAGCCCGAAATACTTTTTAGTAACTTAAATATACTACATTGAGTAAAAACTTTTATTTCAAATATCATGTTTTAAAACATATACGAAACGTATTTTATAAAACGTTTAACGTTTAAACGAACGACAAAACGAACGGGTAAACGGGTACCACACGGAGCGCAACTTAGGAGACAAGATTTTAAACCACCACACCCTTCTAGTGGGACCCACCCACGAAAATCAGCAACCATGAGGCATGGCATACCAATTTGCTGACTTTAAAAACAACCAAATCCAAACCATACCCCATAACCCCATCCACACTCCTCATTGTCTCTCCATTTCTCTTTCATCTCTCCTCTCACTCCTTGAACATTTTTCACAGCCTTTGGAGGCTGTCACAAGACCACCATAACACCACCATTGAGCCACCACATGTCCACCAACGGCCGCCACGTCGGAATTCAAGAAAACGCGAGGAAAAGGGTTTTCAACGTCATTTCTTCTCCTCTTCATCTATACGATTGTAAGGACTCCTTTTCTTTTGCTAATCTTACTTGAAACATATGTATTTACATGTTAGTTAGTCCACACAACAATAAAATGTCCAAATAACATGTCGAAAAACGTTTTTGAAACACGTATACGTATACTACTATTCTGGCCGGAAAATCAGGCTCACGAAACAATTCGTATAAAATCGAAAACACAACGAAAATGCATGAAACGAATGCCAAAATCTTCTATTTTTGTTATCTACAACTTTTGTGTTGAGCACTTTTACTAGAAATACACGAATTCTTCCAAAAAATCCAATCTGTGAACATAATTTAAATTCGGACTAAACAGACCCCTGATCCTTTGCGAATTTTTAAAAAATATCAAACGGCCTCCAAAAGTCATGAAATAATTACAGGAAGTACATAACATATGTAGGAACATTATGTAAAAATTTCGGAACGTTTTGTTAAAGTTTGCTATTTTAAATAAAAATCACAAATTCGGACTGACTTTAACTCCTAACTTTGACTTTCGGATGAATAGTGACTCAGAACTTTGACTTTCGAATGAACAATAAATTTGACCCCATGACTTTCAGATGAACAGTAGATTTGACTCCGAAAGTCAACTTCAGAGTTGACTTTCGGACTTTTATGCTAAATTCGGATTTTGTAGTTTCGGATCAACACTTTCGGACTCCAAATTCGGATTAACTAAACTTCGGATACCATAGTTTCGGACTTAGACATACTTTCGGATATATATAATTATATATATAAATACTTTCGGACAAGGGTATACATTCGGACACATATATAGATATATACTTTCGGATACGTATATATAAATATGTATAATTGCGGATAGAAAATACATATACTTTAATAAGTATACACGAACTATTATACATACGATACAACCAATGAACTTTACTCGACACTACTTATACATGAAAACACTTATACTTTGGAAAGTATACATTACAAAATGAATATAGATATGAGATCACACTCACACTATACGAGCTTACACTCACACAAGTTTACACTCACTCGAACTTACATTCGAACAACATTATCGCGATGCGTTAAAAATGACAAACTATTGAATATACTTTACAAATATACAACGAAATGAAATACATAATAATAATACTAGAATTATTATAACACCCCGTCACCAACGGGCCATATATACACAACGACAGTTTACAAATACAAAAAATACAAATAACAAACATTGGACATTAACTAGTTGAGTGGACAACTAGCATGGATAATCTTTAAGATATCCATTTACTTACTTAACCTTACGCGTTTAGGACGCTAGAGGTTACTGGTTCGGAGAACCGCACTACTTGACTACTGCTTTACTCTGCTAGACTCAGGTGAGTCTCACGGCCCCTTTTTACAGTTTTTACTATTTTGGGGGAGATGCATTACTTGTTTACTGAAATTACTTGTTAACTGAAATACGTGTACAAACTTACTGTCTTGCCGACTTATCTACTTATTGTTTTACTGTCATACCGACTCACCTACTTCACTGTTTTACCGACCTTACTGGTTTACTTTACAAACTTACTATACGTACTTATTAATTCACCCAATATTAAACTTACTGTTTTACCGACATATAAAGTGCTGTTTGACCGACTCATAAACTTACTTTGTAACCGACTTACAAACTCACTGTTTTACAAACTTACCGACTTACTATTTTAAAAACTTATCGACTTACTATTTTACAAACTTATACTTTCAGACCGTACAACCACACTACTTTACAGACTTATAGACTTACCGTCTTACCGACCTACCTACTTTACTTTCTTACCGACTTATTACTTTACAGACCTACAGACTTACAGTCTATTACAGACTCATCGTCTTACAGACTTACTACTTTACCAACTTATACTTACAGTCTTACCGACTTATAAACATACTGCTTTACCGACTTATAAATATACTGCTTGACAGACTTACAAACTTACTGTTTTACTGACTTACAAACTCACTGTTTTATAGACTTACTAATTTACAGACTTATTACTTTACAGACTTAATTACCTTACGGATTTACTACTTTATAGACTTACAGTCTTACCGACTTATCGTCATACAGACTTATGGTCTTACAAACTTACTACTATATAGACTTACAGACATACAGACTGTAGACTTACAGACTTTAAAGACATACTACTTGACCGATTTACAGACTACAGACTTACAGACTTCTCTATATACTGAACTGCTTGAGTTACGTTTAATCCAATGAAGGCCTCTGAATCATAGTTGTTAGTTATGGGATAAGCGCGAGTTTTAGTATATGGATCCATATGGGACTGACAATCCCCGTCCGGGGTGGTAGCGTCACCACGAACCGTACTCGTATAAACGAACGTTTCCTACTCGTTTTGTATGAGCGTTTTTGGATTAGCACTCACAGGGGCAAATTACAGACTTGTTAAGCTTCGACTATGATGGCTCACAGCAACGTATATCTACCCAATTGCATTTGTACAATCATTACTTACTTACTTATTACAATGGTGTGATGCTTCCTTACTGCCTTATTGTATTTGTGAAATTCTTATTTATTGTCTTATTATATTCATACAAACTGTATACTTACCGTCTTGTGTTCACATTTTATTACTATTACTACAAACCTGTGAGATTCACCAACCTTTTGGTTGACATTTTTAGTGATGCATTCTCAGGTACACAGCTTCAGTAGGATTGGCCTTCAGGATCCTAGCTCGATGTGCTCACTATAGCTTTGTGCGATGATTACCGTGATTAGTAACACCCAAAACTCGCTTCCGCAAATCATTAAATTTGGGGGTGTTACAGATTGGTATCAGAGCCTAAAGTTATAGTGAACTAGGTTGCATTTAGTGGGCCTAGACTATGACCGTTATGCAGTATTCCTTATTAGGTATGAATGGTTCAGGGATTACATTATACGAATTTAATTTAACATAGCCTGATCAACTATGTACAATTAAAGGAAAATGATATAAGATCTGAAAGTAGTTATGTTGAACAGGAATGCACTAGTTGACTCTGACCACGAGAGAACCGGGACTCCTATTTGTTTTATGCTAGATACACTAGGTGGATATATATATGTATATATGGAATATACATATATGATTGGGCTATTATATATTGTATATATATGAATAGGCCTTACCTACAAACTACTTCCCACACCATTATACATATTGAATGTATGTATATAAAAACTTTACACGATAATACCCTCGTTAACGCTCACACCATCGAAAATGACAAGTATATTTTATACAATAATACTGGAACGTACGAATACATACACTTTATAAGTATAGGATGATACTTATACATACAAACGCATTTTCTTTTAAAAGTATACACTACCACTTGAATACGAATGACCTGATACCCATGATTTTTACACGACTCCATTAGAGTTTAGCTTACTCTAAAGTACTACCGACTATTACTGACTTTAAGAACACTGTAGGAATTACAGTTACTCTAGGCTACTAGTACACATTGTAGCTACACTATGGTTACCAACTGACCTTGTCATGCAGACATAATGGTCAACACACCTCGAAACTTACCTTTCAAATTCTTTTAGGGGCCGGTAGGGCCCTAGTCCAACAAGGGGAGGAAGACAACGCTAGATAAGTGTTGTGTCACTTCCACACTTTCTTAAGAGATGCACAGACCATTATTTCGATATACCGATAATTAC
Organism: Helichrysum umbraculigerum; assembly: GCA_949592205.1. Classification (NCBI taxonomy): domain Eukaryota; kingdom Viridiplantae; phylum Streptophyta; class Magnoliopsida; order Asterales; family Asteraceae; genus Helichrysum; species Helichrysum umbraculigerum. The sequence continues at coordinate 55,104,908 of CATIUR010000001.1, read as the reverse complement.
TACGAACAAATTTCGGGACGAAATTCTCCTAACAAGGGGAGAATGTGACACCCGGTTAAAAATGACCCAAAATTTGGTCAAAATTTGAACTTTTATTTCAAGTATTATATACTCAAACTACTGAAGTGTACAAGTATTATATATATAAATATAAATAATAACGTTAAAAGATTATTTAATAATCATGTATATGCGAATTTGACAGTTTGCAGAAACTTAAAATGGAAGTATTTAATAACGTCAATTATTACTTTATATTATGTTTATAATATAACGAACACGTACGTTTTGCTTAAAACGTAACCGAATGCGACGAAAACGCACGAAACGCGCCCGACCGACGAAATAAACCAAAGTTATATTTTTATAACTTAAAACTAAGTATTTTGATAAAATACTTCAAGTAAAAATAACGCGATTACACGCGTATAATTATAACGTATAAAAACGTTACACAAATTTAATAAACGTACAAATCGCGACCGACACCCGACTAAAGCCCGGAATACTTTTTAGTAACTTAAATATACTACATTGAGTAAAAACTTTTATTTCAAATATCATGTTTTAAAACATATACGAAACGTATTTTATAAAACGTTTAACGTTTAAACGAACGACAAAACGAACAGGTAAACGGGTACCGCACGGAGCGCTACTTGGGAGACAAGATTTTAAACCACCACACCCTTCTAGTGGGACCCACCCACGAAAAATCAGCAACCATGAGGCATGGCATACCAATTTGTTGACTTTAAAAACAACCAAATCCAAACCATACCCCATAACCCCATCCACACTCCTCATTGTCTCTCCATTTCTCTTTCATCTCTCCTCTCACTCCTTGAACGTTTTTCACAGCCTTTGGAGGCTGTCACAAGACCACCATAACACCACCATTGAGCCACCACAAGTCCATCAATGGCCGCCACGCCGGAATTCAAGAAAATGCGAGGAAAAGGGTTTTCAACGTCATTTCTTCTCCTCTTCATCTATACGATTGTAAGGACTCCTTTTCTTATGCTAATCTTACTTGAAACATATGTATTTACATGTTAGTTAGTCCACACAACAATAAAATGTCCAAATAACATGTCGAAAAACGTTTTTGAAACACGTATACGTATACTACTATTCTGGCCGGAAAATCAGGCTCACGAAACTGTTCGTATAAAATCGAAAACACAACGAAAATGCATGAAACGAACGCCAAAATTTTCTATTTTCGTTATCTACAACTTTCGTGTTGAGCACTTTTACTAGAAATACACGAATTTTTCCAAAAAATCCAATCTATGAACATAATTTAAATTCGGACTAAACCGACCCCTGATCCTTTGCGAATTTTTAAAAAATATCAAACGGCCTCCAAAAGTCATGAAAAAATTACAGGAAGTACATAACATATGTAGGAACATTGTGTAAACATTTCGGAACATTTTGTTAAAGTTTACTATTTTAAATAAAAATCACAAATTCGGACTGACTTTAACTCCGAACTTTGACTTTCGGATGAATAGTGACTCCGAACTTTGACTTTCGGATGAACAGTAATTTTGACCCCATGACTTTCGGATGAACAGTAGATTTGACTCCGAAAGTCAACTTCAGAGTTGACTTTCGTTGACTTTCGGACTTTTATGCTAAATTCGGATTTTGTAGTTTCGGATCAACAGTTTCGGACTCCAAATTCGGATTAACTAAACTTCGGATACCATAGTTTCGGACTTAGACATACTTTCGGATATATATAATTATATATATAAATACTTTCGGACAAGGGTATACATTCGGACACATATATAGATATATACTTTCGGATACGTATATATAAATATGTATAATTGCGGATAGAAAATACATATACTTTAATAAGTATACACGAACTATTATACATACGATACAACCAATGAACTTTACTCGACACTACTTATACATGAAAACACTTATACTTTGGAAAGTATACATTACAAAATGAATATAGATATGAGATCACACTCACACTATACGAGCTTACACTCACACAAGTTTACACTCACTCGAACTTACATTCGAACAACATTATCGCGATGCGATAAAAACGACAGACTATTGAATATACTTTACAAATATACAACAAAATGAAATACATAATAATAATACTTGAATTATTATTACACCCCGTCACCAACGGGCCATATATACACAACGACAGTTTACAAATACAAAAAATACAAATAACAAACATTGGACATTAACTAGTTGAGTGGACAACTAGCATGGATAATCTTTAAGATATCCATTTACTTACTTAACCTTAAACGTTTAGGACGCTAGAGGTTACTGGTTCGGAGAACCGCACTACTTGACTACTGCTTTACTCTGCTAGACTCAGGTGAGTCTCACGGCCCCTTTTTACAGTTTTTACTATTTTGGGGGAGATGCATTACTTGTTTACTGAAATTACTTGTTAACTGAAATACGTGTACAAACTTACTGTCTTGCCAACTTATCTACTTATTGTTTTACTATCATACCGACTCACCTACTTCACTGTTTTACTGAACTTACTGGTTTACTTTACAAACTTACTATACGTACTTATTAATTCACCCAATATTAAACTTACTGTTTTACCGACATATTAAGTACTGTTTGACCGACTCATAAACTTACTTTGTAACCGACTTACAAACTCACTGTTTTACAAACTTACCGACTTACTATTTTACAAACTTACCGGCTTACTATTTTACAAACTTATACTTTCAGACCGTACAACCACTCTACTTTACAGACTTATAGACTTACCGTCTTACAAGACCTACCTACTTTACTTTCTTACCGACTTATTACTTTACAGACCTACTTCTTTAATTTTACAAAAAGTAAAAAATTAACAAAATAAAATTACTAACACTCTATTTTTGGTGACGGAGTTGAGTTGTCTGATTAGGGATCATATCGGAATAACATGTATTTATTAGGATTCCACTTCATACGGGATTGCTTTGAGAAACACCTTATAGATGTCGTACATATAGAGACCCTTAAGCAGTGTGCGGACCTTTTCACAAAAGCCTTTTTGCGATCACGTTTTATTGAACTGGTCAATACTTACAGTCTACTACAGACTCATCATCTTACAGACTTACTACGTTACCAACTTATACTTACAGTCTTACCGACTTATAAACATACTGCTTTATCGACTTATAAATATACTGCTTGACAGACTTACAAACTTACTGTTTTACTGACTTACAAACTCACTGTTTTGTAGACTTACTGATTTACATACTTATTACTTTACAGACTTAATTACCTTACGGACTTACTACTTTATAGACTTACAGTCTTACCGACTTATCGTCATACAGACTTATGGTCTTACAAACTTACTACTATACAGACATACAGACATACAGACTACAGACTTTCAGACTTTACAGACATACTACTTGACCGATTTATAGATTACAGACTTACAGACTTCTCGATATACTGAACTGCTTGAGTTACGTTTAATCCAATGAAGGCCTCTGAATCATAGTTGTTAGTTATGGGATAAGCGCGAGTTTTAGTATATGGATCCATATGGGACTGACAATCCCCGTCCGGGGTGGTAGCGCCACCACGAACCGTACTCGTATAAACGGATGTTTCCTACTCATTTTGTATGAGCGTTTTTGGATTAGCACTCACGGGGGCAAATTACAGATTTGTTAAGCTTCGACTATGATGGCTCACAGCAACGTATATCTACCTAATTGCATTTGTACAATCATTACTTACTGACTTATTACAATGGTGTGATGCTTTCTTACTGCCTTATTGTATTTTTGAAATTCTTATTTATTGTCTTATTATATTCATACAAACTGTATACTTACCGTCTTGTGTTCACATTTTATTACTATTACTACAAACCTGTGAGATTCACCAACCTTTTGGTTGACATTTTTAGTGATGCATTCTCAGGTACACAACTTCAGTAGGATTGGCCTTCAGGATCCTAGCTCGATGTGCTCACTATAGCTTTGTGCGATGATTACCGTGATTAGTAACACCCAAAACTCGCTTCCGCAAATCATTAAATTTGGGGGTGTTACAGATTGGTATTAGAGCCTAAGGTTATAGTGAACTAGGTTGCATTTAGTGGGCCTAGACTATGACCGTTAGGCAGTATTCCTTATTAGGTATGACTGGTTTAGGGATTACATTATACGAATTTAATTTAGCATAGTCTGATCAACTATGTACAATTAAAGGAAAATGATGTAAGATCTGAAAGTAGTTATGTTGAACAGGAATGCACTAGTTGACTCTGACCACGAGAGAACCGGGACTCCTATTTTTTTATGCTAGACATAAATAGGTGGATATATATATGTATATATGGAATATACATATATGATTGGGCTATTATATATTGTATATATATGAATAGGCCTTACCTACAAACTACTTCCCACACCATTATACATATTGAATGTATGTATATAAAAACATTACACGATAATACCATCGTTAACGCTCACACCATCGAAAATGACAAGTATATTTTATACAATAATACTGGAACGTACGAATACATACACTTTATAAGTATAGGATGATACTTATACATACAAACGCATTTTCTTTTAAAAGTATACACTACCACTTGAATACGAATGACCTGATACCCATGATTTTTACACGACTCCAATAGAGTTTAGCTTACTCTAAAGTACTACCGACTATTACCGACTTTAAGAACACTGTAGGAATTACAGTTACTCTAGGCGACTAGTACACATTGTAGCTACAATATGGTTACCAACTAACTGACTGACTGACCTTGTCATGCAGACATAATGGTCAACACACCTCGAAACTTACCTTTCAAATTCTTTTAGGCGCCGGTAGGGCCCTAGTCCAACAAGGGGAGGAAGACAACGCTAGATAAGTGTTGTGTCACTTCCACACTTTCTTAAGAGATGCACAGACCATTATTTCGATATACCGATAATTACTACGAACAAATTTCGAGACGAAATTCTCCTAACAAGGGGAGAATGTGACACCCGGTTAAAAATAACCCAAAATTTGGTCAAAATTTAAACTTTTATTTTAAGTATTATATACTAAAACTACTGAAGTGTACAAGTATTATATATATAAATATATATAATAACGTTATACGATTATTTAATAATCATGTATATGCGAATTTGACAGAGCGCAGAAACTTAAAATGGAAGTATTTAATAACGTCAATTATTACTTTATATTATGTTTATAATATAACGAACACTTACGTTTTGCTTAAAACGTAACCGAATGCGACGAAAACGCACGAAACGCGCCCGACCGACGAAATAAACCAAAGTTATATTTTTATAACTTATAACTAAGTATTTTGATAAAATACTTCAAGTAAAAATAACGCGATTACACGCGTATAATTATAACGTATAAAAACGTTACACAAATTTAATAAACGTACAAATCGCGACCGACACCCGACTAAAGCCCGAAATACTTTTTAGTAACTTAAATATACTACATTGAGTAAAAACTTTTATTTCAAATATCATGTTTTAAAACATATACGAAACGTACTTTATAAAACGTTTAACGTTTAAATGAACGACGAAACAAACGGGTAAACGGATACCGCACGGAGCGCAACTTGGGAGACAAGATTTTAAACCACCACACCCTTCTAGTGGGACCCACCCACGAAAAATCAGCAACCATGAGGCATGGCATACCAATTTGTTGACTTTAAAAACAACCAAATCCAAACCATACCCCATAACCCCATCCACACTCCTCATTGTCTCTCCATTTCTCTTTCATCTCTCCTCTCACTCCTTGAACGTTTTTTCACAGCCTTTGGAGGCTGTCACAAGACCACCATAACACCACCATTGAGCCACCACAAGTCCACCAACGGCCGCCACGTCGGAATTCAAGAAAACGCGAGGAAAAGGGTTTTCAACGTCATTTCTTCTCCTCTTCATCTATACGATTGTAAGGACTCATTTTCTTTTGCTAATCTTACTTGAAACATATGTATTTACATGTTAGTTAGTCCACACAACAATAAAATGTCCAAATAACATGTCGAAAAACATTTTTGAAACACGTATACGTATACTACTATTCTGGCCGGAAAATCAGGCTCACGAAACAATTCATATAAAATCGAAAACACAACGAAAATGCATGAACCAACGGCAAAATCTTTGTATTTTCGTTATCTACAACTTTCATGCTGAGCACTTTTACTAGAAATACACGAATTCTTCCAGAAAATCCAATCTATGAACATAATTTAAATTCGGACTAAACAGACCCCTGACCCTTTGCGGATTTTTAAAAAATATCAAACTGCTTCCAAAAGTCATGAAAGAATTACACGAAGTACATAGCATATGTAGGAAAATTATGTAAGAATTTTGGAACGATTTGTTAAAGTTTGTTATTTTAAATAAAAATCACAAATTCGGACTGACTTTAACTCCGAACTTTGACTTTCGGATGAACTGCAATTTTGACACCATGACTTTCGGATGAACACTAGATTTGACTCCGAAAGTCAACTTTCGGAGTTTACTTTCGTTGACTTTTGGACTTTTATGCTAAATTCGGATTTTGTAGTTTCTGATCAATACTTTCGGACTCCTAATTCGGATTAAGTAAACTTCTGTTCCATAGTTTCGGACTTAGACATACTTACGGATATATATACTTATATATATAAATACTTTCGGACAAGGGTATACATTCGGACACATATATAGATATATACTTTCGGATACGTATATATATGTATAATTGCGGATAGAAAATACATATACTTTAATAAGTATACACGAACTATTATACATACGATACAACAAATGAACTTTACTCGACACTACTTATAAATGAAAACACTTATACTTTGAGAAGTATACATTACAAAATGAATATAGATATGAGATCACACTCACACTATACGAGCTTACACTCACACAAAATACACTCACTCAAACTTACATTCGAACAACATTATCGCGATGCGATTAAAACGACAGACTATTGAATATACTTTACAAATATACAACGAAATGAAATACATAATAATAATACTTGAATTATTATTATACCCCGTCACCAACGGGCCATATATACACAACGACAGTTTACAAATACAAAAAATAAAAATAACAAACATTGGATATTAACTAGTTGAGTGGACAACTAGCATGGATAATCTTTAAGATATCCATTTACTTACTTAACCTTACGCGTTTAGGACGCTAGAGGTTACTGGTTCGGAGAACCGCACTACTTGACTACTGCTTTACTCTGCTAGACTCAGGTGAGTCTCACGGCCCCTTTTTACAGTTTTTACTATTTTGGGGGAGATGCATTACTTGTTTACTGAAATTACTTGTTAACTGAAATACGTGTACAAACTTACTGTCTTGCCGACTTATCTACTTATTGTTTTACTGTCATACCGACTCACCTACTTCACTATTTTACCGACCTTACTGGTTTACTTTACAAACTTACTATACGTACTTATTAATTCACCCACTATTAAACTTATTGTTTTACCGACATATTAAGTATTGTTTGACCGACTCATAAACTTACTTTGTAACCCACTTACAAATTCACTGTTTTACAAACTTACCGACTTACTATTTTACAAACTTACCGACTTACTATTTTACAAACTTATACTTTCAGACTGTACAACCACACTACTTTACAGACATATAGACTTACCGTCTTACTGACCTACCTACTTTACTTTCTTACCGACTTATTACTTTACAGACCTACAGACTTACAGTCTACTACAGACTCATCGTCTTACAGACTTACTACTTTACCAACTTATACTTACAGTCTTACCGACTTATAAACATACTGCTTTACCGACTTATAAATATACTGCTTGACAGACTTACAAACTTACTGTTTTACTAACTTACAAACTCACTGTTTTGTAGACTTACTGATTTACATACTTATTACTTTACAGACTTAATTACCTTACGGACTTACTACTTTATAGACTTACAGTCTTACCGACTTATCGTCATACAGACTTATGATCTTACAAACTTACTACTATACAGACTTACAGACATACAGACTACAGACTTTCAGACTTTACAGACATACTACTTGACCGATTTACAGACTACAGACTTACAGACTTCTCGATATACTGAACTGCTTGAGTTACGTTTAATCCAATGAAGGCCTCTGAATCATAGTTGTTATTTATGGGATAAGCGCGAGTTTTAGTATATGGATCCATATGGGACTGACAATCCCCGTCCGGGGTGGTAGCGCCACCACAAACCGTACTCGTATAAACGGACGTTTCCTACTCGTTTTGTATGAGCGTTTTTGGATTAGCACTCACGGGGGCAAATTACAGACTTGTTAAGCTTCGACTATGATGGCTCACAGCAACGTATATCTACCCAATTGCATTTGTACAATCATTACTTACTGACTTATTACAATGGTGTGATGCTTCCTTACTGCCTTATTGTATTTGTGAAATTCTACTGTCTTATTGTATTCATACAAACTGTATACTTACCGTCTTGTGTTCACATTTTATTACTATTACTACAAACCTGTGAGATTCACCAACCTTTTGGTTGACATTTTTAGTGATGCATTCTCAGGTACACAGCTTTAGTAGGATTGGCCTTCAGGATCCTAGCTCGATGTGCTCACTATAGCTTTGTGCGATGATTACCGTGATTAGTAACACCCAAAACTCGCTTTCGCAAATCATTAAATTTGGGGGTGTTACACTACTACAAGCATTTAAATGATTTATGGACTTCGGCTCAGATAGAAGAAGTAGAGGGGTTACTACAATTGTGGCAAAGGTGGATGATAAAGCCATTAGGGTTACAGAGGTAACCATGCGCACTCATCTTCTTTTTCAAGATCAAGATGGTATAGAATGCCTTCTTACTTATGAAATGTATCATGAATTACCTCTGTTAGGGTATGAGGGGACTTTAGATAAACTGACATTTTTTAAAACCTTGTTTTCCCCTTAATGGAAATTTCTAATCCATACCCTATTACATTGTTTAAGTCCAAAGAAAACTTCCTGAGATCATTTTAGCAGTAATATTGCATCTGCAATAATCTACTTAGCTCATGCCAGGCAGTTAAATTTTTCTAAACTAATCTTTTCTGGTATGTTGTATAACCTTGACAGTGGAGATAAAAAGTTTTTAATGTATCCAACGTTTGTACAACATATCATAAATCAGGAACTAAAAGATTTGCCTATACCTGCTGGTATTTTCTTGATCCATTCTCATAAACTAAAAGTTTTTGCAAACATGAAAAGAAAAGGATCTTTTTCTGGGAACGTCACAAATTTGACTGCACACATGCTTAGTGCACCTTCCACTGCAATTGAAGAGGTAGCCACACCCTCTACCTCCCAAACCACAGTTGCAGTAAAACCAACCAAGAAAACAAGGGACCCCAAACCTACCAAGCATAAAGCCAAAAGGGCTAAGAAACAGGCATCCAAATCTCCTTCAATTCAGATGTCTCAGCCAACTATTGATGAGGAGGTGGTCTATAAGGAGAGGGATGACCATATGGAGAGGGCTACCACTACTGCTTCTACCCCACTGGGATAACAGGACAGTGGTATTGGAATTAGGACCAAATCCATGGCAAAACCAAATGCAGAGGTGCCTTTGGATACTTCTACTGCAGAAGTTCCATTAGATACCAATGTATCTAGTGGACCCCGGTGCCAAGAAACCACAAGGGGGACTAGTTCTGCTCAGTCTAGGTCTAAGAGAGTAGTTAAATCTTTCGATGATCCACTAATAGAGGTTAACACTTCTGGCAGTAGTGAGGATAGCTGTCAACTCAAGGAATTGATGGAAACTTATAACATAATGTGTGATGTAATTGATATCGCGTAAAAAGTCACGTTTTTACTGCCGATATCTCTCTCATTCTGGAACAATACTTGGCATTTGGACTTAAACAATGCACAAATTAGTGATAATATGCCAAGTAGGTCAAAACAAGGTTGCACGAGCAAAATCAAGCAAATCGGACGTAAAATGAAGATTCCACTCACAGTTGAAGATTCAAGACATCAAAACAATATTTAGAGACAAAGTGCCCACCACTGAGATTTCTCTTATCCAAGATGTTCGTTTTCAAAATACGAATCGAACAGAAGAAGAATCGGCAAAAACGGACGAAGAATGAAGATTCTACGTACGCCGGAAGATTCAAACGATTCGTACGACACATCTAAAGTTCAGAGAGATATTTTTGGGATTTATTTTCATCAAAGTCTTCATTTTTGAAAAACGAATCCAACAAAAAATGAATCAACTAAAACGGACACATAACGAAGAAGATACGCGCGAATCAAGCAACAAAGCAAAAGAAAGCGAACTGGGGCGGCAGCACGGCGAACTAGGCCGGCCACCACCCTCCAGCAGCCGGCCACCAGGCCCCCGGCGCCGGCCACCTGCCCCCTTCCCATTTTCGCTTTTTGGTCCTTGCGTGTACCTGGTGCACCACATTTACATGATTTTTGGTACCCGGTGCACCACCTTTACGCGCTTTTTGGTACCCGGTGCACCACCTTTTCCACCTTTTGCTAATGTGCTCCTCAAGATGCTAAGGCTTCATTTTCACACACACCATTCTTAGAACAATATACTTCTCTTAAGATATTGCTTCTACTTTCTTTCTATTTTCTTACTAAAAATTAGTTTTAGGCTAGTTTAGGAGCTTGTTTAGAATAGAAGGAAAGTACGGAACGCATTGTAATCTTCGATGTAAGCTCGGAATTGTGTCAATTAATTCAAGTCTATTCTCTCTCGCATTTAATCCTAGTTCTTTCTATCATTTTCTATCTTAATTAATTACGTTTATATTGATTATGCTAGATTTAGTTATTGCCATGATTAGAGAGTAGTACGCTTGTTGTGTTTGCTTGCGATGTAGTTAGTTAATTTTGTGATGATTTATAACTAAATATTAAAGATCGGAAGTATTGCTTTGATCATCTTATTGCATGTTCTTGTTTGATTGTTGCCTTAGGATCATCATAGTAGTAAAATATAAACGGTCTTAATTATCGTGAAATAATATGACGGCCCCTATTCGACTGTTACTCGATATAGTACTGGAAACATTTCAAGGTGGAGTACAAATGTATGGAAGTCAAGGAACGACTGAAGGTAGTCATATTACAAAACGGTACAATATTACAAAGTAATATGATGACCCCTATTCGACCGTTATGCAGTATAGCGTTGGAAACACTTTAGGTGTAGTACAAATACGTGGAAGCTGTGTAACGACCGAAGGTAGTTATATTACGGACTAATATATAAAATGAGAAACCTAGTTTAATTAACCTTTCTAAATAGACTTTTAAACTTCAAATTAATCTATCGCCTTTCCACCAATAAACGTGATCACAACACCTTTTTAATGACGTCCAATTAAAAGGTAGTCAGTCATCTGTGTCAATATAATTTGTCAAAGGTATGAAACTATGGAACTGCAAGGCTACATGAAGGATTATCATAGGACAATACATGGCTAAGGTTTGAAGCGGCGGAACCACTTTAAGTGAGGAACGCTGTGGATAACTAGGGGATTTATAGGGTAGTCTTAAGCAATGGCTGGTTTAAAGTCATAAATGAACTTTTTAAATTTACAAATCTGTTAGGATGATGAGGAATCGTTATATGATTCAGTTATGTCTAGTACCTTAAGATTTTGTTCCCGTTCATATGAAAGTATTATTAAACCATAATTAAGATCTTGCTTATTATTCTAAATACTTTGTAATGTTACCATAACCTAGCTCCTGGTGTGACATGCTAACGGGATTTTAATTAGTAGGGAATCTAGTGTTTACATACAAGTATTTAAGAATGATAAATAACTAATATCTTTCAAAACAGTTTCTCCAAATATCATCCCATAACTTAATTAACGAAATCTCAGCAAACACTATCTTTATTTTATCTGCTTTACGTTTTATTTTATTTTGCTTTTATTTATTTACTTGCCTAAGTTAGTTAATATAAAAACCAAAACTCCTCCACTATTTTGTAAACCCTTCACTAGTTTGAAAGCCCTCATCTGCCACGCATTAGTTTCAATTCAGTTGGTTTGAAGAACGACTCTAGGTCATACCTACCACTTGCTCACCCTTAGGATTAGCATTGTTAGGGAAAACTTAGGCCCCGCAATTACAAATTTAAAACACCCACTGATGCCCGTCGCCAGTAGCCGGTGCAACGACAAGGGTAAGTAATTTCCTTTACCAACCGTTGGTGACGCATCAAATTTTTGACGCCGCTGCCGGGGAACCAAATGTACGATCCATAGGCGTCAAGATGAACTTACTCGCTAGTGAACCTTTAGGATTAACTCTTCTCCTTAGACCCCTACGTCTTTCTTTATTTTTCCTTCCTTTTACTACTTTCACAAATTACGTTATCCCTATCCACTCAACTAGTCAACCACCTGCCAATGAGACTATGACAGCTACACGTATAACTCTCGCTGAAGACTCTAAACCTTTGATTGAAGGTCGAGGAGGACCAATCGTCTATCCAGAAATTGGTAGAGGTTCATTTGAATTAAAGCCACACATTGTTCAGTTAGTCCAAAACCTCTGTCAATTCCGTGGCCTACCAAATGATGATCCCAACTCACACCTTGACAAATTCATTTCCTTATCCAACTCCTTTAAGCCGATTGGGGTTAATCAGGACATAGTCTATCTATACCTATTTCCCTATTCACTCACTCTCAATGCACAAACCTGGTTTGAGGAACTAGAAATTAACTCTATAACCTCTTGGGTAGAATTAGCAACCAAATTTTTGGCTAAATATTTCCCCCCATCAAAACAAGCCACGTTTAGGACCAACATCATAAACTTCCGTCAAATGCATGATGAATCAATCTACGATGCATGGGAACGCTTTAAGGGATTGCTTAAGAAATGTCTAAATCATCGATTTGAGCGTTCAGACCAGTTACGCATTTTCTACAATGGTCTCTTCTCACATCACCGTCCTTTACTTGATACCGCCTCTCGAGGCAGTTTCATAGACTGTACGGCAAATGAAGCTTGGAGCCTTATTGAGAAAATGACCGTACACAACCATGACTGGAATAGTGAAAATCACTCCTCAATAGTGAATCCACCAACTACACTCGGAAATGAAGCTATCAAAACTCTCGCTCAGCAAGTGGCAGATCTAACCAAGGAGATCAAGGAATTAAAAAGTCAACCACAACAAGTCTGTCAAGTTCAAACCTGCTTTAATTGTGCTAATCTGAACCACTCAGCCCAAATTCCTCAATCTCATCTAACTCCGCCCAATACTAACCCTTCCTTTAACCCACCTGGGAATAGCCCACTAACTTACCAACCTCAACCTTCTAAACCCTCTTCCTCACAAACCTTTAGTTTTGACGACACCCTGATACAAGTCATTCAAGGAATCTCGGCTAGACAAGACCAAGCTAACCTCATCTTAAGAGATCAACTGACTTTGTTAAAAGCTTTCGAATCCCAGTTAGGACAATTAGCACAACGTATTAACGCTAAACCTAAGGATAGTCCAACTAGTTGCCCTAAGGAGGCTTCTCATATTCAAGACTCTCAGGTAGCACATAGCCTACCTACGGTTTCTTCTCCGGTGAAGGAACCACCTGTTGTCCCATCGACAATAGATCTAGAGTCTACACCAAATAGGAAAGTAAACATTCCATTTCCGGCTCGTCTTAAACAACGACCCGACAAGCTTAAGTCTTTTAAGCTTGATAGGAAATTCCTAGATACTGTACCTGAAGTTCATTCCAAAAAGTACTTCAGAAAACTTCTTACAACCAAGGATAAGGTACCCGAAGTACCCAATGTCCCGTTGAACGAGGATTGTTCAGCTATCTTGAAAAATACCATTCCAGAAAAACTCGGAGATACCGGACGTTTTACTCTCCCCTGTTCCATCTACAATTCAGGCACTATCTGTTCTCTCGCCGATTTAGGAGCTAGTATTAATCTCATGCCATACTCGCTTTTCAAAAGGCTTGAGTTAGAAAATCTTCGACCTACCAAAATGAGCATTCAGCTTGCTGACCAATTAGTCAAATACCCTAGGGGAATTGCTGAAAATGTTTTAGTTAGGATTGACAAATTTCTTTACCCAGCAGATTTTGTAGTAATGGATATCCAGGAAGACGTACACATTCCAATCATACTAGGAAGACCTTTCATGAATACGGCCAAGGCAATCATCAACGTCTTCGCACAAACCATCAGTTTGCAGTCATAGGGAGAAACCATCACTTTCCATATCGACAATCCAAAAGCTGGAGAGCAAGCCGATATGTACATGATCTCCATGAAGACCGCCAAAGACGAACAAACTGCAAAGTCAACAAGTGAAAGGAAATCTAGCAGGGAAATGGCAATCATGCTGTATTTCCCGATTGACCTCCGACGAATAGGACAAGAGACAAAGAACGCATCAGCAGACAACCCAACGATGGAAGAATTAACCAGAAAGAGAAAGATGGAAGAAGAAAACAAGAGAAGCATACCGCCAACTAATCCGTTTACCACTGAAGAAATGGCGCGAAGTAACCACAACCATCCCACGAGAAGAGAAACACTGGAGGAATATTCCAAACGCACCAGAAACCAACCACCAACCATTGCAGATCTCGAAGTACTCAACGAAATCATCCAAAGATTCGACAAAGCTGTAGGAGGAATAAGTAACGCAGTCAAATTACTTACTCTTTCCCCTGCTGAATTGCAATTCTGCCAGCAACAGAAACGGACATATACTAGGATCTACAATGCCCTTAAAAGATCTAATATCCCATTCACCTCAACACAATTGGAGATGTTAGGATCCATTAGAGCGCATATGAAAGAAACTACTGGACATCCGAGCAGTCGTGTCGACATCTCAATGATGAATGACCTCACATCATTGCTTGACTTGCTAAGTAGAGAAGATCACCTTAGTTCCAAAGAAAGCGGATATATGGTTATCAACTCCAATATTGAAAAACAAATTGAGTTATTGATTGAAGAACTTAGTGATCTTGTTTGGGAGGAATCAAGGCGCGAACAACCTTTTAGGGTTACATATGAATCACCACTTGATATTGCTACTTTTGTTACGATCCATCTACGGGAGATTCAGCAACTGAAAAGTAACTCCAGAAGAAAGTTCATATTTCACTCAGGATGCAAGTAGATACTTCATCAGCTTACTCTAATTTTCTCAGAATCCGACTTTCCATTCAGCAACCATCAGCACCGGCAAATCAAGAACCTGTGCACATCTATCAGAAGATTCAATGGAGACCCCAAGACCGAGAACTATGAAGGCATAAAACTGCAATTCTTGGCGTTTGTATGCTCCCTCTGGCAAAACCCATCACCAAGAGAGGTTGTTAAGAAAGATACAACCACCATGACCGACCCTAGTGGGACTGTCACTAAAGCAGTTGACTACATCACCTTCGGACTTCAAGGACTTGAGGAAACAACTTTAGAGCATCTTCTGAACTACAAGGCATCATCGAGAGATAGTCCACTCGAATTGATTGCTACAGTAATCAATCACTTTATGAGAATCTATCCACCTCGATACACTTTTCCGCAACCTAGGGCCCACAACATCAACACAGTGGATCCCAGGGATGCATCCATCTCTATCTAGCTAGGAGAGAAGAAGTCGAGCTCTCAACTTTAAAAGAGCGCTTCTTGGGAGGCAACCCGTGTTTTACATTTCCGCAATTTTACTTTCCAAGAAGTGATGAAATCTCCGACTATCTTTCACACTTAGATATACGACCAAGTTTCTGCCTAACGCATCAAGTTTTTGACGCCTTGCATCAAAGAAAGTATATCCAACGTGTTCACACCTACGAGACCAATCACAAGAAGACTTGATCAAGAGTGAACCCAGCAAGACGAAGTTCGGTAAATGCATACCATGCAGCTACTGGGGAGTACTTCTATACCAGTCTCTTTCCTTCATTATAAATATACCATATCCACTATGCTTATCACTAAGTGTGGGATTCAAACCCAACACACACTGCTAAAAGAATACGTCTAAGATGTTTCAAATCCAAAGTGTGGGATCTTTACCCCAGTCAGAACTTAGAATAACATCGAGGATTAAGTGTGGGATATTAGTAGTATACACTACTGTAAAATGGATAATGGTATATGCTTGATTCTAAACTCACTGCTCTTTAGACCATCATTCTCCAAAAAGTAACTCGAAAATTTTTCACAAATTTTTTCAAAATTGAGTTAAAAATATGTTGAAAATGAAAATTTTAGACGAAGAATGATTTACATTGGGGAAGAAGGATAAATAAAATACGAATTCCTTTGAAAGATTAGTTTAGTAATCCCATAAAGAGCATCGCATGACTAGGCACACAATAAACCAACTTTCGATTCGTGAGATATCTTGAGCCATATAAAGCGTTCACTTTTTATGCTTCACTTCTTCGATTCTTGAGTGTGCCGATGTATACGTTTAGAATCAGAACTTGCTCCTGTTATGCATTTCGAATCCAAACTGGTGAGTAAAAAGGAAATCGAATCACATCATTCTTAAACCCATCCGTACACCCAAAAATAAATACGTTATCCCTACCCTCTCAAAAGCATCCCTCAAACTTCATAGTAAGTTCCAAAGATGAAAGAAGAGAGGCTACAAGGATATGATGTCGAAAAAAAAATCCAAGAAAAGAATTCGAAGAAAATAAAGTAAATTGGAGAAAAAGACTCCTACCAAAAATCTTAAGAAAAGGGCGTCAATCCTCCCAAAAATTCCAACTTTCCTCTTCACCAAAAAGAAACCCGTGAAAACCCCACACAACAACCCCCTCTCATATCACCAACACTCCACTCCAAAAACCCTACATCACTTCCCCTAGAATGATTGTGGCTAGATCGACTTCACGCTCACTTACAAGGTAACGATTTGATTCTCGATCAAGCCAATGACGATAAACGATACATGACTGGCGTTCTGAGTAACTGATATAATAGAATAGGAAACCCTAAACACTTTGAGTGATTTGAGTGACCACCTTGAAAGGATCGCCTAGTCATGTATCCAAGATCAAAGATCAAAAGCATGCTCCTAAAGATTACAACCTTACTTTCTCAAAAGCACGAATATTTTATTTTTCCAAAACCCCCTTAGTAAAAAGTTTCGCCCTAAAACATTTCATTATCTACTTGTCTTTAACCGTGCTTGAAATTCGAGTTTGCTTGAGGACAAGCAAAGTTCTAAGTGTGGGATACTTGATATCGCGTAAAAAGTCACGTTTTTACTACCGATATCTCTCTCATTCTGGAACAATACTTGGCATTTGGACTCAAACAATTCACAAATTAGTGGTAATATGCCAAGTAGGTCAAAACAAGGTTGCACGAGCAAAATCAAGCAAATCGGACGTAAAACGAAGATTCCACGCACAGTTGAAGATTCAAGACATCAAAACAAGATTTAGAGACAAAGTACCCACCACTGAAATTTCTCTTATCCAAGATGTTCGTTTTCAAAATACGAATCCAACAGAAGAAGAATCGGCAAAAATGGACGAAGAATGAAGATTCTACGTACGCCGGAAGATTCAAACGATTCGTACAACACATCTAAAGTTCAGAGACATATTTTTGGGATTTCTTTTCATCAAAGTCTTCGTTTTTTAAAAACGAATCCAACAAAAAAAAATCAACTAAAACGGACGCATAACGAAGAAGATACGCGCGAATCAAGCAACAAAGCAAAAGAAAGCGAACCGGAGCGGCAGCACGGCGTGCTAGGCCGGCCACCACCCTCCAGCCGCTGGCCACAAGGCCCCCGGCGCCGGCCACCTGCCCCCCATCCCATTTTCTCTTTTTGGTCCTTGCGTGTACCTGGTGCACCACCTTTACATGCTTTTTGGTCCCCGGTGCACCACCTTTTCCACCTTTTGCTAATGTGCTCCTCAAGATGCTAAAGTGAGACGGATTTCCCCTATAAATATAGGCCCTAAGGCTTCATTTTCACACACACCATTCTTAGAACACTGTACTTCTCTTAAGATATTGCTTCTACTTTCTTTCTATTTTCTTACTAAAAATTAGTTTTAGGCTAGTTTAGGAGCTTGTTTAGAATAGAAGGAAAGTACGGAACGCATTGTAATCTTCGGGGTAAGCTCGGAATTGTGTCAATTAATTCAAGTCTTTTTTCTATCGCATTTAATGCTGGTTCTTTCTATCCTTTTCTATCTTAATTAATTACGTTTATATTGATTATGCTAGATTTAGTTATTTCCATGATTAGAGAGTAGTACGCTTGTTGTGTTTGCTTGCGATGTAGTTAGTTAATTATGGGATGATTTATAATTAAATATTAAAGATCGGAAGTATTACTTTGGTCATCTTATTGCATGTTCTTGTTTGATTGTTGCCTTAGGATCATCATAGTAGTAAAATATAAACGGTCTTAATTATCGTGAAATAATATGACGGCCCCTATTCGACTGTTACTCGATATAGTACTGGAAACACTTCAAGGTGGAGTACAAATGTATGGAAGTCGAGGAACGACCGAAGGTAGTCATATTACGAAATAGTACAATATTACGTAGTAATATGATGGCCCCTATTCGACTGTTATGCAGTATAGCGTTGGAAACACTTTAGGTGTAGTACAAATACGTGGAAGCTGCGTAACGACCGAAGGTAGTTATATTACGGACTAATATATAAAATGAGAAACCTAGTTTAATTAACCTTTCTAAATAGACTTTTAAACTTCAAATTAATCTATCGCCTTTCCACCAATAAACGCGATTACAACACCTTTTTAACGACGTCCAATTAAAAGGTAGTCAGTCATCTGTGTCAATATGATTTGTCAAAGGTATGAAACTATGGAACCACAAGTCTACATGGGGGATTATCATAGGACAAGACATGGCCAATGTTTGAAGCGGCGGAACCACTTTAAGTGAGGAACGCTGTGGATAACTAGGGGATTTATTGGGTAGTCTTAAGCAATGGCTGGTTTAAAGTCATAAATGAACTTTTTAAATTTACGAATCTTTTAGGATGACGAGGAATCGTTATATGATTCAGTTATGTCTAGTACCTTAAGATTTTGTTCCCGTTCATATGAAAGTATTATTAAACCATAATTAAGATCTTGCTTATTATTCTAAATACTTTGTAATGTTACCATGACCGAGCTCCTGGTGTGACATGCTAATGGGATTTTAATTAGTAGGGAATCTAGTGTTTACATACAAGTATTTAAGAATGATAATTAACTAATATCTTTCAAAACAGTTTCTCCAAATATCATCCCATAACTTAATTAACGAAATCTCAGCAAACACTATCTTTATTTTATCTTCTTTACGTTTTATTTTATTTTGCTTTTATTTATTTACTTTCCTAAGTTAGTTAATATAAAAACCAAAACTCCCCCACTATTTTATAAACCCTTCACTAGTTTGAAAGCCCTCATCTGCCACGCCTTAGTTTCAATTCAGTCGGTTTGAAGAACGACTCTAGGTCATACCTACCACTTGCTCACCGTTAGGATTAGCATTGTTAAGGAAAACTTAGGCCCCGCAATTACAAATTTAAAACACCCACTGATGCCCGTCGCCAGTAGCCGGTGTAACGACAAGGGTAAGTAATTTCCTTTACCGACCGCTAGTGACGCATCAGTAATTGAGAAAGAAGGATTGAAGATTAAGAGGTTGAGAAAGATGGTTAAGAAGTTGATGGCAAAGAGGTCTGCAAGAAAAGAAAGGGCAAAGAGTAGGTCAGCTGGACTGAAAAGACTTTATAAAGTGGGCACTTCACAGGTTGTGCTTTCCTCAAGCTCATCCAGTTCAAGTTCATCTTCTGATGATGATTTAAACAAGGAGAGTAATCCATATGAACTTGCTCCAAGGAATTCTAGTTCTGTACCTGCTAGTGGTGTGTCTGAAGAAGAGGCAAATAGATTGGTAGCAGAGGATGAACAGAGGAAAGAATATGAAAAGATAAATGAATATGATCCTTTGTTTCAATTTGGTGAAGTTGATGATATTGATAATTTTGAGAAGTTCCCTGATGATACATATGAGGAGGAAACTGGTGAAAGGTCTACTTTTGTGACCAATGATGATGTTGAGGGGCCATCTACTAGTTTGTTTGAGGATGTTAGTGCAGAGCAGTTGGGTAGTGTTATTGGTCAAATTGTCATGGAGAATTTAGATGTAGATACTACTGTTGCTGCAATTGATATTGTCAAGGATGCTTTAAGTGTTAATACTGCTCCAGTTACTACTGCTAGTACTGGAGTTAGTACTACTGGTGAACATTCCTCGGTTAGTGCTGCTGGTACAATGGAGCATGAAATTGTTGATATTGGTGGGCTTAGTGAGCCAGTTATATCTGCTCTACAAAAAGATGAGTTAGAGGCTGATGCTGCTCTAGTAGATGTTGCCAAAACTCCTACCCCTATCAAAACTGCTACACTAAGGGGTTTAGGTGTTACATTTAGAGAGCCTGTATTGGTAAGGAGAATGCCTGAGGCTGTTGAAGAAGCCTTAAAAGAAAAAGAAAAGGCAAAGGCCAAGGATAAAGGAAAAAATATATTGGTGGAGCCTGAGAAGCCAATGAAAAAGAAAGACTTAGAGGCTTATAGTGAGGCTGAGGCAAGGAGGATTCAGGAGGAATGGAATGCATAGACTGATAATATGATTGTGGTGGATGTTGAACCACGGGTGAAGGTCAGGATGACCAGAGATGAGAAGATCCACTTTGACAAAATATTAGCTCATAAGTCAACTGAAGCAGAATGAAATGCATATTCTCTTGCACAAAGGCAAAATTATTTGAAGGATATGTGGGCCAAGAAAAGAAGGAAAGAGGGAGATGAAAAGTATGTCAAAATGAAGGCCAAGCCAAAGACAAAAGCTCAAATGAAAGAAATATATGTGAGGTATATTAAGTATACAAAAGGGCTGACTTTATCATTGATGAGAAAGATGGAGTTTGAGAAGCTCAAGGCAATGTATGAGTTGGGTCATAAGTTTGTTGAAGATGGAGGAGTACATGCCAAACCAACTCAGGATGATATTGTGAGGTCTGATGCTGAATTAAAAGGAATCCATGATAGACCTGCTAGAGCTAGAAAGTTGCTTTAGTTTTCAAGAAAAAGAAAAACTTCAAAGAAAAATGATGATGAGACTGCAAAGAAACAAAAGGTTGATGAAACAGAAAAGAAGGATGAGAATGAGGCAGAAAAGGAAAAAGATGTGCATACTGATGTGCCATCTACTGCTGAGGGTGATCAAGAGGATGAGATGGATATGGATAGGCTGAGAGCAATGGTTATTGAAGATACACCTGAGTTTGTGCCATTGGCTATGGAGTACTAATGTTTGTATACCATGTTATAAATAAACCAAGTAATATCAAAGAAATGGACTACTACACAATAGGCAAGCGCACCTAATCGGATAGTAATATAGCTTTGGTAAATCCGAGTTTCGTTCCCACAAGGACAATGTGTGTGTACTTCGAGAATCGATTGAGCTAATAATTATACTTTTATTGAAAGCAAATAAATGATTGGATAGTTTGCCTTTTAACGACAGGCAGTCAAGGGTGTTCAAACAGTAAATAAATGAAGCAAATAAAGATAGTAGTGATCCCACACATTGGTATGAACTATGTTTATTTAGATTTATTCCCCCTAAACTTTAATGTATAGATTAAGCATGAGACTCGACCAATTATGTGCAATTGACAAAACCAATCACTTTGTTGTCACAAAACCAATTGAGCAATTAACCGTTCTTAGTGCTAGATGTCTCTAAACACCAATAGTTGCTAATTACCTATTGTCAATTCAAGTAACTTTATGGTTCAATCGATAGACTTACTTTCATCAAAGCTAAAATCACACAAGGTGTCCCTTAGTATGATTCACAAACAATCCAAGTTTTAAACTTTAATTCAATTCCTTGTATTCGATGGAATAACAAGTCACAATCAAAGATTTCTCAATAGATTATAAACAAATGACTAACAAACACAAGTTTTCACTTAATGCAATAATCATTCATCAATTGAATCAAAGATAAAACATAAATCATTCATGGTTCTTTGATCAAACATAAAGCTAACACATAATAGAACCAAATCCACATACAATACATTCACAATAAAGGATTTATAAACCTAAATAAACATAAGAACCTATCCCTTGAAGGGCATAATCATAAAGAAATCACAACCATAGAAAAATCCATAAACGTGGTTATGAGATCAAACCGAATAGGGCGATGATACAGAACGATTGGGGTTCGACCCTTTGTTCCGGATTAATGGAGATGATTTTAGAAGACTTAGGATGTCTCCAAAAGCTCCTAAAAATCGTCCATGGCCGTTACCAAAAATGGGGGATCCCAACCTAAGTGAGAGAAATGAGACTATTTATATTCAGCAGAGCTCTCGTCTCCAGACTGTACTCTTGGAGTCTCCAGCAGAAATACTTAAAACCCTGGATACTGCTCTCGCCTCCAGACAGTACTCTTGGAGTCTCCAGCAAGCCAAAATCCATACCGGGGTCTTCATTTTAATTCCAAAACGCAAGGGATCTTCACATTTCTTCGTTAATCCTCATAATTAGACCTAAACACAAAACCAAACAAATAAGTATCTAAAGTCCATGGAATTGTATTCACTCAAGTATGAAAGAGCTCAATAATGTCCGAGAAAATATGTACAAAATAGCCTATCATTGACTGGTTCATGTACACTGATTATGAAATGAAGAAGAGCTACAAAGTGATAAGGGCTGGAAACAAAGAAGAGTTTCATAGATCATTCTGGCACATGATAACAATCTTCAACAGAGATGAGCTTGATCAAATGTGGGATGTTGAAAGGAGACGACATGCCAATGCAGATAGACACAGTGATGACAGAATTCTATATGACTATTTTGCATTGACGTATGTACCAAATCCTGACATGGAGTAATTTCAAAAGAAGCCATCTTATGTGTACTCATGGTACTATTTTGCTCATAATGGAGTTCACGTGGTCATTCACTAGGATGGAACAGCTGGATACTTCTTTGTAGATAAAGAATACCCTCTGCATATTAGAATGATCAAACAAATGCTACAATTAAAGGTCAAATGCAGAGATGTAGATCTTGCAGCCTATCTGATCAATGAAATGGAAAAGCATCTGAGAGAAAGAGTAGAGGAGAGCAGCAAGTATCAAGAATAAATCAGTCAGAGAGACTCCTCATCCCTTAGAGAAAGGATTTTGAAGGCATTGAAGAAAACTTAATTCTGTTGAGAGGACAGATTAAGTTTAGGGGGAGATTGTTGGTCTGATATCTGCTAAGTCTTTAGTACTGCTAAGCTTACAAAGTTAATAATGCTGGTTAGTGTTTCTACTGCTCTTACAAAGTTACTAATGCTATCAAGAATTAGTACTGCCAGTGCATTCAAGATTAGTACTGCCGAGCCAAGCATCAAGAGTTAATACTGCTGCAAGGATTACTACTGCCCGTCATTGTTTATACTGCTAGTAGTCTTTCAGCAGTTAGTACTGCTCATTGTAAATTCAGTTATTAATATTGTTAGTGTAATTTCCAGTATTAGTGTTGCTTAGTGGGTCTATCAGATTACAATCTGTTGTGGGTCAATGTACAGTGATTGCAGACCATGCTTAAGGTTGCAGTCCACGTTTAGATAGATTTGTTTCCATGCTTTAATTTCAATAACGTGTAAAGGAAAACTCTATATTTTATAAATAGAGTTGCCTATCTTAGAGGCATGGTGCACATGTAAGGGCATGTGATATATGTTTGTATCTAAGTCTGTCTAGATACAGGTGAACATACGAGTGTGTGTATGTTAGAGAGAATAACTTCAAGGTTCTTGTAACCCCAATACAACTAAGTGTATTCGTATTATTATCAATGAATAATATTGAAGCTTTTGATTATCATTCTCAGTTTTATTGTTTGTTCTTTTAACAATTTATCTTCCTAAGTTAACAAGTGTTATTCCGCAAACTTCTTATTAATTATTCAAAGTGTGTGTGTGTGTTGTAATCTTGATTGTGATCAAGTCGATCCTGGCAGGATACAGCTAAATTGGATCAACCTTCTCCATGTCAGAAACAACGTATCCCTACCCGAGTACGGGATGATTGGGTGCCAATTAAGAAAAAATGGGCCCCTACAAAATATGTGAAGCGTGTACGGGCAGAAAGTAGTGAAGCTGGGACAGGGACTTTAGGTAGAGCAACGGGGAAGTCAAGTAGACACAAGAAGTCTGCTCTAGAAGCAGACCACGAAGCACCTCCCCTCAGTTTCGGAGTCAGCTATAGTAGCATATCAAGAGGCAAAAGCCTCAGCGCCAGAAACTGTTGTGAAAGCCCAACAAGCAAACCCCCCCCCCCCCCCCCCCCCCAAACCCAAATCCTCATCTCACACTCATTTTTTAAAGGCTTCTCAAAGAAAAAGTTTGAGGTTGAAGCCGGAGGTTGTGAGAAATGTTTGGGATAAAGCTTCCAGGAATTCTATCATGAATGGAATTATCGAGACTTGGGTATTTATCGATGATGACATTATCGATTTTAACATTGATGTTGTGGATTTGAAGGAGTTTTTAATGGATGGGGAAGCCGACATCACCATCCTTCTGTTTTTCATCTTGTAAGTATTATTTATAATATATATTGTAATAAGTTCTTATAACAATGATCACATGTTTTCTAACTCTTCTAATATGTGTTTAGCGCGATTCACATGAATTTTGAATCTGCGAAGCGCAACAACAGATGTGGATTTATAAACCCATCTGGTATTACTAGTACCCACTATAGAGAGAGCTAGGGCAGTCAAGTTTAACCGTCAGTCAGTGGAGTATCATATGAAGAACTCAAAGAGCATTGTGTTAGCACCGTATTGGCAGGGGTACGATGTTAAATTAATTTTTAGTGTTTTAACTTAATTTTAGTGTGTGTAATGTGTGTGTGTTTATTGTCATATACTAACAATATTATTAAATTTCTATAGTAAACACTGGATACTGTTAATTTTACACCCTGAATCAAATTAGGTGTACATACTTGACTTTATTATACACCCTTTCAAATCTGATGTGATAATACATTACAGCACCGTAAAGTGTCGTAACGAGTAAGGATTTTCTCTAACATATAAAGCTAGAAATATGCACATCTTATTATCAAAACTAACACAATCTATTGGCTTCATTATTCTCAGTGCATGGAGCGAGATGTATTCTATGTTACTTTACTACACCTGGGTTGATAATTGTAATCAACAAACGGGAAGTTGGGAATGCGGATACTATGTCATGAAATGGATGTTTGACTTCGTGCTGTCCAACGGTCTGATTTTCTATCAAATGAAAGTATTATTTATGTACATTCAGTTCTTTCAAATAAATATTATCTTACATCATATATATAACATTTTTCCTTTTACTTAATATGAATATATGCTTCAGATTTGTGGATAGACAAAACTCCATTATCGCGCACAGACCTCAACAACGTTGTCGCAAGGTGGTGTTCATGGTTCCAACAACAAATTCTTCTATGATAGGTGCATGAATACTTTATTTGTTTTACTTAAATGAGCTATATGCGTTTTGATTGTTTAACTCCTTATGCTAAAATGTTTATGTGTATGTATATATATATATATATATATATATATATATATATATATATATATATATATATATATATATATATACTAGCATAATACCCGCGCAATGCAGCGGAAATATATTATAACTCAACAGTTATTGTATTTATAATTGTGTTTACTATTTTTTGATGTATTACTTATGATGATGAATCGATCACGATAATTTAGTGCGTAGAGTTGAATATTCGGATTAAGAAGGGGCCTTAAGAGTATAATATTGATAGAAGTTAATAAAATATGAAAATTAAACATTTTAAATTTAAAAATGTTGAGTACGAAAATTTATAAATTTCTAAAAATAGAGTGGTAAGATGCATTATAAGTAATGTAGATAAGTAGTAAGTGGGACCCACTTCACTTAGTCTTAATTTTTTTTTAGGAGAGAGAGTGTTAAATGTATTACTCCTATAGTAGATTAGTAGTATTGATAATAATATAAAGGATAAGTTTTTTTTAATCAATTTACTGTTGCAAATATAAAACTTATTCTCTTGAGTAATAATGCACTTTGGATGCTCTATGAATATCCTAGACAACCAACCAACCAACCAAGTAAAATAAAAGTCGTGGGCATAAGCCATCCACAAGGTTGTAGGGCGTTAAAAAACCTCTTTTTCCCTAAGTAATGATTAAAGCAAATATTGACACCATTTGCACCGAGGGAAAGTAGTACTACGGACTTACGGAGTATCATATAAATATACTATAGGGAGTAACCTGTAAATATATATCAATTTAGTGCAAAAACTTGAAGCATACATTGGCGGAAAAAATGTTTTGTTTAAAAATAATCTATAAATAAATTGTTTACAAAAAAATTGGTGCAAAGTTTTAGTCTCCATTAAAGATGTCCTTGTTTTGTATTTGGGTCCGCTTTTGTTCTATAAGGTTTTGTATTCTATAAGATGTCCTTGTTTTGTATTTGGGTCCGCTTTTGTTCTATAAGGTTTTGTATTCTTGTGTCCATTTGATATCTTGTAGGTTGAAAAGGTTTTTTGCTTGTTCCATGTATTTCGTTTTGCTTTGGTTTAATGAAGTCTACCTTTTTCAAATTTCACCCTTTCCTTGAAAATTGTTAATCGATGGTCATTTTCAAATAATAAAATAGCTTAATCGATGAACTTTATTTAAATGTTAAGCTAAGAACTACCAAATATATATTTTTTATTTATGTAATATAATTAAAGCAAGCTATTTATTTCACAAAACTCCCTATATTAGTTTCAAAATTCAAAATTCAAAATTCAAAATTGAAGTTTCTTCAGCGCCAGTTTTCTCGTTGACCGAGAGTATGTCAAGCCCCTATCATCCTGACAGCTTTTTCCTTTACATAACTTTGACCATACAGAAATACCTTTGACTAATCTATCACGTAAAAAAAAAAAAAAAAAAAAAAAATACTATAAGGCTTTAAGAAATACAAAATTTATAGCTATATTAAAAAAGGAAAAAAAGTGCAAAAATTACAACAACAAAAAAAAAAACACCGTAATGATTATTTGACCAATTTTATCTGATAGACATCATCATTTCAAAAATAAAATCAAAATAATGAGTAAGATAATAAGAAAACTAAATACACAATCAAACGAAAATGAGAACAGAACCAAAAAAAAAAAAAAAGAAAAGGAATATGTACTTGAAGAACCCAGAAGCATTGTACTCCAACCATAAAAATTTTCGATGACACAATTTGGAATGAAACTTGCTTCCTGAAATCTGATAAAAAAAAACACATACGGTTAAGGTTTTTTTTTTTTTTTAGATCTAACGAAATTCTATGATCTCTAAAAAACATCTAAACCTGAAAACTTGAAATCCTTGCATAGTTGTACAAAACCTGCAATATCAACGAAAATGAAACCAAATTAGCTCATGTTCAAGGATATAAATCGCAAAAAGTGAGATTGTTACACATTATATTCTGCTATATTAATAGCAGCTAAATGGACAGTGACCAACGAATCTAGAGCACAAAAGTTGAAGAGATCTGACAAAATAAAAAAAATAGATCTAACAAAATAAAAGACAAATAAAGTTCGATCCAAGAGTTTTTGTGTATATATGGTAAGGTTTTGTATAGACTTGGAGATTGTGGTTTAGTGGTAGCTTCTTTTTTTGTAGATCCAACGGTGGTCAATGGAAGGGGTGTGGGTCATTTGTGATAGTGAGGAGAAAACCGTTCAACATTTTCTTAAGAGAAAATCGAAAGGATGTGTGTGTTTTCACGATGAATGGGAGTGAATATGGGAGTGTATGGGAGTATGGGAGTGAATATATACCTGGTAAAATAAAGGAAGGGGGAGTGATCTATGGTTGAGATCAACATCACTTATAATGAACGGTGGGGATTCGAGAATGGCTGAATTTTAAGAAAGGGTGAAATGCATTATATATGAGTAAAGATATATATATATATATATATATATATATATATATATATATATATATATATATATATAGGGGTTGGTTATTGTGAAACAATGTTTAGAATAGAATAGGTAGAATAAAATGTTAGCCATTGAATGCTCATTAGATTAGATCAACTTTTTGTAACAGTAAGATTCAATTACATCTGTTGAAAGGTACAAACGACATTTTGTACACTTGTTAAAAAACCACCATCAATTCTGGTTCACCAAATAAAGTGATGCACATTTACTTACTTGATACAACAATAAAAAGAATTCAAAAATTGTTGAATTTCAAAATAAAACAGATCTTAATTGATTCACAAAAATAAGTTCTCGATGCACAACTTTAATTCACAAATACAAACCAAATACTTCGTAATAATATATCCCATATCAATAGAATTGATTCAGAAACCTAAACATTGATTCACAAACCAATCATTTTTTTTTTTTACAATAATAGTAAGAAAGAAGAAAGTGGAACAGTGATTCACAAAACCATCGATTCACAAAAACCTAAACATTGATTCACAAACCAATCATTTTTTTACAATAATAGTAAGAAAGAAGAATGTGGAACAGTAATTCACAAAACCATCGATTCACAAAAACTTAAACACGGTTGATAGACAACATGTAAAACGATGATTTACATTCTAAAATCTGTATACTCAACTCGATCTAACAACGTAGATTCACGGTAATTATTAATCTTTAAAACTTGATGCACAATGTTCTCAAGGTAACGATATTATTCGAACCAAAAAAATCCGGCAAGACTTGATGTACACCGGTACTAAAATGAGTAGAACTTGTTGACGGAGATGTCGGAAAACATGATACCCAACTAGACCTGATGCACATCGGTGATGTCATTTGTTTCAAGTCTGTAAAACACATGTGCAAGCTTCATCGATTTTTGTCTTGTTTATATTGTGTCTGTCACTTTTATTGTGACTACAGCAGTGGCCGGCGGCTCGTATGAGATGGGTGGCGACTGGAAAGAAGAGAGATTGGGGATGAGGAAGAAACATACGGCTAGTGTAAAAAATGGGTGGGGGAGATTTATTAGGGTTATTAATTGTTGGATTAAATTGTCTAAAATACCCTTTGATATATATTAAATTTTAAAATTTTATTTCTTATTCTATTTATTCTATCTTAAACTTTATTCTATTTGATCCAAACCCTATATATATATATATATATATATATATATATATATATATATATGTTGATATGCTTATGTATGATAGTTACAAAAAATTCGGTATGGGTAATTGGTGGGGTGTGGTATATATATAGCAACATAAACATGTATTAATCATAATCTTAATTTATAAATATATACAACAAAATACAAATCTTGAAAGATCAAAATAGATTGATTATAAATTTTGAGATGCGCCCAATGATGAAATCTAATATTAAATAGTTATCGTGATGACGTCAATTAGATTTGTTGAGTTGGCAGTCTTAAATCGATTACCACTTAGAAGTTTAAGCAACACATTTACAAGTTTAAGCAACACCGACTGATATAAGAGTACTTACTGAGGGGCAAGGACATCTCGACTACTATTTTTATATAAGGAAATTAGTTTATAGAAAATAAAACTGCTAATTACATGCATGTTCTAACAAAATTTTTGTGAAAAAAAATTTTATTTATAAAATGCATGGTCCCCAAAAAGGAACCGTGGTCCAGTCACAATTTTTTAACAAAAAAATTAAACATGATCACGGTTCTCACAAAGGAACCTCGATCAGTTAGTTTAGTCGGTCAATGTTCTTGTACACGGTTCTAAATTATTAACCGTGGTCATTGTGGTTATTAGACCACGAATTTTCTGACAGTGGTCCTTTTGCTTTGCAAATAGACTTCTTCCACGATAACTTACCTCCCGTTTTTCATGGTCCATATATATATGTTTTCAACTGTGTGTCATTTGTGGTTGTGTGGTAGTGCTAACAGGGTAATTTTACTGACAAAAATGTGTTACAATTGATGAATATTGATACAAGTCATTATGTAATCCAACTTTGTGCAACTTTTTCATGAATACAACTTGTATCGAGATAATGTGCACTCTTATCTGCATTGTACGTTCATATGATTTTGCACAAACTATAAATACCATTCTATATCTATATGTTAATGCTAAAGGTATAATCAAACCATATACGAGAGCATAATTTTCTTTTATGAACGAAATACGTATACCAAATTTGATTTAGAAAGAATTTTATATGTAGCAAAGTTAATATACGATTCTAAATACATGACAATTCAAACCACCGCCGCAACGCGGGGGCTAAAAACCTCGTTAACCTATATATTCGATCTTATCGTGTCGCACCCCCAAATTTTCTGTGCAGCGGAAGTCGGATCGGGGCGCGACTAATCAAGTATCATCACACAAAGTCATAATGAACGACCTCTATATGCGTCATTTTACAAAAATACATTACTTGAAATAAATGTTTACAAACTGTTACAACAAATTCAATGTTCGCATTCTATTCTGAGAGATTCTAAAACATAACTAATTGTACAAAATGTAGTAATGTAGAAAAATCTCTTGATGTTTGTATTACATGCGACTCGAGCTACTGTTCCTGAGTGAGCAGACCTACTGCTGCTGTGAACCTGAGACTACACGCTAAAATGGTCAGCTATAAAGCTGGTGAGCTCACAGGTTTAATGATTAAAATACAGTTATGAACCACAAGATTTATATATGTTTGCAACCAAGCAAAATGATGTATACTATTGCCATGACCTCATAGTTCGAGCTTAAAATGATGTGTCGGGCCTCTTTCAAGTACCACGGTCGAGGGTGCCTCCTGCGAGTGCCTAATCACACACTCGTATGAACAAATGCTAATGCATTCGTTTGACGAGTTAGAGGGACTAACCCGGACGGGGGTGTCAATCCCAAATAGTAATATTCACTAACATTCGTGGTTGGGATTGTGATTGGTTTTGCTATACCGATCTATCGAATTTACAAAGGATCGTTTGTATTGATCTTCCTTTAACCATCTCGGTTTAGGGTTTTGTATCAGTATCCTTTGTTGGTGGTGCGATTTCTTGAGGGGGTGACCTGTTTAGGGTTTCTTGTAGAGAAATTGTTGGAATTCGCTTCATGGAGTAGGGTTGTTTACCTGTTCTTGATGGATTTGATGGTGGTTGACTATCAAAAGTCAGTCGGGTTTCTTGTTCATTTATTGGATATTGTATGGCTGGTTTCAGCCGCTTGAGGTGTGCCTGGACCTTTCGCCAGCGTAGCTGGTAGGGCAGGTTCATTCTTATTGTTTGCGGGTGTGCCTGGACCTTTTGCCATCCTCTGTGCTGGTAGGGCAGGTTCATTCTTGTCGAAGGGTTGTATCTGTTATCTCCTGGACCTTTTGCCATCTTTCGTGTTGGTGGGGCAGGTTGGTAATGCGATTTTTGACGTGTTTTGCTGCTATGGTAGCTTGGAAGTTGGTGGTGCACTTGTAGGTCAAGTTACGAAGATAATTGAAGACAGAGTCGCTCACTATGGATGTGGTTCTATGAACCTGGTTTTTTACATTTAGATTGTAATTTAAATGTAATTGGTTATTTCTGCATTTAGCGGTTATGGTTGGTCTGCGTTTAGCAGTGGCTTGTTTAGATTGAGACGAATGTGGTCTTTATTTGATTTCTGTAGAGTCAAATAATGGTTAGTGGTTGTATTCTTGTTATGTAGTCTTTATCGCCTATGTAACGGGCTGAGATGTGGGATTCACTCACATCCATTGTACTTAAATGCTTTTGGAAATATATTTACCGGGTAAACATTTTGCCCTTTACCCAAAAAAAATAAGTAACGATAACTAACGAACTATGATATGGAGGTCTTCAGTGATTAGTCAATCACTCATGCAATCGGTATATCGAGTTTTATCTACTTGTGTTAACATGTAAAACAATGCGTTGTTGTTGCGCTTCTATCGATCGGTCGGATTTGACTCCGGTCGTTGTTCCAACGTCAACAGAAGCGACGGACAGTGAGTTTTGAATTTATATGAGCTGGGGCTCAAACTATAAGTACTACCTACCTTGGGAGCAAGCAGTAAGTATAACTCGAGGTCGTTCTTAAATCGGAGCGAATTGAAATGAAGTGAATCACCAAAGATTATGGTCGCTAATAGGATGTGGGGTAGGTAGATAGATTTTTGATAGGTTTGTTTTTCTAATTTTCCTAAGTGCAGTAAAGTAAATAACATAGATAAGAGATAGGGAATAAGCAGACAGGTAGAGATGTGATTGCTGAAACTTGGATAATTAGGGTTTCGGGATGATGTTCATTATAAAACTGATTGGAGATTTACCAGATAAAAACAGATATACTTTCGGTGTAAACACTAGGACCCTACGTTCAGGTAAAACCCTAGAAACATATGTCACTGGAATCCTAGGCTATCATGATTCTGATCAGATTAGGCTGTTTTCAAACCCCCCTGAACTTTTGCTTGAATAAGACAAAGTCACCCTTGATTTATCTAGGGAGCAGGCATAAGGCAACAGACCGCAATTGTATTTACTGACCTTTCTTAACACCTAATCGTCTATTTACTTTTATCATGGCAAATACTGATTGTATCCTATGTATGTTAAACTATTGGTCTGATTAGGGTTTTGCATGTCTAGGTATTATAATTGACACTACCCTGTGTTGTATCAGTTGAAGCACATACTTAACCATCGTAAATATAGACCCTCCTTTACATTCAGGCGTTCATCCCTAGGAATAATCACGGTGTACAGGGAAATTAGGCATTTCCACAGTGTTCCAAACCCTAGATGTACTAACGGTGTACTGGGCATTTAAGCATTTCCACAGTGTTCCAGATCTTAGGTGTACTGACGGTGTACAGTGCAACAAGCATTTCCACAGCTTTGATTCCTAGACCACAGTTCTAGAAGGGTCACTTCTAGGTAATCCACGATGAAACAATCCATGGCATTTCCTTAGCTTCCACGTATTTGTACTCCACACGAGATAACTGCATATTCATAGTATTAGGGTTGATCAGATCAGATCCTATCCTAGGGCAACAGTCACATGAAAGTCTGGAAAGGGTGATGAGAGACTAGATCTATATTCAGGATAAGCTTAACCAGATACACAGCATAACAATTTCCAATCGTATAAATGAGATATTAATTTAACATCATCCCTACTCCTAATATCTACATTTCAAAAATCACAATATTAAACTACTCTATAAACATGGCAATATGCAGAATACAAACTGAAATAACATAAAGCACAAGCATTATAACAGTAAGAAAAGTTTAGATATCACCGGGAATACTGCAGCGTAATACTGTGGATTACAAATAGTCTGAACTTGAAAAACTCGTTACAACAAGATTACCAAGCTAAACCTTCCTCTAGACTCGAACCGTAAGCTCAACCCTAACCTTTCTCCTCTAACTCCTAAGAGTAGTGCTAGAGAGAGAAAGTGAAAGAAAAAGAGAAATGAGAAAAGTGTGAGAATGTGAAAGTGTGTTGAGGTGTGTAAAATGAGGAGGTGGGTATCTCTATTTATAGGCAAAGCTCAAAATCACACGTACAACTCGCGAAACAGCACGTACAAGCAAACGAAGCAGCATACGGGGTCAGGGGGCCATATACGGCCTTGGTAGGGCCGTATACGGTGTATACTAGGCTGTATACGGTCTCTGTGGGGCCGTATACGGGTCCTGAGGCCGTATACGGTGTCCGTCTGATTTCGTTCGTTGCTTAAAACGCGCGTATCTCCTTCGTTATGCTTCCGTTTGACCTGATTCTTTCGCCTGTGTCTTCGTAATTCCGTTACGCTTCTAATGATGCCAACTTCACTGAAATTGGATGTGTATAGCTTAGGCATAACTGAAATAACTTTATAGGGTCTGATACCGCTCAGTCTTCTCCGTTCTTTATCCGATTTGGATGATTCTTGATTTTCTCGTCTCGATTTTACCTGTTTTATCATATGATGAAGTTAGAATGTGATCTATATAAGGTAAATGAGGCCGGAGGATTTTGTGCACGTTTATTCGCTCTAATTTGCTTGTTATTTGGACGTTTTAGGTGATTTTTGCAATAACGCCTATATTTAGACCACTTTAGTGAATTTTAGTAAATAATGATCATTTTGGAATGTTTTCACTAAAGATACGTCCAAAAAGTGTGGAATATTGCCCTTAAAAACATGACTATTTGAGTCACATCAAGTTATCCCACACTTAGACGTTGCTTGTCCTCAAGCAACACTCAGTTAGAAAAAACATTTAAAATTTGGTTTTTAAGGGTGAGTCAAAATAATTTCAAAATGATACCACTTCTAATATGACTAAGACTGTTTAAGAATAAGGGAAATGATAAGATGATCCTTTCAGAAGCAAGAAGCAATTATCATCAAGCATACTTCCAATCCTCGTGATCTTGGAGTACACATGACTAGGCGATCTCACTAAAGGTGGTCACTCAATTCACTCAAAGTGTATCGGGTTTCCTAACAATCTAGAACAAATGAAATCGGTCAAATAAGCCAGTCATGTAGCACTCATCGTCATAAGCTTGGTCGAGAATCGGATCTCCACCACTTAGGTGAGGAGGGTGCTAACTATCCCAAGACATTCAACGGGTGGTAGTGTTTGGTGAGGTTTAAGGGTACGGGTAGTGGTATATGTTTAGTTGTAAGGGTTTGACTTATCTTAAAACTCAAAGATAGTGAAAAAATTTTATTTCAGAACGGAACGGAGGTTTTTGTAGCTGCTCGTCTTCTATCAAATTTTCCTTGAGAAGGTGATACTTGAAGCACTCAACTTTATTTGATGGAACTATTTCTTTTTCTTTTCTTGATTTTCTACTTTTTATTTTTCTTTTCTTCTTCAGAACTTCTTTGCCAGAGAATTTCTAAGGATATTTTAAGTTGATTCCTTCATAAATCCTTTTCGGAATTATGATCTTTGATCTTGAACTTCAATTTCTTTCATCGTGCCAATTTTTCGCACTTTTGACTTTTAGAGTACACAGAAGAGGAAGACTTTGGAGCATAATCGAAGAGGATGTTCCAAAAGATGTTTTTCACGACCTTAGAAATTTTAAGAAAAGCTTTTGGAATTTTTGGGTGAGTAGGGGTTGAGTACGAGGGTTTTTACGAAATGAAAGGTTTAGGCTCAACAGGGTTTACTAGGCGGATCATCGATACTGAAAATAAGTATTGGAAGGGTTTTGGGCTTGAAGAGATATGTAAGAATTGGGTTTAAATCCTAAGGAATGTCAAGGTCATCTAGCTGCACCTATACCGCGTACGGTACACACCAATGTGGTCTCGAAATGTATGTCTGGAGCAAGTTCTAATTCTGAGATGCAAGCATCGGCACACACAAGAAATGAAAGTGAAGCATTAAAGATGAATGCTTTTAGGCTCAACATACCTCACTACAAAATACGGTTGTATGTGCCTAGCCATGCTCCTCTTAGATTATTGTTTCTTGCTCGAGAAATTTCTACCTTATTTTCTCTATATTCCAAAATACCTTACTCATATTTTGAGAATGATTCTTTTCGAAAGTATTTAACTCAAAAACTTAGAGTTAGTTTCACAATCTAATTTGTAATTTTAATTTTTTTGAAAAAATTTTGAAAAAATTTATTTGAAAAAGTTCATTTTTGGGGAAACATTTTCCGAGTAATGCTATTTTGGACATAAAAATCGCCTAAAATTATCCAAGGTATTCTATACCTAGCTATCCCACACTTAAAGGAACATTTCTCTTGAGTTGAGTTTTTACTGGAGGTAAAATCCCACACTTAGAGTTTGAACATGTAAGAAAATGTTTCTTAAGTGTTAAATTTGGGTTTGAATCCCACACTTAGTGATAAGCTCAGGATAGGGTATAGATTATAACAAGCTAACAAGACAGAATAAATGTGATCATGAAATGGATAGAGGGTTAAGAAACTCCCCAGATAACGCTTTAACGTTTTGAAGCTTATGAAATTTTGCAGGAGAGAGAAAGTCGAAGCGAGCTTTCTTCTACATTCTTCTTGAAGGACAGTAAGCTTCAATTGGGTTTATCCGGTGTCATGTATCCAATGTTATCAGAAATCAACTTCAATTCTTTTAAGTAGGGATCCTTATGGTGTAGAATTCCATACTTTAGGTTTTGAAGAAGTTGGAGTGATTTCGATAAGTATTTGTAATGTGGGAAGTGATCCCACACTTAGTTCTTTGAAGTGCTTAGATATAAGGAAGTTTTGAGAAGAACGAGATCCCACCATGAGATGTTGAATGTTCCGCAGTCTGCAAATATTGAAAGCTGGTTCGGGTTGCCTTTTGACTTCACGGATTTTCTTATTGAAAGTGCGCCATCTCGCCTATTTTCACGTTTCATTCATCACAACATTTCTACTTATTTGACCGAAAGAAAATAAAACATAATAAGTAATAACATAATGTAAATAAGGATAGAGTGATCAACCAACTAGTGGCTGATACAAATATGTTCCAAAAGCAAGGTTCAACAGTAGCCAAACAAACACAAGATAATAATAGTAATAATGTCTGAAACCAAAGTCAGGTGATGCAAATGGGGCAGGTCTATGAAGCCGGGGATCCCTGATCAGGTATGTCTTCATGCTGAGTAGGGGTTGGTGCTGTGGATGGTCCTACGACTGACTACTGGCCACTCGACACTCTCTGTCCTTCTTCAGCAGTGATAAGCTTGAGCTGAATCAAAATATCTCTGAGTGTAGCTGCCGGCAGCTTCGTCGGATCTGTAATACCCCACCGTAGTAGAACATCTGATGTGACCTTGGCATCCTCAAGTAGTTTCATATAGGCCTAACAAAGCATGGTCTCGGTGGGCACATCTGAAGAAGAGATCGGTCCAAGGTTCAGTAACATCCTGGAAGTGTCAAAAGATAGAGCATCCGTGCCCAAATAGACTGTGTCAGCACGGTAAGATCCACTGGCGACTGGCTGGGCAGGATGATAAATCACAGGTGCAGAAATCACTGGCTGAACTACCGGTATCTCGGTCTCAACTGACTGGACCTGCTCTGGTACTGGTGTGGTCCGGATAGCGGGTGATGGTGTATGGGTGGTATGTGATGGGATGGATGTATGTGGTGGTGCTATGGCTGGTGGTGGTGGACCGCTTCGGTACATGTAAGGCTCAGGGTCAGGAATACCAAGTCTCCTGGAAATCAACAGCTGATGGGAACGGCTAACCTGAAGAGCATGCAAAAGATAATACTGTGTCAGCGAGGTCACTGGATCTGTGTAGTGATCAGTAGCCTGAGCTGGTGGCTCGGCTGTCTCAGCTACTCTATGCGGGACACTAGCATGAGTAGTAGGTGCTTGAACTTTATCAGATGGGCCATCCTCAGTATCTGCAACAGGTGAGGATCCTCTAACACGCTTCCCATGGAGACGACATTCTGGAATGATCTGTTTGGTGTTCTTCCATAGGCACTGCCTCTGCTCATCTACCTCAACAAGATGGATAAACTTGCAGTATTCCAAGTTGAATGGCAAAGAACGAGAACAAACAGTAAACTCCTCAGTGTGGGCCTCAGTCAACAATCCCATACCATACAGCAATCTAGTGATAATCGACCCCATGAACATGTGCTTATCCAAGTCTGTCTCATCCCAAAGTCTCTCAGCGATCAAGAAAGCAACATTCATATTCTTTCCTCCTATGATTGCTTCCATGAACTTCAACTCTTCGGCACTCACAGCTCCACCTTCCTTCTTTCCAAATATAGAACATGCTAGCAACTTGTGAAGGATGTGATGAACCGGCTTGATGAAAGTGGATGACTTAACACAGCTCCTAAAGTTTGATCCTGCTAAATCCATCCAAATATCCTTATGGTTCCTGTTTGGTAGGCTGGAGATGTCTTGAACACTGTTTCTGAACGATGCAGAGTTGACCTGAGACTCTGTATATAAACCAAGATACACTCCCAAGTCGGCAACTGAGATATGATGAATCTGTTCCTGAAACCTGAATGAAATCTTTCTTTTATCGGATACGCTCATTTTTGGATTCAGCTGGTAAGTCATCATGAACTCTGTCACTACTTCTCGGTATGCATACCCATCTATATCGAAGAGACGGAGAAGGGCATTGTTCACTTGACCCTCGGTTTCATACATCAACAAACTTCTCAACTCATCTCTGATTCGTGCTTAATCATATCTTTCCATATCACATAACGATTACTGCCGACCGGTCGCTGCAACCACTAGCGAATGAGTGACCTATTCTTTGAAGATTTGGCCAAGTAGCTGAGTGAAGGCGGGCAAGTATCCATCTGAGACAAAAGAAAAGAAAAGATTAAACCATAATAGTGGTATATTGATGGATATGCTAAAGTGTTTCCAGATTTTTAGAAAAAATTGGAAATGCAGGCTTTAGAAATGGGCATATCCAGAAATTTTAAAATTGCTAAACCTAACCGCAACCAATCACAAATCACCAATTTCTTATTAGCCTATGTCTAAATGGGGGAAAGTGGCACCAAGCTTCAAGTTTTTAGCATAATCAAAGCAAGTATTTAAGTACCTAAGTCAATTATCCCAAGCACTAAAAACTTAAACACTTTATGCTTATGGCTAATTAATTAAAATGAGCTTAATACTTTGAATAAATCCAAGGTCATATAATTACCTCAAGTGAATCAATTAATCACAAAATGACATATTACCAATTTAATATGCAATCCAACTTTCCGCAATTTCCAAAAGACATAAAGCTCAATTACATGGTTCCGAGCAAAGAATGGAAGTAAACTTATTTGATAAAATGGTAGTTTTTAGAAAATGGCGTTTTTGTTGGTTCCATTTCAAAGTGTCATATACTTTATTAATTAAAGTGATGAACTTTAGGAATGATTATGAACCGAAGCTTGTTTTGACAATTTTTTGTTTTTTTTTTGTTTTTAAGTTTAGAAAAGTCATAGACATGGTTTAAAAATAAAAGTTTTAAGTAAAAATGATGTTTATGATGGTTTTTATCAAAAATTAGCTTACTTTAATTGCCAAAAACTAGTTTAGCCATTTTCTAATTGCAAATGATCAATAAAAGCATGTTAACCTATCATAATTAAGCATAATTCAATCAACAAAAGTCAACATAAGCAATTAATCAACCAAAAAGTCAAACTAGCCATAGTTCATCCAAAAAGTCAACACTTTAATCTTCAAACTTGCAATTAAGCTTACAAATCACTAGATTATGTTTGTAATCATGTTAAGCATCAAGATAAGCATGGAATAACACAAAAGATTGCAACTTTCAACCATGAAATCTATGAAAATGAGTTTCAAGCCCTAATTTTTAAAGTTTCATG
This sequence comes from Helichrysum umbraculigerum, assembly GCA_949592205.1. Classification (NCBI taxonomy): domain Eukaryota; kingdom Viridiplantae; phylum Streptophyta; class Magnoliopsida; order Asterales; family Asteraceae; genus Helichrysum; species Helichrysum umbraculigerum. The sequence goes on along the minus strand of CATIUR010000001.1, from coordinate 55,065,278 downwards.
AAAATCACAAAATTAGGTCAAGGATTACCTTAAACTTGATGTAGTGATGTTGTGGCTGCAAGAAAGATCATAAAATGATGAATTTTGAGCTTGGAATCATGCAAAATGGTGAAGTAATGAAGATTTGAGGGTGGTGAAGGTGAGGCCGACGGTGGGGGTAGAGAGGAGAGGGAAGAAGATGAAGTTTTTATGTTTTTGTCTTATGTGGTGGCTAAAAAGTCCCTTTTATACCCTTTCAAACGCGTGCGATTAAAATTCGCGAAAGATACGAAACATACAAGTAAAATTTTAAAGTTTAAAAATTTCTAATAAAATAATTTTAAAAAGTATGTTCGTAATTTTCTGAACCTTTACGCGCAGTCTGAAAAGATATTGCGAATCGTACGCGAAATCGTATACGTTTTTATTTAAGAAAATATTTTTTTGTGTTCTTTAAAATCCAAGACAAATTCAAAATTAATTTTTCAAAAATTTAAAACAAACTTTTTCGAACTTTCTGAAAATGTCTGAAATTCGTTACTGTGTTGCGCGAATTTGAATTTTAAAAGAACGTTTTCTTGTGTTTTTAAATGAAAGCTTTTAAATTTAATAATTAACCACTAATATTACTTATCCTAATTATTTAAAATAAAACTAAATTAACTAAAGTTTGGGTTGCCTCCCAAAAAGCGCTTGGTTAAAGTCGGTAGCTCGACTTTTGGACAAATTTATTGAGTATTGCCCAAGAGCAATTTTTTAAGTGAATTTGGTGCTCTTGGTTGAGGGAAAGTGTAGCGAGGAATAAAGTCACAAGTGAAAATCTTAATGACATAATCAACTAGGTCTGCGGGATGTAATGAGAATCGTTCGTGCTCAGTGAGAAACATACGTTCCTTTTTGCCTAAATCTAGAAGATCGTTAATAAACTTGTTAAATTCCTTTCTAACTTTCTTAGGGTTTGAAATTCCGTTTCGTGATCCGTCATCTATATTGTTCAAGTCATGAAGAAGTATTCCTAGGGTTTGTTGAAATTTCCATTCTTCTCTCGAATCGGGATCTCCGGTGGTAGTGTGACCTGACTCCGTGATTTCTTCGATTAAAGATGTTTGTGAATTAGTGAAAGAAATTTTGACTGAGCAAATAACAAAGTGAGTGAGACGTTAATATCCTTCCTTCCAGCAAAGAAAGTAGCTTCCATGTTATCGTCAGTGGCTCTAGGGAATATCTCTAACAACTTGTCGATCATGTAAGTAGCGGGGTCATAGAAGAATGGAATTTTATCAGAAATGACGAGAGATATAGCGGGGTCTTTGCTGATCCAGAACTCAAGCTCATAAATCATAGCAGCAACATAACGATTAATTAGGGTTTGGGAAACCGGCTGATAATCGGTGCAGGCGAATAGGTCCATTAGTAGGTCTATTTCTGATTTAAGCTTTAGTTCTTGCTCTCGATATTGTGTGAAGATACCTTCCTCCTTTTGATTTGGAAGACGGTGGAGAATACCAACCTGTTTCTTTATCCTACGAGCGACTTCTCTTTGTTCAACCGAAAAAGGAAAGTCAGACTTTTTGAGTTGTCTAGCAAATGCCCGACAAACATCCAATCTCCTATCAGGATCAAAAGAGTTACCTACGTAGCGGATATTTTCTTCAGGTTTGATTGGTAGAGTCCTATCAACAACACGATAGATGGTGTACTCATGTTCTGGTACAAGGTTCAAAAAGATAGGTGATTTTGGAGGGTATTCGTAAATTTCTTCATTCCATGGTGGAAGACGTTCTTGAATGGGTGGAAAACGAAAGGGTTGAAGATGTTCAGAGTTACTCTCGACAAAACCAGATGAAGTAGGGAATTGAAAGAAGTTTTCTAAGGAATATGAAATCTCAGGAGCAGGTATAATCTGGTAGCTTAGAATGCTAGATGCAGAAGTTGAGATCTTCTGATGAGAATCATGGGTTCCTAAGTCAAGGTCTAAGAATTGCCCTATAGTTCTAGATTCATTGTCTGAATTAGCGGAGATATCTTCAGAAGAGGATAAAGATGAAGAGTAGACGTCAGATTCCAACTCTCGTTCTAAGCAGGCGAAGAACTCAGCGTCATCCATGGCCATCATTTCTTCGGACGTCTTGAGGGCGAGTGGAGAAATGGGGCTAGACGGAAATGAATCATAGAAAGATGTTTTTGTATTTTTCATTTTTTATTTAAATATCTAAATTATTCTAAGGGAAGCAAATAACTACAAACTAAGTTTGGGAAAACCTAACTGGAAAGGATCTCCTAAAAGCTAGAATATCTAAGGCGGCTTCAAATCGTAACGCTCTACGATCCCCGGCGGCGGCGCCAAAAACTTGTCGCGCTTCTATAGGTCGGTCGGATTTGACTCCGGTCGTTGTTCCAACGTCAACAGAGGCGGCGGACAGTGAGTTTTGAATTTATATGAGCTGGGGCTCAAACTATAAGTACTACCTACCTTGGGAGCAAGCAGTAAGTATAACTCGAGGTCGTTCTTAAATCGGAGCGAATTGAAATGAAGTGAATCACCAAAGATTATGGTCGCTAATAGGATGGGGGGTAGGTAGATAGATTTTTGATAGGTTTGTTTTTCTAATTTTCCTAAGTGCAGTAAAGTAAATAACATAGATAAGAGATAGGGAATAAGCAGACAGGTAGAGATGTGATTGCTGAAACTTGGATAATTAGGGTTTCGGGATGATGTTCATTATAAAACTGATTGGAGATTTACCAGATAAAAACAGATATACTTTCGGTGTAAACACTAGGACCCTACGTTCAGGTAAAACCCTAGAAACATATGTCACTGGAATCCTAGGCTATCATGATTCTGATCAGATTAGGCTGTTTTCAAACCCCCCTGAACTTTTGCTTGAATAAGACAAAGTCACCCTTGATTTATCTAGGGAGCAGGCATAAGGCAACAGACCGCAATTGTATTTACTGACCTTTCTTAACACCTAATCGTCTATTTACTTTTATCATGGAAAATACTGATTGTATCCTATGTATGTTAAACTATTGGTCTGATTAGGGTTTTGCATGTCTAGGTATTATAATTGACACTACCCTGTGTTGTATCAGTTGAAGCACATACTTAACCATCGTAAATATAGACCCTCCTTTATATTCAGGCGTTCATCCCTAGGAATAATCATGGTGTACAGGGCAATTAGGCATTTCCACAATGTTCCAAACCCAAGATGTACTAACGGTGTACAGGGCATTTAAGCATTTCCACAGTGTTCCAGATCTTAGGTGTACTGACGGTGTACAGTGCAACAAGCATTTCCACAGCTTTGATTCCTAGACCACAGTTCTAGAAGGGTCACTTCTAGGTAATCCACGATGAAACAATCCATGGCATTTCCTTAGCTTCCACGTATTTGTACTCCACACGAGGTGTTTCCAACGCTATACGAAGTACCGTGCTTTTTAAAGGAAAGTTCATAGTTTCATACTGTAACTGGATATAACTGCATATTCATAGTATTAGGGTTGATCAGATCCTATCCTAGGGCAACAGTCACGTGAAAGTCTGGAAAGGGTGATGAGAGACTAGATCTATATTCAGGATAAGCTTAACCAGATACACAGCATAACAATTTCCAATCGTATAAATGAGATATTAATTTAACATCATCCCTACTCCTAATATCTACATTTCAACAATCACAATATTAAACTACTCTATAAACATGGCAATATGCAGAATACAAACTGAAATAACATAAAGCACAAGCATTATAATAGTAAGTAAAGTTTAGATATCACCGGGAATACAGCAGTGTAATACTGAGGATTACAAATAGTCTGAACTTGAAAAACTCATTACAACAAGATTACCAAGCTAAACCTTCCTCTAGACTCGAACCGTAAGCTCAACCCTAACCTTTCTCCTCTAACTCCTAAGAGTAGTGCTAAAGAGAGAAAGTTAGAGAGAGAAAGTGAAAGAAAGAGAGAAATGAGAAAAGTGTGAGAATGTGAAAGTGTGTTGAGGTGTGTAAAATGAGGAGGTGGGTATCCCTATTTATAGGCAAAGCTCAAAATCACACGTACAACTCGCGAAACAGCACGTACAAGCAAACGAAGCAGCATACGGGGTCAGGGGGCCATATACGGCCTTGGTAGGGCCGTATACGGTGTATACTAGGCCATATACGGTCTCTTTGGGGCTGGATACGGTTCCTGAGGCCGTATACGGTGTCCGTCTGATTTCGTTCGTTGCTTAAAACGCGCGTATCTCCTTCGTTATGCGTCCGTTTGACCTGATTCTTTCGCCTGTGTCTTCATAATTCCGTTACGCTTCTAGTGATGCCAACTTCACTGAAATTGGATGTGTATAGCTTAAGCATAGCCGAAATGACTTTATAGGGTCTGATACCGCTCAGTCTTCTCCGTTCTTTATCCGATTTGCATGATTCTTGATTTTCTCGTCTCAATTTTACCTGTTTTATCATATGATGAAGTTAGAATGTGATCTATATAAGGTAAATGAGTCCGGAGGATTTTGTGCACGTTTATTCGCTCTAATTTGCTTGTTATTTGGACGTTTTGGGTGATTTTTGCAATAACGCCTATATTTAGACCACTTTAGTGAATTTTAGTAAGTAATGATCATTTTGGAATGTTTTCACTAAAGATACGTTCAAAAAGTGTGGAATATTGCCCTTAAAACATGACTATTTGAGTCACATCAGTTGTATTCTCACCCTAAGTAAAAACAGTAAAAAGGGGTTATGAGACTCACCTGACTCTTGAAAGCGTATATAAGCAATCTAGCAAATATAAAATCTGGTGTGCAACCTTCTAGCGCCCTAAATGCATAAGGTTGTATGTAAGTGTGGGTTAAAGTCCACTTATGTAATTATATGTAAGTGGAGGATTAATGTCCACTTATGCTAGTTGTCCACTCAACTAGTTATGTCCAATTGTTTAATTATTTTTGTAAGTCCCTAGCTAGTTCTATGGATCGATAACGAGGTTATCTATAATATTAAGGTGCGGAATCCCTTAATACGTGTTATATGATTATAACAATTACTAATAAGCTTTGTTTCTGTCGCACCCCCAAATTCGTCAACGTTGGTCAGCGGAAGCATTAAGGTAAGCGGGGGTGCCGACGTCGACATTGGACATTCATGCATCAGAGCGTATGATTATTTTGAACAATACTTAAAATGTCATCCTATTTCGTCGTGGGTCGCCTAGATTCCGAAATGCATGCAGTCTTACTTATGCAGCTAGTTCCCTGAAAAACATAGTAAAAAGTCAACATGGTTGTTGAGTGAATTCATAGGTTTTATGTTTAATAAGTGGATAAACCAAGTTCATTGTAAAACTTTGACCTTAAATTTGTTAAGTTGGAAGGTTATCCAAAATATTGGTTTGGTTAGGATGTCACCCAAAGTATAAGTTTAAAATATGTTGTTGGTCGTTCTCCAGCGGTTTCCAAAATGGGAGCTGATTTTGGCAAGTATTTTTACACTTGTTACAAGGAAACAGTTGTATTGTAGGTATAAACAGTTGTACTGTTTCCTTGTGACAAGTAAAAAATTACTTGCCAAAATCAGCTCCCTTCCAAAATAGTGCCGGTTGTTCTCCGGCGAGTTCCAAATTAGTACCAGTCGTTCTCCGGCAAGTTCACAAGTTAGAACCGGTCATTCTCCGGCAAGTTCACAAGTTAGCACCAGTCGTTCTCCGACGAGTTCACAAGTTAGTGTCGGTCGTTCTCCGACAAGTTCACAGTTAGCACCGGTCATTCTCCGGAAAGTTCACAAGTTAGTGTAACACATTTGTAATAGTTTATAGTATGAAAATGTCATTTCATAAACATGCGGTTTGTATAAAGCCTCAAAGCATTTATAAGCAGTTGGTAATAGTATGATCTTAATCATAAACATTTTGTATAAAAGCACAAAAGCAATTATATAATAGTTGCATGTTATAGCAAAACATTGACTATGTTTTTCACCCCTGTTTAAAAGCAGTAAAAATAGTAAAAAGGTAGGGGCTGTGAACTCACCTGGTAAGCTGAAAGTGTGCGAGAGCTAGCAAAGCCTAAGCCCAAAAGTACTCTTAGTCGATAATCTACTAAAACCCTAAATGTAACACCCTGCAATTTTGACAAAAAATATAAACATTAATTGCACGCATTTCTAGGCTAATTCCCTAACTTAGAGTGAATTCACAACACATTTTAGAGGTAAGTCTAGCAAATCCTAACTATATAATACGCGAGGTATTACAATTTCCGTAGTTATTTATAATTACGCGCGAAACTATTGGATCGAGTCCAACACGGTTAACTTTGGACGTTGGTGACCACTTTTATAAATAATGAGGATTTTACCCACACGAACATTTTATTTTATATTATTGAAATAATATACTTTATGTAATACGTTTAGACAAAAACGAAACGGAACACGAAAAACACAAACAAATTATATCGACTACTAAACGAAAAACCGACAAAGCATTTTATATACTAATTATTAATTTCTAAGTATTTTTTTTAACAAATACTTCATTTTAAATCGACGCCGAAAATAAACGTTTAAATATTAAAACAAATGATAAAAACGAGCGGGACATGGGACAAAACATTGGGGAACGAAAACGGGTGAAGCCCACACTTCGGTGGACCTCACCCGAACCGGCCCCCATACAAAGATTATGGAGACCCATACTCTCTCCCTCACTTCCCATTTCTTCCATTCCACTCCATCTCCACCAACTTTTACTCTCTCTTTTCTCTCCCATTTGGCGAACCGAAAATCAGCCCCAAACCACCCAATTTCGTCACCAAAAACACACCGAATCACAAAGCCACTTCACGAAGAATTGATCACCATCTCAAGCTTTACATCTTCATCTTTTTCGATTTCTATTTCGAGGTAATAAACATCTAAACACTTTTAAAATACTTACAAAGCTTATATTTACGTGCTAAATTGTTTACATAAAGAAATTATGTCCAAAAACTGACTTAAAATGCGTTTTTAAAATTGAAAGTACGATCAGTTCGTCCTGCGAATCGAGATCCCAGATTTGCAGTCGTCCTGCGAAGTGAACCGAAACTTTGACTCGCGAAGTCAACCTGCGAATTGACCTAACCTGCGAACCGACCTGCCCTGCGAGTCAAGACCTATGAGTCCAGACTTGCGAACCCACTATGTCTTGCGAGCCCAATCTCAGTTCGCATGGCGAACTCAGTCCTCGGCCAACCTTGGTCAATTTTCCCGATTTTGAATTTCCGATGCGTTTTTCACCAGCTCGACCCCAGCCAGGGGCTCTGCCCCTTGGACCCCGCCAGGGGTTGCCACCCCTTGGACCCCGCTACCAGGGGCGCTGCCCCTGGACCCCCGTCATCCAAGCATACAACAATTTGAACATAATAACAATACTTTGAAATTATTATTACAACCGTCACCAATGGGCCAAGCATGCTTTCTAAAACAAACGATTAAACAAACTTTGGACATAACTAGTTGTGTAGACTACTAGCCTAGATGGTATTGCGAGACATCTACTTATATTACTATCTCTTGCATTTAGAACATTAGGAATTTACTTGGGCACACGCTTTGCTAGCTCTCACTACTTAGCTCACGAGGTGAGTTCACAGCCCCTACTTTTACTGCTTTACTACTTTTCAACAGGGGTGGAAAACATAGTTATTGTTTTACTATTGCCATAGCTTACCTTGATTATATAAAATGCTTTTATGCTTTTATACTTGTAGATTGTTGACTTCGTACGTATCCATGTTTTACTCTATAGCTTAAGTACTTTTAAACCGTATTTATGAATGATTTTGAGAGTCCCGTAATCACTATTAGTTAGTGATTTGGAATCACAAAGTGTAAAGTTTAATTGTAGAAGGGGGGGGGGGGGTTTGAATACAATTTAAAACAATTTCAGATTTTACCAAGTGTTTCAGATTGTTTTAAATTGATTATCTATAACAGAGTATGACGGTATTGAAATAACAGATTAAAGATATAACAGAATCAAAGAACGACAAGTAATAGTAGCTGAAAGTGAATTGTATTGATTAAATTCACAAAGTGTTGAATGCGGAATGGATTAACCAAAGTTAATCCAATTCAAACACTTAGCTAAATTATTACAATGAAGAGAATTAACTACAGTGGACATACACGCTGATAGTTAACCTCTCTGAGTCTTAATACACACCTAGACAAACTAGTTCTCTGACAAACAGAAGAACGGTGCATATGACGACTAACCTCAATAGTACAAAACACTGAACTATTTATACTACAAGAGTTCCTAAAATATCGCCTACAAAATAGGATCTTGGAAGGACACGTGTTGCTGCTTGATTGGTCCTGATCTCTGATAAACCGACATTCTGCGGGCCCCAATTATGTTACCGCAAATATCTCGTTACCTTAAAACCAATGACTTGCTGCCACGTAATCTTTCGGGCATACTTCGAACTGGAACACTCTTGCTGATGTATAGATAAGTACAGTACTTTTTAGTACTGAATGATTGAGAGGCTTTATTGAATAGTCACTGAAGATGCAGCAATCCTCCTCACTCACTGCGAGCTAACATGCTCTTGTAGAATGAATTGAACAAAAGTTCTTCAGTGACTAGCTGTTATTCTGGCAGTGACTTTTGCCTTTATTGATTTGAAGAAGTAATGCTCTCGCTGACGTAGATCAGCGACACACCAAGTTGAGCTTTAAATCTTCCTCAGAATATCGAACATAATGAATGATGATCAGCGAAACCTATCATTAGCAACAGCAGCTTCGATACAATCCATTTCTTCATTAAGTAGTGTATAGTTGAGTTGGTCAGCGACCAGTGACTTCATCGTGGTCAGCGACCAGTGACTCAACAATCTCCCCCTAAATGATTGTGATTGAAGCTCCCTAGACAAACTTGTTGCTGTGAAAGTTTATAGTCAGTGTTTAAGAATTTAAACATTCAGTGACTTTATACTTGTGATCCATTCATTTTTCTTTTTGGATTCTTTTGAAATGATCTGAGTTTTGCACTTTGGTTTTCTCAAAAACAAAATCAGGTTTCATTGAACTGTATATCATAAAGTAAATTTAGTTACAATAAACCTAATCTATTACAAGCTTTAATTTAAACACCCCCAAACTTCTTCTTCTTTTACGATGCCCAACTCACTCTGTAATTCATATTTGTCACTGGATGGCAGGAATATGTACTGTCTAGCAAGCCCTTCTTCCATGATTGCTTTTCTCATAATTGAGTTCTTGGGAAGCACGCTGACTATTCTGATGAGATGTACAAGCTGCTCATGATCTATCTTTTCAAGTTCTGATTCTCTTTGGAAACACAGCTTTCCATTGAAGTCCCTGTAAACAATCCCTTTCTCACCTTCAGAAACTTCAGTGCCCTCAACCCTTGGCACTCCATCAGGAGTTGACAGATTCAGTTTGCTGGTGTTTGGGATTCTAATAATTCTGTTGGTACATACCCTATCTCCTCACCAAATATGACAGTGTCTTCTGGTCTAAGTAGCTGTAGATCCACCATTTTCTTGAACAATCTGTCAATCTCAGCCAGGGCTTCTTCCTTTGCAACACTTGAGGAGTGATTGATAGCAAGTCTAATTTCATTCCATTCTTCTCTATGAAGTTTACAGACTTGATCAAGATTGATTGCTTGGGAATCCAATCCTCTATGGATAAGTAGCTGAGCTTGAGACTTGTTCTTAGGCTTCTTCAGGTAGACTTTTGTGATAGGAGCAGGGTTTGATCTTCCAACCATTCTGACAGCATATTTCTTTCTGTCAATCTCATCCAACATTTTATCAGCAGAGGTCTTTGCTCCCCCTTTCTTTTTCAACTTGCTGCCCTTTTTATTTGCACAAATCTCTTGTTGAAGATCAGATTCTTCAACATCTTGAAGGAGTTTAGACAGCCTAAAGTCTTCATCTTCTTGCTTTCTTTTTAAGAAGATTTCTCTTTCTTTTTGAATGGCTTCATCTCCACTCAGCTTCAATAGATAAGCTCGATCAGAATCAGCTTGTTCTTTCAGCTTTCTCTTTCTTTCTTCTTCTTCTTCTTCATCTAGCTCAGCTTGAAATTTTAAAAGCATCTCCCTCTCATGCTTCTGTCTCTCTTTAATTTTTCTTAGTATTCGCTGATGTTCAGTTTCTTCATGATGAGAACTTTCTGAAGTTACAACTGATGACAAAAGATGAGCAGGAACAGAAGAATCTGACTCTGTGATCTCAGATTGAGAGTGATGATGAGTTGTAGTAGTTGTTGCTTCTGTTGGAGTGGTGATAGTGGGAATTGAGATGGTGATCTGTGTAGTTGCTTTTGTGGTTGTGGTAATTGGTGCAGTTGTTGTTGCTAGAAGTGGGGTTGATGATTGTGTTGTTGATGTTGTCTGGATTGTTGCTGATGGAATGATTTCTGTTGCTGGGGATGCCTCAGATATGACAGTGTGTATAAGGTTGCTGAATGATAGTTTTGAGATTGTGCATGGCGGCTGCTATTTCTTCTTCAGAGAAGTTTATCTTTTTAGAAGAAATGAACTCTGATGTGGGAGACTCGCTGGTCCTTTTTCTTTTTATTAAAATAGAAGAGATTGGTAGCAGATCTTCCATTTGATCATCAGAGACTACTGGTTGCTGTTCTTCCATCTGATTAGCAATATCTTCTTCTTTCTTATCATTAGCACCAGCATCAGTACCTTTTTCACTTGTCCCATCATTCTTGTCTTCTTTATCAGCACTATCTTGTATATCAGCAACATCATTTTTCTTTTCATCACTTCCATTATTACCATCATTGTCATCATCATCATCATCATTATCATCTTCTTCATCCATATTGACAACATCATCTTCTTGTTGTCTATTCATCCATTCCCACCTCATCAGCTCAAAGCTTGCTGACTCCCCCATAACTCATGCATTCTCATCAGCAGCCCACTCTTTGACTAGATAGTCACACCTCCTTTGTTCATCAGGATGAAACTCAGGGAAAACACCCGTCTCTCTTTCCTTAGCATCATCATCTTCATTCTCCCCCTCAGCCTCAGAAACGAATTGAATGATCTCCTCAAGTCTAATGCAGATTTTCTGATGATCTTCATGCATAGTTTCTAGACCAGCGATGGTTTCTTGATGGTTGGAGATAATTTGTGGAAGCTCGCTGATAATTTTATCAGCATGAGTGATATAATCCACAACAGAAGATGCCATTGTTTTTTGTTTTTCATTGAGAGAGATTATTGCATCTTCATGAGTTTTGAGGCTGATTCTGGTGAATGATGCGAGATCAGTAAGAGACTTTGCATGAGTTTCCAGAAGTCGATAGTGATCTATTTCAGCATTTGCAATAAGAGAGACCTTTTCTTTGATAGAATCACTCCAATCTGGAATGGATTCATAAGCTGTTGCAAGAGAGTGAACCTTATTAGTGAGATCAGTGAGTTTGCCAGTCAAAATCTCTCTGTCTTCAGTAAGCATCCGAATTTGTTGCTGTGAAGCAGCAATGTACTCAAGCAGCAATTTGTCTGTTGATGATGTGGTGGAAGTTGATGCTTTGTTGGTTGGTGATTTTTGAGTTGTATGGGAGATTGGTGGAATTGTTTGTGATTTAGATTGAATGTCAACATCTGGTTGAGATGGTTGAACATCAGCATGTTGAGCAATGTTATCACTAGAAATAGACATTTCATCTAATTCCTGAATTGGTGAGGTTATGAAATCAGCATGTGGTATAGTGGAGAAGGGTAAAGATGAAATATCAGTATCATCTGGTTGCTGATTCACCTTTGGAAGTGAAAGATCATAAGATCCATGTTGCTGATCTTTTTCAGAAGAAGATGAAGAAGTACCCATTGGTTGGGCTTCCTCAACATCATCAGCTTGTGTTTTAGCTGATGGATCATTGGAAACAGAAAGGTGTTATGTATCTCTCCCTGTGACTGGGGAGGGACATTGTCGGTCAGTGCAGTGAAAGATGAGAGTTGGCCCGGGTCTGTAGCCAGTGATGTGTCATCAGTAATGAGTGTGTTAACACCCGCTGATGACACTAACCCTTTGACTGAAACATCATCCTTTTGTGAGAATGATGAGTGGCTGATGGGTTGACTCGATGGATGGGTGTGGGTTGCACCCGAATCACTGCTAACAATGGGTTGAGCCATTGTAGCTGTCTGTAGGCTTCACTTTATAGAGTCACTGGACTTTTGTGAGTCCAGTGAAGCAGTTTTAGGCATAGGTTGATCAAGAGTGCCCGCAGGGACTGAACGTTCAGTTGCTGCTTCACTCTTGGCGTCCTTAGACGTCTTTTTCTGACTCTGTCCCTGATCCTTTGATGTCAGGGACTTTAACTTGATTTTCTTAGGAGCAGTTGGTGGTTTTTGCTTTGGTGGTTGATCAGCAATGGTCACTGGAGGTGTGATCAGTGACGTGATCGATGGGGGGCAGAACCAGATGGATGTATAGCTTGTAAAGGCTGGGGTGCAAGTATCCCTTTTGGTTTCATAAAATCAGGGAGAAGCACAGTTGCAGTTTTACTAAAAATTTGACTTCCTATCAGAGTAGGTTCAAAACCTCTAAATGAAATCCTGTCATAGGATTTAAATTGATCTTTAAAAATAAGTGAAAGGAACCTAGGATAGGAAACAAATTTTGCTCTGGTAGATTCACAGATTCTAGAAACAATATCATCAAAAATCACACTTGCATAGTCAACTTTTAAGGAGTTGACCAGTGACCAGCTTAACTGTGCTTCTAGGGAGTTGACCAGTGACCAGCATAACTCCCTGTTTTTGTGCCCAAAGATTGAATAAAGTTTGAAAATAGGGCATTCCATACACCATCCATTTTAGATTTATGAACAGTAGAGTACTTACGATTTCCATTGCTATCCATAGTGTATTTGCAGTGAATCCCAGTGAGATTCACTATGCCTCCTTTGGCATCTTCTTTGTCAGGCAGTGGGTCGTAAGTATCATGCTCAGGGAGTTGTAAAATAGTACGGATGGTGTGTGCAGAAATAATTATTTCTTGACCTCCGTTATCGATAAAACCTTTAAGTTGAGAGGTACTATTAACGATTGAGTGAGTACAGGTATACCAAAACTCACTCAACCATTCTGGATTCATCTTTTCAGGGGACAATGTGAGAGCAGGAAGAATAAAACGATTTTTTAGAAAAGTGATAATCTCTGCGTACTCTATTTTAGGGCATGAAAGATTACCCAAATAATTTGTTTTGGAACTGTAATGATATCATCTTCACCGACTGCAGGAGCTCGAAGAGCTTTGATATCTGCAGTGGCAGTGTATGAGTTAAGAAAATATTTTGATTTAGCCATTATAGAACCTTTGAAAATCGTAGATTAAACGTTTATTTTAGGGTTTTGAAAAGCCAAAGGATTTTTGAAAATTAGTAAAGTGTAAAAGTTTACAAGTTGCTGATTTGTAGGTTTAAATAGTACACTTTACTAATGATCGTGTGGCTAAGATGAAAACAACGTGGGCAGTCGTGGTGGAAGATGTAGAGGTGGAGAGGGTTATGATGGTTGTGCGTGGTGGCATTAATGGTGATGGGAGTGGTGTGCCGGAAAAAGTACGCTGACGTAGGAAAGAGAGTGTCAGAAGCGCTCGATTTTTCCGATATACCATAAAACATTTAATTTTGAAATCCGTTAAGTTAAATACACAAAGTACTAAATATAACGAATGTTTTGTTGATAGAAAATCACCATTAAATGATATCTTCAGTGAGTTTGAAAGTTACTGAAGATACATAATCAATTTTCTTGATTTACGACAAAGGAAAATAGTTAAGAATAATAACATTGTTTCTTTATTTAGGCAAGGATGTAATCTCGCTGGTTTAAACACAACTTAGAATACTGAATAAACCATAGAGATGTGATCATTTTATAACTAAAGAAAAAAGATTATTATTCTTGAAAAAGTCATAATTTTTTATTTTTTTTTTAAATCATGAGTAGAGATTATGTTGTATATAAGTTGTATAACATATCATTAGATTGCTTCGTCATTGATTAAGTTACAACTTAGAATACTAACAAAATCAGCTGAGAAGAAATTAAGTCACTGATATAAAACAGTATGACATCATAATAAATACTCATGAGACAAAATGAACTATATGATTAGTCCAATTGATGAACCCATCCAGAGATAGGTTCATAGTGACCAAGCGCTGGTTTTGGCTTCCACTTATTTGAATAAACCGTGTCTGAATGTTCACTGATGGTGTTTTGTTTTTCAAAAGGTAAAACAGAACATTCAGATGACACATGTTGCCTGTTGCCACATTTATAACACTTTTTGTTCAAAGAGCCGGTCTTTTTGGCTTTCTTCTTTTTAAGTTGCTGATCTGACACAATCACACAACTTTTCTTGCTGATTGTTACTTCTTGCATCTTTGACTTTAGGTCACTGATAGAAGTTGTCTCAGTGACAGATACAGTGTCCGAGAAGTTGCTGATGATTGTTTGATTATCAGCGATGGTTTTGATGAGATGAGACGTTACTGATGATTTGACAGTTTTCAAAATATTTATCTCATCATTATCATTTAAGACATCAGTATCTTCAGTGACCAACTTGCTTTTAGTAAAATAGTTTGGTCGTGGCTCACTGAAGATGGAGATGGGTTCAAATACAGCTTCTGAAAAATTACCATTGGGATCAAAAACAGGGTCAACCATTGTTGAATCAGCGAGGGATGCAGCATATTCATAATCTCCTCCCAAAATAGCTTTGACTTGTTTTGGAATTTGATTATTCACACAGTGATTGACTTTATCATTTGACTTACACCAAAATTCTATGACCTTTTTAAGCTGTTGAAATTGTGTTTCAAACTTAACTTTTTCTTGAATACACACTTGATTAGCATGAATTTGTGCATCAAGATCAAGTTTTAATTTCTTCAACTTTGACTCATTTTCATTTTGATCATTAAGTTTGGATTGTAAGTCACAAATTTTACGTTTCTGCCCTCTTTGAATATCATGAGCATTTGATAAGTCAACTATCAAAGACTCAAAGACTTTATCCTATTCAGCAGCTGTATATGTTTTAAAACAATGTACCTTGTAAAGAGTTTCAGGATCCCATTCAGATGCTGAACATTTAGGAGTGACTTCGTTGATTTTTCCAAGAAGTTCAGTGTCATTTGCCATCAGACAGTACTCCTTATCTAAACAAATCATTGCTTCTTCTTCATCAGATGATGAGGAATCAGAATTACTGAATGAACCTTCTTCAGCAACAAAACCTTTTCCTTTCTTCTTCCCAGATTTAGCCAATGCCTTCAATTTCTTGTATTTTGCCTTGTACTTGTTGTACTTGTCATTTCTGACATCTGGCATGGGTTCAGGGACTTGATTCACTGACTTTGATCTGCATTCAGCTGCAAAATGACCGATTTTGCCACACTTGTAGCATTCTCCTTTAGATTGAAATTTATTAGATGATGGAGCACCAGCAAATCGTTTTGATCTGGTGTTCCTTCTGAAATTAGCAACCATCATGGCCATATCCTTCCCAAGCTTCTCCAATCCTTCATCATACTCATATTCTGACTCTTCTTCATTCTGACCACCTTCTTTTTCAGCTATCAGTGACTTCGAGCTTTTCTTAGACACTTTTGACTTCTGTCTCTGATCGATTTCATCAAGCTCTGCTACAAGGGCATTGGATATCTTCTAACTTCCAAGAGTAGCACGAATATGCTCACTCTGATCAGCTTGTTTTTCAGACTGTTCCCAATTGAGCAAAATACCATAGACCTGAGTTAAATTCAGAATTGAATAATCATTTCTCTGTCTGGTACACGTTGCAATGGTTCCCCAGATTTTCCTTGGCAGCAACTCAAGAAACTTTTCAACAACAAATCTCTGTTCCTTGCCTATACCAGCCTTCTCCATTTTGTTCATCAGTGACTGGTATCTGGTGTAAGTGGAAGACAGAGATTCATTTGGTTCCATTGCGAACAGCTCATACTGGTGAGTGAGATTGACTTCCCTGCAGCGAATAATATCAGGAGTTCCAATATATATATTCCTAAGGGTATCCCACATATCTTTAGCAGTTCTACAAAGCCTAATTGATTCGAACACTTCATCAGGAAGTGCCATGCCTATGTAGATTTTAGCTTGTTTATCAAGTCTAACCAATCGCCTATCCTCATCAGTCCATTGTTCCTCTCTTTTAGGTAAAACCATTTCTGGTATAGCTGGAGTAGTAGCTGTTGCAATTACAGCAGGAACAATAGTAGTTGGGATATGGGGACCATTGGTTATGATATTACAAAGACGGTCATCAACTAAGTCCAAAAACATCATCATCCGGGACATCCAAGTTTCAATCCTTGAAGGATCAAAAGCTGGAGGTTTGGTTGTAGAACCATTTCCCTTTTGATAATCAGAGTCAACACAGCTGTACTTTACTGATTCCATAGCGGACCTGGTTAATTGAATTTAAACCAACTCTGCTCTGATACCAATTGAGAGTCCCGTAATCACTATTAGTTAGTGATTTGGAATCACAAAGTGTAAAGTTTAATTGTAGAGGGGGGGGGGGGGGTTGAATACAATTTAAAACAATTTCAGATTTTACCAAGTGTTTCAGATTGTTTTAAATTGATTATCTATAACAGAGTATGACGGTATTGAAATAACAGATTAAAGATATAACAGAATCAAAGAACGACAAGTAATAGTAGCTGAAAGTGAATTGTATTGATTAAATTCACAAAGTGTTGAATGCGGAATGGATTAACCAAAGTTAATCCAATTCAAACACTTAGCTAAATTATTACAATGAAGAGAATTAACTACAGTGGACATACACGCTGATAGTTAACCTCGCTGAGTCTTAATACACGCCTAGACAAACTAGTTCTCTGACAAACAGAAGAACGGTGCATATGACGACTAACCTCAATAGTACAAAACACTGAACTATTTATACTACAAGAGTTCCTAAAATATCGCCTACAAAATAGGATCTTGGAAGGACACGTGTTGCTGCTTGATTGGTCCTGATCTATGATAAACCGACATTCTGCGGGTCCCAATTCTGTTACCGCAAATATCTCGTTACCTTAAAACCAATCACTTGCTGCCACGTAATCTTTCGGGCATACTTCGAACTGGAACACCAGTACTTTTTAGTACTGAATGATTGAGAGGCTTTATTGAATAGTCACTGAAGATGCATGATGGATGCCAAGAGGTCGGTTGCGATTTCACTCGCGTCGTTGCGGACCTTCCTCCGGGCACGGCCACCAGAGGTTTTAAAATTTGTTTTGCTGGGCCTAAGTATACTAAAGCTATGGGTGAGTACAGCGATAGGTATGACCTAGGGTCGTTCTTCAAACTACAACGGGCATGGGATCTAGGACTTCAGTTATCTATGTGAATTTAGCTGTGGTTTAAAAGAGATTTTTGGTTTGTTTTGGTTTTAACTAACTACTAATTATCTAAAATTAAATTAAAATAAAGTAAAGTGGAGGGGAGGTGGCAACGAGAACTTATAGGTGAAGCGAGTGTTTACTATGATAATTACTTATGCTATTTAGGGGTAGTTAATGGGATAAAGCCTTAGTTAAGATGACATCTATATTTCCTAATGAGCCATAACTCCTAGCCTATTATCTATCTAACGTAGAGTTGTCCGCAATCAGATGAATAACATGTCACGTGGATAACAGTTATGGAATGTAAACTACACCGGAAGTTGTCCCAAATGTAGCAACCAATTTAACCAACAACCATCCTCGAGTCTTGTTCCCCAATCTCGGACATTTGAGATATCCGAATCATGGCATGAATTGTTGAATAAACAAAAACATGAATAGGGGTTTCCTACCGGAACAAGTTGGGATGATCTGGTCTAACGGTTGATTAAATTGTTCATCATTATTTCATATAAATCATTTTAACTATTCTATGCATGTTAAACTGGTGTATGCAATTGATAAATATTCGAAAACCTAATCATGTAACTAATCAGCATAACAGATACTAGCATGCAAACCCTAAGCAACAATCAAACAAGAACATGCAGTAAGGCAGCATAGCAGGGATCAATTATGCAGAGTGACGGGGTACATGGTTAAGTCACAAGTGTCCCGAAAGTTCTCTCAAAGACACTCGTTAAATGACTTGAATCTAATCTATCTCTAATCCTATGCTCCGTGTCTCCCTCCGGTGATATTTCAACCAGGAGAACACCGGCCATGTCGAGTTCAACGATCATCATACACAGAATAATTAGCGGCATACAACTAGCAATTGGTCAAGCCTAGAAGGATGTTACTAACCACAGCATAAGTTGGATAGATAAACATTTGAGATTCAATTCATAGATTCAAATATATTTCAACAGCATACGGACAGAGTAACAGCATGATTTAAGTATAACTACCCTAGCATGGCAACTATCATAGCAAACACAGATTTGTCTAGCTAAGCATGGAAATAATCCTAGCAAGTAATTCTAAACAAGCATAGCAACAGCACAACATTATTTAAAATAACAAGATAGAGATTATAATAAAACCTGACAAAGCGTTATTACAAATCGTGCGACACCGCAGTCTCGGAGCACCTCCGTTACAAGTAAGCTACTAATCTACTAGCTTAACTAACCTAATTAACTAACTAACTATTTTAGAGAGAGAGTAGTGAGAGAAAGAAAGAAAGAATGAGAAAACATGATGTGAAAATGATGAAATGAGGCTTCTATATATAGAGATCGCACAACCGTATCCGTAGACCGTATCCAAATCTTCAAATGCACAACCGTATCGCAAACCCGAATAAAAACCTGATTTTTATCGCCCAAACGCACGATACGGTTGAGCTAGGGCAAATACGGGAGAACTGGAGTGTATACGGTTGAGCATAGGGTGAATACGGGAGAACACAGACCGTATACGGTTGTGCTAGGCCGTATACGGTCTAGCTAGGCCGTATACGGTCTGTGCTAGGCCGTATACGGTCTAGTTTGGCCATATACGATCTAGCTCTCCCGTATCTTGATTCTTCGGTTCTTCGTTTCTTCGTTCGGGCGTAACTTCTTCGTCGTTTATCCGTTTTTAGTGATTCTCGCGCTCACGGTTTCGTAATTTCCTAACGGAGAAAATGACATAAGTTAGAGGTCATAATTCCAAGTATAGCTTAATTTGTGCTTAAATGCGTGAACGGAAGATTCGTTAACCGTTTGTGCTCTATTTTACTCGTTTTTAGGTCTTTTTGGTTGAATCTTGAAACATCGTCTATGTTTTAGCCCTAATGATGAAATGTGACATTTAAGTTCATATTTAAGTGTTTTCATTAATAATTGGGCTAAAATGGTGAGATAATGGCACACAAAAACATGACTTTTTGCGTGTTATCAAATATCCCACACTTAGACAATTGCTTGTCCTCAAGCAAACTTCCCTTCTTACCTGCCAAAAATTTTCCATGCAAAAAGATTTTTGATTCTGACCCAAAAAGAAGAATTCACACAGATTGAAAACAAGTATTCGCCTGTTAGATAAATAAGAGGTGTTCATATGAAGTATCTAAAGGTTTTCAAGATGATTCTCTTAGGCAAACTTTCAATTCTCGAATTTGTGGAATATACACGACTGGGCGATCTCACTGGTGGTCACTCAATTCACTCAAAGTGTATCGGGGTTCCTATTATCCTAAGCCAAATGAAAAATCGCTCAAATACCAGACGTGCAGCACTCGTCGTCATAGGCTTGCCTGAGGATCAGATCTTCATCACTTAGACAGGAACGGTACTGATTATCCCAGGACATTCAAATGGGTTGTAGTGTTTGGTGTGGGTTTTTAAGGGGTATGGATAGATTGGGGGTATCTAGGTTTTAAGGGTGTTTACTTATCTTGGGACTTCTAAATTTTCGAGAAAAACTCTATCTAGATATCCTTTTTAATGAAAACGGAAACGGATAACACTTTTAGGGGATAAGATAGCTATTTTGACTTTTATCCTTTGAAAACACATGGAATGATATTTCTTTGAAGAATCGAGTTTTCGAGAGAGTAAAAGTACTTAGCTTTATTTCAGCTATTTTTCTTTCTTTTTTTTTTTTTATTTCTATTTTTGGGCTTAGATTTTTCTTTTGCCAAGAAATTTCTAAGGGATTTTCTTTTATTTCCCTTCTTGAGATCCCTTCTTATTTTCATTTTTTTTTCAATCCTTTGATGATTTCTGAGTTTACTTTGGTGCCAATTTTTCGCACCACATGACTCTCGATTCTTTAGTATAGATCAATAAAACGCACACGAGAAGTTTTAGTAAACATTATTTGTGATTTTTGGAGTGAAAGCAAAAAGGAATAACTAAATATCGTTTTTCAAAAAGATTTAAAAATTCTAAGATAAGTTTTTGGTAGGTAAGGGAATAAATGGGTTTAATAATATGGGTTGAAAGAAATGAAAAGGCTAAGGCTCAACAGGGTTTTCTAAGCGGATCATCAACACTAAAATTGAGTGTTGGAAGGGTTTTGGGCTTGAAAAGATATGTGAAAAGGGGTTTAAATCCTAAGGAATGTCAAGGTCCTCTAATCGTACCTATGTCACGTATGACACCTGTCAATGTGATCTCGAAATGTATACCTGGGGCAAGTTCTAATTCAGAAATGCGTGCACCGGTCACACACAACAAACGAACAGTGAAGCATTTAAAATGAATGCTTATAAGGCTCAAATTCCTCACTGCAAAAGAATGGGTTATATGTGTCCAGTCGTGCGATGCCCCTCTTAGATTCTCATCTTAAATTGTTTAGAATCCGACATGATTTCGACCTCATATTTACCAACTTTTGACATACTTGTAAAAAAAATCTGTACTTCATCTTACTTTATGACTCAGAAAAGTTTAAAATTTTTGAAAATTTTGGCAAAATAAGGGTTGAAAATTTATTTAGAGGACTAGCATGTTTCTAGATCAACTTAAACGGATATTTTGACAGACGAGAGATATACCGCTATCCCACACTTAGAAATAAACATTGTCCCCAATGTTTCTACACTAAGTAGGGAGAAAATCCCACACTTAGGGTTTTAGTTTAGGAAAAATGTGAATTTAGAAGTTATAAGCGAGGGGATCCCACACTTTGAGATTTAAGTGGTCAATAGGCATATCGAAGTTATATTAAAATAGGAAGAACGGGTTTAGGAAAGATACTTCCCTACGGACAGTGGGCACTGGATATCTGACCAGATTCGTGTAGGGTTGGTGTAAATTATTTGCTGGATTGTGAGGACCAGACTCTTTTCAAAGCTCATCCAATTCCTACGAAGATAAGGTCTGCAATATCATAAAATACCATCATAATCATCAGTTCAACAACACAACAGTTCTAATGATAAATAAAGATAACTAAAGATAAAATAAACTAGAGATCGTCTAGTAAATCATCCATGTCTGGATCAAATGCCGCAAGTGCTTCAGGATCAGGATCTGAAGTGAGTGATAAGGCAGCAGTGCGATCAGACATCATGGATGCATCAGCGGGAATCCGAGGTGTCCTAGAAGGAGCAACAGCAGTGGGAGGAACAGTCTGTGTTGGGGCAGCTGGGAAGAAGGATCAAGGTAGGAGAGCTGGCCCAGGACCCTGACCAAGCTGATACGGCAGGTCGGCGAGTCTTGGTAGTCCCATCACCTCTCTGATTTCAGACTGAGAGCTACGCTGAATCGAAAGCTCACTGAGCATCGCCCAAATCACCCTTGGGTCTGAGGGGGTAACTCCAAAGTCAAAAAGTGGGGCTGATACAGGAGCAGTCGGAGCATGCTCATCAGTAGTGGTGGTCGTCTTCTTTCTTTTTCCTCTGCGGGTTCTCTTCCTCTGTTGTTTCTGAGTAGCTTGTCCTGAAGTCTCGGCTGAAGCGTCCATCCTGAAACATAAAGATAAACAGGTAATGCTATAGTTTTAAATGGGTATACAAATGCAAAATAATCAGATGACTTCAAGAAATGTTTGTTTTAAATGTTAAAGCTTTGTGAGGTCATCTGTTCATTCACATTTGTATACTATGAATAAAACTTATCTGATGTATATGTAGGAGTGTGGCATCATCAGATATTTGGGTTATCCTGCATCATTAGTTTAGGGATGATAATACTAAAGCAAAAATAACTAAGAAATAAAATAAAATAAAATAAGATAAGCAATGGGGTGCCTCCCAAGAGCGCTTGTTTAGAGAGTCTCTAGCTTGACTCTTTGTACCTAATAGTCGGCTCAAGGTGGTTCAAAGATATAGACTTCCTCACCAGAGGGGAAATCTTCGATGTAGTGCTTTAAGCGATGGCCATTGACTTTAAAATTACCGTCCGGGGCTTCTAGTTCAACCGCTCCGAAGGTATAGACTTTTGATACAACAAATGGTCCGCTCCACCTTGATCTGAATTTGCCAGAGAATTTCTTGAAGCGCGAATTGAAGAGAAGAACTTTGTCTCCGGGCTTGAACTTAGAATATTTGAGTTTAGCGTCGTGAGTATTCTTTGTTCGTTCTTTGAAGTGCAGAGAGCTATCGTATGCTTGGTCTCTTAATTCGGCTAGTTCATTTAGTTGCATTTTCCGATGTGATCCAATTGTAGAAGGGTCTAAATTACACTCTCTCAGCGCCCAGTGAGCTTTATACTCCAACTCTATCAGCAGATGACACGCTTTTCCGTAGACTAGTCTGTAGGGTGTGGTTCCTAGTGGTGATTTATATGCTGTTCTGAACGCCCACAGAGCATCGTCTAATTTTTCAGCCCATCTTTCCCTATGATTAATCACGGTTCGTTCTAAAATTCTCTTGAGCGCTCGATTCGTCACTTCAGCTTGCCCATTCGTCTGCGGGTGGTAAGCCGTAGAGGTCTTATGGGTGACACCATAATATTGTAATGTCCTCATAAACTGAGCATTACAGAAGTGCGTGCCCCGATCACTAATGATCGCTTTTGGAGTACCGAAACGTGAGAAGAGCTGCTTTAAGAATTTCACCACTACTCGGGAATCATTTGTAGGAAATGCTTGAGCTTCGGCCCATCTGGAGACGTAGTCGACAGCAACCAGAATATACTCTTTCCCATATGATTTTGGGAATGGTCCCATAAAATCCAACCCCCATATATCAAAGATCTCGTAGGCCTGGATGTTAGTAAGTGGCATTTCACTCCTCCGTGAGATACTTCCAAACCTTTGGCAAGCATCACAACGTTTTACCAAGTCGTGAGCGTCTCTGAATATAGATGGCCAATAGAATCCGGAATCGTATACCTTCCTTGCGGTCATATTTGCTCCATGATGTCCTCCAGTTGGTCCGTGATGACTTTGGTGAAGAATGTTCCTTGCCTCCCTCTCGTCTGCGCATCTTCTGATGATTTGGTCCGGGCATACTTTGAATAAGTATGGATCGTCCCAATAGTAGTTCTTTACATCTCTAAAGAATTTGCGTTTTCTAGAGGTGGGCATTCCTTTTGGCACAATTCCTCCAACCAGATAATTTGCGTAGTCAGCATACCAAGGGTTGTACGCGAATTGAGATCCCTTTTGGTATCCTCCGATGTTCATGAGTTGTTCTTCAGGAAACTGGTCTTGAATCTCTCTCTCATCAAGCTTCTCCATCGACAGATTTTCCAATCGACTAAGATGATCTGCTGCGACATTCTCGGCTCCCTTTTTATCCTTGATTTCTATGTCAAATTCTTGGAGGAGGAGAATCCATCTAAGCAGTCTTGGTTTAGCGTCTTGCTTTTTGAAGAGATACTTTAAGGCTGAGTGATCTGTATAGACAATAGTTTTGGACAATATTAAATAAGAACGAAATTTATCAAAAGCGAATACTACCGCAAGAAGCTCTTTCTCTGTTGTGGTGTAATTCTCTTGTGCATCAGTGAGTGTCTTGCTGGCGTAGTAGATTGGCTGAAACTGCTTCTCCTTCCTTTGCCCTAAGACAGCTCCAACAGCGAAGTCACTAGCATCGCACATGATCTCAAACGGAAGACTCCAATCGGGGGCGACCATGATCGGTGCATTCGTGAGCTGATCCTTCAAAATGTTGAAAGCTTTAAGACAGTCATCTGAAAAGACAAACGGAGTATCCTTCTCGAGAAGGTGTGTCATAGGTCGAGAGATCTTAGAGAAATCCTTAATAAAGCGACGGTAGAATCCGGCGTGACCTAGAAAACTGCGAATGGCTTTAACAGAAGTAGGTGGCGGAAGTTTGGCAATAGTCTCAACTTTGGCTTTGTCAACTTCGATTCCAGATTTTGATATTCGATGTCCAAGAACTATTCCTTCTTTCACCATAAAGTGGCACTTTTCCCAGTTTAAGACAAGATTTGATTCTTCGCATCGGGCTAGCATCCTTTCAAGGTTGGAAAGACAAGATGTGAAGGAATCACCGAAGACTGAGAAGTCATCCATGAATACCTCCATACACTGTTCAATCATGTCATGGAATATTGCCACCATACACCTTTGAAATGTTGCAGGCGCATTGCATAAGCCGAATGGCATGCGGCGGTAGGCAAATGTACCATATGGACATGTGAATGTCGTCTTTTCTTGGTCCTTTGGATCGAGAGGAATCTGAAAATAGCCGGAGAAACCATCGAGGAAGCAGTAATATTCATTCCCAGATAATCTTTCCAACATTTGATCGATGAACGGCAGAGGGAAGTGATCTTTCCGGGTGGCTTCATTTAATTTCCTGTAGTCGATACATACCCTCCAGCCGGTGACGGTTCGTGTAGGAATTAGTTCATTATTTTCGTTAGCGATAACCGTCATTCCTCCTTTCTTTGGGACAACCTGAACTGGGCTGACCCATGGGGAATCTGAGATAGGATAGATCAAGCCAGCATCCAAGAGTTTGATAACCTCTTTCTTGACCACGTCTTGAATCTTCGGGTTTACTCTCCTCTGTCTTTGTATGGAAGGTTTGAAGTCGTTTTCCATGAGTATCTTGTGCGTGCAGTAATTTGGACTGATCCCTTGTATATCAGAGATCTTCCATGCAATCGCCTTCTTGTGTGACTTCAAGACCTGGATAAGTCTTGCTTTCTCTTTGGGTGAAAGACCTTTGGCAATTATGACGGGTAGATGTGAGGTTCCTTCGAGAAAAGCATATTCCAAGTGAGAGGGTAATTCCTTCAGCTCCAATTCTGGCGGTTCTTCGATAGAGGGTTTCATTCGAGTGATCTCGTCTCTTTGTAATTCGTCATACTCCTTTTGGAACTCTGATTCTTCTGGAGATGAATCGGCTGTAGTGGCTGATGCTATTTCTACTAGTTCTGTCTCATTGGAAAGCGTGTTCTTCTTTAACTCGTATTTGCAGGTAGATGATGAAGAAGTTGCATTATCCTCAGTGATGATGACATCGTTGTTGTCGGTGAGTGTGAACTTCTGAAATTGAGCTTTAGAAGAAGTACTTATGGTGATTTCTGGATTTGATTTTTCACAACCTTCAGATAGTTGTGGCAAAGTACCGGAATCCATCTCCTCGAAAGATTTGAGAATCTCAGCTACAGACGGAGACGATTCGGGTATCGGAAAAAACTGATTTCTTCTTAAAAGTGGGATAGGGATGCCTTCGCCTAAAGGAACAGCAACAACGGAGTTGTTCGTGGGAGAGTAGTTAGGCGGTGCTAAAGGATTCTTCATTTCAGGTAAGGGAAATAGCAGCTCTCCAGAAGGTGCTGGTTGGTCAGAGATAGCTGAGCAGAGTCCGATGTCGTCCGGGCAAAGTCTTCTTTTGGTGATGACAGTGCTGGAGAAGGGTTCGTTACTGCTGATTGCTAGAATCTCTTCCAAATGCTCGTCATATATTTCCTGCATGGCATCCACAAGACCAAGATCTTCTCCCATAGGATGCTTCATCAACTTATCGATATTAAAGGTGACTTCCTCCGCTCCGACCCTCAGTTTTAAAGATTTTTCGTTTACATCTATCACAGCCTTGGCAGTGTTTAGGAAAGGTCTACCAAGGATGAGGGGAACGTGGGCATCTTCCTCGATATCCATAATGACGAAGTCAACTGGGAAGATAAATTTACCGACTCGGACCATTATATCTTCAGCAATTCCTCGGGGGAGTTTAACTGATCTATCAGCTAATTGGATGGTCATTCGAGTGGGTAGCAGTTCACCTAATCCTAGTTTCTTATAGAGAGAGTAAGGCATAAGATTGACACTAGCACCTAGGTCAGCTAAGGCGTTACTAACTTGGACGTTTTGAAGAAAACAGGGAATAGAGAAACGGCCAGTATCTCCTAGTTTAGGTGGAAGGCCATGTAACATGATTGCTGAGCATTCAGCATCTAAGGGTAAACTAACTATTTGTCTTAATTTTTCTTTATTTGAAATGAGTTCTTTGAAAAACTTAGCACAACTAGGCATCTCTACTAAAGCGTCTAATAGTCTAACGTTTAAGTGCAAGCT
Organism: Helichrysum umbraculigerum; assembly: GCA_949592205.1. Taxonomy (NCBI): domain Eukaryota; kingdom Viridiplantae; phylum Streptophyta; class Magnoliopsida; order Asterales; family Asteraceae; genus Helichrysum; species Helichrysum umbraculigerum. The sequence goes on along the minus strand of CATIUR010000001.1, from coordinate 55,038,807 downwards.
TTTAAACATTTCCAGATATTTCCCAAATTGTGCTTCCTGCCTCTCTTTCTTAAGCCTACCAGGGAAGGGTATCCTAGTTCGTGGAATGATTTCTGTGGCTTTAGGTGATACTAGATCTGGTGCATTGACAGGGGTGTCACTAGGCACTGGATCAGTGGTCGATTCAGAGATAGGAAGTTGATTTGAAGAATTATCTGAGGACTTCTCATTTCTGGTTTCTTTACCTCCTCTAGTGATGACCATGATTCCTCCTTGGTTCTCAACTTTTAAAAATAGTTGTTTAAGACTAATTTCCAGGTTTTTGATCAAATCTTCTGATATTCTAAGTAAAGCATCAATTTTATCTTGAAAATCTATTACTTGTTTGTTTATGTTCATTTGTTCAACCATGAAATTAGTTAAAGTTTCATTATAGTGTTGTTGAGAATTCATGGGGGAAACTGGCATATTAGAGGATAAAGGTTGCAGAAACTGAGTAGGTGGGTTATTGGTCGGCCGCTGAATGAAAGGTTTAGAATGAAAGTTCGATTCAGGGTTTTTAACAGTAGTGACAAGAATTTCTTCCGTACCTTTTTGAGGTTGAGGTGTAGAAGATTGAAGATCCTTGAAGACTCTGGAGAGATTGTCCACTTGAGTTTGCAGAGCTTCCAAGGATAGGCTTGAAGTACTAGTTACTTCCTTAGCCGGTTCACCAAACTCCCAGTCATGTTGATGCATTGCTATCGTCTCAACTAGCTCCCAGGCTTCTTCAGAAGTGTGTGACATGAAATTTCCTTGAGAAGCAGCATCGAGGGTTGACTTGTGCTGAGGAGTCAGACCATTGTAGAATATGCAGATTAGGTTCGTCTTACCCATTTGATGATTCGGACATCTGTTAAGCATCTTCTTAAATCGTTCCCATGCTAGATATAATGATTCATTGGTTTCTTGTCGGAAACTAATGATGTCATCCTTGAGCTTGGTTTGCTTGGAAGGAGGGAAAAACTTAGTCATAAACTTAGTAGCCAACTCTTCCCAAGTATGAATCGAATTGGGTTCGAGTTCATCAAACCAGGTTCGAGCACGCGAAGACAAAGAATAGGGAAAAAGATTTAGTCGGGAGACTTCTCTTGCAATCCCTAATTGCTCACAGGAATCAGAAAGATTGATGAATCTATCCAAATGTGAATTTGGATCATCGAGCGGAAAACCGTGAAATTGGCAGAAGGTTTTGAGTAACTTGATAATGCTAGGCTTAATTTCAAAGTTTTCGTTGGGCAGCACGATAGGTCCTCCTCTTCCCTCCAGTAATGGTGTGCAGGTCGAGGCGAGAGTAATACGATTCGTCATAGCTGAAGTTCGGGTTTGGTAGAAAAGAGAGTTTTGGAAAGGAAAGAACAGAAAAGGAACTTTCGGATGATGTTGATCTTCCGAAAGGATCGCTAAATAACAAAGACAACTAAATTCCTAAATCGGTCGTTGCAGTCCCCGGCAGCGGCGCCAAAAGACTTGATGGATGCCAAGAGGTCGGTTGCGATTTCACTCGCGTCGTTGCGGACCTTCCTCCGGGCACGGCCACCAGAGGTTTTAAAATTTGTTTTGCTGGGCCTAAGTATACTAAAGCTATGGGTGAGTACAGCGATAGGTATGACCTAGGGTCGTTCTTCAAACTACAACGGGCATGGGATCTAGGACTTCAGTTATCTATGTGGATTTAGCTGTGGTTTAAAAGAGATTTTTGGTTTGTTTTGGTTTTAACTAACTACTAATTATCTAAAATTAAATTAAAATAAAGTAAAGTGGAGGGGAGGTGGCAACGAGAACTTATAGGTGAAGCGAGTGTTTACTATGATAATTACTTATGCTATTTAGGGGTAGTTAATGGGATAAAGCCTTAGTTAAGATGACATCTATATTTCCTAATGAGCCATAACTCCTAGCCTATTATCTATCTAACGTAGAGTTGTCCGCAATCAGATGAATAACATGTCACGTGGATAACAGTTATGGAATGTAAACTACACCGGAAGTTGTCCCAAATGTAGCAACCAATTTAACCAACAACCATCCTCGAGTCTTGTTCCCCAATCTCGGACATTTGAGATATCCGAATCATGGCATGAATTGTTGAATAAACAAAAACATGAATAGGGGTTTCCTACCGGAACAAGTTGGGATGATCTGGTCTAACGGTTGATTAAATTGTTCATCATTATTTCATATAAATCATTTTAACTATTCTATGCATGTTAAACTGGTGTATGCAATTGATAAATATTCGAAAACCTAATCATGTAACTAATCAGCATAACAGATACTAGCATGCAAACCCTAAGCAACAATCAAACAAGAACATGCAGTAAGGCAGCAAAGCAGGGATCAATTATGCAGAGTGACAGGGTACATGGTTAAGTCACAAGTGTCCCGAAAGTTCTCTCAAAGACACTCGTTAAATGACTTGAATCTAATCTATCTCTAATCCTATGCTCCGTGTCTCCCTCCGGTGATATTTCAACCAGGAGAACACCGGCCATGTCGAGTTCAACGATCATCATACACAGAATAATTAGCGGCATACAACTAGCAATTGGTCAAGCCTAGAAGGATGTTACTAACCACAGCATAAGTTGGATAGATAAACATTTGAGATTCAATTCATAGATTCAAATATATTTCAACAGCATACGGACAGAGTAACATCATGATTTAAGTATAACTACCCTAGCATGGCAACTATCATAGCAAACACAGATTTGTCTAGCTAAGCATGGCAATAATCCTAGCAAGTAATTCTAAACAAGCATAGCAACAGCACAACATTATTTAAAATAACAAGATAGAGATTATAATAAAACCTGACAAAGCGTTATTACAAATCGTGCGACACCGCAGTCTCGGAGCACCTCCGTTACAAGTAAGCTACTAATCTACTAGCTTAACTAACCTAATTAACCAACTAACTATTTTAGAGAGAGAGTAGTGAGAGAAAGAAAGAAAGAATGAGAAAACATGATGTGAAAATGATGAAATGAGGCTTCTATATATAGAGATCGCACAACCGTATCCGTAGACCGTATCCAAATCTTCAAATGCACAACCGTATCGCAAACCCGAATAAAAACCTGATTTTTATCGCCCAAACGCACGATACGGTTGAGCTAGGGCAAATACGGGAGAACTGGAGTGTATACGGTTGAGCATAGGGTGAATACGGGAGAACACAGACCGTATACGGTTGTGCTAGGCCGTATACGGTCTAGCTAGGCCGTATACGGTCTGTGCTAGGCCGTATACGGTCTAGTTTGGCCGTATACGATCTAGCTCTCCCGTATCTTGATTCTTCGGTTCTTCGTTTCTTCGTTCGGGCGTAACTTCTTCGTCGTTTATCCGTTTTTAGTGATTCTCGCGCTCACGGTTTCGTAATTTCCTAATGGAGAAAATGACATAAGTTAGAGGTCATAATTCCAAGTATAGCTTAATTTGTGCTTAAATGCGTGAACGGAAGATTCGTTAACCGTTTGTGCTCTATTTTACTCGTTTTTAGGTCTTTTTGGTTGAATCTTGAAACATCGTCTATGTTTTAGCCCTAATGATGAAATGTGACATTTAAGTTCATATTTAAGTGTTTTCATTAATAATTGGGCTAAAATGGTGAGATAATGGCACACAAAAACATGACTTTTTGCGTGTTATCAATGCAGCAATCCTCCTCACTCACTGCGAGCTAACATGCTCTTGTAGAATGAATTGAACAAAAGTTCTTCAGTGACTAGCTGTTATTCTGGCAGTGACTTTTGCCTTTATTGATTTGAAGAAGTAATGCTCTCGCTGACGTATATCAGCGACACACCAAGTTGAGCTTTAAATCTTCCTTAGAATATCGAACAGAATGAATGATGATCAGCGAAACCTATCATTAGCAACAGCAGCTTCGATACAATCCATTTCTTCATTAAGTAGTGTATAGTTGAGTTGGTCAGCGACCAGTGACTTCATCATGGTCAGCGACCAGTGACTCAACAGATTTCATACCCTATTACAAACCGTTTATGAAATGCTATTAGACTTTTATACAAACCGACTATTATGAAACAACATTTTCATAAACATTTAAAAAGTCCATACGCCTTGGGTAAACACACACAGAAAGTCCCTACGTCTTGGGCACACGCACAGAAAGTCCCTACTTCTTGGGCATGCATTATAAAGTCCCTACGTCTTGGGCATAAAGAAAGTCCCTACTTCTTGGGCAAGGTTCCATCCTACGTCTTGGGTGAAGGCTCTACTTCTTGAGCAGATGGGTCCTACGTCTTGGACAGATACAGTTAGGTCCTACTTCTTGGACAAACGTTTTAGTCCCTACTTCTTGGGCAAACATTGATAGGTCCTACTTCTTGGACAGACTTTTTAAACTATACTTTTTGGGCAAACTTATCTAAACTGTACTTTGGGAAACATCCCAACCGAACTATATTTGGAAAACATTCCACTAAACTTCACTTAACTGTTATGGCAATAACTATTTGAGAACGCATCGAACTTATCAACCAAACTTACAAACTTAAAACCTGTGAATTCACTCAACCTCGTTGTTGACTTTTACTATGTTTTTCAGGGAATTAGCTGTGCATGATGTGACCCAAAAAGTCATGTTTTTAAGAACATATTTCCACACCTTTTGGACTATTCTTTGGTGAAAACATTTCAAAACCATCATTATTTACCAAAAATCACCAAGGTAGTCTAAATATAGACATTGCTACAAAAATCGGTTAAAACGTCCAAATAACACACAAACCGAGGCAAAAACAATTACCTTAAAATATCCGTTCTTAATATTCTTATAGAAATAGAGCTTAATTCATATTTTATGATTCTATAGGAGAATTCAAGACCAGAGGTTAAAGAATCAGAAGAAACGGACGAAAGACGGAGAAGATACACAGTCTAAAAGCTCGTCGATCGTCATCCGGAACATGCAAAAGTCAAACACTTCCAAATTTGGAAAACTTAGTGTCATCATAAGCGTAATGGAATAACGAATCCAACGGCGCAAGAATCAAGCCAAACGGATTCCAAACGAAGAAGATACGGACGAACCAAGCAACCGAGAAGTCAACGGAGGCCAAATGGAGCACCAACCCCCTCCCCTTGGCACTAGGTACCGTATACGGTACCCTAGGTTCCGTATACGGCCCTTGGGGTGCCGTATACGGGGGTGTTTGCTTTGATGGGTGCCGTTTGACCCCCTGGTCCGCTTGCCCCGTATGCTGCTTTGATGCTTGTATTTGGTGCTTCAAGACTTATACCAAGGCTTTCCTCCTTCTCCTACAAATACCAAGCCTAAATACTCATTTCAAAACACCTCTCACACCTCATTCTCTCATTTCTTCTTTCTCTCTCTAGAATAATCTTTCTTTCTCTCTCTAGAAATAAGCTAGTAGGTTATAGTTTAGGGTAGAAGCTTTTAATAGCTTTTGTGCGGAGATACTTCGAGACTTCAGATACGTGAAGATTTGTTTGTATTACTCTCTTTTTCAGGTTTAATACAATCTCTCGTATTTATTCTTTTAATTATGCTTTCTTATTATGCATGCTTAGGAATGAATGCTAGAATTATGCTAGGCTAGACAAATCAATGTTTGTTGTGATGTATGCAATGTTAGGATAGTTATGATATAATTTACCATGTTGTTACTCTGTCTGTATGAGTTTAAACTGTTTGTGAACTTATAAGCTGAACCTCTGCCCGTTTATCTATCCATTTAAACATATCCCAATAAATCCCTGATTGATTCACGGTGTACAATACGATAGGTTTGACAGTATTTCCACAGCTACACAATTCAGACCATTTTTATATTTGAAAACATAGATAGGTAGTTACCGGTTGATCAAGGTTCACGACTCCTTGTTATACAGGTTCTAACCACGTTTATTGGAGGAAAGGCGATTTTGGGTTAGAAATTCATAAATACAAAGTTAACAGTACACCTGTTTTCATTTGTGTAATTAAAGTAACATCACAACAAGCACAACAAGCACGTAAGAGAACTACTACCCCTAACATATGTAAGCTAACTACATCACAACAAGCACGTAAGAGAACTACTCGCAACGCATTTGAGACTGGTTTTGGAAACTTTAAAAGAGAACATTTGTGTGCTAAGTTTTCAAAATGTGAATTCTGGTTGCGGGAGGTACAGTTTTTGGGGCATGTTATTTGTGATAATGGGATAAAGGTTGATCCGTCTAAGGTCGAGGCTGTGATGAATTGGAATATACCTAAATCTCCTTCTGAAATTAAAAGTTTTCTGGGATTAGCGGGTTATTACAAAAAGTTCATTAAAGACTTTTCTAAGATTGCAAGTCCGTTGACCAAATTGACACGTAAGAATGTTAGATTTCAGTGAGATGATCAGCAGGAAACAGCTTTTCAGACTCTGAGACAGTTATTATATCGGGCTCTAATGTTAGCTCTGCCAGATGGTTCTGATGATTTTACTGTTTATTGTGATGCTTCTCATGCTGGGTTGGGATGTGTTTTAATGCAAAGGGATAGGGTAATTGCTTATGCTTCTCGTTAGTTGAAAACTCATGAAAGGAATTACCCTACACACGATTTAGAGCTTGCTGCAGTGGTATATTCATTAAAGATTTGGAGACATTACTGATATGGCACTAAATGTGTGATTTGTACTGACCACAAAAGTTTGCAGTATATGTTTACTCAGAAAGATTTGAATATGAGACAGAGGCGGTGGTTGGAGCTGATTAAGGATTATGACTGTGAAATCCGATATCACTCGGGTAAAGCTAATGTGGTGGCAGATGCGTTGAGCCGAAAGATACCTTCTGATCGGGTATGTTTTATGCGTTTAGACATTCATTCTGATTTGATTTCTCAGTTAAAAGCTGCACAGTCTGAAGCATTATTGGATGTTAATTTGAAATCTGAAATTATGTTGAAACGAAAGGATCTATTAGTTGATGATTCTCGGGGTTTGAAAACCTTTCAGTCTCGGGTTTGGGTTCCATTGGTTGGGGGACTTCGGGATTTGATATTATCTGAGGCACATAAATCTAGATTATCTGTTCATCCTGGAAGTACAAAGATGTATAATGACCTGAAATCTCTTTATTGGTGGCCTACGATGAAAACTGATGTTGCACGTGTTGTAGAAACTTGTCATATTTGTTCCCAGGTGAAAGCAGAACATCAGAAACCATATGGTTCATTGAGACAGCTTGATATTCCCGAGTGGAAATGGGAGCATATTACTATGGATTTTGTCACCAAACTTCCCAGAACGCAGAAAGGTAACGATATGATTTGGGTGATTGTTGACAGATTGACTAAGAGTGCTCATTTTCTGGCTACCAGTGAGACTGCTTCTTTGACTCGATTGGCCCAGTTGTATATTCATGAGATAGTTTCGAGGCATGGGATTCCGTTATCGATTGTGTCAGACAGGGATTCTAGGTTTATTTCTGGGTTTTGGCAGAGTTTACAGCGGGAATTGGGTACCAGAGTTAACCTCAGTACGGCTTATCACCCACAGACAGATGGTCAGACAGAGCGTACCATTCAGACTCTGGAAGATATGCTGCGGGCTTGTGTATTAGAGTATGGTGGTTCTTAGGATTCTCATTTACCTTTGGTAGAGTTTGCTTATAATAACTCTTATCATTCCAGTATCGGTATGCCACCATACGAGATGTTATATGGATGTCGATGCAGAACGCCTACTTGCTGGTTAGAGGCTGGAGAAAAGCAGTTTGCAGGTACTGATATTGTACAGATCACAGCTGATAAAGTTGCTATAGCTCGTGAGAAACTGAAAGCTGCTAGAGACCGACAAAAACAGTATGCTGATCCACGTCGTCGTCCTGTTACTTTTGTTGAGGGTGAACTTGTGTATTTAAAAGTTTCCCCGTGGAAAGGTGTAATCAGATTTGGGAAACGTGGAAAACTCGCCCCCGAGGTATATTGGTCCTTTCAGAATCAGACCGGTGGTTAATGATCAGACAGTCGCCTTAAATCTCCCTCCTGAGTTATCTAGTATTCATGACACTTTTAATGTTTGTTATTTGAGGAAATGTAATGTGGAGGATCAATCCCAAATCCTTCTATTGCAGGACCTTAGAGTTGATTCCAGTCAGAAATTAGTTGAGGAACCTATAGAGTTAGTTGATAGAAAGGTGACTAAACTACGTAAGAAAGAGATTCCTATGGTTTTAGTTAAATGGAAACATAGTTTGGGGGCGAACCTTACCTGGGAGACTGAGTCGAGCATGTGCTCACGATATCCTCATTTATTTGAGTCTAGCGAGATTTCGGGGATGAAATCTTCCTAAGGGGGGAAGATTTGTAACGCCCGCTTCTGTGACTTGAGGGTAATCTGGTAAATTCCCTTACTTAAATGTTATTAGTTGTTATATTTTAATTATTGTGCGTTTTATATGATTTGAACTATAACTTAGATAAGTAAGTTAATTGGCGAATTGTGACTAGCAAAATATTAACTGTTTTAAATACTTATAGCTTACGGTAAAATAAAAATAGTTTCTCGCAAATGGTTTCTAGGTTCCAGACAATAGATTGAAAGGGGACTAGTTTTAAATGAATGCGGAGTCGGTTTTAATTTTAGGCCGACTTGTTTAAAAACCTTCCCAAAAGGGAAAGTTTCTATTTTCTTCAAAAACTTGTGAAACAAAACCTAGAACCTAAACCACTAAATCAAAACTTTGAAACTGTGATCTGATCTTGTTTGTTCAATTAACTCAACATCATCATCATCTTAAGTGATTGTAAGTTTGTTGATTGTTTTAATTTAGCATAATTATGAAACTTAGATTATTTGAAATTGATAGAATTGTTGATTTATATGTAAGTAAAGACGATACATGATGCTACTTATTGTTAGTAGGTGTATTTGATGTGTTAAAGTTATATTATAACTGAGTTTGGAGATTTTGGGTATGATTTTCGAAACTGAGTTTTGGTTCAGGCGATGGGCGCTGGAAGATGGATAGTACCCGGCGGGTACTATCCTTACCCAGCGGCTAGTGGCCCAAACCGAGAACCCGACGGGTTAGAAGGGCAACCCGGCGGCTAAAATTAGCTTTAAAACGCATTTTGGTTCTGTTCCACCAAAATAAATTGTTCTCGACGGTTTGATGGGTTTACCCGGCGGCTTTACTGGGTTACCCGGCGGGTAACGGGTATACCCGGCGGGTACTTGGTCATTTTCAGGATTTTGATTGTTTTAACATTTGATGATTATGTTGATCCTAATATTGTAAAATAAATGAAATATGTACAATTAAAGGTCATAATATTATATTGTACGTGATAACCTCATTCTTGGTTGGTTTTGGTTTGTACAGTGGAGCGTTTGTGTTGATTGTCTCGTTTCACTATGGTGCGATTCATATCAACCTCCTTTGAGGGTTCTATTCTTTGTGGGAAAGGATGGTGGAGCTTGAGTGTGTATGGGTTCTATTGGGTTCATGCTATGCATAAGTTGATTGGCTTCTGGTGGTCCCTTCTTTCCGGTGAGGGTTCCACTAAGTGGATATTTCAGCTAGGTCATTGTGTTTGGCTTATGCTGCGTGTGGATATTCCTGGACCTTTTGCCATTGCCGGAATTGGTAGGGCAGGTGTATTCCCCATATTGGAGTTGGCTTGGACCTTTTGCCAATGGTCTTTGGGACGTGTTGGTAGGGCAAGTTTAGCTCATTGCTTTGTGTTTGCTGCGTGCTACAGCTGGACGTTGGTGTTTGCTCTCTTGGGTCAACATATGGAGATTATTGAAGACCGAGTCGATCACCGTAGAAGTGGTTCGATGAACCTAGTATTTGCATTTAATCTATGTTTTAAATGTAACTGATGCTGCATTTATGTGACACCCTCAAATTTCGGTTTGCGGAAGCTGTCGGGTCGGGTGTCACTAAATCAAATATCACAGCATAAGATACATAATGAACGACTCTAAATGAGACGTTTGAAAATAATTATACATTTCCAAAATAGAACGTTTACAACGTTATAAGTTTAATAGTGATTTCCAAGTACAAAATTTGAAAATGCTAAAGTAGATGCAGAGCAGTCCCAATGGTTTGAAAATATGCGACTCGGGCTAATTAAGCCTTGAAGCAATCCTAATCCTGCTGGGCAACCTGAGAACACATGCTAAAACAGGTCAGCTATAAAGCTGGTGAGTCCATAGGAAGGTTAGTTGAAAACATAAAGTAACAAAACAATTTATGTTTTGTAAAGTTGCCAAAATCAGTGATTTTTGATATGTAATACGTTGAAGTTTATAACACCAATGTGTAAAAGTCTAACTTAATGTCCAAAATACCCCGATTTTGGTTGATTGCACTGTTACAAGTTACTTAGACTTGTTTGTCTTAAATTGATACAAGTTACAACGACTTGTTTGATTGAATTTATACAAGTTACAACGACTTGTTTGATTGAAGTTATACAAGTTACAACGACTTGTTTGATTGAAGTTATACAAGTTACAACGACTTGTTTGATTGAATACTGATACAAGTTACAACGACTTGTTTGATTGAAGTTGTGCCCACTGCAATACCGTGGCATCGTTTTGTACCCACTTTACCGTGGTATCGTTTTGTGCCCGCTGCAATACCGCGGCATCGTTTATGAAGTGCTCGAGAGCATAGTTGAAATGTAGAGCCAGCAGTACAACGACATACTAGCTATTGCAAATAAGAGCCGACCGTACAACGACGCGTCAGGCTTGAATGTGTGTATGATTGTATGTATACTAATATACATAAATACTATTGAAGTTAGCACCAAGTGCTAATGATAATATCTAAACATGTAGATATATATATATATATATAAAAATATATATATATGTTTGTCGAATGAGCAAACGTAAGTAACAATCATGACACACATGAAAATAATTGATTTTATCTAAATACGTATAAGCAAATATTTAGATATTAAGTAGTACGTTGGTCCTAGGTATGAATGCTCATTACCTAGTTGAATTGTATTAGTATGAAGAATCTATACTAACATATTATGTTATCGTATACTTCTAGCCTAAAGCCTAGCAAGTATATTGAGGTTTTTGAATTGTATTGAAAATATTAGTTCCTAAAAGAGCAAATAATCCTGTAATTGTATCTATATCATCTAGTGTAGGTAGAACTAACTAGTTCTAATGTATTGGATAATATTGTCCCGCGACAATATGGCCAATGAATAGTACTAACTATATCAAGTTATGTCTAGGTAATTGTTTTCCAACAATCTGATAGTGTACGATTGTGACCTATCTAGATTAGGTCTTGATATTGTTCCAAAACGACGTGTTGGGTGTAATTCCTAAGTATTACACATTTATATTACATACAGTAATATAATTGATTGTGAATTATAAAAGATTATTAATATAATTCGAAAACAGTTGTTGTGCATGTGTTTCACCCCAAAAACAGTAAAACAGTTGAAAGAGTGGGGCTGTGAAACTCACCTGTGAGTTGTTAGCGATACGATGATACGCGCGACGTCCGAATGGTAACCTTCTAGTGTCCTAAACACGTGAGGTTATATAAGTATGAGACAAATCAGTTTGTCTAAGCGAGTTGTTCATGTATGCATTTGTTGTTGAAGTCTGGGAATGGTGTACGGGGGTCCGGGGGCAGCGCCCCTGGTTAGCGGGGTCCAAGGGGCGGCAGCCCCTGGCGGGGTCCAAGGGGCAGAGCCCCTGGCTGGGGTCGAGCTTGAAATTGGGTGAAATCAAGTGATAAAATTTAGGGTCTCGACACTTAGTGGAAATGTGAGTTTTTAAACTTTCTGTTTTCTGCGACATAACATGCGACACAAAAACGTGTCATGCGACACAAGGGTTGTGTCGCATGGAGTGCGACATAAGAGCTCTGCGACACAGTGGTTGTGTCGCAAAAGCTTGCGATGCTAAATCAATAGCGACATAAGGGTTGTGTCGTATGGAAATACGACACAAGGTGCGACATAGAGTACGACACAAGCGTTGTGTCGCATGGGTAGTTTATGCGACATAAGATACGACACAAATGGAATTATGCGACACAACATGCGACACAAGCGTTGTGTCGCATGGATGAACACCAGCCCAGAAACTTGAGGCTGTCGCGTTTTTCCGATCAAAATCACAAATCTAACGTATTTTCAAGCTGTAAAATCATGTTTTCTTTGTTGTTTAGGTTATAACTAAGTTGTGTAAGCATTATTACACCCAAACATTACACCAAAATGATTAGATCTAAAGATTTAGAAATTTCTTACAATTGCGAATCGAGGCCAAACGAGGAAGAAAACGAAGGTGTGGCCTTTGTTAATGTTGCTCCTCTCTTGTTGGTGATTCCGAAAATGTAAATTTCGTGTGTCGATTTGTAGTTCCAAAAATTTGTGGTAATTGGGTGGAGAGTGTTTGTGTGTAAAAAGAAAATGAGATAGAAAGAAATGAAATGAAATGGGAGGGGTTTGGGGGGTTGGGTGGCTGATCCAAAGGGGTGGGGAGGAGTTTTCCCCCACTTCGTTCCTATTTTGCAGTGTAAAATACCCGTATTTTGTACCCGAATAATGTATATAAATTTAATATTTTTAGATTTATATTTCCGTTCTTTCGATTAGTAATTAATTAAATTAAAAATAGTTTTATTCAATTTAAAATCTAATGTGACTTCAAATGGTTTTATTTGTGATTATTACATAATCACTATTCATTATATAAAATGTAAAGTTTTCGCTCGCTGAGTTATAATTGTATGTAATAATACAATTATAAAAAGTTTAAATTAGACGCGCAAGTTGACTTTTTGACCAGGTGTTACATTCTCCCCCTGTTAAGAAAATTTCGTCCCGAAATTTAAAATGAGGTCGGGGTCGCGCGTGGTCTGGGTAGCAATGCACGTACGAGGTATTTGTCGAAAAGATTGCAGACATATCATGCCTTATAATGGAGTTGAATGGCAGTCAATTCCTGACTGAGTCGCGGTTTATCGTTGTAGTCATATTCTGACCATATTGTTTGTCGGGTGTATGATTATTTTGTGATTGCTAGATAACCGTTTACGTCGTAGTCCATTCGGGACTAGATATTTGTCACACAGTGACCGTTTAGTGAATAGTCCTATCAGGACTAAGTAGTTGGTGAATGTTCAGTCGGTTAGTCTGCTGAAAGCAAACTTTTAAGTTTTACTTGGGTCTAGGTCATTAGCCCTATGATGTAATCGACATTAAGTCGATAAAATGATATCGGGGATAATAAGTACGTGTTGAACGGACCTATAATTGAAGAGCCATGTTTTCGAGGAGAGATTGTACTTACATTATTGTTGGAGATTTATTTGATTTACTCGGAGTCGATAAGGTGAATTTTGCGTCTTTTTGGGCAGTCCTTCTTGTAATGACAAGGTTCCTTACATTTGAAGCATATCCTTCGAGAGTCGGGATTGGCGGGAACTCTGCAGTCCCGGATTACATGTCCATATCGTTGGCATCTTTCGCAGGGTAATCCGCAAATTTCGTCATGATGACGTTTGCAGCCGTGACAAAATGGTTTGTTACCCGCATAGCCTTGTCGGTCGTTGGGTTCAGCAGCGTAGGACCTCAAGGGTTCAGGTTGATTCGTTGGATTTTGGCTAGAGCTGGAACTCCCATTCCCTTTTTCTTGATTGTTTTCCGTTGCAGGTGGCCCGCGTCGAACCACCTGTGCCATGAGTCTGTGGGCCATGCGAATAGTCTCTTCAATAGTAGTGGGTTTAGAGGCGGTGACCATTCCCTCAATTAGCAACGGGAGTCCACCAATGTACGTCCCGATTCGTTTGTTTTCAGGGTTTACTATGTTTGGACAAAGGGATGCTAGTTGTTGGAAACGATTGGTATATGTTTCGATGTCGTTGTCTTTTACGGTGAGAAACCAAAGTTCGTCCTCGAGTTTGTGAAGTACTTCGACGGGGCAATACTTGTCCTTCATGATTTGTTTCAGGTCTTCCCACGAAAGTTCGTGAGCAGTGTCGATTCCTACAGTTCGGGCGTGAAAATTCCACCAGGTAGAGGCATCATCCTGGAGGGTATATGTGGCGTACAAGACTTTGCAGTCGTCGGGGCAGTTGCACATGTGGAAAATAGATTCCATTCTCTCGAATCATCGAATTAATCCGACAGCTCCTTCAGTCCCGACGAAGTTTGGGGGTTCGCACCTCAGGAAATCCCTAAAAGTGCAAGGCTTTACTTGGTTCTGAGCAGCTAGGGTCGCAGTCACTGTTTGATTAATGATTTGATCTTGCTCAGCTCGAGTGAAAGTTGGTCGTTTAGGAGGCATGATTCTTGAACAAGAATGAAATGACAAAGTGTGAGATCTTTAATCAAAGATGATGATTATTACAATGACATAAGTAGCTAACTTGAGTTGGAATTTATGATACACGGGATTCTACGATCCTTGACGTTGAAGTTTTTGATATTGTAGGTGGCAGGCGCATCACTGCCCTTTTGTATTGTTGGTACAACAGTTTAAGTAACCGTTGTTTAGTTTTCTTTAGTTAAGTTATCATGAATCTCATGTTTTTCGAGTGTTGTGACCAGTTGAGTTGTAGTTTCTAGTTGCGGTCGTACCATGATCGAATTGTGTTTTCTATGTAGTCAATCCAAGATTATGTTGTTGTGAGTAGTCCAATGGACTATATCGTAGTACTAGAATATCGTACGGCCATTCATGCCTGTGTATGTGACAACTACAGTGTCCTCGGTGGTGTTGAAGCAGGGTCCACCAACACAACCCATGTGTGTGGTGACATCATTGTGTATTTATTGATTAAAGCATTACATGCTTAATTGGTCGTATATACATATATGGTGTACACGTAACTATACCAGTATACGTTCATAATAAAAGTCAGGTGTGGCACCTCGTGCCCAGTTAAGTAAGTGTATATGTATATATGTAAGTCGTACATGCAACTATAACAAGTCTACATGTATAATTGAAGTAGCACCTAGTGCTATAATGCAGTGCTATCAGCACAGTAATTGAGATACTAGTGTTTTGTAATTGTAGTACCAAAGTACCATGAAACGCAGCACCACGTGCTGTAATGAAGTGCCCGCGGCATTGAAATTGTAGTACCCATGTACTATGAGTGTAGCATCAACATGCTATAATTTGTAGTATCGACATACTATGAGGATTGCACTAACGTGCCCAAATGGCGGTATCAACATACCGTGTGATTGCAGCACCACGTGCCGTGTGTTGTTTGATTGTAGCCCTAAGGCCAAATGTGTGGTGAAGTTATGTGTTTTCCCAAATGTAGCACAGAGGCTAGAATGTGAGTGCCCAACGCACTGAGGTGTTGAATCAATTGATCTAAATGATCAAGTAATGATTGAAATAATTAATTTATCGTGGACTTAGTCAACACTAATCCAATTGCAATCCATACGGTTATGGTTGAAAAGTTTTAAATCTGTTTTAAGTTTCGTGGACGTTTAGCATGTGTGGGTTTCCATTCCCATTAAATACTGTTGTACCTCCTTCCCGAGGTTCAGTGATATATGTGATATCCTCCTATGCGTACATAAGGAGAAAGTGTCTAGTCGTAATAGTTAGGAAGACGGCGATGTGCCTCTTCACGAGTAAATGATAGTACAGCGGAATTGAGTCGTATATACCCAGTATATATTTGATACGTAGAAGTAGTATACATGTAAGGCCTATTAATATATACCTATAGTACATATAATAGCCTAGGATATCTAGCACAAAACAATCAGAGTCAACTAGTGCATTCACAACTCAGTATAACCCCTTTCAAATCTTACATCATCTTTGCTTAATTGTACATAGTTAGCTACGCTATGTTAAATTAAGTTCGTATGATGTAATCCCTGAACTAGTTATACCTAATAAGGAATACTGCCTAACGGTCATAGTCTAGGCCCACTAAATGCAACCTAGTTCACTATAACCTTAGGCTCTGATACCAATCTGTAACACCCTCAAATTTCGGTTTACGGAAGCTGTCGGGTCGGGTGTCACTAAATCAAATATCACAGCATAAGATACATAATGAACGACTCTAAATGAGACGTTTGAAAATAATTATACATTTCCAAAATAGAACGTTTACAACGTTATAAGTTTAATAGTGATTTCCAAGTACAAAATTTGAAAATGCTAAAGTAGATGCAGAGCAGTCCCAATGGTTTGAAAATATGTGACTCGGGCTAATTAAGCCTTGAAGCAATCCTAATCCTGCTGGGCAACCTGAGAACACATGCTAAAACAGGTCAGCTATAAAGCTGGTGAGTCCATAGGAAGGTTAGTTGAAAACATAAAGTAACAAAACAATTTATGTTTTGTAAAGTTGCCAAAATCAGTGATTTTTGATATGTAATACGTTGAAGTTTATAACACCAATGTGTAAAAGTCTAACTTAATGTCCAAAATACCCCGATTTTGGTTGATTGCACTGTTACAAGTTACTTAGACTTGTTTGTCTTAAATTGATACAAGTTACAACGACTTGTTTGATTGAATTTATACAAGTTACAACGACTTGTTTGATTGAAGTTATACAAGTTACAACGACTTGTTTGATTGAAGTTATACAAGTTACAACGACTTGTTTGATTGAATACTGATACAAGTTACAACGACTTGTTTGATTGAAGTTGTGCCCACTGCAATACCGTGGCATCGTTTTGTACCCACTTTACCGTGGTATCGTTTTGTGCCCGCTGCAATACCGCGGCATCGTTTATGAAGTGCTCGAGAGCATAGTTGAAATGTAGAGCCAGCAGTACAACGACATACTAGCTATTGCAAATAAGAGCCGACCGTACAACGACGCGTCAGGCTTGAATGTGTGTATGATTGTATGTATACTAATATACATAAATACTATTGAAGTTAGCACCAAGTGCTAATGATAATATCTAAACATGTAGATATATATATATATATATATAAAAATATATATATATGTTTGTCGAATGAGCAAACGTAAGTAACAATCATGACACGCATGAAAATAATTGATTTTATCTAAATACGTATAAGCAAATATTTAGATATTAAGTAGTACGTTGGTCCTAGGTATGAATGCTCATTACCTAGTTGAATTGTATTAGTATGAAGAATCTATACTAACATATTATGTTATCGTATACTTCTAGCCTAAAGCCTAGCAAGTATATTGAGGTTCCTGAATTGTATTGAAAATATTAGTTCCTAAAAGAGCAACTAATCCTGTAATTGTATCTATATCATCTAGTGTATGTAGAACTAACTAGTTCTAATGTATTGGATAATATTGTCCCGCGACAATATGGCCAATGAATAGTACTAACTATATCAAGTTATGTCTAGGTAATTGTTTTCCAACAATCTGATAGTGTACGATTGTGACCTATCTAGATTAGGTCTTGATATTGTTCCAAAACGACGTGTTGGGTGTAATTCCTAAGTATTACACATTTGTATTACATACAGTAATATAATTGATTGTGAATTATAAAAGATTATTAATATAATTCGAAAACAGTTGTTGTGCATGTGTTTCACCCCAAAAACAGAAAAACGCATCTGGACTTGAAATTGGGTGAAATCAAGTGATAAAATTTAGGGTCTCGACACTTAGTGGAAATGTGAGTTTTTAAACTTTCTGTTTTCTGCGACATAACATGCGACACAAAAACGTGTCATGTGACACAAGGGTTGTGTCGCATGGAGTGCGACATAAGAGCTCTGCGACACAGTGGTTGTGTCGCAAAAGCTTGTGATGCTAAATCAATAGCGACATAAGGGTTGTGTCGTATGGAAATACGACACAAGGTGCGACATAGAGTACGACACAAGCGTTGTGTCGCATGGGTAGTTTATGCGACATAAGATACGACACAAATGGAATTATGCGACACAACATGCGACACAAGCGTTGTGTCGCATGGATGAACACCAGCCCAGAAACTTGCGGCTGTCGCGTTTTTCCGATCAAAATCGCAAATCTAACGTATTTTCAAGCTGTAAAATCATGTTTTCTTTGTTGTTTAGGTTATAACTAAGTTGTGTAAGCATTATTACACCCAAACATTACACCAAAATGATTAGATCTAAAGATTTAGAAATTTCTTACAATTGCGAATCGAGGCCAAACGAGGAAGAAAACGAAGGTGTGGCCTTTGTTAATGTTGCTCCTCTCTTGTTGGTGATTCCGAAAATGTAAATTTCGTGTGTCGATTTGTAGTTCCAAAAATTTGTGGTAATTGGGTGGAGAGTGTTTGTGTGTAAAAAGAAAATGAGATAGAAAGAAATGAAATGAAATGGGAGGGGTTTGGGGGGTTGGGTGGCTGATCCAAAGGGGTGGGGAGGAGTTTTCCCCCACTTCGTTCCTATTTTGCAGTGTAAAATACCCGTATTTTGTACCCGAATAATGTATATAAATTTAATATTTTTAGATTTATATTTCCGTTCTTTCGATTAGTAATTAATTAAATTAAAAATAGTTTTATTCAATTTAAAATCTAATGTGACTTCAAATGGTTTTATTTGTGATTATTACATAATCACTATTCATTATATAAAATGTAAAGTTTTCGCTCGCTGAGTTATAATTGTATATAATAATACAATTATAAAAAGTTTAAATTAGACGCGCAAGTTGACTTTTTGACCAGGTGTTACAATTTAGCAGTATAATTAGTGGTTATGTGCTGCATTGCAGCTGTGTTTGTTCTGCGGTTAGCAGATTGTTTGCTTAGTTGTATAGGTTGAGTCAAATTGCCTATGTAACGGGCTGAGGGCATGAGATGTACGCTCATGTCAATTGTACTTAAATGAGTTTGGGAATATATTTGCCGGGTAAAATTTTACCCTTTACCCAAAAAACCGATATAATTACTGATATTTAGTTAATGTTACGTTTGATTAAATTATGTTTGTGAAATGAATTACTAATTGTAATTATGTTGTGTTTTCAGACACGCCGAAGACTCAGTGAATTAGTCAGCTGAGTAAGTGAATTGAAGTTGGCAGGTGAATTGACTTGGAACTTCAGTATGATTTGGTTGTGACATATTGGTTACAGCGATATAAACATAGTGATTGTTGATTATATTGCTGAGATATATATATAAATGTGATGTGTTGCCTTTGTGCATTCTGGTGAATTGGAGGTCAACAATTGTTGGACTGATTGCTACAGGTTAGTCAATGTGAGATTTGTAATCATGTGTTGAGAATGGAACACATATTGACTAAAGGTAGCAGTCAGTTATTGGTAAAATCACTGTATTGGCCTGCAGTGATTGTAAGTGTTGCTTGGTTGGCCATCGCGGTCTGAGGGCTCCACAAGAACCACCGATCCTCTTAGTGATGTAGTGTCAATGTGTTATTGCTGATAATTGATATTGTTATAGCTAAGTCAAACTGTTGTAACAAGTTTATTCACTTAGCTTCGTGCTAATCCCGTTGTTTACTCCTTGTAGGTTTTGATGTGACTGGGACTGGGCAAGGAGTGACTGGGGGTTGTTTGACCAGGATTACTCTGATTTTGTTAGATACAGTTACTCATGTTTTGTATGATTATGATAAAACTAATGTTTTGTAAACGAGCAGTTAATACTTATAACTTGTAATATGTTTTGGTTGATGACATAATGTCATCTGTGTTAATATGGATGGGATTTCGCTTCCGAGTTTTTAAAAAAAAATGGCATGTGAAATTTGGTGGCGTGTTATAGATATCTACTTGGAATTCTAAACCTCGACGGTGTCTTATCTCTAGGTTTATTGAAAGTATTGTCATTTTTAGTATAAGGCCGTTTAGGTTTAGGTGGTGAGACACTACGATTACCGTCTCTTTTAAGAATGTTCACAATTTTACTACCCAATCCCGGTTTGGTACCTAACCTGTCTACACTTGAACTAGAGACGTTCGGTGTCTTATCGTTATTCACAAGCTTATGTGGTGCTTCCAACTTCTTGTTAGGACAACAAGAAGCAACATGCCCCTTTTGGTGGCACTTGAAGCAGGACATCTGCTTACGTGACATAACAACTTTTGCGTTATCAGTCTGAGTTTCATGCACTAAAGGATTATTATCTCGTTCCTTAATAATCTCATCATTTATATTAGTATCAACCATCATTCCACTCGAGACAAACTGTACTTTAGGGAATAGTGTATTCTTACTAACATCCGATGATGGATCTTTATGAACATCCTTCTGTGCCTCAGACACTTCAGACTCATTAGTTACCTTGTCCTCAGGTTTAGTATTCACATCAGTCATCTCTAAGTCAACATAAGTGTTAGTGTAATTTGAATTAAAAGGAGGGGGTACATCACTGTATCCTAAACCAGTCACATCCTTTACACAACATTGAGAACTAATCAAAGAGTCCAAATTTAAGGAAGATGTCCTATAACTTTCAAATTTACGATTCATCTCAACTAACTTCGGTTTAGACTCAGCTAACTCTTTGTCTTTGCTAGCAATACTTTGATTTAAGTCTTTTAAGTTAAAGTACAGACCATCTATAGTAACGGATTGTCCATTAATAGTATCTCCAAGAGCGGTCTTATCTGCCATATCAGACTTAATCTTTTCTTTAAGGTCTAGCTTATCCTCACTTAACCTACAAACATAAGACTTTAAAGAGTCTATTTCAGATAACATATTCCTATTGGACTCAGCAAATACACTAACCTGAGATTGCGAATCAGAAACTTAATAACAGACATCAGCAAGAGTAAGAATATCAAGACATACCCTTTTCTTGTCTGTTTGAACTTCAGCCATGTGTGCAACAAAATCTTCTGGACTCATATTCTCAGTTGAGTCCATGTATAGCACATCTTCATCACTTACTTTTTGAACTTCTAGCACCTTCACTTCATAATTCTCTGTAGATGGCATGTAAGATGAAGATTCAGCAGTCTTCTCTTGATCATCTATCTCAGCCATCAGTGCATCTTCAGAATGAGCACTCCAGTCATACGAACAATCAAGTTGTTGGACAACTAAAGCTTTGGAAGATAAAGTACTTCCCGAGCCTTGTGTACCTTAAATGGTATCTTGCTCGTTGACATTCCCGAGCAAAATGTCCATAACCTTGACAGTTATAACATTTTACTTTGGACTTATCGAACCCAGGTTTATTACCTATCACCTTCCTGCCTGTACGCTTTAAGAAATTTTTGACTCTCCTTGACACCATTGCTAGTTGCCACTGGAGATCCATTTCTTCTAAGTCATCATCGTCAAGTTGGTCATAATCGGCATCAAAAGTTGCGGGATCATTAATCTTCCCTTGAATATAATTCTCATAGGAAGCAATAAACGAAGCGAGCACAAAAAATTGTTCTTCAGCGGATTTCACACTCATAGGCATCTTATGATGCTCTTGAGTTGACTTCCCAGTAGTAGTACTTTTGCCTCGATCTTCACTTCCAGATGAAGTTAGAAAGCACATATCCTCAGTAATCATTTCACCATTCTCATCAGTATCACCAACTAGTAAAGCAGTGGTCGAACTAGATAAGACATTCGAGACAATTGATTTTCCATGATATAGCCCAGGATTCTGTACCTGATCAGTGTTGTATCTCTTGTCTTCTTGGTAAAGTCATAACCTCGGAGCTTGTCTATAGCCTGCTCCAAAGTCATTGTGGCATACCTCTCATCATTATCTTTGAGCATTACTCCATGCATTTCCCATTTGGAAGGTAGAACCTCAATGAACTTGTCGGTCTTCTCTGCATCATTAAAGACAATCTCATGATCATCTAGCTCACTCAATAAATGGTAGTACCTTGTGGTATATGCATCAAGGTCTTCTCCTTTCAAAGCTTTAAACACAGGAAATTGCTTTTTCAGGAGATTTTTCTTGCCAGGTTTAACTTGTGGACTTCCCTCGCATCTTTTCTCAAGAGCTGTCCATAGAGTTCTAGCAGTGTGAAAAGATTTTAACTGATGATTGATCTCTCTAGGAAGACTCATCTTAATTGAAGAGTGAGATTTATTTTCAATCTCATAGTCCTTTTTCTGTTGATCACTCATCCGGTTATAAGGAATGGCCACAGTTATATTCTCAACAACAGCAGTAGGTGCAGTATATCCATTTTTGATGCACATCCAGATTGACAAATCATGGAACCGACAGTATGATTCAAACCTGTCTTTCCATCCATAGTAATCCTCAAGTCGAAGTAATTTAGGTGGAATATTAGACTTTCCAACCTCGTGTTCCATCTCAATCATTTTACTTAAGTCATACATCTTTGTAAATCTAGAGAGTAAGAATTGAAATAAAAAAATCAGAAGGTTCAGTTCATAAATCTCAGTTCGCAGAGAGTCACTTCGCAATAACTTAGTTCACCTCGCAATTTTCAGTTCGCAAGCCCAACTCAGTTCGCAAAGTCACTTTGATTCGCAAACTCAGATCGCAATTCAGTTCAATTCGCAAGCTCAGTTCACTTCGCAAATTTCAGTTCGCAAAGTCGGCTGTAAACCCCAAAAACAAAAATTTTAGGTATTTTTACGATTAAAACACGAAATTTCAACCGTAAATGAACCAACAAACTTCCAGATAATAATTTTAGTTGTAAATACTTATTAATAATGTAAAAACAACCCTAAATCACACATTATTGTCACAATAACCTCAAACCTACACGTATTTAGCCCGAAAGCTCTGATACCAATTGTAAGTCCCTAGTGTTATGGATCGATAACGAGGTTATCTATAGTATTAAGGTGCGGAATCCCTTAATATGTGTTATATGATTATAACAATTACTAATAAGCTTTGTTTCGATTGTTAATAACGTTAACCGATCAAAACCAAGCCGTTAGTCAATGAAATTCGCAGGGGTTTGATTGCTGAAGCTAAATTCGCAATTAGCAGATTGTAAATCGTTTGTTAGGTTTTCTAAACCAAAAATCATATTTATTCTCGGTTCAGTTCGCAAGTCTGGGCTCTGCGGACTGACTCAGATCGCAGCCCATTGGCCCAGCGAACTGACCTCGTTCCTTAACCACCTTGCGAACTGATCATCTCAGTTCGCTTTGCAGCTCCAGTTCGCAGTTCTCATTTTAATACGAATACTTATATATTTATAACTAAAATGTTAACCACAAACTCATCTCATTAATATATATCAAAATTAAGATCAATGTACAAAGCTTGATTAAAAACTAAATGCTATCACAAGCTAGAACTATTGTCACACAAACATGTCCCAACAATTTTTGAAAACGTGTACGGCCTGTTGGTGATGTTTTTGGAATAATGTTCTCAAAATATCATTATTCTCGTTTCTCTTTAATGTACACATTAGAATGTTTCTAAATTGTCGTACTTATATTTTATTCATCATGAACATAGTTTATTCGTTGTATATATATATATATATATATATATATATATATATATATATATATATATATATAATTGTTCGTCGTATATATAACGCTACATTTTTTGTTGTTTCTAGTTTGCACAAAAATAAGGTGGTATTGGCGTGATAATAGTGGTAATCAAATGATGTTCTCGGTTAGTTCTGCTTGGGATTCTATTCGTCCTACGTGTGATATGGTTCCTTGGTGTAATATTGTTTGGTTTCCGCAATGTATCCCAAGACATGCTTTTCATCTTTGGTTGGTTTTTAAAAGAAGATTGAAGACTCGGGATGCATTGAAGCAATGGGATGTTGGTCCTGCTACCAACTTAAACCTGGTTCGATGCCCTCTGTGTAAGACCCAAAGAGATTCTCACAATCATCTCTTTTTTGAATGCCCTTTCTCCTTACAGGTATGGACGTCTCTTAATCCTCTCATAGGCTTGCAAGGAGTGTCTGGTGTTTGGGAGGATGTTATTGCTAGGATTCAGCCCTTAGCGAAGTCAAGGAAAGTGAAAAGTGTTATAAGTCGTCTACTTCTTGCAGCGGCTACTTATTACATTTGGAATGAAAGGAATAATCGGATTTTTGGAAAGGGCTCGAGATCTGTGGCTCAAGTTTGTGACACTATTTATTCTACTGTTCGGCTAAAGCTTCTTTCGTGTAGATTTAAAAGTTCTATGCAAGTCGATCAGATGCTGAATGCGTGGAATATCCCCCAGTCTTCTCGTAGATATGCATAGGGGTGTCTTTATTTTTATTGGTTGTTCGTTCTTGTTATATTGGCTGTTTTTTCTATTTTCATAGGAAATTGTAATAGTATATGGCTTGTCATATACTTAGTATGCCTGTTAAGCATTGCGAGTGCTTATTTCGAGGTTGGTGTGGAACTCTACTACATCTTTTTGTTCTTAACTGTTGAGTATTAATGCATTTCACCGGGGTAAACCCCTTACCCAAAAAAAATATATAGTGTTCGTCGTATATATATATATACATAATTGTTGGTCGTATATATATATATACATAGTTTATTAGTTTTTTATATATGTATTTTATGTTTTTATTTAAGTGAAAAAGTGACGTTTTTCGTTTATTTTATAATTGTATCGTTTTCGTTCGTGATTGATTTATACGTGTCGTTTTTTTTTTAACTTAAGTCCCATAATAAAGTCCCCAAAATCCATTTTGGTCCAAAAATCTTAATGTTTAATATTTGTCGGTTTACGCTTATCGTTTGTGGCTCATTTTTATCGACTTGGTCAAATGTGCTCGGTTTAACTCGAAACTTTTAGCAAAGTCTTAAATATGTATTTAAAGTTCATAAAAAGTATCGTTGCGTTTTATGGTTAACCGAAAGTGTCGTTGTTAACGTTATCTCAAAAACAGTCCATAGGTTCTCTTTGGCAGATTTTTACGCCGTTTCGAACCTCGTTTTCGCTAAGTTAAATTCCGAAATAAATTCCGAGAAAAATCACAGTTATACTCCTACGTCGTAACTATTTTATGAAATTTTTCCATAATTTTTAAGCATCAACAAGTCAGCTAAATAAAATAGTAAATCTCCTGAGGTCCAAAATCGACCAATCCGGATACAAGTGCATAAATCTAATTACCGAGTAAAATCCATGTATTTTCAGGAAACGTCATAGGAGAACTTTTTGAAGTTAACACAATTTGTAGTTCACAGGAAAAATCCTCACGTGTTTTTGTGTGACACCTGTGAAATTAGGACTATTAATTAGGGCCTAATCAATTGTAAATACATGTAATTAGTTTTGTGTTAGGCTAATTAATGTATCAAAATATATATTGATGAATATATATGAATATGCGATTTGATTAAATCGTACGCATCTCAAATCGAATGTAGTTCGGTTCAATAAATACGGACGTTGGTGAACGATTTTATTAAATAATATAAAATTATTTAATAATGCTATTATATCCAAAATATTATTTCTTATATCATTTCAATGCAAACTTGTATCGTACAAATAAAATTTTCGCGATTAAAAAGAAAACGCGCAAACAAAACAAAATAAATTAAAGTTATGAATTATAACCCAAGTATTAAGTATTTTAATAAAATACTTCAACTAAATTATCGAGTAATTATTCACATTTTAAAACGTATAATTAAATGGTTTAAATACTAATATAACGTTTAAACGACCGGGAAAACGAACACCGCACGGAGCGCGAATACACGGAGCAAGAGGTGGAGACCCACACTTCGGTGGGCCCCCACCGAAAAATCAGCCACAAAGGGAGGGGATCCCACCCCACTCCCTCATTTCATCATCATCATCATCATCATTATCATCATCTATCCTCACTCTCTCTCTCTCTTTCATTTTCTCTCAAAACAAACCTCACACACATCACTTAAAATCATCAAATAGCAACCCCAAACGACCTTAAATCGCTGAAGCTTTTGGAGAAAAGGAACCACCTCGACACGATCTACAACTCTATCTTTTCGGAATTTCATTTCGACACCGCGTAAGTTTCCGACAAAAACCCGAAACTCTTCGATTTCGTTTATATTTACATGAAAGTGGTTTGTTTATGTTCAAAAATGTCCTTATATGGGTTGGGTAAAAGAATCGGACCAAGCTATGGCCGGAAAACTCGTTTTTGGCTCAAAAATCCATCAACAGCTCGAAGTGACGCAACGACGACTGTAGTATAGCGTCACTACGTGCGTCACTTAAGTGACGCATTGAGTGTCCCTAAAAACTCTAATTTTGCGTCACTTGCCTAAGTGCCGCATAAAACCCCTTTTTCCCGACACTTGCCTAAGTGTCTCAAGTTCAATACCCGTCACTATGAACCGACACTTATAGCGTCACTTGTCTAAGTGACGCCTACAATCGAGAACAGATTTCACCCGTCACTAACCTTAGTGACTCATGACACTTGTACCGACACTTACAACCGACACTCCCTTAAGTGTCGCACTCTATGCGTCACTTGCACAAGTGACGCCATTAATCAGAATCCGTCATTTCATGCGACACTTCCTAAGTGTCGCCTAAACCCTTGAGTGTCGCTATAAGTGACGCTGAAAACAGAATGTTTACAACTAATTTTTACTAAGTGTCGAGACCTAAATTTTATCACTTGATTTCACCCAAATTCAAGTCCAGATGCATTTTTCACCAAAGCAATTTAGTAGAAATAAAAGTTTTTCGAGCTGACTTGGCATCTCGACCCCAACCAGGGGCCAGCCCCTTGGACCCCGCCAGGGGTTGCCACCCCTGGAACCCCCGCTAACCAGGGGCGCTGCCCCCGGACCCCCGTCACCTAAGGTTTATAAATACTTTTTAAGTATAACTAATTGAAATCAAAATAATAATGTTAAGATTATTACTACAACTAATCACCAACGGGCCGTACACGTTTTCAAAAACACAACTTAATCAAACAACCAAATCGTAGTAATTTGGACATTATAATTGAACGAACAACCACAAAGATAGTCTTTGTAACTACCTACTCATATTAATAACCATCGCGTGTCGTGGACGCCCTCAGGTTATCTGTCTGCGGACATCTCACTGCTTGATTAAGCATCGTGCAATTATTGACTAAACGCTCAAGACTCAGGTGAGTCTCATAGCCCCTCTTTTTACTGTTTTTCACTCAGGGGTGTGATTCAATGCTTATTTTAACATGTGAACGCAAGTACAAACTTTACAATATACTACATGAGCTATTTTCCACTAATCGTTTCAAAGTCCTCCATCAGCATAGTTTGGTAATACGTTGTAGCGTGATTATAAGTATATGGTACCATATAGGATTGACCCTCCTCGTCCGGGTTAGCATGCACTAACTGGGTAAACGGACGTACTAATAATTGTTCAGACGAGTGTGGATTAGGCACTCGTGGAGGCACCTCGCTCGGAATTCTCTATATGGGACCCGACCCTCGAGTTAAGCTCAGACTATGTGCTCATGGCTGTATACACTACTATTTATTTGCTGGATGCAAATCATTACTAAAATCTTGCGGTTCATACGATATTATCTGATTTCAAACCTGTGAGCTCACCAGCTTTAGCTGACCCATTTTAGCATGTATCACAGGTACCCAGCAGTAGATTGGATTGCCACAGGATTACTATAGCTCGAGTCAGCATGCAGACATTAGAGATTTTCTTGCATTAGTATATTTTGTACAAGTACTTATGTACTGAAATCTCCCATTTAATCGAACACGAGCTATGTACAGTTTTAGATGTTGTAAACACTTTTATATTAATATATTTTGTTAAAACGACGCATATAGAGTCGTTTGCTATATCTTGTGTGCTTTGATATTTGATTAGTAACACCCAATTTATGCTTCCGCTAAACAGTAAATTTGGGGGTGTTACATTTTGAGCTCTAGAACTAGAGAAATAGTGTTGAGAAGTGAGTGAAATTTTCTGGCCGCCGGAACAGTAACTATATGTCGTCGGCGAAAAATATTTTCGGGTAGTAAACGGAGTCGAAACTTCACGAAACTGGTTGAGTTTGAAAGCTAACTTCTTAAAATTCATTTTAGAGCTAAGATTCGTCCATTTTCATTGAGAAACGAGTTGGAATATTTATATGAAACCGTCCTTAATTTCTGTCCAATAAACTGTTTTGCATTTTTTTTATTTCCGGAAACATTTTTCGACTGGGTTTTTGGACATTTTATTGTTGTGTCGACTTAGTAAAACATAAATAAGCATGTTTCAAGGAAATCTAGTAAAAAATTAAGAGTTCTTACAAAAGAAATGAGGATCTAGCTCAGAAATGAGATGTGGAGGCGATAAACGTGTTTTCCTTGTGATTTTCTTCAAGAACAAAGTGGTGGAGCTATGGTGGTGAAGTGGTGGTTTCTTGAGGGGCTGGTGAAGGCTGGAAAATGCTAGAAATCAGGGGAAGAGGGAGTGGTTTAGTGAGAGGAAGAATGAGAGGAGGAGTGTGAATGGGTATGGTGAGCCATACTTATGTGTGTAAGTATCTATGTCTTGCAAGAAGCATGGGGGTGATGTCCCATTACTTTTGGGCAGATTTTTCTGTGCGTCCCACCCCTTGTGGGTGTGTCAAATTAATCCTTCAAATCGCCTTACGTATTTCGGTCGTTTACCCGTTATTTTCTTATATCGTTTACAAGTTTAAAAGTTTGTCATATGCATTTCGTTAACGAGATATCTTTGTAAATTTTTCTATTGAAATATTATTTGAAGCCCTTTATTTTATGTTATTAAAAATGTTGTCGGGTTTCGTTCGGTCGTCGGGTGTGATTCGCGCGTTTTAATCGTATTCGATACGTTTTAATCCACACTCGAAGCAGACTTTTACCCTACAGTCCTTGGTTTGGTGTCCAAATAGTTTGCATTTGTTGCAAGGAGCGCCACATGGTCCTTCATGATGACTGTTGCATTGAGACCAAAAGGGCTTGTTTCCCTTATAATTATTCTCTTCGTATCCTGCAGTGTAGGACTCGACTGTTTTTGACTTTTTTGTTTGTTGTTGAGTAGGGTTGTTGTTGGAATTCCCTTCCCATTTCCTTATATTGTCTGAAATCTTTGCCTTGGTATCCTCTTCATTAAGGGTACTATGTTGGGTCATTTGGGCTATTGAGTCACAAACCACGTGAACTGTATTTTCAAGGGTTGGGCAAAGAAACATCAATTGCCTTAGAGTGTTTTCCATGGTTACCATACGTTGTTCGTACTCAAGGATGCGCATGTCGCTCTGCTCAGCATGGTGACGTAGGCTAGTGATTTCTTTCTGGGCATCAGCTAGTTGGGTGCGCATGATGCTAAGGGTTTCATTTTTGAGGTAGGCACTTTCCATGCTTGTGGTAGCAAGAACAGGTGTAGTAGATGTGGATGAAGTAGTAGTAGGGGTAGCAATAGTGAGGTCAGGATTTGGATTAGCTCGGGATACTTCAGTAGTTCTTCTGGTGGTATACAGTATCTGTGCTGCCACCGGTTTAGGTGGAAACGTCTCAGGTTCTTCCTCAGGTTTCGTTGTCCCCTTTAGTTAATCCTCCAATAGTTTTGTATCGTTGTCTAGGGTGAGTAGGTAGGGGAATGTCGTTGGTTCCTCACTGAGTTGGTTGTCATCCAACGCGTAGTTACTTATGGCGGGACTTGCCATTTCTAGCGAAGCAAATGTTCTTATTAGAATAGTGATTTGGTAAAAAGAGGATTTATTCTCTACGGTTATATACCATTTCCTAGCCTGCGAAAGTAAGTTGTAACTACCTCAAGTTCGAACAACAACCACCTGAATCATTCTTCGTTATACACTAATCTGTATACCTTCTTATCTTATAGTTTCCTCTTAATAGTGTTTAACATGTGAAAGTTCCCTAGTTGCTAAAAGGGTTAATGGTGACACTATAGAGGAAGGATGTGTGGGAATCAATTATTTGTCTTTACACGTAATACTTTCTTCCAATAAATCGTCAGTGTAACCTTTGCTAAAATATATTCAAGTTTTGGACCTTGTATAAGTAATTGAAAAAAATGAGTTTACAATTTTTGGAAATTTTTCTAAAACGTTTTAGGGAAGAGTTGGTGTAAAAATCTTGTTGAAAACTTGTGTTGATAAAAATCCGTTGAAAACTTGGGGTCAATCAAATATGTTGAAAATTCTTGTCATTGACAACATGTTGGAAATTCTGTTTGCAAAATTCTTAAAAAGAAGTTTCGTTTAAATACTTATTGTCCATCGACAATTTGAATTAATCGAAATTGATTGGAAATTTGTGTTATTGGCAAAACGTTTGAAATTTCTTGTTTACTAAAAATCCGCTGAAAATTCTTGTTTTTGAAAGGTGTTGGAAGTTTTGTTTCGTCAAAATCTGTTGAAAGCTTCATGTTTGTGAAAAATCGGTGGACTGCATTTGTGTTTGAACGCGTGTTAAAAATTTTATTTTGGTATGCGGTTACTAGTTGTAAGGCGGCGACTTCGTCTCTGGTTTCTATCGTGTGGAGATGGGTAGTATTCCTGGTTCCGCTAAGATCCTGTTGATTCTCATAAGGTTGTGTAACCCGATCCTGTGTCAGGGTATTTTATCTAAAACGTGTTTTTGTGCTACCCAAATTCATGGTAATTAACCTATTCTTATAATGGTGTATCCTTAAATGTACGGAAGATAAAAGGATAAATGAGATTCTTGTATGGAAATTAAAATTATTGCAGATCTGTTTAGAAGAGGTAATTTGTGATATCACTGTACGATGATTAATTAGCACGAGGTGATAAGGTTTATAGATAATCAAAATGGAATCTTGATAATATATTCATTTCATCGTTTACAAAACGCGTCGGGCATCGTTACATCCGGACAATTATAGATGTTTTATACAAAAACGGGATGGGGTTACTATATACCCATCGGAATAGAGGTTTTCAGTACGATCTACTACATACATAATTCCGCTATACAAAATGGTTATAGTCATCGTCGAGCTATTCTAGCAATCCTTCGGGCTCGTCCCTTTTACTTCTAATCTATTCTAGGTTCAGGTCGTGGGGGTAATATCGAGCTTCAAGGATATCCCTGTATCGTAGGGACACAGTATAGGTCGAGGTGTCTCTTGTTGAGCGTTGGTACTTTCGCTTGACCCACTTTTTAGTCCTTTGTTTTAGAGTAGTGGCTACTTTCTTCCAGTAGGAAATCTTATCCCGGATTCATGTGAGTACAGACCTCCTTAAAATTCTCAGTTCCAGCTCATAGGCGTTGCATTTGATCTTAAGCTCCCAATTTTGGCCGTCCAAGTTTTCTACCTGATCCATTACCCTCTCGTATTCATCAATAGCAATTGTTCCGAAATCTCTATCCTCGTTCTCGTCATTTATCATTCCTTCCATTGGGGCTATCTCTTCATCGAGATACGTGTACTGAATCCGTTCCTCATTAATTTGGCCGCTATCTGACGGGCAATCGTCCATCGTGGAGCTTGCCATCTTTCACGTGAGTGAGTTCTATAGAAATTGTAGAAAAGGGGTTTTGGTCCCTGGAAGTAGGTTGATTTCGAGTGCTAAGTGCGCATTTCATATAATTATTAGAGTTCACCCTAAAGCTGTGTAATGGTTTTCGAGTTGTCGTTGCTCGATATATATCGGTGAGCAAATTTCGTAGGTGTTACAATAGAGAAGTCGGCTATTTTTGTAACGAGAGTATTTACGAGTGAGGCCTATATATATAAACTATATAATAGCCTAGTGTGTCTTGCATAATCAAGTTGGGTCCCGTTTTATCGCAGTCAGAGTCAACTAGAGTATTCCTGTTCAACATGACCATTTCAGACCTCACATCATCTTCCTTTAATTGTACATAGTTGATCAAGCTATGTTAAATTAAATTCGTATGATGTAATCCCTGAACCAGTCATACCTAATGAGGAATACTAACCTAACGGTCATAGTCTAGGCCCACTAATGCAACCTAGTTCGCTATAACCTTAGGCTCTGATACCAATCTGTCGCACCCCCAAATTTTACTGTGCATCGGAAGTCGGGTCGGGGCGCGACTAATCAAGTATCATCACACAAAGTCATAGTGAACGACTTCCATATGCGTCGTTTTACAAAAATACATTACTTGAAATAAATGTTTACAAATTGTTACAACAAATTAAAAGTTAGCATTCTATTCTGAGAGGTTCTAAAACATAACTAATTGTACAAAATGTAGTAATGCAGAAAAATCTCTTGATGTTTGTATTACATGCGACTCGAGCTACTGTTCCTGAGTGAACAGACCTACTGCTGCTGTGAACCTGATAATACACGCTAAAATGGTCAGCTATAAAGCTGGTGAGCTCACAGGTTTAATGATTAAAATACAGTTATGAACCACAAGATTTATATATGTTTGCAACCGAGCAAAATGATGTATACTATTTCCATGAGCTCATAGTTCGAGCTTAACTGATGTGCCGGTCCTCTTTCAAGTACCACGGTCGAGGGTGCCTCCTGCGAGTGCCTAATCACACACTCGTATGAACAAATGCTAATGCGTCCGTTTGACGAGTTAGAGCGACTAACCCGGACGTGGTGTCAATCCCAAATAGTACTATTCACTACATTCATGCTTAAGTAACGATAACTAACGAACTATGATATGGAGGGCTTCGGTGATTAGTCAATTACTCATGCAATCAGTATATCGAGTTTTATCTACTTGTGTTAACATGTAAAACGATGCGTTGTATTCTCACCCTAAGTAAAAAGGGGTTATGAGACTCACCTGAGTCTTGAAAGCGTATATAAGCAATCTAGCAAATATAAATCCCGTGTGCAACCTTCTAGCGCTCTAAAAGCATAAGGTTGTATGTAAGTGGGGGTTAAAGTCCACTTATGTAATTATGTGTAAGTGGAGGATTAATGTTCACTTATGCTAGTTGTCCACTCAACTAGTTATGTCCAAATGTTTAGTTATTTTTGAAAACGTGCATGGCCCGTTGGTGATGTTTTTGGATTAATGTTCTCAAAATATCATTATTCTCGTTTCGCTTTAATGTACACGTTAGAATGTTTCTAAATTTTTGTACTTATATTTTATTCATCATGTACATAGTTTATTCGTTGTATATATATATATATATATATATATATATATATATATATATATATATATATATATATATATACAAAGTTTATTAGTTGTTTATATATGTATTTTACGTTTTTATTTAAGTGAAAAAGTGACGTCATTCGTTTGTTTTATAATTATATCGTTTTCGTTCGTGGTTGATTTATGCGTGTCGGGTTTTTTTTTTAAGTCCCATAATAAAGTCCCCAAAATCCATTTTGGTCCAAAAATCTTAATGTTTAATATTTGTCGGTTTACGTTTATCGTTTGTGGCTCGTTTTTATCGACTTGGTCAAATGTACTCGGTTTGACTAGAAACTTTTAGGGAAGTCTTATATGTATTTAAAGTTCATAAAAATTATCGTTGCGTTTTATCGTTAACCGAAAGTGTCGTTGTTAACGTTATCTCAAAAACAGTCCACAGGTTCTCTTTGGCAAATTCTTACGCCGTTTCGAGCCTCGTTTTCGCTAAGTTAAATTCCGAATTAAATTCCGAGAAAAATCACAGTTATACTCCTGTGTCTTAACTATTTTATGAAATTTTTCCATAATTTTTAAACATTAACAAGTCAGCTAAATAAAATAGTAAATCCCCAAAGGTCCAAAATCGACCAATCCGGATACAAGTGCATAAATCTAATTACCGAGTAAAATCCATGTATTTTCAGGAAACGTCATAGGAGAACTTTTTGAAGTTAACACAATTTGTAGTTCATAGAAAAATCCTCACGTGTTTTTGAGCTCTAGAACTCGAGATATAGTGTCGAGAATTGAGTGAAATTTTCTGGCTGCCGGAACAGTAACTATATATCGTCGGAGAAAAATGTTTTCGGGTAGTAAACGGAGTCGAAACTTCACGAAACTGGTTGCGTTTGAAAGCTAACTTCTTAAACTTCATTTTAAAGCTAAGATTCGTCCATTTTCATGGAGAAAAGAGTTTGGAATAATTATTTTAAACCGTCCTTAATTTCTGTCTAGTAAACTGTTTTGCATTTTTTTAGTTCCGGAAACATTTTTCGACTGGGTTTCTGGACATTTTATTGTTGTGTGGACTTAGTAAAACTTAAATAAGCATGTTTCAAGGAAATCTAGTAAAAAAATTTAAGAGTTCTTACAAAAGAAATGAGGATCTAGCTCGGAAATGAGACGTGGAGGTGATAAACGTGTTTTCCTTGCGATTTTCTTCAAGAACAAAGTGGTGGAGCTATGGTGGATTGTGGTGGTGAAGTGGTGGTTTCTTGAGGGACTGGTGGAGGCTGGAAAACGCTAGAAATTAGGGGAAGCGGGAGAGGTTTAGTGAGAGGAAGAATGAGAGGAGGAGTGTGAATGGGTATGGTGACCATACTTATGTGTGTAAGTATCTATGTCTTGCAATAAGCATGGGGTGATGTCCCATGACTTTTGGGCAGATTTTTCTGTGGGTCCCACCCCTTGTGGGTGTGTCAAATTAATCCTCCAAATCGCGTTACGTATTACGGTCGTTTACCCGTTATTTTCATATATCGTTTACAAGTTTAAAAGTTTATCATACGTGTTTCGTTAACGAGATATCTTTGTAAATTTTTCTATTAAAATATTATTTGAAACACTTTATTTTATGCTATTAAAAATGTTGTCGGGTTTCGTTCGGTCGTCGGGTGCCATTCGTTCGTTTTAATCGCGTACGATACGTTTTATACGAAACGTATAATGTTTTATATATTATCGTAATAATATAATGTAAATAATGATTTTATTAAATAAATTCATATTATTTAATAATTGTTTTCACTAACGTCCGTATTTGCAATTTAAACAAACGCTTACGTGTATATATATAAATATACAAAGTATTTCAAATATTTAGCCTAACACGAAACTAAATATCTGTAATTACGTCATGGTTTAGGCCTAATAATTGACCTAAATTGTCGGGTGTCACACATCGGCTTTTACCGTTTATTGTAGTTAAAAGTACGCCAGTTAATCTGACTAGTGTCTTCATCCTTTATCATATATATAAACCAAATTGCAATCCGGAATTCATTACATATTTGGAACGATTAATGAATGAAAAATTGATTGATGGTGTGTGGCTAAATAGAGAAACGGACGGTGGTGATGGTGTTTGCCTTTGAAAGGGAACCACCAACTAAAAACATCTTGACAAGACACAACAAAGAAGGTACCACCTTGATATATGATCATGTAAACGAACATTACTCTATGCATGTTTTGGCTAGCAGATTTCACAAAGAAGGTACCACTTTGATATATGATCATGTAAACGAGCATTACTCTATGCATGTTTTGGCTAGCAGATTTCACACAAATTCGATGGAATTGGAATTTAAATTCATTTCATAAGTGTGTTTGTCTGAAAAATGAAGACAATTTGAAGTCATCAAATTATTTGAAGTCATCAAATTCTTTAACTCAATAAAGTTCACATTTTTTGATATCTGTTGCTCCAAAGGTGAAGTAACACGTCAGGTGAGGATTAGTTTCTATTTCGGGAGGCAGGACCGAAGGATTGCTCTGTGTGCTGTTGATGAGACCATGAACCGAAAGGGGGGATATCCCTTTCGGTTGGCGATTCCCTATTGGTAACCCTGACTACCGTTTGGATAGACGAGTTATACGCCACGAATGTCAATGGTCTCTTTCGGTATCAGAGCATATTTAATGCCTGTCATCAATGCCCAACAACTGGTGGTTGGACGGCTATTTATAATGCTTCACATGTCCTTCTTTTACCCATTTCGGTATCCCTCTATTGTCCGCTGGATATAAGTGCTACCGCCGCCACTTGCAGCATTAATTAGATGTGACAACTCATCAGACATTACCCTTCGGTAGGGAGAAGACCTGTGACTTGATATTTCCTTATAAGCCTGTATGCTTTAAAGGTTCTCTTTTAGGTACAAGGTGTTTCGGTATCGGCATACCGATACGGAGGTACGTCATCAGCCCCCAATCTATTTTGGCAAAAAATCAGTGTTTTATGCCGAAATAGATTCATTAAAATTTTTTTTTTATTATTATTATTTGTCTGTAGTCGGCCGAAGCTAGGTAGGTCTGTGTAGTCGGCCTTGTCGCTAACCTTACATGCTGACGCGTGTAAAGTCATCATTACGTTGTCATGTCAATCTGTCAGAGGGGGGCGTAGGTCAGCCAGAAGGGCGCGTCGGTACGCATTCCCGTAACGGTTATATTTACCTCTTATAAATATGTGCAAACCGGTCATTTTCACATTATTTCACACTCTCTTGGCTCTGCGACCGAAAGGCATTTCTGGCACCGAAACCCTTCTGCTCTGCTGCCGAAAGTTAAATTCTCCCTTCGTTTAAGGTACTCTATTTCTTTTCCACCACATTATTATTGTATTGTTATTTCCTTTTATAAAGGTCTTCCTGCCATGCTCCCCCTTCGGTCATAGTTGTACGGTACCGGACTTTATATGAGTTGTATGTTGCTTTCTATTTTTATAGCCTTCCTTTTCCTTTCGGTATATGTGGTTATATAATCCTTCAACATGGCCGACGGTATGGCTATCGGCAAGTGGGATAAGAGCTTCTCCGTAATGACTCAGACCAGTGTTAATATTTTTTGTGCCACCTTCAATATACCCATGGATCTTAACCCTACCGCTCCGGGACCCAATAAATGTATAGACGAGTTCCCGGAGGGTATGATAGGTGTTTATACCCGCTTTTTTAATTGTTCAAATATGCGTATACCTTTTTCCCGCTTCTTCCTTACTGTGATGCAATATCACAATTTTCACATATCTCAACTAACTCCCGGGGCCGCACTTAAAATTTCTTGTTTCGAAATTCAATGTCGATCCCTTGATTTCGAACCCACAGTTCCCTTGTTTCGGCGTTTCTATACCCTTAGCCGGAAGGGAAATTGGATTACGGTCGAGGTTCGACCGAAACCAATAGAAAGTTGCATCACCCAATACCCTACCAGTGTGAAAAAAATGGAAAGATCACTTTTTTTATATCAAAGCTTCCACCGTGCCCTTTAAGATGGTTTGGAAACCTTTCGGTGCTGTTATAAAGGATGACATGCCAACCGATGCCGAAGCTGGGGCCGACCTTGTTAGGACCTTGACTACGAACAAAATGCGTGTCCGTAGCTTTTTTGAGCAAGCATTGGTCATTGCTGGCATTAGTAGGGTTTGGGCGGATGCGGATTCGATTCCGACTTTGATGTGCAAAGGGGCAGGTGTGTGTGACCTCGTTGCTTTCTGTTTCGGCTGTCGGTAGATGCTAATCTTTACAGTTTGTTTATTTGAGCTAACCGTTTTTTATCTTTGCGTAGAGATGAGTTTGAGAGCCTTCCTTCAGAAGAAGGACT
Organism: Helichrysum umbraculigerum; assembly: GCA_949592205.1. Classification (NCBI taxonomy): domain Eukaryota; kingdom Viridiplantae; phylum Streptophyta; class Magnoliopsida; order Asterales; family Asteraceae; genus Helichrysum; species Helichrysum umbraculigerum. The sequence continues at coordinate 55,001,447 of CATIUR010000001.1, read as the reverse complement.
TGACGGAAGTTACTGCCAGTTCTCGCCCACGTCGGCCGGAAGAGCCAGTGCACACCTCTGTTCGGCCAGATATCGTTGTTCCCCCTTCGGACGAAACTGTACAGCTTGTTGAACCTGCACCTTTACCTGAGATTTCTACCAAAGTTTCACAGCCGAAAGGGAAAGGGGTTAGCGAAGCCGAAGGTGACAAGCAGCCGAAGAAAAGGCTCAAACGTGCAGCCAATCCTGCTAAATCTCCACCGAAGAAGAAAAAGCAGGCGGTCGAGTCTTCTCAACGTCAGCTGGTTGATGAGTCAACAGACACCGATACCGAAGGTGATATTTCTGACTTTGATACTTACAACGATTCTTTTCCGGGTGGTACGCCCCCTGCTTCCGGGTGGTCCACCCCCGAAGTTTTTATGAATGACCCAGGCTTCGAGAAACTGAAAAGTAGTCCAGGTCATCGGTGTATTGACCCGCAAGATGTTATTCGTCTTATAGGTTCGAGACATGGGCGGCCGTTGTCTACAGTTAATGTTGTCGGTGTCAGGCAGGAAGAGATTGTGGATGTTGATGATATTCCGAGCGGGTCGGAGGATAAGATTGACAATAGGTATGATGATGCTGGGGGAAGATTTTTGGGAGAGGGGAGTAATTTACATAAGTTTGAGGAGTTTGCAAGTGGGGTGGATTCTGATGCTCCTTGGTCTCGATATGCCGAGGTTGATGTTGATGAACTCGAGGCGGAGTACGGTGAGAAAATCTTTCGTCCCCAATGGGACATAAAAAATAAAGATGTTCTCAATGATCCCTTCGTCTGCCGAGAGCTGATTCGTGGGTTAGCTACCCATGGTGAGAAACGTGCCATGGCCACCAAATCCTCCATCCAGGTACGAAGACTAGTAATTTTTAATAAATCCAAACGAGGATTGCGAAATGTATGCTAAGTTTTTTTTTTTTTTTTTTTTTTTTTTAGGTTATGTCCGATTACTACTATCATGAGGCTGCCGCCGTTACTCATGGAAGGGAAGCTGTTCGTAGGTGGGAAGTATGTTATGAAGCCCTACATCAAGAGAGACAGAAAATGAAGAAAGCCTTTGCCGATCTCCAGGAACGTGATGCTCGCATTTCTGAGCTTCAAGCAAGGACTGATGAGAGTGTCTTGGATGAGGTTAACTTTTGGGTGGTGACCGAAAGGCTGCGGTTAATGGAGAAGAAAAGGGAAAAAGCCCTAGAGAAGGGGAGTCGTATGCAGCAGCGGATTGATGAGCTCTCCGCCTCCATTGCCGATCATGAAAGATCCCTAGCTACCGAAAGGAGCAGTGGCGCCGAAAGGCTTCTAGCAATGGAACGGTCGAAAGGAACAGGTAATTGACGAGCTGACCAAGGAAAATGAAAAATTGCGGGAGGAACGTAGGTGGTTCGCCGCTCATTCTTCCGGTCATGCCTTCGAGACCCTTCGTCAGAGCTATGAATACTTGCAATCTGTTGATGTTGTTCAAAATGCGGCCATAGCCTATGGTCGTCATGAGGGCGTGCTCCTTGGTTACCATAAAACGAGGATGAATGTTCCTATCGAGACGTCGGAGGGTTATGATAAAGAGGCCGAAAGTCGCCTAGATGCTGCTGCTGATGAGTTGGGACAAGTGCAATATCCCTATCTGCAGAGGATTGCCGAAAGTGGTGATGTCTCGATTGATGATTTTAAGGCTATCAAGCCTGCTCCGGCCCCTGATACTTAGAAATTTGTAAATTGTAGTTGATACATTCTCGAATAATATTTTGCTGTATTATATTCGTCGGCTTCGTGCCGTTTGTCTGTTAACCTTTTTTGTTCCGTTTATTACTCGCGCATGAACTGTTGTGTGTTTGTTGGGCTGTTTTTTTTTTATATTCGGCATCTGGTTAATTAGGCCGTAATTCTTGTCATGGGCCGAAGGCTATTGACAATATGTATTTATATTTTGGCACTTGATTAGGCCGTAACTCTTGTCATGGGCCGAAGGCTATTGACAATTTGTATTTATATTTCGGCACTTCATTAGGCCGTAACTCTTGTCGTGAGCTGAAGGCTTATTGACAATTTTGATGGTCAGTGATCGTTAAGCAAAGCGTCCTTTGCAGATTTATTTGACCCTAAGTTGATCATTTGCAACCATTATTTCGGTACACCAATCTATGTCGGTGTGCCGGAGAGGGTTAGAGAGGTAAGCTCAACCCTATGTCTTGTATCAAATTGCAAAGTGGTAAACTGCTGCTCACAGCGTAAATATATTAATATTTAACAAAAGTACAATTGGGACTAGTATTTAAAATTAGTCCCCCTATCGGTATATTCAAAAGTAGAATTTTCGGAGGTTCACTCCATTCCAACTTCTTGGCAATGCTTTTCCCTTTTCGTCTATGAGCTTGTAGGAACCGTTGCTGTAAGCCCTGGCTATACGATATGGACCTTCCCATTTTGGACCCATCTTCCCTAGGCTGTGTTGTCTGCTTGCTTCATTCTTTCGTAGCACATAGTCTCCGACACGGAATGTCGAAAGCCTGACACGTTGGTTGTAGTATTGCTCTATCTTCTTCTTATGGTTGGCCTCCCTGATGGCGGCTATTTCACGTCTTTCTTCCAACAAGTCCAAGTTTAGCAACAATTCTTTGTCGTTTTCGGCATCCCTTTCGCCCGAGGTTCGGTAGGTCGGGATTTCGATTTCTGTCGGTATAATGGCCTCTGATCCATAGGTTAGGCTGAAAGGTGTTTCTCCATGACTTGTTTTTATCATTGTTCTATGTGCCCACAGCACATGTGGCAAGTGGTCCGTCCAATTGGAACCGTCCGTGTCTATTCGTGCCTTTAGTCCTTCTACAATGCTTCGGTTTATCCTTTCGACTTGACCATTTCCCTGTGGGTGAGCTACCGACGTGAATATTTGTTTCACATTCAATTCTTCGCACCATCCTCTGAAAGGGTTGTCTGCAAACTGCTTCCCGTTATCTGTGACAATTTCCCTAGGCACGCCGAAACGGCAGACAATATTATCCCATACGAATTTCTTCACATTCTTTCCCGTTATCCTTGCTAGTGGTACTGCTTCGACCCACTTTGTAAAATAGTCTACCGCCACTAGGAGAAATTTTAATTTTCCTGGAGCTTGAGGGAAAGGACCAATTATATCCATTCCCCATTTGCGGAAAGGCCAAGCACTTACAACGGGTATCATATTCTGTTTCGGCAGTTTGGGTATTGGCGCATGAATTTGGCATGCCCTACACTTTTGTATCTCTTGTACCGCATCCTGATGCATTGTAGGCCAGTAATAGCCTGCGTTTATCGCCTTTGCCACCACCGACCTTGGACCAGAGTGTAACCCGCATGAACCCTCATGAATTTCTCTAATGACATAATTGGCCTGAAGGGGTCCGACACACCGTAACATTGGTCCCAAGTATGATTTTTTGTATAGAATCCCGTCTTCTACCTTGAACCGTAAGGATTTAGCAGCTATCTTTTGTGCCTCCCTGTCGTCCTCCGGAAGGATACCTTCGGTTAGGTATCTATAAATTGGTGTCATCCAAGTTGTCCCGTCTTCGGTCACAACCAAATTTATTTCGTCGCATATTACCGAGGGCTTGCCCAGTGTTTCCACAAGGACTTTTTTTGTTAGGTGCTCGAAGGCCACTGAAGCTAACTTACTCAACGCATCTGCTTTGTGGTTCTTGCTTCGTGGTACTTGTTCTATCGTTGCTTTCTCGAAATTATTCATCAATTCTTTCGCTTTGTCTTGGTACTTTTTCATCACGTTACCCCTTGCCTCGTAGTTTCCATTTATTTGATTGGCTACTAGCTTCGAGTCTACGAAAACTTTTAATCTCTCAACACCCAATCGTGAGGCCAAGCGAAGCCCTGCTAGCAATGCTTCGTACTCTACCTCATTGTTGGATGCATCGAAACCGAAGCGCAATGCATACGTGTGCTCTATTCCCATGGGGTCTGTAAGGATAAGTCCTGCACCAGAACCGAAGCTATTTGATGCCCCATCGGTGAATAAACTCCATCCGGTTTCTTTTGGTACTTCCCCCGTCGGCATTTCTGCAACGAAATCCGCCAATACCTGGCCTTTGATTGCTATTTGTAATTGATATTCAATGCCATGTTCGCCAAGTTCAATTGCCCATTTTGCTAATCGGCCTGATACTTCCGGTTTGTGCAGTACCTGTCAGATTGGCTGATCGGTTATCACGATTACTTGATGTGCCTGGAAGTATCGCCTTAGGCGTCTCGAGGCATGGACCAAAGATAAAGCCAACTTTTCTATGGGAGAATAATTCGTTTCCGGACCGTGTAGTGTCCGGCTAATGAAATATATTGGTAGCTGTTTACCTTCCCTTTCGGCCATTAGTACTGCACTGACTGCTTCATTCGCTGCCGCTAGATATAGGTACAGTGATTCTCCTGTTTTCGGTGCTACAAGCATCGGTAGGGATACGAGGACAAGCTTTATTTCTTCGAAGGCCCTGTCGGCCTCAACCTTCCATTTGAAGTTTCATTTGTTTACACCATTTTTCAATGTTTTGAAGAACGGAAGTGATCTTTCGGTAGAGCGTGACAGATATCTGTTTAATGCTGCCAATTTCCCGTTTAGGCTTTGGACCTCCTTTATTGTCTTCGGCGGACACATGTCGATGATAGCCTTTGTTTTGTCAGGGTTTGCCCTTATACCTCTTTCCGTGATGATATGACCCAAGAATTTGCCTTCTTCCACCCCAAAAATACATTTTTTGGGGTTTAGCTTCATGTTAATCTTCCGTAGGTTGTCGAAGGTTTCTTGTACATCGGCAAGCATTGCCTGCGGTGCCCTGCTTTTTATCACTATATCATCGACATAGGCTTCTAGGTTTCTCCCAATCTGTTCCTTGAAACTTCGGTCGACCAACCGCTGATATGTCGCGCCCGCATTCTTTAGGCCGAAAGGCATATTTCGGTAGCAGTATACCCCTTGATCTGTGTGAAAAGCCGTTTTGTCTTCGTCTTCTTTTGCCATCTGAATCTGGTGGTATCCCTTGTACGCGTCCAGAAAACATTTATACTTGAAGCCGGAAAGAGCTTCGACATTCCAATCTATTTCCGGTAAGGGGTAGGGGTCCTTCGGGCAAGCGGCGTTAATATCCTTGAAATCGACGCACATTCTCCATGAACCGTCATTCTTCTTTACCATTACCGGGTTGGCGATCCAGGTACGGTACTTTACTTCCCTTACAATTCCGGCATCTACTAGCTTCTCCACCGCCTCACATGCCGCTTTGCTCCTTTCTGGTGCCAACGACCTCTTTTTCTGCACTACAGGCCTTATACTTCTATCTGCGTTCAGACGGTGTTCGATAATGTCCCTCGGTACACCGGTCATGTCAGATTCTGTCCATGCAAAGACGTCCATATTCTTTTTTAACAGGAGCAGTAACCCCGTTTTTTATATGTTCCGGTATTCTGCTACCGATTGATACTGGCTGCTCCGGGTATTGAGGATTAAGAATAAACTTTTCTTCAGTTTCCTCGGGCGTCATATCCTTCGGGCCCCCAGGTTCCAGTGGTTTTTCTGCAGGGGCCTCGTGAGAGCTTTCTTCATATAATTCCCTTTCGGCTTGCAAACTTTCGAGAACTTTCTCTTCTATCTGCTCTGACCGTTGCGATGCCATGTGGAGTTGGGAACTTCATGATTGCATGCATGGTGGACGCTACAGCCCGTAGGGCAGATAGGCCTGGACGCCCTAGTAGAATGTTGTAGGACGAGGGCGCGTCGACTACTAAGAATCGTAGGATTATCGTTCGGCTTAATGGGTATTCACCAAAGGTTACCGGTATAGCTACTTCACCCATCGGCCATACTCTTTCACCTGCGAAGCCTACGAGGGGTCCCCCGGTATTCCGAATCTTTTGCTGAACTTCCGGTTCCAATGCTCGGAAACAATGCGCATACATGATTTCGGACGCGCTACCTCCATCCACGTAAATCCGATGTACCATTTGATTTCCGACTTTAGCTTTTATGACCAGTGGGTCGCTAGTCGGAGGATTTCCTGGTTCAGTTGGGAAAGTTATTGGCTCCTCCATCCGGTCCTCTGAGCGTTCCTTTCGTTTGGACCGATTCCATTCGGAGTATGTCACCATTATAGATTTTCCGCGCCCCTTCGACCCACTGTCTTTTTGACCAAGTGGCACAATGGCTTTACTTTCCTGTTTAACGACTGTCCCACCCCTAACATCCTTTATCAGATGAGTGAGCTGTCCTGACTTCAATGCTTCTTCAATTTGTTTTCGAAGTTGAAAACAGTCGTTTGTATGATGGCCCCGATCATTATGGAATTCGCAGAACCTATACATATTCCTCCGCTCGGGAGTTCCGGTTATGGGGCCCGGAGGTTTGAAGATCGAACGGGCTTCTTCAGTGGCCAAGATTTCACTGTGCGTTTTTGTGAGCGCCGTGAAGGGCATATTCCTTCGGTGAGACGTGGCCGGTGGAATAGTAGCTTGAGGAACTTTGCGGTGCTCCGGTCTGCTTGAACCGTAAGTCAGGAATGGACGAGGAGTCACGTTGCCTTTCCAAGTATTCTGCCCTTTGGGCATCCCCTTTCGGTTGGTGGAGTCAGGAACCTGCGAGGCCGCTGCCTCCTTTCCTCGTATGAAGGCTTTAGTAATTTCCCACATTTCTTCCTTTGAATTCGGCACTTTATTGTTTAACTTCTCGATTAGTCAACTAATGCATTCCTGTTCAACATAACTCTTTCAGATTTCACATCATCTTTCTCTAATTGTACATAGTTGATCAGGCTATGTTAAATTAAAGTCGTATGATGTAATCCCTGAACTAGTCATAACTAATAAGGAATACTGCCTAACGGTCATAGTCTAGGCCCACTAAATGCAACCTAGTTCACTATAACCTTAGTCTCTGATACCAATCTGTGACACCCCCAAATTTGTTGATTTGCGGAAGCTTGATTTGGGTGTCACTAATCAATATACAAAGCACATCAGATATAATGAACGACCACTATATGCGTCGTTTTAAACTTGTATAGATAAAGTAAATGTTTACATCAAAATATAGTTACATTAGCTCGATTCCTGAAATTGAGAGATTACATAGCATAATTACTTTTACAAAATATTATAATGCAGTCCAATCTCTAGTTGTATGTATGCTGACTCGAGCTAATATTTCCTGCTTGTGCAGCCAACCTACTGCTGGGTACCTGTGGTAAGCAACTAAAATGGGTCAGCGAAAACGCTGGTGAGCTCACAGGTTTGTATGTCAATGTATAGTTGTCAGAACCGCAAGATTTATATTGAATTTAAAATGCAATTAAGCAAAATAAAAGTTATACTGTCCATGAGCACATAGTCTGAGCTTAACTTGATTTGTCAGGCCCACTTAAGGAAACCTAACTTGAAATGCTTCCTACGAGTGGCTAATCAACACTCGTCTTCCCAAATGCTAATACATCTGTTTGACCGGTTAGTGCGTGCTAACCCGGATGAGGATTGTCAATCCCATATGATATCATATACTAACATTCACGCTATAAAATACTAGAGACTATGCTTATGGAGGACTTTAAATTGATTAGCTTGAAACTCATGTAGTATTTGAAGTTTGGCACTTGCGTTCTACTTGTAAAACAAAATCGAGTAGTAATATCACACCCCTAGTTGTAAAGCAGTGAAAATGGGGCTATGAAACTCACCTGAGTCTTGAAAGGTTAAGCAATTAAACTTGAAGTAATTAGCTGTGAGTTGGTGTCCAAAGGCTTGAAACCTGAATATGTCCACGACACTTTAATTGTCATTAATTGTATTGGTATCTCGAAAGACTACCATTGGAATTGTTTGTCTAACTTAATGTCCAAATTACCCCGATTTGGTTGATTGTATTGTTACAAGTTACTACGACTTGTTTGATTAATTCGATACAAGTTACAATGACTTGTTTGAATAAGTTGATACAAGTTACGACGACTTGTTTGAATAAATTGGTACAAGTTACAACGACTTGTTTGATTTTGAAGTATGTTTTGAAAACGCGTACGGACCGTTGGTGATTAGTTGAAATAAATGTGTTGTTGTTATCGTCTTGTTTTTGAAGTGTTACACTTGAAATACAAGTCTCATTATGTTCTAAAAGTCGTATTGAATGAGTACTTGAAGTTGAAAAATCTCGACACTCGGTGTAAAAATAGTTGGAAAACCTGCTGTTTTATGCGTCACTATAGGCGTCACTAAGGCAGTTCATGCGACACTAAGGAAGTGTCGTGTAGAGTGTCAGACTTGGAATGATAGCGTCACTAGTGTAGTGTCGTGTGAAGTAGTATGCGTCACTTCAGGAGTGACGGGTTCAGCATAACGGCGGCACTTATGTAGTGTCGTGTAAAATAATGATTTCGGTCATTTGGGCGTCACTTAAGAAGTGACGTGTATCATAGCGACACTAACGAAGTGTCGGGTAAAATAGTATGGCGTCACTTGTAGAGTGACGGGTATAGATCAAAACGGAATTATGGGCGACACTTATGAAGTGTCGGTACGGAATATAGGGCGTCACTTATCTAGTGACGGTATGTAGTGTCGGCTAAAAGGATATGGCGGCACTTAACAAGTGTCGCTAGGTATATATAGGCGTCACTTCAGTAGTGACGGTCAGAGGTCAACTTTTGAGCTTATGCGACACTTAAGGAGTGTCGGTATTGGAAGTATAGCGGCACTTAAGAAGTGTCGCTGGTAGTGTCGCATATCTGGGTTCGTCCATGCGACACTATCACCTGTTTGACGGATTTCGAGCCAAAAACGTGTTTTCGGGTTTCCGTTTGGTCTGATTCTTTTACCCAACCCTCATAGGGACATATTAAGCTTATCCAAACAATAATATATGAAAAGTAAGTAAAATCGAGAGATTTCGTAATTTGTCGGAAACTTACAAACTGTCGGATCAAAAATCCGAAAAGGTAGAATGATAGATCGGGATGCGGTGAGTGTTTTCTTCCAAATGAGTATGACGATCCAAGGTCGATTCGGGCTCCTTTTTGGCGATTTAGAGATGGTGGTGGTTTTGCACTTTTTAGAGAGAAAAGGTGGGGGTGAGAGAGAGAAAAGAGGAAAAATGAGAAAGATGGTGGTGATGAGGGGTTTAAATACCCTTTTCAGTCTACGTCTCCTTGTCCCGTGTGGTGCTCGTTTTCCCGATCGTTTAACGTTAAATATTTATTTTATACCTTTAACTTTTCGTTTTAATTTACAAAAGTTTATTTCAATATTTTGTTGAAGTATTTTTACTAAATATTTAGAATTTATGTTATAACAAGTGTTTTGTTTCGTTTTGTTTGCGAAGTTACATTTGATTCGCGTTTATATATTGTGTAATAAAACTTGGATACGAAATATTATTATAAATAATATTTTTGAATAAATTGAGTTATTAAATAATATTTGTATTACTTAATAAAATTGTTCACCAACGTCCGTATTTATTGTAATCGAATTTCATTCGATTCGAAGCTCGTACGATTTAAACAAACCGCATAATTGTAGATATATATTCAACAATATATATAATAATTGATACATTAATTAGCCTAACACAGAACTAATTACATGTATTAAAACTTGATTAGGCACTAAATTATAGTCCTAAATTGACGGTTGTCACATTCTCCCCCTGTTAGAAGAATTTCGTCCCGAAATTTATGTTGAAGTCGTGTTTGACGTTGAATCAGTGAAGAGTTGAGGATACTTGAGTCGCATTTGATCCTCCCGTTCCCAGGTGAATTCCGGACCGCGCCGCGAATTCCACCTAACTTTGACGATGGGAATACGACTTTGTTTAAGTTGTTTGACCTCACGGTCCATGATTTCAGCGGGTTCCTCAACAAAGTGAAGTTTCTCGTCAACTCGAATTTCATCGAGTGGAATGATAAGTGTCTCATCAGACAGACACTTCTTCAGGTTTGAAACATGAAACGTGGGATTCACGCTGCTGAGTTCAGATGGCAGCTGCAATCGATAAGCCACTGGACCAATCCTTTCGAGGATCTCGAATGGCCCAATGTATCTGGGATTCAACTTCCCTCGTTTTCCAAATCGGATTACGCCTTTCCAAGGCGATACTTTGAGTAGAACTCGATCCCCAACTTGGAACTCGAGTGGTTTGCGTCTCACGTCAGCATAACTTTTCTGACGATCACGCGCGGCCTTAAGCTTGTTTTGAATTTCAACGATTCTCCCGGTCGTCTCGTGAATGATTTCTGGACCTGTGAGTTGGCTATCCCCAACTTCGGTCCAACAGATAGGTGACCGGCACTTACGACCGTAAAGTGCCTCGAATGGTGCAGCTTTGATGCTGGTATGATAACTGTTGTTGTACGAGAACTCGCACAATGGTAGATGTTTTTCCCAGTTTACACCGAAGTCTACTACGCAGGCCCGTAGCATGTCTTCTAGTGTTTGAATGGTTCGTTCACTTTGACCGTCTGTTTGAGGATGGTATGCGGTACTCATATCAAGTCGAGTACCCAGGGATTTTTGAAGTGATTGCCAAAATTGTGAAGTGAAACGACTATCTCTATCGGAGATAATTGAGATTGGAACACCGTGTTTGGTCACGATTTCCTTCAGATAAATGTTGGTGAGGCGTTCCATTTTGTCAGATTCCTTGATTGCCAGGAAGTGAGCAGATTTTGTGAGACGATCCACGATCACCCAAATGGAATCGCAACCGTTCGAGGATTTGGGTAGTTTGGTTATGAAGTCCATAGCAATTTGTTCCCATTTCCATTCAGGAAGACTGGGTTGTTGAAGTAAACCTGATGGTTTTTGATATTCGATTTTGACTTTGGAGCAAGTAAGGCACTTGCTGACATAGGTGGCGATTTCAGCTTTCATGTTCGGCCACCAGTAGAAGTCCTTGATACCGTGGTACATTTTATCGGATCCCGGATGGATAGAATATTTTGACTTGTGAGCTTCATCCATCACCAAGTCTCGTAGGTTCCCAAATTTAGGCAACCAGATTCGGTTTGAGAAATACCTAATCCCGTTAGGTCTGATTTCGAATTGTTTATCCATGCCCCGCAAGGCTTCATCTTTGACATTTTCGGGTTTTAAGGCTTCGAGTTGAGCAGTGAGGATTTGAATGTTTAAATTGTTGTGAATGGTCATACTGAGGGCTCGAACCCGAAGTGGTTTTACTCGCTCTTTTCGACTGAGAGCATCGGCAACAACATTTGCTTTGCCTGGATGATATTTGAGTTCGCAGTCGTAATCGGTAAGTAACTCGACCCATCGACGTTGCCTCATGTTGAGATCCTTCTGATCGAATATGTGTTGAAGGCTTTTATGGTCGGTAAAGATTGTACATCTGGTACCATAAAGGTAATGTCTCCAGATTTTGAGGGCAAAAACGACAGCTCCTAGCTCGAGGTCGTGGGTGGTGTAATTCTTTTCATGAATCTTAAGCTGTCGAGAAGCATAAGCTATGACTTTGTCTCGTTGCATGAGCACACAACCGAGACCTTGATGAGAAGCATCGCAGTATACCACGAAGTCATCGGTGCCTTCGGGTAATGATAGGATAGGAGCACTGCAAAGCTTTTGTTTTAAGAGTTGGAATGCCGATTCTTGTTTATCAGTCCAGTCAAACTTTTTGTCTTTCTGGGTCAGCGTCGTGAGTGGTATGGCTATCTTGGAGAAATTTTCAATGAATCGTCGATAGTATCCGGCCAGTCCTAAAAACTGCCGTACTTCAGTCGGAGTGGTTGGCGATTGCCAGTCTTTGATAGCCTCGATTTTTGACGGGTCAACGTGAATCCCCTGACTGTCAATCACGTGACCAAGGAATTGAACGGTTTTGATCCAGAACTCACACTTAGAGAACTTGGCATAGAGCTCCTCGTGTTTAAGTAGTTCAAGGATGGTTCTGAGGTGTTGCGCATGATCTTCTTTGTTTCGTGAATATATGAGGATGTCATCGATGAAGACAATGACAAACTAATCAAGGTAAGGTTTACACACCCGATTCATAAGGTCCATGAATACAGCCGGTGCATTGGTTAGGCCAAATGGCATCACTTGGAATTCGTAATGCCCGTAACGGGTTCTGAAAGCGGTTTTTGGAATATCGGCATCGCGAACACGCAATTGGTGATAACCGGATCGGAGATCAATCTTTGAATAACAACTCGACCCTTGGAGTTGGTCGAACAAATCATCGATTCGAGGAAGTGGATACCGGTTCTTGACAGTTAACTTGTTCAACTCTCGATAGTCGATACACATTCGAAAAGAACCGTCTTTCTTCTTGACAAATAGGACCGGAGCTCCCCAAGGTGAAGAACTCGGCCTGATAAATCCTCGTTCCAGGAGTTCCTGTAATTGGGTGGACAGCTCCTGAAGTTCGGATGGAGCTAAACGGTATGGTGCTCGGGCCACAGGCGCAGCACCTGGTACAAGATCGATTGAGAACTCAACCTGTCTTGGTGGTGGTAGACCAGGTAGTTCTTCAGGAAAGACTTCTGGAAAGTCTCGAACAATTGGAACATCCTCAAGTCGCTTCTCCTCCGACTTTTTCTCCATGATGTGCGCGAGGATTGATGGATAACCCTTTCTCAGAAATTTCCGGGTTTTAAGACAAGATATGATGTTAAGCCTCGTCCCTCCGGTCTCCCCCTGTATGACTAGGGTTCTACCGACAGTGAGAGGTATGCGAACAATTTTGTCATAGCAGATGATTTCGGCACGATGTTTGGATAACCAGTCCATGCCTACGATGACATCGAAACTTCCTATCTCAATAGGCATAAGATCTATGGAGAAGATTTCGTCGGCTAGATTTAAAGTGCAATTAGGTATCACACTATTTGTTTCTATCAATTTGCCATTTGCTAGCTCTACGGTGTACTTAACGTCTAAAGCAACAGGTGTAATGTCAAGTAGAGGGTAAAATTCAACGGAAATAAAACTTCTATCGGCACCAGTATCAATCAGTATGGTAGCAGTTAAATTGTTGAGGAGGAACATACCCGTGACCACATTCGGGTCCTGACGGGCGTCCCCTGAGTTGATCACGAAGGTGCTACTTTTGGTGTTGTTGTTGTTGCGGTGGTTGTTGTTGTTGCCCTTGTTCTTCAATTTTGGGCAAGAATCCCTGAAGTGTCCTGGGTTTCCACATTCATAACAGGACTTAGGTTGTCGGGTATTTTTGTCAGAGGGGTTGTTGTTGGATTTGGGGGCTCGGCAATCCTTAGTCGAATGCCCGTACCTCCTGCAGTTGTTGCAAGGAGTACCGCACTGACCAAAGTGGTGATAGTTACACTTGGGACAATAAGGTCTGTCCTCGGTGTAGCTGCGGTTAGGTTCAGAGTTGGTGTTGTAGACTTGGATGGCGTTGTTTTTCTTGTTTGAGTTGTGGTGGTGTTCAGTAGATTTGCGTTTGTTGTTGTTGGAGGATGTGGTGTTGGAGGTCTCACGGCTGACAACTAGAGCCATGAGTTCGTGGGCCAATCGAATGGCACTCTCAGTGGTGGTTGGTTTGGATGAGGCGACGTTCCCCTGAATGTTCTCGGGGAGTCCACGAATGTATTTCTTAATGCCCTTACTTTCTGGTTCGACCAAACCCGGGCATAATAAGGCAAACTGCTGAAACTTGGTGGTATAATCAGCAACATCATTTCCCTGCACCTCCAGATGTCAGAATTCTTCTTCCAGCCTGTGTAATTCCTCTTCAGGACAGTATTTTTCTGTCAGTTTCTTCTTTAGTTCGGCCCAAGGAAGCCGATTTGCAACCTCAAGGCCTACAGAGTTTGCGTGGGTTTTCCACCACGTGAGTGCACCTTCTTGAAAGGTGTAAGCAGCGAATTTGACTTTGTTGTTCTCAGTACAGTCGCAGAGACTGAAAACAGATTCCATACGCTCAATCCAACGGATCAAGCCAATGGCACCTTCCGTGCCCTTGAAGTATAGTGGTTTACAGCTAAGAAAGTCCTTATAGGAACAAGGTTTGGGTGGTGGAGTATTGGTTGCAGTGTCATCGCTACCGGGTGGTGTTCGGGTAGCCAAGGCTTCGGTCACACTGCGGGCAATTATTCCCGCGATCTCAGCTTCGCTAAGGGTAATTTGACGACGTGGAGGCATGATGCTGAGTAAGAAAGAACAAGGAAATGAAATAAGATACTAGTCCGAGTATGATGAACTAGTGGTGTGTTTGTCATTCCAAGACAAAACGTTAGAGAGAAAGAGGCCTATATTCATATAATATAGCCTAAAGTTGTAATGAGGTCTATTTATGTATATATATATATATATATATATATATATATATATATATATATATATATATATATATATATATATATGTATGTATATCACATAATAACCTATTGAGTGTCTAGCACAGACGTGTTTTGAGTCCCGTTTCTCTCGAGGTCAGAGTCAACTAATGCATTCCTGTTCAACATAACTCTTTCAGATTTCACATCATCTTTCTCTAATTGTACATAGTTGATCAGGCTATGTTAAATTAAAGTCGTATGATGTAATCCCTGAACTAGTCATAACTAATAAGGAATACTGCCTAACGGTCATAGTCTAGGCCCACTAAATGCAACCTAGTTCACTATAACCTTAGTCTCTGATACCAATCTGTGACACCCCCAAATTTGTTGATTTGCGGAAGCTTGATTTGGGTGTCACTAATCAATATACAAAGCACATCGGATATAATGAACGACCACTATATGCGTCATTTTAAACTTGTATAGATAAAGTAAATGTTTACATCAAAATATAGTTACATTAGCTCGATTCCTGAAATTGAGAGATTACATAGCATAATTACTTTTACAAAATATAATAATGCAGTCCAATCTCTAGTTGTATGTATGCTGACTCGAGCTAATATTTCCTGCTTGTGCAGCCAACCTACTGCTGGGTACCTGTGATAAATACTAAAATGGGTCAGCGAAAACGCTGGTGAGCTCACAGGTTTGTATGTCAATGTATAGTTGTCAGAACCGCAAGATTTATATTGAATTTGAAATGCAATTAAGCAAAATAAAAGTTATACTGTCCATGAGCACATAGTCTGAGCTTAACTTGATTTGTCAGGCCCACTTAAGGAAACCTAACTTGAAATGCCTCCTACGAGTGGCTAATCAACACTCGTCTTCCCAAATGCTAATACATCCGTTTGACCGGTTAGTGCGTGCTAACCCGGATGAGGATTGTCAATCCCATATGATATCATATACTAACATTCATGCTATAAAATACTAGAGACTATGCTTATGGAGGACTTTAAATTGATTAGCTTGAAACTCATGTAGTATTTGAAGTTTGGCACTTGCGTTCTACTTGTAAAACAAAATCGAGTAGTAATATCACACCCCTAGTTGTAAAGCAGTGAAAATGGGGCTATGAAACTCACCTGAGTCTTGAAAGGTTAAGCAATTAAACTTGAAGTAATTAGCTGTGAGTTGGTGTCCAAAGGCTTGAAACCTGAATGTGTCCACGACACTTTAATTGTCATTAATTGTATTGGTATCTCGAAAGACTACCATTGGAATTGTTTCTCTAACTTAATGTCCAAATTACCCCGATTTGGTTGATTGTATTGTTACAAGTTACTACTACTTGTTTGATTAATTCGATACAAGTTACAACGACTTCTTTGAATAAGTTTATACAAGTTACAACGACTTGTTTGAATAAATTGGTACAAGTTACAACGACTTGTTTGATTTTGAAGTATGTTTTGAAAACGCGTACGGACCGTTGGTGATTAGTTGAAATAAATGTGTTGTTGTTATCGTCTTGTTTTTGAAGTGTTACACTTGAAATACAAGTCTCATTATGTTCTAAAAGTCGTATTGAATAAGTACTTGAAGTTGAAAAATCTCGACACTCGGTGTAAAAATAGTTGGAAAACCTGCTGTTTTATGCGTCACTATAGGCGTCACTAAGGCAGTTCATGCGACACTAAGGAAGTGTCGTGTAGAGTGTCAGACTTGGAATGATAGCGTCACTAGTGTAGTGTCGTGTGAAGTAGTATGCGTCACTTCAGGAGTGACGGGTTCAGCATAACGGCGGCACTTATGTAGTGTCGTGTAAAATAATGATTTCGGTCATTTGGGCGTCACTTAAGAAGTGACGTGTATCATAGCGACACTAACGAAGTGTCGGGTAAAATAGTATGGCGTCACTTGTAGAGTGACGGGTATAGATCAAAACGGAATTATGGGCGACACTTATGAAGTGTCGGTACGGAATATAGGGCGTCACTTATCTAGTGACGGTATGTAGTGTCGGCTAAAAGGATATGGCGGCACTTAACAAGTGTCGCTAGGTATATATAGGCGTCACTTCAGTAGTGACGGTCAGAGGTCAACTTTTGAGCTTATGCGACACTTAAGGAGTGTCGGTATTGGAAGTATAGCGGCACTTAAGAAGTGTCGCTGGTAGTGTCGCATATCTGGGTTCGTCCATGCGACACTATCACCTGTTTGACGGATTTCGAGCCAAAAACGTGTTTTCGGGTTTCCGTTTGGTCTGATTCTTTTACCCAACCCTCATAGGGACATATTAAGCTTATCCAAACAATAATATATGAAAAGTAAGTAAAATCGAGAGATTTCGTAATTTGTCGGAAACTTACAAACTGTCGGATCAAAAATCCGAAAAGGTAGAATGATAGATCGGGATGCGGTGAGTGTTTTCTTCCAAATGAGTATGACGATCCAAGGTCGATTCGGGCTCCTTTTTGGCGATTTAGAGATGGTGGTGGTTTTGCACTTTTTAGAGAGAAAAGGTGGGGGTGAGAGAGAGAAAAGAGGAAAAATGAGAAAGATGGTGGTGATGAGGGGTTTAAATACCCTTTTCAGTCTACGTCTCCTTGTCCCGTGTGGTGCTCGTTTTCCCGATCGTTTAACGTTAAATATTTATTTTATACCTTTAACTTTTCGTTTTAATTTACAAAAGTTTATTTCAATATTTTGTTGAAGTATTTTTACTAAATATTTAGAATTTATGTTATAACAAGTGTTTTGTTTCGTTTTGTTTGCGAAGTTACATTTGATTCGCGTTTATATATTGTGTAATAAAACTTGGATACGAAATATTATTATAAATAATATTTTTGAATAAATTGAGTTATTAAATAATATTTGTATTACTTAATAAAATTGTTCACCAACGTCCGTATTTATTGTAATCGAATTTCATTCGATTCGAAGCTCGTACGATTTAAACAAACCGCATAATTGTAGATATATATTCAACAATATATATAATAATTGATACATTAATTAGCCTAACACAGAACTAATTACATGTATTAAAACTTGATTAGGCACTAAATTATAGTCCTAAATTGACGGTTGTCACATTCTCCCCCTGTTAGAAGAATTTCGTCCCGAAATTTATGTTGAAGTCGTGTTTGACGTTGAATCAGTGAAGAGTTGAGGATACTTGAGTCGCATTTGATCCTCCCGTTCCCAGGTGAATTCCGGACCGCGCCGCGAATTCCACCTAACTTTGACGATGGGAATACGACTTTGTTTAAGTTGTTTGACCTCACGGTCCATGATTTCAGCGGGTTCCTCAACAAAGTGAAGTTTCTCGTCAACTCGAATTTCATCGAGTGGAATGATAAGTGTCTCATCAGACAGACACTTCTTCAGGTTTGAAACATGAAACGTGGGATTCACGCTGCTGAGTTCAGATGGCAGCTGCAATCGATAAGCCACTGGACCAATCCTTTCGAGGATCTCGAATGGCCCAATGTATCTGGGATTCAACTTCCCTCGTTTTCCAAATCGGATTACGCCTTTCCAAGGCGATACTTTGAGTAGAACTCGATCCCCAACTTGGAACTCGAGTGGTTTGCGTCTCACGTCAGCATAACTTTTCTGATGATCACGCGCGGCCTTAAGCTTGTTTTGAATTTCAACGATTCTCCCGGTCGTCTCGTGAATGATTTCTGGACCTGTGAGTTGGCTATCCCCAACTTCGGTCCAACAGATAGGTGACCGGCACTTACGACCGTAAAGTGCCTCGAATGGTGCAGCTTTGATGCTGGTATGATAACTGTTGTTGTACGAGAACTCGCACAATGGTAGATGTTTTTCCCAGTTTACACCGAAGTCTACTACGCAGGCCCGTAGCATGTCTTCTAGTGTTTGAATGGTTCGTTCACTTTGACCGTCTGTTTGAGGATGGTATGCGGTACTCATATCAAGTCGAGTACCCAGGGATTTTTGAAGTGATTGCCAAAATTGTGAAGTGAAACGACTATCTCTATCGGAGATAATTGAGATTGGAACACCGTGTTTGGTCACGATTTCCTTCAGATAAATGTTGGTGAGGCGTTCCATTTTGTCAGATTCCTTGATTGCCAGGAAGTGAGCAGATTTTGTGAGACGATCCACGATCACCCAAATGGAATCGCAACCGTTCGAGGATTTGGGTAGTTTGGTTATGAAGTCCATGGCAATTTGTTCCCATTTCCATTCAGGAAGACTGGGTTGTTGAAGTAAACCTGATGGTTTTTGATATTCGATTTTGACTTTGGAGCAAGTAAGGCACTTGCTGACATAGGTGGCGATTTCAGCTTTCATGTTCGGCCACCAGTAGAAGTCCTTGATACCGTGGTACATTTTATCGGATCCCGGATGTATAGAATATTTTAACTTGTGAGCTTCATCCATCACCAAGTCTCGTAGGTTCCCAAATTTAGGCAACCAGATTCGGTTTGAGAAATACCTAATCCCGTTAGGTCTGATTTCGAATTGTTTATCCATGCCCCGCAAGGCTTCATCTTTGACATTTTCGGGTTTTAAGGCTTCGAGTTGAGCAGTGAGGATTTGAATGTTTAAATTGTTGTGAATGGTCATACTGAGGGCTCGAACCCGAAGTGGTTTTACTCGCTCTTTTCGACTGAGAGCATCAGCAACAACATTTGCTTTGCCTAGATGATATTTGAGTTCGCAGTCGTAATCGGTAAGTAACTCGACCCATCGACGTTGCCTCATGTTGAGATCCTTCTGATCGAATATGTGTTGAAGGGTTTTATGGTCGGTAAAGATTGTACATCTGGTACCATAAAGGTAATGTCTCCAGATTTTGAGGGCAAAAACGACAGCTCCTAGCTCGAGGTCGTGGGTGGTGTAATTCTTTTCATGAATCTTAAGCTGTCGAGAAGCATAAGCTATGACTTTGTCTCGTTGCATGAGCACACAACCGAGACCTTGATGAGAAGCATCGCAGTATACCACGAAGTCATCGGTGCCTTCGGGTAATGATAGGATAGGAGCACTGCAAAGCTTTTGTTTTAAGAGTTGGAATGCCGATTCTTGTTTATCAGTCCAGTCAAACTTTTTGTCTTTCTGGGTCAGCGTCGTGAGTGGTATGGCTATCTTGGAGAAATTTTCAGTGAATCGTCGATAGTATCCGGCCAGTCCTAAAAACTGCCGTACTTCAGTCGGAGTGGTTGGCGATTGCCAGTCTTTGATAGCCTCGATTTTTGACGGGTCAACGTGAATCCCCTGACTGTCAATCACGTGACCAAGGAATTGAACGGTTTTGATCCAGAACTCACACTTAGAGAACTTGGCATAGAGCTCCTCGTGTTTAAGTAGTTCAAGGATGGTTCTGAGGTGTTGCGCATGATCTTCTTTGTTTCGTGAATATATGAGGATGTCATCGATGAAGACAATGACAAACTTATCAAGGTAAGGTTTACACACCCGATTCATAAGGTCCATGAATACAGCCGGTGCATTGGTTAGGCTAAATGGCATCACTTGGAATTCGTAATGCCCGTAACGGGTTCTGAAAGCGGTTTTTGGAATATCGGCATCGCGAACACGCAATTGGTGATAACCGGATCGGAGATCAATCTTTGAATAACAACTCGACCCTTGGAGTTGGTCGAACAAATCATCGATTCGAGGAAGTGGATACCGGTTCTTGACAGTTAACTTGTTCAACTCTCGATAGTCGATACACATTCGAAAAGAACCGTCTTTCTTCTTGACAAATAGGACCGGAGCTCCCCAAGGTGAAGAACTCGGCCTGATAAATCCTCGTTCCAGGAGTTCCTGTAATTGGGTGGACAGCTCCTGAAGTTCGGATGGAGCTAAACGGTATGGTGCTCGGGCCACATGCGCAGCACCTGGTACAAGATCGATTGAGAACTCAACCTGTCTTGGTGGTGGTAGACCAGGTAGTTCTTCAGGAAAGACTTCTGGAAAGTCTCGAACAATTGGAACATCCTCAAGTCACTTCTCCTCCAACTTTTTCTCCATGATGTGCGCGAGGATTGATGGATAACCCTTTCTCAGAAATTTCTGGGTTTTAAGACAAGATATGATGTTAAGCCTCGTCCCTCCGGTCTCCCCCTGTATGACTAGGGTTCTACCGACAGTGAGAGGTATGCGAACAATTTTGTCATAGCAGATGATTTCGGCACGATGTTTGGATAACCAGTCCATGCCTACGATGACATCGAAACTTCCTATCTCAATAGGCATAAGATCTATGGAGAAGATTTCGTCGGCTAGATTTAAAGTGCAATTAGGTATCACACTATTTGTTTCTATCAATTTGCCATTTGCTAGCTCTACGGTGTACTTAACGTCTAAAGCAACAGGTGTAATGTCAAGTAGAGGGTAAAATTCATCGGAAATAAAACTTCTATCGGCACCAGTATCAAACAGTACGGAAGCAGTTAAATTGTTGAGGAGGAACATACCCGTGACCACATTCGGGTCCTGACGGGCGTCCCCTGAGTTGATCACGAAGGCGCTACTTTTGGTGTTGTTGTTGTTGCGGTGGTTGTTGTTGTTGCCCTTGTTCTTCAATTTTGGGCAAGAATCCCTGAAGTGTCCTGGGTTTCCACATTCATAACAGGACTTAGGTTGTCGGGTATTTTTGTCAGAGGGGTTGTTGTTGGATTTGGGGGCTCGGCAATCCTTAGTCGAATGCCCGTACCTCCTGCAGTTGTTGCAAGGAGTACCGCACTGACCAAAGTGGTGATAGTTACACTTGGGACAATAAGGTCTGTCCCCGGTGTAGCTGCGGTTAGGTTCAGAGTTGGTGTTGTAGACTTGGATGGCGTTGTTTTTCTTGTTTGAGTTGTGGTGGTGTTCAGTAGATTTGCGTTTGTTGTTGTTGGAGGATGTGGTGTTGGAGGTCTCACGGCTGACAACTAGAGCCATGAGTTCGTGGGCCAATCGAATGGCACTCTCAGTGGTGGTTGGTTTGGATGAGGCGACGTTCCCCTGAATGTTCTCGGGGAGTCCACGAATGTATTTCTTAATGCCCTTACTTTCTGGTTCGACCAAACCCGGGCATAATAAGGCAAACTGCTGAAACTTGGTGGTATAATCAGCAACATCATTTCCCTGCACCTCCAGATATCAGAATTCTTCTTCCAGCCTGTGTAATTCCTCTTCAGGACAGTATTTTTCTGTCAGTTTCTTCTTCAGTTCGGCCCAAGGAAGCCGATTTGCAACCTCAAGGCCTACAGAGTTTGCGTGGGTTTTCCACCACGTGAGTGCACCTTCTTGAAAGGTGTAAGCAGCGAATTTGACTTTGTTGTTCTCAGTACAGTCGCAGAGACTGAAAACAGATTCCATACACTCAATCCAACGGATCAAGCCAATGGCACCTTCCGTGCCCTTCAAGTATAGTGGTTTACAGCTAAGAAAGTCCTTATAGGAACAAGGTTTGGGTGGTGGAGTATTGGTTGCAGTGTCCTCGCTACCGGGTGGTGTTCGGGTATCCAAGGCTTCGGTCACACTGCGGGCAATTATTCCCGCGATCTCAGCTTCGCTAAGGGTAATTTGACGACGTGGAGGCATGATGCTGAGTAAGAAAGAACAAGGAAATGAAATAAGATACTAGTCCGAGTATGATGAACTAGTGATGTGTTTGTCATTCCAAGACAAAACGTTAGAGAGAAAGAGGCCTATATTCATATAATATAGCCTAAAGTTGTAATGAGGTCTATTTATGTATATATATATATGTATATCACATAATAACCTATTGAGTGTCTAGCACAGACGTGTTTTGAGTCCCGTTTCTCTCGAGGTCAGAGTCAACTAATGCATTCCTGTTCAACATAACTCTTTCAGATTTCACATCATCTTTCTCTAATTGTACATAGTTGATCAGGCTATGTTAAATTAAAGTCGTATGATGTAATCCCTGAACTAGTCATAACTAATAAGGAATACTGCCTAACGGTCATAGTCTAGGCCCACTAAATGCAACCTAGTTCACTATAACCTTAGTCTCTGATACCAATCTGTGACACCCCCAAATTTGTTGATTTGCGGAAGCTTGATTTGGGTGTCACTAATCAATATACAAAGCACATCAGATATAATGAACGACCACTATATGCGTCGTTTTAAACTTGTATAGATAAAGTAAATGTTTACATCAAAATATAGTTACATTAGCTCGATTCCTGAAATTGAGAGATTACATAGCATAATTACTTTTACAAAATATAATAATGCAGTCCAATCTCTAGTTGTATGTATGCTGACTCGAGCTAATATTTCCTGCTTGTGCAGCCAACCTACTGCTGGGTACCTGTGATAAATACTAAAATGGGTCAGCGAAAACGCTGGTGAGCTCACAGGTTTGTATGTCAATGTATAGTTGTCAGAACCGCAAGATTTATATTGAATTTAAAATGCAATTAAGCAAAATAAAAGTTATACTGTCCATGAGCACATAGTCAGAGCTTAACTTGATTTGTCAGGCCCACTTAAGGAAACCTAACTTGAAATGCCTCCTACGAGTGCCTAATCAACACTCGTCTTCCCAAATGCTAATACATCCGTTTGACCGGTTAGTGCGTGCTAACCCGGATGAGGATTGTCAATCCCATATGATATCATATACTAGCATTCATGCTATAAAATACTAGAGACTATGCTTATGGAGGACTTTAAATTGATTAGCTTGAAACTCATGTAGTATTTGAAGTTTGGCACTTGCGTTCTACTTGTAAAACAAAATCGAGTAGTAATATCACACCCCTAGTTGTAAAGCAGTGAAAATGGGGCTATGAAACTCACCTGAGTCTTGAAAGGTTAAGCAATTAAACTTGAAGTAATTAGCTGTGAGTTGGTGTCCAAAGGCTTGAAACCTGAATGTGTCCACGACACTTTAATTGTCATTAATTGTATTGGTATCTCGAAAGACTACCATTGGAATTGTTTGTCTAACTTAATGTCCAAATTACCCCGATTTGGTTGATTGTATTGTTACAAGTTACTACGACTTGTTTGATTAATTCGATACAAGTTACAACGACTTGTTTGAATAAGTTGATACAAGTTACAACGACTTGTTTGAATAAATTGGTACAAGTTACAACGACTTGTTTGATTTTGAAGTATGTTTTGAAAACGCGTACGGACCGTTGGTGATTAGTTGAAATAAATGTGTTGTTGTTATCGTCTTGTTTTTGAAGTGTTACACTTGAAATACAAGTCTCATTATGTTCTAAAAGTCGTATTGAATAAGTACTTGAAGTTGAAAAATCTCGACACTCGGTGTAAAAATAGTTGGAAAACCTGCTGTTTTATGCGTCACTATAGGCGTCACTAAGGCAGTTCATGCGACACTAAGGAAGTGTCGTGTAGAGTGTCAGACTTGGAATGATAGCGTCACTAGTGTAGTGTCGTGTGAAGTAGTATGCGTCACTTCAGGAGTGACGGGTTCAGCATAACGGCGGCACTTATGTAGTGTCGTGTAAAATAATGATTTCGGTCATTTGGGCGTCACTTAAGAAGTGACGTGTATCATAGCGACACTAACGAAGTGTCGGGTAAAATAGTATGGCGTCACTTGTAGAGTGACGGGTATAGATCAAAACGGAATTATGGGCGACACTTATGAAGTGTCGGTACGGAATATAGGGCGTCACTTATCTAGTGACGGTATGTAGTGTCGGCTAAAAGGATATGGCGGCACTTAACAAGTGTCGCTAGGTATATATAGGCGTCACTTCAGTAGTGACGGTCAGAGGTCAACTTTTGAGCTTATGCGACACTTAAGGAGTGTCGGTATTGGAAGTATAGCGGCACTTAAGAAGTGTCGCTGGTAGTGTCGCATATCTGGGTTCGTCCATGCGACACTATCACCTGTTTGACGGATTTCGAGCCAAAAACGTGTTTTCGGGTTTCCGTTTGGTCTGATTCTTTTACCCAACCCTCATAGGGACATATTAAGCTTATCCAAACAATAATATATGAAAAGTAAGTAAAATCGAGAGATTTCATAATTTGTCGGAAACTTACAAACTGTCGGATCAAAAATCCGAAAAGGTAGAATGATAGATCGGGATGCGGTGAGTGTTTTCTTCCAAATGAGTATGACGATCCAAGGTCGATTCGGGCTCCTTTTTGGCGATTTAGAGATGGTGGTGGTTTTGCACTTTTTAGAGAGAAAAGGTGGGGGTGAGAGAGAGAAAAGAGGAAAAATGAGAAAGATGGTGGTGATGAGGGGTTTAAATACCCTTTTCAGTCTACGTCTCCTTGTCCCGTGTGGTGCTCGTTTTCCCGATCGTTTAACGTTAAATATTTATTTTATACCTTTAACTTTTCGTTTTAATTTACAAAAGTTTATTTCAATATTTTGTTGAAGTATTTTTACTAAATATTTAGAATTTATGTTATAACAAGTGTTTTGTTTCGTTTTGTTTGCGAAGTTACATTTGATTCGCGTTTATGTATTGTGTAATAAAACTTGGATACGAAATATTATTATAAATAATATTTTTGAATAAATTGAGTTATTAAATAATATTTGTATTACTTAATAAAATTGTTCACCAACGTCCGTATTTATTGTAATCGAATTTCATTCGATTCGAAGCTCGTACGATTTAAACAAACCGCATAATTGTAGATATATATTCAACAATATATATAATAATTGATACATTAATTAGCCTAACACAGAACTAATTACATGTATTAAAACTTGATTAGGCACTAAATTATAGTCCTAAATTGATGGTTGTCACATTCTCCCCCTGTTAGAAGAATTTCGTCCCGAAATTTATGTTGAAGTCGTGTTTGACGTTGAATCGGTGAAGAGTTGAGGATACTTGAGTCGCATTTGATCCTCCCGTTCCCAGGTGAATTCCGGACCGCGCCGCGAATTCCACCTAACTTTGACGATGGGAATACGACTTTGTTTAAGTTGTTTGACCTCACGGTCCATGATTTCAGCGGGTTCCTCAACAAAGTGAAGTTTCTCGTCAACTCGAATTTCATCGAGTGGAATGATAAGTGTCTCATCAGACAGACA
Source organism: Helichrysum umbraculigerum (assembly GCA_949592205.1). NCBI lineage: Eukaryota > Viridiplantae > Streptophyta > Magnoliopsida > Asterales > Asteraceae > Helichrysum > Helichrysum umbraculigerum. The sequence goes on along the minus strand of CATIUR010000001.1, from coordinate 54,976,096 downwards.
CTTCTTCAGGTTTGAAACATGAAACGTGGGATGCACGCTGCTGAGTTCAGATGGCAGCTGCAATCGATAAGCCACTGGACCAATCCTTTCGAGGATCTCGAATGGCCCAATGTATCTGGGATTCAACTTCCCTCGTTTGCCAAATCGGATTACGCCTTTCCAAGGCGATACTTTGAGTAGAACTCGATCCCCAACTTGGAACTCGAGTGGTTTGCGTCTCACGTCAGCATAACTTTTCTGACGATCACGCGCGGCCTTAAGCTTGTTTTGAATTTCAACGATTCTCCCGGTCGTCTCGTGAATGATTTCTGGACCTGTGAGTTGGCTATCCCCAACTTTGGTCCAACAGATAGGTGACCGGCACTTACGACCGTAAAGTGCCTCGAATGGTGCAGCTTTGATGCTGGTATGATAACTGTTGTTGTACGAGAACTCGCACAATGGTAGATGTTTTTCCCAGTTTACACCGAAGTCTACTACGCAGGCCCGTAGCATGTCTTCTAGTGTTTGAATGGTTCGTTCACTTTGACCGTCTGTTTGAGGATGGTATGCGGTACTCATATCAAGTCGAGTACCCAGGGATTTTTGAAGTGATTGCCAAAATTGTGAAGTGAAACGACTATCTCTATCGGAGATAATTGAGATTGAAACACCGTGTTTGGTCACGATTTCCTTCAGATAAATGTTGGTGAGGCGTTCCATTTTGTCAGATTCCTTGATTGCCAGGAAGTGAGCAGATTTTGTGAGACGATCCACGATCACCCAAATGGAATCGCAACCGTTCGAGGATTTGGGTAGTTTGGTTATGAAGTCCATGCCAATTTGTTCCCATTTCCATTCAGGAAGACTGGGTTGTTGAAGTAAACCTGATGGTTTTTGATATTCGATTTTGACTTTGGAGCAAGTAAGGCACTTGCTGACATAGGTGGCGATTTCAGCTTTCATGTTCGGCCACCAGTAGAAGTCCTTGATACCGTGGTACATTTTATCGGATCCCGGATGGATAGAATATTTTGACTTGTGAGCTTCATCCATCACCAAGTCTCGTAGGTTCCCAAATTTAGGCAACCAGATTCGGTTTGAGAAATACCTAATCCCGTTAGGTCTGATTTCGAATTGTTTATCCATGCCCCGCAAGGCTTCATCTTTGACATTTTCGGGTTTTAAGGCTTCGAGTTGAGCAGTGAGGATTTGAATGTTTAAATTGTTGTGAATGGTCATACTGAGGGCTCGAACCCGAAGTGGTTTTACTCGCTCTTTTCGACTGAGAGCATCGGCAACAACATTTGCTTTGCCTGGATGATATTTGAGTTCGCAGTCGTAATCGGTAAGTAACTCGACCCATCGACGTTGCCTCATGTTGAGATCCTTCTGATCGAATATGTGTTGAAGGCTTTTATGGTCGGTAAAGATTGTACATCTGGTACCATAAAGGTAATGTCTCCAGATTTTGAGGGCAAAAACGACAGCTCCTAGCTCGAGGTCGTGGGTGGTGTAATTCTTTTCATGAATCTTAAGCTGTCGAGAAGCATAAGCTATGACTTTGTCTCGTTGCATGAGCACACAACCGAGACCTTGATGAGAAGCATCGCAGTATACCACGAAGTCATCGGTGCCTTCGGGTAATGATAGGATAGGAGCACTGCAAAGCTTTTGTTTTAAGAGTTGGAATGCCGATTCTTGTTTATCAGTCCAGTCAAACTTTTTGTCTTTCTGGGTCAGCGTCGTGAGTGGTATGGCTATCTTGGAGAAATTTTCAATGAATCGTCGATAGTATCCGGCCAGTCCTAAAAACTGCCGTACTTCAGTCGGAGTGGTTGGCGATTGCCAGTCTTTGATAGCCTTGATTTTTGACGGGTCAACGTGAATCCCCTGACTGTCAATCACGTGACCAAGGAATTGAACGGTTTTGATCCAGAACTCACACTTAGAGAACTTGGCATAGAGCTCCTCGTGTTTAAGTAGTTCAAGGATGGTTTTGAGGTGTTGCGCATGATCTTCTTTGTTTCGTGAATATATGAGGATGTCATCGATGAAGACAATGACAAACTTATCAAGGTAAAGTTTACAAACCCGATTCATAAGGTCCATGAATACAGCCGATGCATTGGTTAGGCCAAATGGCATCACTTGGAATTCGTAATGCCCGTAACGGGTTCTGAAAGCGGTTTTTGGAATATCGGCATCGCGAACACGCAATTGGTGATAACCGGATCGGAGATTAATCTTTGAATAACAACTCGACCCTTGGAGTTGGTCGAACAAATCATCGATTCGAGGAAGTGGATACCGGTTCTTGACAGTTAACTTGTTCAACTCTCGATAGTCGATACACATTCGAAAAGAACCGTCTTTCTTCTTGACAAATAGGACCGGAGCTCCCCAAGGTGAAGAACTCGGCCTGATAAATCCTCGTTCCAGGAGTTCCTGTAATTGGGTGGACAGCTCCTGAAGTTCGGATGGAGCTAAACGGTATGGTGCTCGGGCCACAGGCGCAGCACCTGGTACAAGATCGATTGAGAACTCAACCTGTCTTGGTGGTGGTAGACCAGGTAGTTCTTCAGGAAAGACTTCTGGAAAGTCTCGAACAATTGGAACATCCTCAAGTCGCTTCTCCTCCGACTTTTTCTCCATGATGTGCGCGAGGATTGATGGATAACCCTTTCTCAGAAATTTCCGGGTTTTAAGACAAGATATGATGTTAAGCCTCGTCCCTCCGGTCTCCCCCTGTATGACTAGGGTTCTACCGACAGTGAGAGGTATACGAACAATTTTGTCATAGCAGATGATTTCGGCACGATGTTTGGATAACCAGTCCATGCCTACGATGACATCGAAACTTCCTATCTCAATAGGCATAAGATCTATGGAGAAGATTTCGTCGGCTAGATTTAAAGTGCAATTAGGTATCACACTATTTGTTTCTATCAATTTGCCATTTGCTAACTCTACGGTGTACTTAACGTCTAAAGCAACAAGTGTAATGTCAAGTAGAGGGTAAAATTCATCGGAAATAAAACTTCTATCGGCACCAGTATCAAACAGTATGGAAGCAGTTAAATTGTTGAGGAGGAACATACCCGTGACCACATTCGGGTCCTGACGGGCGTCCCCTGAGTTGATCACGAAGGCGCTACTTTTGGTGTTGTTGTTGTTGCGGTGGTTGTTGTTGTTGCCCTTGTTCTTCAATTTTGGGCAAGAATCCCTGAAGTGTCCTGGGTTTCCACATTCATAACAGGACTTAGGTTGTCGGGTATTTTTGTCAGAGGGGTTGTTGTTGGATTTGGGGGCTCGGCAATCCTTAGTCGAATGCCCGTACCTCCTGCAGTTGTTGCAAGGAGTACCGCACTGACCAAAGTGGTGATAGTTACACTTGGGACAATAAGGTCTGTCCCCGGTGTAGCTGCGGTTAGGTTCAGAGTTGGTGTTGTAGACTTGGATGGCGTTGTTTTTCTTGTTTGAGTTGTGGTGGTGTTCAGTAGATTTGCGTTTGTTGTTGTTGGAGGATGTGGTGTTGGAGGTCTCACGGCTGACAACTAGAGCCATGAGTTCGTGGGCCAATCGAATGGCACTCTCAGTGGTGGTTGGTTTGGATGAGGCGACGTTCCCCTGAATGTTCTCGGGGAGTCCACGAATGTATTTCTTAATGCCCTTACTTTCTGGTTCGACCAAACCCGGGCATAATAAGGCAAACTGCTGAAACTTGGTGGTATAATCAGCAACATCATTTCCCTGCACCTCCAGATGTCAGAATTCTTCTTCCAGCCTGTGTAATTCCTCTTCAGGACAGTATTTTTCTGTCAGTTTCTTCTTCAGTTCGGCCCAAGGAAGCCGATTTGCAACCTCAAGGCCTACAGAGTTTGCGTGGGTTTTCCACCACGTGAGTGCACCTTCTTGAAAGGTGTAAGCAGCGAATTTGACTTTGTTGTTCTCAGTACAGTCGCAGAGACTGAAAACATATTCCATACGCTCAATCCAACGGATCAAGCCAATGGCACCTTCCGTGCCCTTGAAGTATAGTGGTTTACAGCTAAGAAAGTCCTTATAGGAACAAGGTTTGGGTGGTGGAGTATTGGTTGCAGTGTCCTCGCTACCGGGTGGTGTTCGGGTAGCCAAGGCTTCGGTCACACTGCGGGCAATTATTCCCGCGATCTCAGCTTCGCTAAGGGTAATTTGACGACGTGGAGGCATGATGCTGAGTAAGAAAGAACAAGGAAATGAAATAAGATACTAGTCCGAGTATGATGAACTAGTGGTGTGTTTGTCATTCCAAGACAAAACGTTAGAGAGAAAGAGGCCTATATTCATATAATATAGCCTAAAGTTGTAATGAGGTCTATTTATGTATATATATATATGTATATCACATAATAACCTATTGAGTGTCTAGCACAGACGTGTTTTGAGTCCCGTTTCTCTCGAGGTCAGAGTCAACTAATGCATTCCTGTTCAACATAACTCTTTCAGATTTCACATCATCTTTCTCTAATTGTACATAGTTGATCAGGCTATGTTAAATTAAAGTCGTATGATGTAATCCCTGAACTAGTCATAACTAATAAGGAATACTGCCTAACGGTCATAGTCTAGGCCCACTAAATGCAACCTAGTTCACTATAACCTTAGTCTCTGATACCAATCTGTGACACCCCCAAATTTGTTGATTTGCGGAAGCTTGATTTGGGTGTCACTAATCAATATACAAAGCACATCAGATATAATGAACGACCACTATATGCGTCGTTTTAAACTTGTATAGATAAAGTAAATGTTTACATCAAAATATAGTTACATTAGCTCGATTCCTGAAATTGAGAGATTACATAGCATAATTACTTTTACAAAATATAATAATGCAGTCCAATCTCTAGTTGTATGTATGCTGACTCGAGCTAATATTTCCTGCTTGTGCAGCCAGCCTACTGCTGGGTACCTGTGATAAATACTAAAATGGGTCAGCGAAAACGCTGGTGAGCTCACAGGTTTGTATGTCAATGTATAGTTGTCAGAACCGCAAGATTTATATTGAATTTAAAATGCAATTAAGCAAAATAAAAGTTATACTGTCCATGAGCACATAGTCTGAGCTTAACTTGATTTGTCAGGCCCACTTAAGGAAACCTAACTTGAAATGCCTCCTACGAGTGCCTAATCAACACTCATCTTCCCAAATGCTAATACATCCGTTTGACCGGTTAGTGAGTGCTAACCCGGATGAGGATTGTCAATCCCATATGATATCATATACTAACATTCACGCTAAAAAATACTAGAGACTATGCTTATGGAGGACTTTAAATTGATTAGCTTGAAACTCATGTAGTATTTGAAGTTTGGCACTTGCGTTCTACTTGTAAAACAAAATCGAGTAGTAATATCACACCCCTAGTTGTAAAGCAGTGAAAATGAGGCTATGAAACTCACCTGAGTCTTGAAAGGTTAAGCAATTAAACTTGAAGTAATTAGCTGTGAGTTGGTGTCCAAAGGCTTGAAACCTGAATGTGTCCACGACACTTTAATTGTCATTAATTGTATTGGTATCTCGAAAGACTACCATTGGAATTGTTTGTCTAACTTAATGTCCAAATTACCCCGATTTGGTTGATTGTATTGTTACAAGTTACTACGACTTGTTTGATTAATTCGATACAAGTTACAACGACTTGTTTGAATAAGTTGATACAAGTTACAACGACTTGTTTGAATAAATTGGTACAAGTTACAACGACTTGTTTGATTTTGAAGTATGTTTTGAAAACGCGTACGGACCGTTGGTGATTAGTTGAAATAAATGTGTTGTTGTTATCGTCTTGTTTTTGAAGTGTTACACTTGAAATACAAGTCTCATTATGTTCTAAAAGTCGTATTGAATAAGTACTTGAAGTTGAAAAATCTCGACACTCGGTGTAAAAATAGTTGGAAAACCTGCTGTTTTATGCGTCACTATAGGCGTCACTAAGGCAGTTCATGCGACACTAAGGAAGTGTCGTGTAGAGTGTCAGACTTGGAATGATAGCGTCACTAGTGTAGTGTCGTGTGAAGTAGTATGCGTCACTTCAGGAGTGACGGGTTCAGCATAACGGCGGCACTTATGTAGTGTCGTGTAAAATAATGATTTCGGTCATTTGGGCGTCACTTAAGAAGTGACGTGTATCATAGCGACACTAACGAAGTGTCGGGTAAAATAGTATGGCGTCACTTGTAGAGTGACGGGTATAGATCAAAACGGAATTATGGGCGACACTTATGAAGTGTCGGTACGGAATATAGGGCGTCACTTATCTAGTGACGGTATGTAGTGTCGGCTAAAAGGATATGGCGGCACTTAACAAGTGTCGCTAGGTATATATAGGCGTCACTTCAGTAGTGACGGTCAGAGGTCAACTTTTGAGCTTATGCGACACTTAAGGAGTGTCGGTATTGGAAGTATAGCGGCACTTAAGAAGTGTCGCTGGTAGTGTCGCATATCTGGGTTCGTCCATGCGACACTATCACCTGTTTGACGGATTTCGAGCCAAAAACGTGTTTTCGGGTTTCCGTTTGGTCTGATTCTTTTACCCAACCCTCATAGGGACATATTAAGCTTATCCAAACAATAATATAAGAAAAGTAAGTAAAATCGAGAGATTTCGTAATTTGTCGGAAACTTACAAACTGTCGGATCAAAAATCCGAAAAGGTAGAATGATAGATCGGGATGCGGTGAGTGTTTTCTTCCAAATGAGTATGACGATCCAAGGTCGATTCGGGCTCCTTTTTGGCGATTTAGAGATGGTGGTGGTTTTGCACTTTTTAGAGAGAAAAGGTGGGGGTGAGAGAGAGAAAAGAGGAAAAATGAGAAAGATGGTGGTGATGAGGGGTTTAAATACCCTTTTCAGTCTACATCTCCTTGTCCCGTGTGGTGCTCGTTTTCCCGATCGTTTAACGTTAAATATTTTTTTTATACCTTTAACTTTTCGTTTTAATATACAAAAGTTTATTTCAATATTTTGTTGAAGTATTTTTACTAAATATTTAGAATTTATGTTATAACAAGTGTTTTGTTTCGTTTTGTTTGCGAAGTTACATTTGATTCGCGTTTATATATTGTATAATAAAACTTGGATACGAAATATTATTATAAATAATATTTTTGAATAAATTGAGTTATTAAATAATATTTGTATTACTTAATAAAATTGTTCACCAACGTCCGTATTTATTGTAATCGAATTTCATTCGATTCGAAGCTCGTACGATTTAAACAAACCGCATAATTGTAGATATATATTCAACAATATATATAATAATTGATACATTAATTAGCCTAACACAGAACTAATTACATGTATTAAAACTTGATTAGGCACTAAATTATAGTCCTAAATTGACGGTTGTCACAATGGACCACTGTTCCATTTCAGCCACTCCCGAAAAGAGGCTCAAGTGGTCGTCCGGGTCTGTTGTACCGTCATAGATCCTTATGTGAGAGGGCATTCTCATTCGGGAAGGTCTTCGGCAATTAGCTATTCGGGAGGTGAACATTCTTGCAACCGATGGTTTGTAGGGAGAATTCAGTTCATCCTCCGAACTGTCGGTACCTGAGGAAGTATCGCTTGTGGTTGCGGTGTAGCCACTTGACGTAGTAGCATAATTCTTCTTTGACGACTTGGTTTCGGTTCTCTGCAACCTTTTGGCACGCTTTCTCTTCGACCTCGGTCGTTTCTTTTTGGAGCGCATTTTACGCTCTTCCGTCCTCCGGGACTTCTTGGGTGTGTTCCCTGTGCGACTTGTCATTTCATCTTCCGACGTATCGGGATCTTCATATGATAGCTTCTGAGGTGCCCCTCTCGGGTCCTCCTTCTCGATGGTATCCATGATTATTCGTAACTTCTCGAAATTGTTTTTAACAAATATAGGTGTGATCTCGTTCGTTGGCGCATCTGTTTCACCCACGACATCCTGTCCCGCCGAAGGTGGGTCTTCTGGTGCTATGTTTGCCATACTGGTTTATTGGGTTAGGTTCAGGTTGTAATCTTTCGGTCCCACGGATGGCGTCAAATGTTGCTCCAAAGGTGAAGTAACACGTCAGGTGAGGATTAGTTTCTATTTCGGGAGGCAGGACCGAAGGATTGCTCTGTGTGCTGTTGATGAGACCTTGAACCTGTCACACCCCCAAATCGGTAATCGTGTTTATTAATAGTTTAGCGGAAGCTTTTAGTTAATTAGCGGAAGCATTTTAATAATAGTTAAGCATTGAGGGCGGACAGATTCGATAGTGCATTCACTGTATCAGAGTATATGATCATACAGAACATACATATATTTAAGATGCCATAAGTTTAAAGTTATTACAAAAGATACGACTTATAAAGTCGTACATAAGTAGGGTTGTCAATGACAACTTAAGTATTTGAAAATACATATTTATAAAAGAGAGATTTCATAAGTATAACCAATGGAATTGATAATACAAAGGAAATCCATGTGTCCCAAAAGTGGCATCATAAATAGTCAGGTTGCCTACGTCCTTTATGCATGCAGGAGTACCTGAGTCCTAATTCCCTGAAAAACATAGTAAACTGTCAACATTGAATGTTGAGCGAATTCACAGGTTTAAGTTTTGTATAAATCATTCATGTACACAAACATAATATTTATATGTAAAGTAGGAAACACAAGTATTCTAATTAAAGAAAACATTTCCTATAATTAGTAAGAATGTCATTCTTACTACAATAATAATTGTGTAGGAAATACAAGTTTAAACATAAACATTTCCTAATAAATAGTCGCCGGATATACAGGTTTATCAAATAAGTAAACATATCCATTTTTATAGTTAAGGAAAATCAGGTTTAGCAGTCAAGCAAACATTTCCCAACAGATAGTTAACAGGAACTCAAGTTTAACAATAAAGTAAACATTCCAATAATAATCATTGCAGAAAACACAGGTTTAACATTTAAGTAAACATTTCCTATGAATAGTTGTTTTTGTGGGAAACCAAGTTCAACCAATTAAGGTAAACGTCTCCTAAAATATAGTCTCTCAGAGGAACACCTGTCCTATTAGTCATCACAGGGAATACCCTTCCCAAACCAGGTTGTTGTTTAGTTGAGTAGTTGAATAATTAAGTGGGAAATATAGACTATAATCCCTCCAAGGTGAGTTAAACCTTTAGAGTTAAAGTAACGACACTAGTACTATAACCAATCCACGACTAGTTGTTTTGTTGTTGCCTCAGTAACATCTTAAGTATACACTCCTCGTTACGACTATCGTCGATGTGGTTGGAATGACCAACGAGTAATATCCTGGGAGGGTTGTCAAATCGATAGTACTATCTGTATACTCAGTGGCTAGAGTCACCTAGCTAATGGTTATAGGTTGTAAGCACTGGGACTTATGTGCACTACAACTACCTCGCGTAAACCTAGGATCGTACCAAGATCTGCTGTCTTATTCCCAAAATGTTGTGAAAACGTTTCATATAATTAATTCAAGTTAATTCAATATGAAAACATTTTATATAAATAGTTCAAGTTTGATAGCATGAAAGAAATCATGTTAATCAGTTTCACATAATAGCATGCAGCGCAATACATAAAGCATATAGCATGTTATATCACATTGTTCTATGTTTTCCACCCCTGGTTTTAAAAGCATTTAAAACAATAAAAGTTAGGGGCTGTGAACTCACGGTTTGCAAGTCTTCAGCAAAAGTATAGCTAGCCAAATAATCCAAACGCGCCCTCAAACACCTAGACGCAAATAATAATACTTGTATAAGTATGTGGATTATTTGTTAAGTTGAAATGTTTGTAACATTTAATTGTTGGTAACGTTTGCGTTCATATAATCGTTAAGTTCAAGTATGTATATTTATATACATATTAGTTGAATATATATATTCTACTATATATATTAGTTGTCGTCATTGTTAATATCCATATATACATAGATATAAATGTAGTTGTCGTTGTTGTCGATTATGTTTTCAAAATATAATTATAATAGTTATCAAAATATAGTTTGGTTAGTTATACAAAATATAACTTGTTTTCGTTTGGCGTATATAGTTTGTACTAGATAAGTTAAATCGTTCCATTTTTATACGTCTAGTTGTATATATACATTGTCCGTTAGTATATATATATATTGTAATTGTCTCGAAGTTGTGTCCATATAATTGCTAAGTCTCGTTGTTGCAATATTAGTCAAGTAATAAGTCTCGGTCCCTATAACGATTACTAGTTTGTACATTTTATAAAATGAAACGGACTGGGCCTGGACAGCCGGGGAATCCGCCGGATTCCCATGAATCCGTCGGATTCAGCAAGGTTCAAGGGGATCCGCCGGATCGGGTAAGGATCCGCCGGATCGGGTCCAAAATAGGGGGAATCCGCCGGATCCACCAATGATCCGCCGGATTCATTCGTTTTCAAGAGGATCCGCCGGATCTACCAATGATCTGCCGGATCAAGCGTGTCCTTTACTCGTTCATCGTTTTAGTCGAAGGTTTGTATGCGAGTCGAAAGGTGGGAATCCGCCGGATTGGGGTTGAATCCGCCGGATTCATGGATTTTGCTGGGGATCCGCCGGATCCAAAAGGTGATCCGCCGGATCCAGATGAGTTTCAGGTTCTGGTTCGGCTCTGTTACTTCAAATACATAATGATTTTTGGTTTTAATCCGTTTTTAACATGATCAAACATCACCAATAGGTTATATAAACTTTATATCACTTGTTTTTCACAAGTTATAACAATAATAATCATCAAACTTCATAATTTAAAGAAATTATATAAATGAATAAAAATGGAGAAATTGTTCCTTACAATGATTTAGAGATGGAGATTATGATGATTTCTGATGTTGATGATGATGATTTCGAACGAAGATAATGAAGATGATTATGTGATCATTTTTGTGAAGTGTTTGATGTTTGATTTTTGAGATGATGAAGATGATTATGGTGTTGCTCTTCCTGCTTGTTGTTTCCTCTGCTTGTTCTCCAGCACACACACGCACACACCAAATGAAGAAGAAGATGGTTGGTGAATGAATTATTGAGGATGGATGGAAATGTATAGCAGTGTGTTTTGGTCGAGTTTTTCAAACGATGGTATGGAGCGAACCTCAATCTGTTCCCCAGATATTTTAGAACGTGTACAATTTGTAGTTTTTAGCCCGTTAATTTCGTGTACGGGTATAATTTGTGGTACTTTAGTTATAATAAAATTTCGCGTTATGTTTCTCTATATCTCAGATTTAGAAATTTGAAATCGAAATGTGAAATACTTTGTTACAAGTATAATTAAAATTAATCACAGTAAAAGTACTGTATAGTTGAAAACGCGTGCCAGATTTCAGTAAAATTCGGAAATCATATTTTGAGGTAATGTTCTATACATTAAAACAGTAACTTACGAAATAATACTTTTATTATTTGGAACCTCTATGTGCGTTTTAAAATTGTTTCTGTTCGTATTATGTGTAACAAAAATCGTCTAAATGTTTCGTTTTCTTTTCGTTGTAATACCTTTATATAATAATTTCAAACTAAAAATTATTCAAAAGTATTTTCGAAGTTCATTTCGGAACTTTATTATTCGCGATTAATACGTTTATTATAAAACGTATACTTTATTATATTATTCCAATAGTATAATTATATAATAGTTGTAATTAATAATTTTGGAACTATTAATTATTTTGTATCACCAATATTATTGTGTTCAACTCATAGAGTTTGATATATCTATTTCGTACGTAATTATATATATATATCACATATAACTACAATCAAATATATCACATAACACATAGTAAGTTTATCAAAAACTTAACACATAATTTGTTTTGAATTCACTAATCAGGGAATTACTCTAGGTAATGCATGAAATTAGGTTAAGCAAATACCCAAATTGGAGGATTGTCACAGAACCGAAAGGGGGGATATCCCTTTCGGTTGGCGATTCCCTATTGGTAACCCTGACTACCGTTTGGATAGACGAGTTATACGCCACGAATGTCAATGGTCTCTTTCGGTATCAGAGCATATTTAATGCCTGTCATCAATGCCCAATAACTGGTAGTTGGACGGCTATTTATAATGCTTCACATGTCCTTCTTTTACCCATTTCGGTATCCCTCTATTGCCCGCTGGATATAAGTGCTACCGCCGCCACTTGCAGCATTAATTAGATGTGACAACTCATCAGACATTACCCTTCGGTAGGGAGAAGACCTGTGACTTGATATTTCCTTATAAGCCTGTTATGCTTTAAAGGTTATCTTTTAGGTACAAGGTGTTTCGGTATCGGCATACCGATACGGAGGTACGTCATCAATATCCTAATTCTTTTGATGAATTTCAATTTCATCAAAATTAATTCGGGTATAGAACGCATCTTATGTTTTTCAACACAATAGTTTAACTTCCAATAAAATATGCACTAATAAAGTACTCGTATCTTGTTTCGCAACATGGGGCATGAGAGCCGTCCGCTTCTATGAAAAGTAAAGTTTATGCAACAAAAAGCAAAAAAACTAATACGTCAAATCAATCATTTTAATTCAGGAGAAAACGTGTATTTATTTAATTTTTGTCAAATCGAATCGTATACCCATAGATAGATAAAAGTGATGGCTCATACTCCATTATTCCACAGCTTTTGGTACCATTGATTGTTAAAGTATTCTAAAAATTGCAAATAGTTATAATAAGTCTTTGGTTTTAGGTTCCTATTGGAATTCGTTTAAATGGGTACATTTGGTTTGGTTGAATATTTGATAACCAACATCACCACCCTATAGATTGTGTTTGGCGGAGGAGATTTCAGAAGCTTATATGGAATTAAGAAGATTGTAATTTTAATAATCTTCAACTCTAAGTCCCGTATAATAACATGGAAAAGATAAGATTGTTAGCAAAAAAAAAACTATACTAGAATCCTCTAAAGTAACCTGATAAATATATTGTAGGTTTTACATATTGAAGCAAAATATATGAGATCACAAACGTAGATTGCTTGCGGCTAAGTATGAATTGAGACGAAAACCATATAGATTTGTAAAGATATTGATTGATTTAGTGATATTGAGGTAGGTTCAAATAAAAATGGTAAAAAGTAGGGAATGAGAGAACAATAGGAGTGCTCTAGTTCTTTACAAAACTCACTTCCACTTTTACCCCTTAAATTAAAGATCTCACAAATCGTATGTCCAAAAATTATAAAAATTACATATTCGGAATCAGCAACTTTTTCTCTTCGATTAGAGATCTCATAAGCTATACTTTTGATGAATTTTTTTTCCTTTTATTTTGGCCGGGTTTTACAATACAATTACATGTGATTTATGATAAAAGGTTAAAATTTGTTAACGATTATTTATTCATGGTATATGTTAATTAACACGTAATTACAGCTTAATATTCATGTACATAAATTATTATAAGGAGGCGCTTGGTTCAAATAGGGGAATGGGAAAGGGAATGTCAAAGGGAATACTAAAGAATGGAATGAACATTATCATTATCTTTGATGGTGCTTGGTTTAAAAACACTTTGATTCTAATGTAAAGTACTTTAGACCATAATAACTACTCCGTAATAAGCAATTTGATTTCAATATTTAGCTACAAGTTTTTATTTATAATCAATTTTGATTATTATGAATATGAATAAAAAAAGCATAAATAATAAACAAAAACTTCACTTTGAACGGATATTAAAATATGAGTTCATTACTATTATAATATTTCGATCTGAAATATTTTATAAAATTTAAGCAAAATAAGGGTTTCGTTTTTATTTGTAGCTTAGGTTAGTTGCGCTGCTTCTATTAAGCCAAAAAAAAAAAAAGTAAAAATAAAAAATGAAGAAGGAATATACGATAGTAAAAATCAAATTGGTGGATGTCCGTAGTTAATTTTGTGTAATGATATAACGAAAAAGAAAAAATATAAACATAATTGTAGTTGCTGGCAGTTACATAGTTACATCTATAATGATTCCCATACCTCCCAAATTAGTGGGGAATGCCTCATTACCCTATACTCTATAATGATTGATTGCATTACCTTTAACCAAGCTTCTTCAATAACTATCATTATCATTCCTTAGCCCATAAAACCTCCTACCAAGCACCCCCTAAATAGAATTATAAAAATTGCATTTGTTTTCATTAAAAATCACATGTGATTGCTAATTGTACATTTAATCACATGTAATTTGTTATTTAATCACATATGATTTTGTATATAATCACATATGATTTTCATTAAAAAATTGATATCTGATGAGCAATTTACCGATATATGATAATTCATGTATAATTTCAACTTGATTTTTACTTAATTGTATAATTATAGTGAATGATTTTAAAATCCGTATTTGAGTACTATTTAATCAATGTGATTGATACTTTGATGTTCAATCGCATGGGATTACAACTAAGTTTTTCATGTTTAAATCTTTTAAAATCATTAATGATTTGAATTTAAGATTTAATTGGAGATATAAGTATGTGTGATTATTTTTTGGTGTTAAATCACATGTGATTTCACAATACATACATTTAAAACCCAAAATATAAATGAAAATTTTTTTTGTCAAAAGTATAGCTTGTGAGATCTATAATCGAAGAGATTAAGACGTTGATTCCGAATTTGTAATTTTTATAATTTATAGACATACGGTTTCTGAGATATTGTGTTTTTTTTTTAAGGTGAAAATGATTTTTTGAAATTGAGCCATCCTATTACTTCCTCAATTCTTATTTTTTTCACATTATTTTTTAAACTTTTCTCTTTGCATATTTAATAACTTCGCACATGCGACATTTTCGCCGGTAGTGCCATCCTCCCCAAGACTCTCTAACAATCGCTTATTGACGAGATATAAGAATAACTTTGCAACGGTTTTTTAAGGAAAGATACTTATTTTTACTTAATTAATTAATTATTGTAAGATGATATAATACTAAAAAAAAAAAGTAGCTCCAATCGCACTAGAGTTCGAGGGCTATGCTTCACAGCCTAAATTAAAAAGAGGACATTTTAGAAAAAATAAATAAAATAAATAAAAAAGATGACCGGTCTTTCTTTGTCACACCTGCCATTCTTTGACCCTACCTTATTTTTGTTAACCACTTATTTATTACAATAATATAGGCTATAAATAAATAAACATAAATTAATAATGGAATCTTTCTGGACACACATATATATTTTCTTTATATATCTCTCTTTTTATTCATTCATTCAGTAATACAAATAAGAAAGAAATCAACGCGAGAGACAAAGACCATGTGATAACATCGTCTGAAACTTAAAGTTTTGTTGTTGGTTTGGAAGAAATCAGAGCAGGAAGCAAATGGGTGTTGTTTCTCAGGAAGCAATTAAGCAGTTGAAGTCCTTAATGGACCAAGGTAATTAATTAATTAATAATAATAATAATATAATTTACTTGATAACTAACTAACTGCTTCCCTTTCCAGCTCTGTATGATCGTTACTAACCTTTATATTTTTACATATATATCTATATGTATGTATATGTATCTCTATTATGCAGTTGATGAGCCTCTGAAAAGAACTTTTCAGGTTTGATCTTGATCTGCTACTTGTTTTACTATTATTTTCTCTTTAAAGACAATGAACGCACACACCAAACCACGCATATACACAAATTTTTTTCACTAAAATATATATATATATATATATATGTGCTGTGTATATGGGTACCTCTAAACTTGAACCCACAACCTCATGGTTGAAGGGTCATCTCGATTTCCGCTAGGCAAATGGCCCTTTAGTGCATGATGTTTTACTATACATTATTGTTTCATGATCTTCTTACTTATAGTTAGTATTATGTACCTGTCTTTTGATTTTTATATTTGGTGTTCGATAAACTCGTTACGAAATTAATGAATATTAAATATGAATAAAAAATTTTAAAGAAAAAATAGCTTGTAATCAATTGTTACTATCATCTTTTGTGTTATTTTTCTACTAAGTTGTACTACCTCCGTCCCAAAATTATTGTCCACCAACAAAAAACACGAGTTTAATAAAAGTGGGACCGCAACAACTTTCAACCATCCAAATAGAATCTTCACCCACTAAACTCTTCTTCTATTGGTTGAAATGAGAAGTGGACAATTATTTTGGGACATTCAAAAATAGAAAGATGGACAATAATTATGGGACGGAGGGAGTATTACTTTTTCTTTGGGCTAAGTGCACGAAAATGCAATTAACTAAGGTCTGACATTCATAGTGTATATCCAACTATTCTGGCACACGTTGTGTGTAAAAAACTTGTTAATTGCTACGATTGTATGTAATTTATAATATTTTTTCCCGCATGTCATCTATATAGAGTGTCACATGGCATCCTTACAAATTGACACATCATCAAAATACATATAATGGAAAGAAATTACAAGTTTGTTACACACAATGTACATACGAATAGTTGGATACAAACTATTAATGTAAGATCTTGATTAATTGCATTTCTATGCACTTAACCCTTTTTTTTTTTTTGACATGTAGATATTCATACTTGACGTATCAATTCATGTATTGATTGCTTACATTAAAGTTTTGGCTTTTCCAAGTTATAAGTTTAGTTCATGTATACAAAATCACAGATTCACTCTTATATATACTTGATAGCTGATACTGTGTTTTAAAAGGTTTCTTAACAAGATTAATCTTTTTATCTACAGAATGTTCATCAGGGATATATTGTCGAAACATTGGAACGTTTTTTAAAAGCAAGGGATGGGATTGTTGCCAGAGCCCACAAAATGGTTTAATCTTCGCCCCTTGTGATTATTCTTATTATATATTGTCAAACATATTCTTTGCTAAATGGATGGATGACTAATTTGTGAATCAATAGTTGGTAGATAGTTTACTATGGAGGCTGGAGAATGGCATTGATGACATATTATCTGTAAGTGTCTGTTAGTAGACTTTAAACTCGTGTATACACACGGGTAGTTGATTTTTAATATTAAATTTTGTATTTAGTATCTTATTTTTAATAATAAAGTGTGTAAGTTGATATGTATATTAGGCATTCAGTTGGATTCATGATAATATTATTTTATGTAAAATGGATTTATATAAGTGGAGATTAAAAAATTAAAAGTTTTTGAAACCAATTTAGTGAAAAATATTAATTATTTTAAGTCTATATTTATATTTTCAAGTAATTTTATTCCTACTCTGTGAATAGAAAATAGAAACATTACAGATCAATTTGGATAATGTTTCAATTAATGAATTAAAGTTCTTTTTATATGTAAGTGGGTAGTTGATTAAAAATAATTCTTTTTTAATAACTTAGAGATCTTTTTTTAAAATTTACTAAAATTAAAGAACTTAATTGAAAAATTAAAACTTAATTAGAATGATGACATCATCTATATATAATTTAAGATTATTTCATCTCTCGGGATAGCCAAATTACAAATTTCCCAAACTAAATACCCTAATTACATATATCCCCAACATAAATACTAAATCTCTCATATATACCCATTTTAAAAAATTAATTATAACTAATAATTTTTAAATGCATATATTATAAGTCAATGTCCATTATGCCATTCTCTTTGAGCCTATTGTATATACTATTGAAATCTCAATGAATTTAAAACTTTTGATCAAATCGTGTCCCTTTCAATATTACTAAAAGTTGAAGTCCCCGTTCATTTTATTGATTTTAGCATTCTAAATTTTATATAATATTTGGATAATGGGATCAACACACCATGCGATATTTATTGGGTTAGGTATGTATTGGATGATGGGATACACGTATAAGGGTATCTTGGTCATTAACTATATTATTTATGCACTGAAAATTACTAAATTAAAAAGATGGGTAAATATGAGACATTTAGTGTTTATGTTGGGGATATATGTAATTATGATGTTTAGTTGGGGAAATTTGTAATTTTGTTGTTTAAATAGGGGATATATGATATTATCCCCTGTTGGTAATGGGTGAGGGCATCTTCGCTATAAAAACCACAAGGTCAGGGGTTCAAACCCTAACAGCCTCATAGCCACAATCGCGGAGTGAGTAAGGTATGCCCCATATTATGGATAAGCAGCCGATTGTAACCTCTTGCTACAAAAATTAAGATGATTGAAAATCTTTGAATGTATGTTTAAGGTTTTCTTTTTTCATCTTCTTAAAGCCGTGGTGCTTAATTAGTCATATGCATATATAAATTTTAATGCAGAAACCCATACTTCCAACTAATCTATACAGAGGAGTGCGTGATTCACAACTGATAGGACTGTCTGGTTATACAAGAGAGGTGCACATTTCACATCACATCCATTGTTTTCATACAAAATCACTCTGCGTTAATAGTTTGTTACTATTTCGCCCATAGAGATACTCATGCTCTCAAATTCTCAATGACAGGGCCTTCCGGTTTTCGCTATTGGTGTAGGTCTTAGCACATTTGACAAAGCATCTGTACGACTATCATCTAGTAGTTCATCTGTTCCCTTTTTCACCACTCAAAATGGCTAATTTTATTGCTCTTTTTTTTAATTAACTACAGGTCCATTATTATGTGCAATCACATATTCAAATTAATGAGTACCGAGATCGTGTAATATTGGTGAGGACAGCATTGCATGTATTAGATTCGATATTGTTCCTTATAGCTCACAAACACTGTACTTATGCATTTAAATATATTGTAGCCTGCGGCAACAAAGAAAAAGGGAAGATATATTGGCAAGTGCGTCAAGGTTTTGGATATGAGTGGCCTGAAACTGTCTGCATTGAATCAAATAAAGGTAAATTTCTGGATAGTGGATATAAGTGCAGCTCTCTAACTTTATGATAATTACCATAAAACTCAAGAATCATTAGTTTACCAGCTGCTGACAGCTATATCTACTGTTGATGACCTCAACTATCCGGAGAAGTCGATCACGTATTATATAGTGAATGTGCCATACATATTCTCGGCTTGTTGGAAGGTCAGATCCGTATAGACCTGAACGTCATTACAATTATGAAATACCAATTCATTTTGAGGAAAAAATTCACATATTTAGCATGTAACAATCATATATTTTCAGGTTGTAAAACCCCTTCTACAGGAGCGGACTAAGTTAAAAGTTCAAGTGTTGCTAGGTTGTGGCCGTGATGAACTCTTAAAGGTAAATTGATAATTCAATGGCTAACTTAAAGTTGATGTTTGTAGATACCTGTTTACTCATTAAGTTATTAAATGAATCTGATGATGTTTGTTTCGTTATCTTGTATAGATAATGGACTATTCTGCCCTTCCTCATTTTTGTCGAAGAGAAGCCTCTGGCTCTTCTCGCCGCTCTGATAATACAATAGACGATTGCTTCTCACTGGACCATCCTTTCCATCAAGAACTATACAGCTACATCAAGAAACAATCAGGGATTGTTGAACCTACAAGACCATTGAAGCATGGATCTGTGCATGTAGAAGTCCCCTTAGCAGACCCTAAAAAGGCAGAGTTTTGCAAAACCTTGGAATCTGAGTGGAAGAAATTTCAGAATCAAGACGATGGTTACAGGTTACATGATATCCAAATCAGTGATTAGGATGTGCTAACCATAAATCTAATCATAATACATACTCAAACATGAGTAGAGCCATTTGTATGGCCTTCTATATTGATGTGTTTTGTAACTCGATCACACGATGAACAAATATGACATCTGGTAATTGTCAATGGGATTGTATATAGAGATGGTTTCGCAATTTGTACCCATCATAATAAAGATTCTTCCATTATACTATTTTCGTTATCCTATTGTAGCTAGTGCCTTTCATTTCCTAAAGATTTGAAGTTCTACTACATTTATCTGATTATAAATTACTTAGCGCTAACTCTACTAATACAGAGAGTATAGAACAAAAAACCATACAGAGTTTGTTTAATATATCTGATTTTGTCAAACTTGGTGTGATTATCAACATCCATCCAGCCAGAACCATCATTCTGTTCTCCACTTCCTGAGTTCACTTTCTATTGCCTCTTTTGCTGCTTCGGCCATTTCAGCCATCTTCAAAGCGTCAGAAAGTGAAGCTTCTATATCTTTGGTTTCTTCCATGCTCTTATCCAGCCTCATAAGGGTTTGTCTCTCTTTTTTCTTGATCGTTTCCACTTGAGACATAGCCGTTGCCACTTTCGAATCAGCTGCTTTTCCTGCTTCATCACCTTTCCTTTTCAAAGCTTCGTATTCTTGAGCTGTCAGCCTGATCTTATTATCATCCCTTGCAGAACCCGAATCAGTCCTTTTACGTATTTGCTCATTTGCAAGCTCCTCTGCTGCTTTTGCTTTCTCAAGCTCTCTAAGAGCAACCTCCAGCTGCTCTTCAGCCTCTTTGTTGGCGCTTTCAGAATGTTCTGCTTGTCTTTTAAGTGTTTCTTCTTGTTTTTTTATATCTTCTTCTTCCTTTTTTGCCTTTTCAGCTTCGGCCATTGTTTCTTGTATCCTCAACTCAAGTTCGTTGATACTATTTGTTGCTTTGTCTAATTCTTCCGTGGCCTCTTCGATTTCCAATTTAATTTTGTCTAATTCGACTTGCTGTTGCTCCCTTTTTAAGTCGTCACCTCGCAACAAAGATATATCCCGCTTCACATGTTCTAGCTGCTGTTTTAGGGTTTCCACTACGGCTCCAAGTGAGGTCTCTTCTTCTTTAATTTCTTCAAGTCGCCTTTTGGCTTCCTCTACTTGTAAATTAGCATTTTCTAACGTCTCCATATCTGCAACACGCACCTCTCTCAACTGTTCCTCTAACACATTAATCGCCTCATGTTTCTCTTCTAGCTTTTGTCCTAAAATCCTAAGTTCTGTAACTTCATTGTCTTTTCTCAGCGACTGAATTTTCAAGTCTAGTTCTTCCTTGGCTTTCTTTATTGACTCTATACGAGCTTCTTTTTCATCTACAAGATTAACATGCTCTTCATGAGCTTTCTCAGAAGCAAGTTTGACCCGGTGAAGGGTTTCACGCATGTTGACAACTTCTTTCGAGAGTTCTACCATTTTCTGATGGTTGACTTTTGCAGCATGTTGTGCATCTGCAGCCTGTTGAAAAGCAGCCAATTTAGCTTCTAAAGCAGCATCGAAATCTTGTTTGAGGCTAGTGAGTTCTTGCTTGATGGAAATAAGTTCATTAGCAGATGTTTTATACTGATTTCTTTCATTGTCCACATCTTCTTGCCATCCATCATTATTTACTTGACTTTGGCTGGATTTTAATAATTCCAGTTCTTGGGCTCGAACTTTTGCAGCATCTGTGGTCTCAATAGCTGCTTGCTTACCTTCGCTTATCATCTCTAGCTTATTCGTTAACTCCTGCAGTGACTTATTAGCCTTATCTAGATCACGACGTGCTTGTGCTTTTGTACTTTCTGCACTTTTCAGAAGCTCTTTATACTTATCAAGCTCCTTTAATGTCCAATGTAGTTGTGTCTCCTTTTCCAGCACCCTCTGTCACAGATACAGAACCAATATGAGAAACATAGTATTATTTTATGTAGGAAAAGATAAAAAAAAAAATATTATTCAATTGATCTGTGTTTATATGCCTACCTCTTCACCGGTTTTAAATCTAAACTTAGGTTTTCCAGATTTTGGAGATGCTTCTCCAAACAGATTGACGGCAGCCTTAACAGATTGGAAGGGTGCTCTTGTATCGATCTCACCAACGACGGCATTTGGAGAACCTGCAGCTGCTGGTTTTGGAGAAGTTGATACGCCTGGAGAACCCGGTGTTCTTGTTGGAGAACTTGCCACATTTTGGCGAGTTCTTATTTGAAAACCAAACATTATTTCCTATCCACCTTTTATCAATCATGTCAACAAAAAGAATTATATATTAAAACATATATATGTATCACAAGATCTTATATAAAACCCCAAAAAGAAACAAATAATGTCATAACAGTTAATCTTTATAAGAACCATAACTTTAACAATTTCTTGGTGTTTTAAGAGCACAACATGTCAATAAAAGATCAACCAAAAAAGAAAATAACTTTTGTTTCCAATGGAGGATTTATATATCAATTGACATAAACAATCCCGTTAACATGCTATTTTGCACGTCTTGAAATAAATTGCATACCTTGAGGGATGGTGTTATTACGCCTTCCCTACGTATTGTGCTATGCCACGAAATGCACCATATATCGCCAAAGAGAACGTAGGACAAAAAATCAAGATTCTCTCTTTCTTTAACTATTTATCTCGATCTATCTGATCCCTTGGCTAGCTTTAAATCAAGACGGTTGAAATGGTCGGGAGATGGATCTCTGTTTGCAAAATTGAATAGTACAAGGATGGTAAATTAGCCTGCTTTTGTGAGAGAAACAAAATACGAACAAGTTTAAAATAATTTTATTTTATTTCTTTTGGGAATTCATTAGGGAGAGGGAAAGATAGAAGGAGTTTGTTACTTGCTATTTTTAGAAATGTCAGTTGTCTCTTCAGATGTATCAATTGATTTGCTTTGCGAAGGAGGAGGATGATCATGAGGTTATGGAGACATTTTCGGCTAATGTTTATGTATATATCCCGTGTCAAAAGACTTCTGTGGTTAGCATATCAAGATGAGAGATGCTATTGTAGATTAG
Organism: Helichrysum umbraculigerum; assembly: GCA_949592205.1. Lineage (NCBI taxonomy): Eukaryota > Viridiplantae > Streptophyta > Magnoliopsida > Asterales > Asteraceae > Helichrysum > Helichrysum umbraculigerum. The sequence continues at coordinate 54,953,444 of CATIUR010000001.1, read as the reverse complement.
CAAAGGCCAACTCTTATTAATAAGGCTAATATTTAACAAAATTTCAATTTCATTAAATACACATATTGTGTGCTAGAGAGACACACATTAGAAAAACCCATGATAAATAAATTCATTCATTCTATAAAAATATAGTATATATACACACCTACAAAAACGTTACAAACTTAATTCTCATACATAGATATTAATTAGTTTTATAAAAACATAATCATAAATGGGAAACAAGAAATCAAATGAAGATAGTTGATCTATCTCATTCTACAAATTCTTATGAGGTTTATGTAAATTGTTAACATCTTTTAACTTCAATATATTATATATTATTCTACCACTAATCAAATCAAATCATATATATATATATATATATATATATATATATATATATATATATATATATATATATAGGTGGAGGTTCATATGAGAATCAACTAAAAGTTGAGAACCTTGAGAACCACTACATTACATGCTTGTTCACATGTGATTTAACTTCATTCACATGTGAACATTGATTTAGGTTAGATTTGTAAAAAAAAAAAATTAAAAAAATCCTAAATTATAGCGAAAAACACAAAAAACAAATATATGTTCACATTTGATGATAATGTGAACAAATCGTGTAAAAAGTGTTTTAAGACGTGATTTTCGAATTTTTTTCTTTATCAATCTAACCTAAATCAATGTTCACATGTGAATGAAGTTAATCACATGTGAACAAGCATGTAATCTAGTGACATCGATCCAAACCTATATAGATGTTGATAAAACTTGAAATCCCTTCCCTCTTTACTATTAAAGTAGACACATATTAGCAAATCCCAAATACAAATCATTTTTAATGGGTTAATCTTGGCCATTAAATTAAATGACAAAGAAAATTCAATTACATCCATTCATCAAAGATTAGTATTTTGATTTGCCAAAAGATCACCCTTCTAAGTACTTAATTACTAAATTATTCTTACCATTCAAATTACCCTTATTAATTAATTAATGAATATTAATTTAAATTATTAATTATTAATTATTAATCAATTAGTTTATTTACAAAAAAAAAAAAAAAACTACCGGCCAATTAAACATCTAATTCATACTATCTGTTTAATTGGTGAGGTTTACCAATTAAAATTAGTATATTCATTTAATTTCCTCCCATCTCGACTCCAGTAAATTCGTGACTCCTCTGTGACCAAACTCAGATGCGTTCAATTTCATACAATCAATTCAAAATTCAAGTTTAACCTCGCTCCTATCTAAATGCGTTTTGAATTGGCCGACTGCGATTCTGACGATTTTGATTTGTTGCCACCATCAATTCAATTTGTTCATCATGAACACCGGGTATTGTGACTTTGATTTATTTTGATTTGATCAGAAAGTAGGGTTCATAGGATCAATCCTAACAATGATTTTGATTATGCATACAATTTTATTGGTTTGAATCCCAACTTTATTTGAATACATTGATCTACATTTATATTCTTTACCTTCTTCACCTCCGTCTATTCTTATTTGAAAAATGGAATTTGTATAAAGTTAATTATATATGTTGTTTGTTTATAAAGCAGGCAGTTGGATTACAAATGCCCAAATCATATGAAAAAATCATCAGGTATTAATATTGTATTTGTCTAAATCTATGTTATAGTATGGTACTACTCGTATAAGATATGCATTCCAAGTGTTTGATATAATGCTTGAATGAAAAGTTAGATTTCGGGTTAAATCCGTTTAAAGGCGTTTTGCAGTCTGTTGTTATATCTTATATTTATGGCGTCATGGTCATGTATGAAGGAAGGCAGAGGGCAGTTTTAAAAGATTATTATTAATTAATTTTTTTAAACAAAGGTTTTATTTTTAGTAGATAACTTATTCTTTTAATGTATATTTTAATAAGGAAACGGAAATATCCTTGCATACATGGAAGCTGCTACTGCTTTTAGGAGTAACCGCAATATACCGAATCTTTTAGCATCTAAACACACGATGGATGAGCGAGCAATATAAAATGTCAACTGGTAATAATTCAAATCATAACTTTTTTGTGTAGTTAAGTAGATGGATAGTTAATTAGTTATGGCCCTGTTGAAATTATATAATTACATGTGTACTGACATGATATTATTTTGCTGTTAATTTTTATAAATATAGGTTGTAATAAAGAATTTGTAAATCAATTTTGGTGTCCTTACTATAATCGATCCTTATCAGCTTTAGGTCCTACGTTCTAGAATTCCCTTTCATTTTTATGCCTTGATAATGTCATAAAAATGATTCTATGTATTCATTTTGTATGTTAGATTGGTTTACATATGATTAAATATATGATAGGAAAGTGATATGAACTTCCATGATTATCGTATGATAATCATGAATTTTGAATTTTAGATTTATCATTGTAGTCATGTATGTTTTACATATATAATCTTGTTACATTTGTAGAGTTTAATCATGTTGATAAAAAAATTTCCATTAGTGGATCCATTGATGGAAAAGTACATACCTCGGAAGTAAGTGGCTCTAAAGTTATAGATAACGGAGAAATTGTAACTGCGCTTTGCTATTATCGTAATGGAAAGGTTCGTGTCTTATGTTCGTCTTTATGCTGTAGCTAAAATTTTGTATTCTGTTGTGGAACACTATAACTCATATAAATTTTTGTCGTCTTTTGTCACATATTGGTGCAACACATCAAAACACTGCAATGGTTGAAAGCAAGTATCATTGCTGCATTAGTTATTGAAATTTACCGAACATGTATATGTCAAAGCTAAACTTCAATTGATTAATATTCATGAAGAACTGAATGATATAAAACATGTCCACACTGTTTCAATTCCAGGCTTCTTGGCTTGCTTACTGATTTTTTATTTATCAATTATAAATAGATGGATTGATTCAGTTTGGTAGTGTATGATTGATGGAGGCTAAATGATTTTAATGGCATAAAGCTGTGTTCATCGATCCGTTAAATGTGTTGATAAGCCGTACATTTTTTGTTGTTGTTAACATTAGTATAGTTGGAAGTTGGAACTTGCTTTGGTTGTTTGCCATTGTTTGTATTAAAGAGTTTCCACTTTAATATTATTTAGTAGGCTTTTTATTCTGATAGCCTTTTCTTTTTTTCCCATCTTGTAGCTCAACATGGAAAAGGGTCCATTCCAGAATACAGATGCTAATCAGGTATGTCCATTGTTGTCGCACCCCCATATTTACTGTGCAACGGAAGTCGGGTCGGGGCGCGACTAATCAAGTATCATCACACAAAGTCATAATGAACGACCTCTATATGCGTCGTTTTACAAAAATACATTATTTGAAATAAATGTTTACAAACTGTTACAACAAATTCAAAGTTCACATTCTATTATGAGATATTCTAAAACATAACTAATTGTACAAAATGTAGTAATGCAGAAAAATCTCTTGATGTTTGTATTACATGCGACTCGAGCTACTGTTCTTGAGTGAGCAGACCTACTGCTGTGAACCTAAGAATACACGCTAAAATAGTCAGCTATAAAGCTGGTGAGCTCACAGGTTTAATGATTAAAATACAGTTATGAACCACAAGATTTATATATGTTTGCAACCAAGCAAAATGATGTATACTATTGCCATGAGCTCATAGTTCGAGCTTAACTGATGTGCCGGGCCTCTTTCGAGTACCATGGTCGAGGGTGCCTCCTGCGAGTGCCTAATCACACACTCGTATGAACAAATGTTAATGCGTCCGTTTGACGAGTTAGAGCGACTAACCCGGACGGGGGTGTCAATCCCAAATAGTACTATTCACTAACATTCACGCTTAAGTAACGATAACTAACGAACTATGATATGGAGAGCTTCGGTGATTAGTCAATTACTCATGCAATCACTATATCGAATTTTATCTACTTGTGTAAACATGTAAAACGATGCGTTGTATTCTCACCCCAAGTAAAAACAGTAAAAAGGTGTCACACCTCCAAAACGGTAATCGTCGTTATCAAGTGATTAGCGGAAGCATTTGCGTGTACAGTGGGGGTCATGACGTTATCATTGGACATTCATTCTCAGAGTGTATGATTATTGCAGAACAATAGTATTAAAATGCCATAAATAAAAGTTATTACAAAAGTTATGACTTATCAAGTCACAGTAGTACTAGTGTTATAAAAACTAATCGGGATTTCGTAGATATGACTAAGTAGTTGTAGTTATACAAAAGAAATCCCTTAGTTACAAAATGGCATCCTAATTCATCTCGCGGTATAAGTGTAGAAACTCACTTTGCTCCGCGGAATATGGGAATGCGGATCTGATCAGAGTGTCGTATATTATCCTGTAGATTCTCTTCTGCTCTTCAAAGAACTCCAGCTCTGCAGATGTAGGTCCAGTGTTTTGTTGTAGCAGCTGAGCAGCGAGATCTTCAGCGAAGGCATTGAGGCGGTTGTGGAAGAATCTGTAATCTTGGGAATTCTTGACTTGATTGACCTCAGACTCGGATATGATTTCTTCAATCAAGGCATGTTGTTGTGGAGTGTAATCATTGGTGGAGTTAATGATAATGCTAGTCATAGTAGGTATGTCATTTTAGAATTCTTCGATAGCACTTATCATTTCCTCGTGGTTGGTGATGATCGGAATTTCTGGAAAAGGTGGATCAGCAGGAGGCGTATGAAGATGGATACACCGGATATCTACCGGAATGTCAGCGTAGGTGACAGCATCCTCGTCATTCTCTGTAGATGGAGTGTCCCTAGCCTGGGAATTAGGAAACTCAACAGCATCAGATGGTGGCTGGGTGTCATCGGTGATTTGAGATATCAGTTGTGAAAAGTGCATCTCTATGTCTCTTTCCTCCCGAGAATCAGTATCTCGGCTAGATTCAGAGGTTCCTCCATATTCGAACAGAGTTCGAGGTGTAGATGCGTCGAAGGCTTGAATCCTTCGGGTAGGCTCTCTTGAATGCAGCTTCGGTAATCGGGAAGCTTTGTATGCTGAGATCTTCGTCAGGAGTTTCTCTCTAAGCTCTGGGTGTTATTTTGATAAAGCAATGTTTTTCTCGATGTTTAGCAGAGCGTCGAGTCGAGGTGAGATAAGAGGCTTAGAGGGGTTTATGACATAGGCTATAAGCCTTTCCATAGTTATGCCGAATCCTGCATCATATGGTTCATCAGTGGGTGGATCATCATCTAATTCATTATCTGACAGAGAAATGGTATTATTGTTCTCGATCTCCTTGATTTCTGCTGTCGGAAGGTGAGAATCAGGTAAGCAGTGATGCGGTGGAGTGGATTGGTATAAGTCCTCCTCTTCTTCTTCGGGGTCTTCTTCCATTTCTTCTTCGGATTCCTCCATTTCTTCTTCTGGTTCAGTTTCTTCTTCCTCCATTTCTTCCAGTTCTGACTCATCTGGCTCGGAATCTCCCATCTCTTCTTCTGACTCCGACTCTTCTGTTGATGATATAAGGCAAGTGTGCTCATCAGGTACATAAGTATATGATGGTTCTGAATCAAAAGTGTCATCGTCTGAAGTAACTCTGCCCATTGAGATTGCATATATCTCTTCTTGCTCTGCGAGAAGTTCATCAGCCTGGTTGATTCTGAATGCAATAGTCTGTCCATGTGCTCTTAGGCTGATAGTTTGTGAGTAAACATCAATAATAGCACGATCAGTATTCATAAAGGGCCTTCCTAGGATAACGGGTATATTGATGTCTTCCTGTATATCCATCACTACAAAGTCTGTAGGAAACAAGAATCTGTCAACCTTAACCATGACATTCTCAGTTATGCCCCTAGGATATCGGATTGTTTGATCGGCAAGCTGGACGCTCATCTTAGTGGGTTACAGTGGTCCTATTTCAAGTCGAGAGTAGAGCGAGTAGGGCATGAGATTGATGCTAGCTCCAAGATCGGCTAAGGAGTGGATCAAGCCCGAGTGATAGATGGAACAGGGAAAGGTGAAACGGCCCGTGTCTCCTAGTTTTTCCGGAAGGGAATTTTGAATGACGGCTGAGCATCCAGCGTTGAGAGAGATTTTAGGTACTTCGGGTACCTTTTCCTTAGTTACCAGCATGCGTCGGATGTATTTCGAGCCGGAAGGGATTCTAGACACGGTGTCCAAGAATTTTCTGTCGAGTTTGAAAGATTTGGCGTTGAATCTTTTTCCGATACGATTTGGGAAGGGGACTCGAACTGCTTGAGTAGGGGTAGGCACGGATTGAGTCTCAACTGTCATCGGGACAGGAGTAGGGTTCTTCATCGGAGAAGATGCAGCAGAATGGCTTGGTGCCTTCTGAGTATCCGTGGAGTTCAAAGTCTTGGCCTCCTCAATGTGTGGGTTGTGAACAGTATTGCTCGGTAGAGATCCATGGGGTCGAGTATCGAGACGATGTGCCAACTGACCAATTTGATTCTCAAGGCTCTTAAGAACCGAGAGTTGGTTTCGAAGGAATAGGTCAGCTTGATCTTGTCTGGCGGTCGTCTTCTGATTGAAAGCATTCTGCCCCTGGATGAATTTGTTCAGGTTGTCATCAGTACTCGTGATTGGAATGATTGTCTTCACAGGTTCAGTAGGCTGGACATCCTCAGTGGCGGTTAATGGAAGTGGTTAATTGTATGGAAGTTGTGGTTGTTGTGGGTACGTCGGATATCGAGGCTGAAACCTGGGTGGTTGGTTGTTCCGTGGAGGAAACTGTGTTCCTCGTGCTCTTGGCGGAGAAGTCCTAGCGAAACCAGGTGGATTCTGAGATCTGGTCGGAAATTGGGCGTAGTAAACAGTTCCGTCAGTAGGATCTTCGTATTCGACTGCATATTCCTAGGTAGGATGGTGAACACAGTTCTGGCAAGCCTGAAATTGATGAACCTGCTGCGGTTATTTCTTCAGCTCTCCAATCTGTTTCATTAGGGTTTCTATCTGCACGCTCAGAGTTTTGATGGCTTCAGCTTGAGCGGTGCTCTCTATAGGCAAGGATGAGGATTGCTCATCGGACTTCCAGTCGTGGTGATGCATCGTCATGTCTTCGATTAAGGCCCATGTTTCATCGTCGGTTAGCTCCATGAAGTTGCCTTGAGCAGCGGCGTCAAGCGTGGGTGGATAGGGTTAAGACCGTTATAGAAGGTATAGAGTTTATCGGTTTTTTTCATTTGGTTATTGGGAATTCTCCTCACCAAACTCTTGAATCGCTCCCATGCTGAGTAGATAGATTCATCGTTAGCTTGTGAAAAGTTTGCGATGTCATTCTTAGCCTTGGTTTGTTTGGACGGAGGGAAGTATTTAGTCAGGAATTTGTTTCCCATGTCCTCCCATGAGGTGACTGAGCCGGTCTCAAGCCCCTCAAACCAGGTCAGAGCATGTAAAGCGAGAGAAAAGGGGAACATGTACAAGCGAACTATGTTCTGATCAACCCCATTCTGCTTATACGAGTTGGAGATTTGAATGAATTTGTTGATGTGGGCGTTAGGATCTTCACGGGGTAGTCCGTGGAATAGACAGTTATCCTTGATGAGTTGGACGATGTCACACCCCAAAAATCCATAATTGTGTTTATTTAATGTTTAGCGGAAGCAAGTTATAATTGGCGGAAGCATTATGTGTAAACAGTTTAACAACGGGGTGATGACTTTACAATTGTGCATTCATCGTATCAGAGCATATGATCATACAGAACATAATATATAAAGGATGCCAATTTAAAATAGTTATTACAAAAGTAGTACGACTATGTAAGTCGTACAATAGTAATAAAGTTTAAAACATTTATGTTTTACAATACATATGTTAAGATTAGATTTCATGAGTATAACTGCAATGTCTGCAGTAATACAGAGGAAATCCTCAAAAGCTGTCCCAATTTATATGGCATCCTAAGTAGTCCAGGGTTGTCCATCCTGAATGCATGGGATCCTTACTTACATAGCTAATTTCCTGTAAAACATAGAAAGAAAGTCGTCAACAAATATGTTGAGTGAATTCACAGGTTTAGTATAAATATGTGGTATGACATACCATTGATGTTTAAGTTATTGAAATGTTATTCAATAAATAAATGTTTGCAGGTTTTGCAATTTATAAGATTGTAGGGTTGTTACCCTAAAATACAGATTGATGTGGGTTGTTACCCAAAATACAGATTTATGTGGGTTGTTACCCATAACACAGATTTATGTGGGTTGTTACCCAAAATGTATGTCTGGTTGTTTACCAGAATATAAATATAATCAGTACGTATACTGAAGTAAAACAGATGTAGGATATGTTCATCCTAAATAATATTTGTGGGAAATGCTTAGACTATAATCCCCTGAGAGGTGAGCTAAACCTCGCAGGTTAAAGTAACGCGACCTAACCCTATAACCAAACCACAACCAAAACTTATGTTTCTTGCCTGAACGACAGTTAAGTATACGCTCCATCCACAGGAGGGTCGTCACGGCAATAGTACTATTCGTATACTCAGTGGCTAGAGTCACCTAGCTAATGGTTATAGTCTGCATGACATAAGGTCTTTCATGCACACATCTCAAGTCTGGTCCGTACTAGGATCTGTTGTCTAATTCCCAAAACAGTTGTGAAAATGTTATTTCATATCAAACAGTTGTATAAAGCAATAAAGCATTTATATAATTTGCTGCATATGTTTGCATGCAGTTTCTATGTTTACACCCCTATGTTTAAAACAGAAAACATTTGTAAAGTAGGGGCTGTGAACTCACAGTAGTTTGCTCGGTATGAAAGCTAGCAGCCAAACAGATAACAGCCCAAGGTATGTTAACCTATACAATAAATATATTAACATAAGTACGTTTGATTTGTTTTAATCACTTATGTTAACAGTTTGTTTGTTTGAAGAAATGGTTGATTTCTTATTAATATATGTTAGTCCCTGTTTAACTTAATAAACAATCTTACTTAATAAGCCTTGAATATATTATTGAGAAGTTACGGAATCACACTCAATAATATTAAGAAGATCAATGAATATTAATTAATTTAATGAACACAATAATATACCGAAAGCTTCAATCTTATTAATGATATAAGACGAATACACTTGATGTATTAGGGTTACAGAAAACCTTGAAGCTGCGCAATTAACATTAACCTATCTAGGTCTAAAGGATCTCTATTTATAACATATAGAGTCCTATACAATCTCCTACAAATATGGAATAAAATAACTTCCATAACCGACTCATACTTATCACAAAATCATAAACAGTTTTAACTACCATTCTGATGTAAACAGTTGTAACTATTACACATTCAGTGGTAACTGCTTCAATTGTAATATGCGACTAAGTACAAATACATAATCAGTGTTAACTGTTTCATACATAACTAACAGTTACTAATACATAAGCAGTTTTAACTACTTACAGACACATAACTATCAGTTGTAATCTATCTTCAAACAGTTGTAACACTTGTCTTCTCTTCAGTTTTCTTCTATCAGTTGTAACTTCGTAAAGACAGTTTTAACCTTTAAAACAAACAGTTTTAATCACTTGTACTCTGTCTTCTCATCAGAAATTCAACTCAGATCTGAAACAGTTTTGACCCAACAATCTCCCCCTAAACTTAATCTGTCCTTCACAGCATTAAGTTTCTTCTAATCCTCCATTATAAGCTTCACAAAATTCTTTCAAAACTGTTAGTCTTTTCTTCTCTTCCTCCTATCAATCTCTTCCTTCTTATAAATCTGATTTAACACCATATATACCAGTTCTAGAGCTACATCATCTAACACTGCAGCTTGTAACCTTGCATTTCTCAAGCTCATCAAAAATCTTAGATTGATATCATAAAATCTATCTGTCAATAACCACATAAACACTGCATCCTCCATAACAATCTGATGTACTCCAGGTTTAGTGATAAATCCAATTTCTGACCTTGCTAAAAGTAGCAAACTGAAATGGAAACTCTTCTGGCTCAAACATAGCTTTAATCCAATGCCATGTAACCTTTTCAACCAAATTATCAAATCTTTTTAAATCTAACTTCTTTTCCATTCCAATCTCATACATCCTCACCAAATCAGTTCTACTAATCCTCTTTATCAAATCCCTAAAAGATCTCCACCAAGATATATTTCCATCTGCTCTTTCAACTTTAATCTTGTGAATCTTAACAGGATTGACAAATTGCTCTATAGACCAATCAATAATACCAGGTAATTCAACATTAATTACCTCAGATTCCATAGGCTGTAACAAAATAAACTCCTTCAATTCATCAATATTCCTTTCTCTATCAGGAATTTCATCTAACTCTCTCTTCTTTTGCTCAAGCTCATCTTTCCTCCTCTTTTCAGCTTCTATCTTTTCTCTTTTTTCTTTTTCTTCCTTTTCCTTCAATTTTCTTTCCTTTTCATCCTTTTTCCTTTCCTTTTCAACTTCCTGCTTTTTCTTCTCAGCTTCTTTCTTTTCTGTTTCTTTCTTTTCAATTACATCAGGATTCAACTCATCTTTATCCCATAACTCCTGCAATCTCTCTAAACTCATTTGTTTCAATGCATTCAAAGGAATAATTCCACATTTTAGCTTTGCAATTAAATTCTTCTTCATTTGAGCTTTTGTTGGTGGTTTTGCAGCTTTCTTCTTTCTTGCTTCTTCTGCTTTCTTCTTCTTAAGCTGATCAACTAAATATTCAATATCATCCTGTCTCTGCTCTTTCAACAAATACTCATCCCATTCTGCCACTTGCTCTTTTGTCATTTTTACAAACTTTCCTTCCTCAACCTCAACATCAATCAAGCCCTCTGCATTTAGCTCAGCCTGTAATCTTTCTGCATATTCAGTATCATGAGCAGTTACTTCTGGTAGCACTGATTTTTGCTTCTTCTTCTTTGGTTCTTCTACCAGTTTTTCCTTGCCCTTAGCTTTTGGATCTATCTTTGGCAATTCTTTCTGTTGAACAGGAGCAGCAGCAGGTTCTCTAATTTGAAATCCAGGCAAAGATGGTTGTTGTGAAGATTTCTTCTTTGGAGTTTCAACCTTCTTTCCTGTTCCAGTCATCTTAGCAGTTTTAACTGGAATGCTCTTCTTTCTAGTTTTTTCAACTTGTTGAGCATCAGTTTTAACTTCAGTCTTCACTTCTTCTTTTTCAACTGCTATCTCAGGTTTACTCACCTCTTCACCATCATCCTCATCAATCTTTAACTCCTCAGTCTTATCATCCAAAATCACCTCTGTAGTCTGCTCCACTGACCCAATAACCTCAGTATGATCAGACCCAACAACCTCAGTATGATCAGACTTATCTTCATCTGCCACTGATTCCTTCATTTCTGTTTCCACTGTCTCAAACACTGACTCATTAACCTCTGGCTCTGTAGGTGGTGTTGAAGGTGTATGCACAAATTCATCTTCCACTGGTTGTTCCATTTCAATGTCTTCATCAACTTTTTCATCATCAGACACAACCTTCTCATTCTCATTCCTCTTATCACCCATATTTGTCCAGACCTTCTCCCCCTTTTTGAAAGCATTTTGTTTAAAATTATAATGCTCCTCAGGTTCTGAAGTATCATGAACCACATATCTCCTTCCTTTCTTCAAACACTTAATAACAACCTTCTCTAACTGCTTCACTTTCCTCTGCAACTGAGTTATAACTTCATCCTTAGCCTTATTCTTCTTCCTCTCTTGTACAAACTCAGCCCATACATAATCAATCATTTTCGTCAATTCCAAGTTAGTTCTAGCCTCAACACCTTCAGAATGTGAATCCTTTGGTGAATCATTGACATCATTAAACTCTGACTCATGCCTAGCATGATCATCAAAGTCCCCTTGGTTCTTGGTACTGGGACCACTAGGATCATCTACAGGTGTAGAATCATGTCCATGTGTTGCCTCTGATTGGGTCTTATTAATGTTACTTCTGTCCTGCTCTGCCAGTGGGCTAGAAGCAGTAGAAGCAGCCCTCTCAGAATGGTCACCCCTCTCCTTATGGACCACATGTTGTTCTGGACCACTGTCCATTGACTGAGATGACTGAGCAACATGATCCTCAGACATCTGTGTTCTAGCCTTTTTGGCTCTAGAAGATTTGGCTGTTTTGGTCCCTTGTTTTCTCTTAGTACCCCCAACTACTGTGGGTTGAGAAGTGGTGGGTGGAACCATTCTCTCAGTAGTTGGTTCAGCTTCAGTTGGTAGTACTGATGCTGTGGTGGAAGGTGCAGGAAGCATTGTAGAAAATAATGCTGTAACCTTCCCAGAAAATTTAGTATCTCTCTTCATATTTACAAAAACTTTTGGTTTAAAAGAGACAATACCAATAATCTTTTCAAGTGCAGTTATATTAGGAATTTGTTCATTTAAGAACAACTGCACAAAACGTGGATACATCAAAAACTTAATCTTTGGCTGCTCAATGTTTCTAAGCATACCAGAAAATATCAGATTTGAAAAATTAAACCTTTGACCAGTTGCAAGACAAGCAATTGCATAAGCAATGTTGCTTCCAAACTGCTCAAAAGATGATCTCTTAGATGATAAGCAGTGTAAAATTGTATGTATTAAAAATCTCCACTGATGAGAAAATAAGGTTTTCTGAAAAGTAAAAATTTCAAAAGAACCCTCATAACCCATCAATCGTAAAGTATCATACATAACAGTATCCTCTAAAAAAGATATACCTGCCTCATCATCTAGTTGTAATGAAGGTCTAACAGTAGCTTCTGTGATTACAACACGTGTATCCATAACTTCTGAAACGATTCTTTTAATCCCCTGTTCCTCTTCTATTGATGCATTCACCCAGAAATTGTTGATATGATCGTGAGATATTCTGGGTGCTATAGTGAGAGCATGACGAATATGTGAAGCACGAAGAAAATCAATGATTTCCACATACTCATTTGCCTCCGCAGGTTTCATTAAGAATGCAATCATATTGTGATCTTTTCCAATCGGTAGTTGAACAGTAGACGAAGTCGATGCCATGATAAGAAATCAAGTAATCGAGAAGAATCGAAGATGATTTTACAGAATCGAAAATCAAAGAGACTTATCGCAGTTGGTTGTATGTGAAATTTTGAAAGCGTAATGAGAAACCCTAAGTGTTGAGAGTTAAGTACTGAAATTAAATCATTTGTAAGCCCTAATTTGATCAGATCCCCAATTATAACTAAAACAGTGTTAATTAAACAAAATCACACGTTCAGAGATAACTGTGAAAATAACCATCAGTGGTAATCAACACTTGGTTTCTCAAATGCATCATTTACATAATTAAGCTAGCAGTGCTAACTTGTACAAGCAGTACCAACCGACCAAGGCAGTGCTAACTTAATACAAGTAGTACTTCAGTTCTAGCAAAATCATATAAACAAAGCAGTGGTTGAATTTTTTTTTTTTTTTTTTTTTTTTTTTTTTTTTTTTACCGAAAGCAAACTCCATAAGCAGTAAAAACGTCAAAAACACCTGCATAAGTTAGACTCCAAGACATAGCAATATAACCTGCAGTGGTAATTTCAAACAATAATACAAGTATACAGTGTTAACTATACACCAACAGTGGTGAAATGATTATTACCACTGTTTATAATAAAAGTAAGAAACAGTGATAACGATACACATTACACACAATCAGTGTTTAATTAACAAATCAGTATTAACCCAAATTGAAATCACAGTGGATATTATTCACAGAAAGCAGTAACAAGAGAAATAACTTATGACAAATTGATCATTCCAATACTAGTAACCAAGAATGTGAATCTGCCTACATCAAAAGCTTTTGTAAACAGATCAGCAAACTGATTATCAGTATGAACTTTCAAAATTTGAATAAGTCTTTTCTCATTACAATCTCTAATGAAATGATATCTGATTTCAATATGCTTTGTTTTAGAATGTTTAACTGGGTTATTAATAATACTGATTGCAGAGCTATTATCAATAAAAATAGGAGTATTAAGAAAGGTAAAACCATAATCTAGCATCTGATTCTGAATCCATAGCACTTGAGCACAGCAACTTGCAGCTGCTACATATTCTGCCTCTGCTGTAGATGTAGATACAGTGGTTTGTTTCTTGCATTGCCATGAAACCAATCTTTCTCCCAAAAATTGACAACCTCCTGATGTAGATTTCCTGTCTAAGTTAGCTCCTCCATAATCACTATCTGTGTAAGCTATCAGATCAAAAGAATTAAACTTTGGATACCAAAGGCCCAATTTTGATTGACCCTTCAAATATCTAAAAATTCTTTTGACTGCTAGAAGATGTGATAGCTTTGGATTAGCTTGAAATCTTGCACATAAACACACTGCAAACATGATGTCAGGCCTTGATGAAGTGAGATACATAAGTGACCCAATCATAGATCTGTAAAGATGTTCATCCACACTCTCCCCCTCAAGATCTGCATGTAATTTCTTGTTTGTCTCAACTGGTGTGCTTGCAACTTTAGCATCTTTGTACCCAAACCGATCCAGTATATCATTCACATACTTACTTTGATGAATAAAGATTCCTTCTTTCTGTTGCTTTACTTGTAGCCCCAAGAAAAATGTTAATTCCCCCATGGAGCTCATCTTGAACTTTTCATGCATCAATGATTCAAACTCCTTGCAAAGACTATCCTTTGTTGAACCAAAAATGATATCATCTACATAAACTTGAACCAGTAGTATATCATTCTTAATTCTTTTAGTAAACAAAGTTTTATCTATTGCACCCCTTTTGAATCCATTCTGCAACAGATAATCTGAAAAAGTATCATACCAGGCTCTAGGTGCTTGATGTAAACCATAAAGAGCTTTATCCAGTTTGAAAACTTTATCAGGAAATTTAGAATCTTCAAACCCTGGTGGTTGACATACATAGACCTCTTCCTGTATAGTGCCATACAGAAAAGCACTCTTAACATCCATCTGATACACAATGAATCCCTTGAATGAAGCATAAGCCAAAAACAATCTAATTGCCTCTATCCTTGCAACAGGTGCAAAAACCTCATCATAATCAATCCCCTCTTCTTGTGAATACCCCTGTGCAACCAATCTAGCCTTGTTTTTGATCACTATACCTCTTTCATCCTTCTTGTTCTTGAAAATCCATTTAGTACCAATTGCCCTCTTCTCTTTAGGCAAATCAACCAATGTCCAAACTTCTTGAATCTTAAACTGAAGCAACTCCTCTTGCATAGCTTCAATCCAACTAGGATCTCTCAAAGCTTCAGTAACCTTCTTTGGTTCTGTTTGAGACAGAAAACAGGCAAACAAAGAAGTATTTACAGCTTCTGTATCAAGATTTACTTCTTCCTCATTTGCTGAAGCTTCAAACACCTGACTTTGATTTCTTGTTTTAACAGCTGATTCAATATCTCCTATTACATTCTCAAGTGGATGATCTTTATGAGTAATGTATTTAGATGCTGCTGTTTCTTGAATACTCTCTTCTAAGTTGGTAAAATTTCCTTCTTGACCAGACTCACTACTTGACACTTCTCTTGCAATTCTCTTTGACAAAGGAGTAGAACTCATCAAATGTAGATAATTCAATTGTTCATGCTCTGTGTCAAGATGCTTTTTAGGTGTCTGATCAACATTCACACGTGCCTTTGTATTCTTCTGTACTGGACTCACATCACTGTCTTCTGTACTATCTTCAATAACAGGTCTATCAGAATCATCAACATGAGAAAATGATGTTTCATCTGATTTTCCTGTTTCCACATCCTGTGATGTCGTTGGTTGATCAGTATCAAACACTTCTGGGGGATCAGGAGACCAAATTGGAAATAATATATATTCCAATGAATCATTCTTCTTTCCAATTGATTTTCCTGATGTTTCTCTACCTTCTTCATCACCTGTTCCTGCATTTGTACCTGCACTTGTACCTGCACTAGTATCCACATTTGTATATCTAAAAGCAGTATTAAGTGCATCAATATCAAACAGTGATTCAGGACCTTTTCCCTCAGGATTAACAGTGTTTTCATTAAAAGTAATGTGCACTGTTTCTTCTATGATTCTGGTCCTTTGATTGAATACCCTATAAGATTTACTTTGAATAGAATAACCAACAAATATCCCCTCATCAGCCTTACTCTGAAACTTACCTAAGTGATCTTTGGTATTTAAGATTGTACAAGGACACCCAAAAGATTTTAAGAAACTAACCAAAGGCTTTCTCTTAAACAACAGTTCATATGGTGTCTTGTTATGAGGCTTAACAACTAATACTCTATTCTGAACATAACAAGCTGTGCTAACTGCCTCTGCCCAAAAAGACATAGGTAGCTTTGCATCAGATAGCATGGTTCTAGCAGCCTCAATCAGTGTCCTATTCCTCCTTTCAGCTACTCCATTTTGTTGAGGAGTTCTAGGTGCACTAAATTCTCTCTTAATACCTTTAACTTCACAGAATTTATCCATCTCATGATTTTTAAATTCTGTTCCATTATCACTTCTGATGATCTTTACTCTTTTATCCAATTGATTCTCCATCTTAGTTATAAATGATCTAAGTATTTCACCTGTCTCATCCTTTGTCCTAAGAAAGAAAACCCATGTAAATCTAGAATAATCATCAATAATCACAAGACAGTAAGACTTTTTCCCCATACTACTTATACTGGTTGGTCCAAATAAGTCCATATGCAATAAGTGTAAAGGTGTGATATTTGTGTTCACAGATTTGGACTTAAATGAGGATTTGTGTTGCTTTCCCTTTTGACAAGAAACACAATGATCATCACATGAATAGACCTTTTCAGGCAAACCTCTAACAAGCTTGTTTTTGACAAGTTTATTAATGGTTTTGAAATTCATGTGACACATCCTCCTATGCCACAGTTCAGATTCATTCACACTTGCTTTAGAAATAAGACAGTTTAAATCAGGTTGAGGTGTCATATTCACTAAGTCACACTTATATACATTATATTGTCTTGGAATTCTCATCAAAATCATGTTTTCTGGTATTTTAAATTCTTTGGACAAGATAAGGCATTCAGTGTCAGTAAAAAGAACTGGGTTCTTTTTATCTGTGATTTGACTCACACTTAGTAAATTATACCTCAATTGTTCCACAAAATAAACATTATCAAAACTTAGCTTTTCACTCTGAACTGTTCCTTTCCCTGTGATCCTTCCTCCTTTTGGATTGCTTCCAAAAGCTACATATCCTCCATCAAAAGATTTAAAGTCCTGCAACTTTTCTTTGTCTCTAGTCATGTGCCGTGAGCATCCACTATCAATATGCCATAAGCTCTTAGGCTTGCCCTGCACAAATAGTCAAAAAAGAGAATTAATTTCTCTTGGGAACCCAAACCAATTTGGCTTTGGGTTTCCCATGTGCATTCACATAATCAACTTTCTTAAAGATTATTGATTGTGAAGCACTGTTGGTATTTGGATCTGTTAATTTATCAGACTTAATAGGTGTCCAAATCTAACTAATTTTAGACTTAACAGTGTTCTTTGGCTTAACAGTTTTAACTGTTTTACCAATTGAAGATTCAGTGTTAATTTTGTTAACACTGTTTTTGAAATCAGTTACCACTGTTTTAGTCTTTGAGCTTTTGGCTAATCTTGTTATTACTGCTGCAGTAGATTTGCCTGTAACAGTGTTTAACATCGTATCCTTTGAGTTTATCTTCTGAACTCTGGCAGTATGATCAACTTTTGATTGAAAATTTTGTTTGTTAATCATATTTGCTTTTGTCCATGACTGTTTTCTAATCCTTTGAACATTCTCAGGATTATGATAGCAGTCATATTTAAGATGACCCATTTTTCCACATATAAAGCAAGACTTTTCTTTAATCACAGTAACATTATTACCCAGTTTTTGTGAAATCATTTGATTCCAGTTTCTTTGATTACCTCTGGGTTTTTGATTTTGAAAACTCTGTGAAGAAGAAGCACTTGCTTTACATTTACAATTCACACAGTTATTCACAACAGATTCAACAACAGGTTTAGTAACTGAGTTAACTGTATTACTAACATATCCTAACCCATGTTTAGATTTGTTAGTATTCAAACTCACCTTCTCTAAGTCCAGTTTAACCTTCTCCTTGAACATTTTCTTACCCTCTTCTAGTTTATCAGTTTTAAGATTAACAACTAGATCAGTAATTACTCTCTTCACATCCTCACATGTTGATTCAGACTTATATGATTCAGATTTCACACTCTTCTCACTATCAGATGTTCTATCACTCTGATCATCTTCTTCAGTCCAGTCACTTACTTCACCTTCTATAAACAGATCATCATCAGATAAACTTTTAATTGGATCAGCCTTTTTAACCTCATCTACCATTTCTCTTTTAAGTGAATTGATATCAATTTCACTTTTGGGAGGAAAGTAGGTGTGATTATAAGGTGGAGGTACATTATTGTATCCTAATCCAGTCTTAAGTTTATCATGAATCTGTGAATTAATAAGTTTATTTACACTCTTTGAAGCATGTTCTAATTTACTTACATCAAGCCTTATACTATCTCTTTCACATGTGACCTCAGTAAGTTTCTTAGATAACAAATCAACTTTATCTTTAAAAGAGTCTCTCTCCCACCTAGCATATTCAATGTCATACTTAAACTGTGTTGCATTGACTTCATATGCCTTAATTTGATTTTCCAGATTTTCAATGACAGCTATGGTGTGTTTACTTTTGATTTCCCATTGTTTCAGTTACTCACACACTTTTATATTATGATCTCTGTAGTGTTTAACAGTTTGTTTACAAACAGCAGAACATAATTTATTTTGTACCTCAGTAGGAACTTCTGACTTTTTGTCAGATTCTGCAATGGCCATAAGACATTGATTCTTCACAACATGCTCTTCTTGATCACTCCAATCCCATCCACAGCCATCCATAGACACCAAAGCATTTGCTGAAGCCCCCTGAATTGGAATGTTTCTTGTCTGTGTCCCATTGCTTCCAGATCTCTGACCATTACCATTCTGCTCTTGCCTAGGGTTTCTGCATTCTCTGTCAAAGTGTCCCATCTTGTGACAGTTGAAACACTCAATCTTGCTCTTATCAAACCAATTTGCATCATTCCTCTTGTATGCAAAATTATTTTACCAGTCCTCTGCATGAACCTTTTTGCTCTTTGAGTAATCAATGCAATTTGCCACTTGATGTCCATCTCCTCTAGATCATCACCATCAAATTGTTCCAGATCTTCATTAGTAAGTGAAGAATTCACATTACTTGCAAAGAAAGATTCTAATATTTGATCATTAGAACTATTTGATGATGAACCTGCTCCCCCTGAAACATGAGTAGAACCCATTTGACTTGATTCTGCTTTTGTTCCAGCCATAGACATAAAAGCAGCATTATGACTGTATCCAGTTGCTTGCTTCTTACTTTCAACCTCAGACTCAAAGTTCCTCAGATCATTGTATATATCTTCTAGTTCCTTAACTTCAATGTCTGAACTCTGCCTCAATCCAACAGTATAAATTGTCCATTCATCACCTAATGATCTCAAGAACTTTCTGTTAAGATCTTCTTTGTCAATCTTAACCTTGTGATTTTCCAATTCTCCAACTAATTTAGTAAACCTATCAAAGGTTTGAGTTAGAGTTTCAGATTTCACATGGCTAAAATTTTCAAATTGTTGTTTTAACAGAGATCTTTTATTCTTTTTGGTGTTATCATTACCACCAAACCTCTTCTCAATTGCCTCCATTAATAACTTGGGATCTTCACAATTATCAAATCTGCTCTGATGCTCATTCGGAATGGATAGCAAAAGAGTACTAAGTGCTTTGTACTCAGTAGATCTGATTTTCCTCTCTGCTTCAGATGTTGGTGGTGCTCTTGGTTGCTTTACTCCATCACCATCAAGCGTTACTGGTATACCATTAACAACAACTTCCCACATCTGATAATCCGTGAGAAGCATATATTGCCTGATTCTGACCTTCCATAGGTCAAACTCATCTGGTTTAAGCATTGGTATCTTCGTTGCTTGAATCCCTTCATTGCCTTCAGACGCCATTGAAATCAAAACTTAATATCTGAACTAAACTCAAATACTAATACTAATAATCCCAGATCTTCCTGTCTTCAAAGCTTCACAAGCTCTGATACCACTTTGTTAGTCCCTGTTTAACTTAATAAACAATCTTACTTAATAAGCCTTGAATATATTATTGAGAAGTTGCGGAATCACACTCAATAATATTAAGAAGATCAATGAATATTAATTAATTTAATGAACACAATAATATACCGAAAGCTTCAATCTTATTAATGATATAAGACGAATACACTTGATGTATTAGGGTTACAGAAAACCTTGAAGCTGCGCAATTAACATTAACCTATCTAGGTCTAAAGGATCTCTATTTATAACATATAGAGTCCTATACAATCTCCTACAAATATGGAATAAAATAACTTCCATAACCGACTCATACTTATCACAAAATCATAAACAATTTTAACTACCATTCTGATGTAAACAGTTGTAACTATTACACATTCAGTGGTAACTGCTTCAATTGTAATATGCGACTAAGTACAAATACATAATCAGTGTTAACTGTTTCATACATAACTAACAGTTACTAATACATAAGCAGTTTTAACTACTTACAGACACATAACTATCAGTTGTAATCTATCTTCAAACAGTTGTAACACTTGTCTTCTCTTCAGTTTTCTTCTATCAGTTGTAACTTCGTAAAGACAGTTTTAACCTTTAAAACAAACAGTTTTAATCACTTGTACTCTGTCTTCTCATCAGAAATTCAACTCAGATCTGAAACAGTTTTGACCCAACAATATAAGTTGTTAACTTTGTTAGTGACATTTCGTTGAAATATTGTTATTATTTCTCAGCGTACACTTGTAAGTGTACAAACCAATATGTGATTGTTTATTTAACGGAAGGTCGTTTTGTTTCCATTTGTACATATACTTTGTATATAGTTGTTCGTATAATTTGAACGTTATTCAAATATCATTGTTTGTACATATATTTGTTTTATATATGTATTCGTATGTAAATATACTTGTTGTACATTATAAAGTTGTACGTTTGTTAAACGTGAACTTCATTGTGTATATATATATTTGTATATATATATTTCTTAAATGTCGTATATATTTATTTAATCAATACGTTGTTCTCGTATATTAAAATGTATATAAGTTTCCATTTGTTTAAGAAAACGTATACGTTTGTGTCTATATATATGTATATATGTTGTAATACGTGTTAAAAGTTTAAATGTCCCAAAACGTATAATTTACAAAGTTCGTATTCATATATATGTTTATATATATATCGTTCGTTCGTTCGTACGAGATAAATAAGTCCAATGTCCGTGTCCCGGATATATCACATTAATGTTTTATCAATTGTTTACAATGTCTTGTAAATGTATCGTATAAATGGGATCGTTAACGGAATCGTTTGTTGTTAAATATTAAAAGTCAAGTTGTTGACCAGAGTTGGGAATCCGCCGGATTCTATATGAATCCGCCGGATCCAATAATAAAATGGGGAATCCGCCGGATTCACATGAATCCGCCGGATTCGTTTGAGTTTAGGTTGATCCGCCGGATCGAACACTGAGCCGCCGGATCGGTTTATAAATGGAAGGATCCGCCGGATCTATCCATGATCCGCCGGATCGTGTTGTTTTATACACGGTCCATTACTCGTTCATAGGTTCAAAACATGCGCGTGTTCGAAGTTAGGATCCGCCGGATCACTTTATGATCCGCCGGATCATAGGTGTCTTTTACTCGGTCATCGAAGTTTAAACGATCGCGATGTGCGGGTCGGACACGGGAATCCGCCGGATTCCCTTGAATCCGCCGGATTCGTTGTGTTTTCAATAGAGGATCCGCCGGATCATGAGGTGATCCGCCGGATCAAGCTTCGTTTTGCAGGCTCTGTTTGTTACAGAGCATATTTATGCTCGATCTTTTTAGCTTCAAATCATTTGTACCTCAAACCCAAACGTTTATATCATCTATATATAACATTTTAACAACTTAATATTATGTTTTAACACGTTTTCATGCATAAATTTCGGTTTTGAATATTTGGTTTTATAATTCCATTTTCATGTTCATCATCATAATCATCAAGCATATATGTTATATGTATAGATTTTGATATGTTATCACTATATATAAACGAATTTAAGTGAGAAATTCAAAGAATTAAAGATTTTCTTACAAAGAGTGAGAGATATGAAATGATGATCGGATGATGATGATGATGCTGCTACTGATCTTGTTGTTCTACTACAGCTACTGCTTCCTGGTTATGATCTTGTTGTTGTTCCAGATGAAGAAAGAAAATGAAATGAAGGTGATGATGAATTATTGATGTGTGTGTGGGTATGTGAGATCACAGAGAGAACGAGAGGGAGAACGAGTATTATAATTCAAACGGTATGGCTCAGCTCAATTATTTGAGTTTGGTGGCCGATTTATGTACTACAATTTCGAGTACGGGTATAATTATAGCAATATAAAAATAAACAATTTATATTTTTATTTTGTAGGTGTTCTCCTGGTTCGTTATTTATAATCAGTATAATGATATTATCATTATTTTAAATAGATGCATAATTTTGTACATTTTACTGCGTTCAACAATTTGAGCACCAAATTTCAGTTGAGTTTGGATTTCATATTTTGAAGTATTGTTCTAAATACTTTACAACGTGTTAGAAAAATAACACTTTTCATAATTGGACCTTTTATGTACGTTTTAGAATTGTTTCTGTTCGTTTATAATACGTTTTATGTTAAACGTATATTTAGACCATTTTATCTATATGTTATAGATATATCAATTCTCGTAATTAATAATTGAGTTATTAAGAAAGTTTGTATCACGAAACTTTTGTTATTTATTTTTGTCGGATTCGTTCCGATATATTTGTACGTAACTTTTAAATACTTACGTATTGCGTATTACTTTTTGTTTAAAAGTACTGGGCTTGCTAGACTTACATCACATCAAAAAGTTTTGTTAAAACTTAACCAGGAAATTAGCGTAAGAATGCACATGCTTAAATGTTAATTAATACCTAATTTGGAGAGTTGTCACTTTCTCCCCCTGTTAGGGAAATCTCGTCCCGAGATTTAATTTGTGTCGTGAGTCGTGGTCACGGTTTCAAATAATTGGGGATACTTCTTGCGTATCTCGTCCTCACGTTCCCAGGTGAACTCTGGGCCTCTTTTCGAGTTCCATCGAATTTTGACAAGTTTGATCCGACTGTTTCGGAGTTTCTGCGTTTTCGTATACATTACTTCAAGCGGTTCCTCCATGAAGTTGAGTTTTGCGTCGACGTAGATTTCGTCTGGAGGTATGATTAACGCTTCGTCAGATAGACACTTCTTAAGATTACTCACGTGAAACGTGTCGTGAACATTACTAAGTTCTTGCGGCAGTTTAAGCTTATAAGCTACAGGACCAATCCTTGCTAGGATTTCGAAAGGTCCAATGTAACGTGGGTTCAGTTTGCCGCGTTTCCCAAATCTCACAACTCCTTTCCAAGGAGATACCTTGAGTAGGACTCTGTCACCTACTTGAAACTCTAAAGGTTTTCGTCTATTGTCTGCATAACTCTTTTGTCGGTCTCGTGCAGTTTTCAATCGATTAAGCACTTGAGATATCTTGTCCGTTGTCTCTTGGACTATCTCAGGACCTGATAACTGGCTGTCGTCCATTTCTGCCCAACAAAGTGGGGATCGGCACTTGCGTCCGTACAACGCCTCAAAAGGTTCCATTTGTATGCTCGTATGATAACTATTGTTGTACGAGAATTCAGCTAAAGGGAGATGAACATCCCAATTTCCTCCAAAATCAATCACGCATGCTCGTAGCAAGTCCTCAAGCGTTTGTATCGTTCGCTCGCTTTGACCATCGGTTTGTGGATGGTTGGCGGTACTCATGTCAAGTCTAGTGCCTAATGCTTGTTGCAGTGTTTGCCAGAAGCGAGAGGTGAAACGTGCATCTCTATTAGAGATGATAGATAATGGAATTCCATGTCTAGAAACAACTTCCTTTATGTAAATTCTAGATAGCTTTTCCATCTTATCCGTTTCCTTAATGGCAAGAAAGTGAGCTGACTTTGTCAGTCGGTCGACAATCACCCATATGGAGTCCATCCCAGATGATGTTTTCGGTAGCTTTGTGATAAAATCCATCGTGATGTGTTCCCATTTCCATTTGGGCAACTCAGGTTGTTGCAAAAGTCCGGATGTCTTTTGATACTCAGTCTTAACTTTTGCACAAGTCAGACAACTACTAACATAGGTGGCAATGTCTCTTTTCATGCCAGGCCACCAGTAAAATCCTTTCAGATCGTGATACATCTTATCTGCACCAGGATGTATCGAGTAATTGGACTTATGAGCTTCGTCCAATACTAGGCTACGTAGCTCATCAACACAAGGAATCCAAATTCGATTCATGAAGTGCAATACTCCATTTTCCTTAGACTCCAGTTGCTTTTCCATCCCCTTGAGGGATTCGTCCTTCATACGTTCTGGAGTAAAGGCCATTTGTTGAGCTTCACGAATTTGAGTAATCAGATCCAAGTGGATTGTCAGTCCTAAGGCTCGAACTCTTCGAGGTTTCACTCTTTCCTTACGACTCAAGGCATCCGCTACTACATTAGCTTTGCCTGGATGGTACTTGATTTCACAGTCGTAATCATTCAATAATTCAACCCAACGTCTCTGTCTCATGTTGAGTTCCTTCTGGTCAAATATATGTTGGAGACTTTTGTGATCAGTAAAGATCGTACACTTCGTACCGTATAGATAGTGTCTCCAAATCTTAAGTGCAAAAACGACTGCTCCCAGCTCTAAGTCATGCGTCGTATAGTTCTTCTCGTGAATTTTCAATTGACGAGACGCGTAAGCAATGACTTTGTCGTTTTGTATTAACACGCAACCTAATCCTTGATGTGAGGCATCACAGTAGACAACAAAATTTTCTACTCCTTCTGGTAAGGATAGGATAGGTGCGGTGCTCAATTTCTCTTTCAGCATTTGAAAAGCATTCTCTTGCTTCTCGCCCCAATCAAACTTCTTGTCTTTTTGCGTTAGGGCGGTAAGTGGCTGAGCTATTTTTGAGAAATTCCCAATGAACCTTCGGTAGTAACCGGCTAGCCCAAGAAATTGTCGTATTTCAGTTGGGGTTTTTGGGGCTTCCCAATTCTTGATCGCCTCAATTTTGGATGGGTCCACGTGAATTCCTTTGTTATTGATCACGTGACCAAGGAAATGAACCTCACGCATCCAAAACTCGCATTTAGAGAACTTTGCATAAAGCTTCTCTTTCTCCAGTAATTCAAGAATCAGCCTCAGATGTTGTTCATGGTCTTCCTTCGTTCGCGAGTATATCAAGATATCGTCAATGAACACGATGACGAACTTATCAAGGTAAGGTTTACATACTCTATTCATTAGATCCATGAACAATGCTGGCGCATTCGTTAGCCCAAACGGCATAACCAGGAACTCGTAATGACCATATCGAGTCCTAAACGCAGTCTTAGGGATATCTTCCTCCCGTACCTTCAGTTGATGGTAACCCGATCTCAAATCGATCTTTGAGTAATAACTTGACCCTTGCAGCTGGTCAAACAAATCATCTATTCGTGGTAATGGGTATCGGTTCTTAATCGTCACTTTGTTCAGTTCTCGATAATCGATACACATTCGCATTGATCCATCCTTCTTCTTGACGAACAAAACCGGAGCTCCCCATGGTGAAAAGCTCGGTCGGATGAATCCTAAATCCAATAGTTCTTGTAACTGCGCAGACAGTTCCTGCATTTCTGATGGAGCTAAACGGTAAGGCGCACGAGCAATCGGTGCAGCTCCCGGCACTAGGTCGATATGAAATTCGACCTGCCGTGGAGGTGGTAACCCTGGTAACTCGTTCGGAAATACTCCTGGGTATTCGCGTACTACGGCCACGTCGTCTATGTGTCGCTCCTCGGATTTCTTATCTACAACATGTACCAAAAATGCTTGGTACCCTTTTCGTAGATACTTATTTGCCTTCATGCATGTAATCGTTTTCACCACACGATTACTCTTTTCTCCTTGAATCATCAACATTTCTCCTGACGGTAAGGGTAACCGTACAATCTTTTCATGACAGATGATCTCTGCGCGGTTCAATGACAACCAATCCATGCCAACCACTATATCGAAGCTCCCTAACTCTACCGGTAGTAAGTCTATTTTGAAAGAATGACCTTCTAATGTTAAGGAACATCCTGGTACTATTTCTCCTGATTCAATCAACTTACCATCGGCTAGCTCTACAATGTATTTGTTATCTAGCTTAAGGGATTCGATCTCTAATAGTGGTCTAAACTCAGTGGACACAAAGCTTAAATCAGCACCGGAATCAAATAACACAGAAGCAAAGTGGTTGTTTACAAGAAACGTACCAGTGACTGTGTTAGGATCCTGACGTGCCTCTGGTGCTCCTAACATGAACACGCGTCCACGAGCTGGCTGATCATTGTTGTTGCTTGCCCGATTGTTGTTGTTGTTGGCTCGGTTGTTGTTGTTTCCACGATGGTTTCCATTGTTGCTGCGGTTGCGAGCGTTGTTGGCGTTACGGTTTTGGTTATTGAGTCGAGGGCATCGGTTTCGATAGTGCCTCATGTCGCCACACTCAAAACATCCTTGGTTTTGGCGAGCAATGTTTCCCTTAGGGGTAGGGTTTACCTTACAGTTTTGGGTTTTGTGACCCCATCCCTTACAGCTGTCGCAGAACCAACATTCACCCTCATGGTGTTTGCTACACTTATCACACTTAGGTTTGTTACCCAAGTATGGCTTTGGTTCCACAATGGTGGCAGCGTAAGACTTTGGATTTCCAGATCCTTTCTTGTTGGATTGACCCTGACGGTCATTCCACTTACGCTTCTTACCTCCAGAACTACCAGCTTCAGCACTGCTCGGCTCAATCTTAACCGACACAGTCTTCTTGGTCAGTGTCCCCATTCTAACTGCTTCATCAGTCAAACTCTGGGCTAAGGTAACAGCGCTCCTGAACGTGTCAGGTTTGGAGGACGTAACTAAACTCCTGATCTGTGGTGCTAGTCCATACACATAGCGTTCAATACGCTTATACTCAGGTGTTACCATATGTGGCACAAGACGAGCTAGTTCTTGGAACCTAGTTGTGTAACCAGTGATATCAGCACCGATCATAGCAATGTTCCACAGCTCAGTCTCAATTTTCTGCATCTCACTGCGGGGGCAGAATTCTTCCATCATCATACGCTTCAATGTTTCCCATGTCATGGAATAAGCAGTTGGTCGCCCCATCGACTGAACTTGACTGTTCCACCAAGTCAAAGCTTTATCAGCGAGTGTACAGGCAACATACTTTACCGCAGTGTCTGGTAGACAATCACTGATGTCCAACACAGAATCCATCTTTTCTATCCAGTGTATAATACCAATAGCACCTTCAGTGCCACAGAAGGGAGGTGGTTTACAAGCCTGAAATGTCTTATATGAACACCCTTTGCGGTTATTCACAACAGTCTCAACAATAACAGGGGTCGATCCACTGTTATTAATCCCAGTCTCACGGTTTCGACTTGCCTCATACTCGGCAATACCTTCAGCTATGCGTCTAGCAATCATCTGCTCAGTAGTTTCCTCAGTGTTAGGTGGTGGAATGGTTTCAGATGTAGGAGGTACAGTTGTCTTCTGACTGTTCCTAGTAATTCGTCGTTTTGGCGGCATGATTCAGTTCTGCGATGAATAAAATGCAGAAGTCAATGCCAAGATATTGAATGTGATGAACAAGATTTCACATTGCTTAACAAGGAAACAATATGAAGAATTTGAAAGAATAAGGTTTCACATTGTATATTGCACGACTTTGAAACACCCATATGTATTTTGTACAATATAATCACGTTGGCCAGGCGTCATTATATAATGCCCAATACATATTTCTTTTCATCATCGTTTAAGTGCAATCAATGTGTTATGGAATTCAAGATAGAATCAATAATTCAAAGTATGGTAGGTTTCAAAGTTGTATGGAATGGTTTCAACAATTATTACGTGATAACTTTTCTATCACATGTTTATAGAGATGAATATAATTCGCACGAAATTTCGAATCGAACCTAAGCTATATTATACATTAACTAGAACGTACTTATATCGTTTCATTACAAAACTTGATGATATCTTCTATATCCATCAAGAGTGATTTCCAATACAACACAAGTTGCTACAGTACTAGTTTAAACTAAACTTAGCTATACTTAGATCCTAACAAAACAATTATATTCCTACGACAGTTCTTCATCAGTTCATTATTAAGCTGTCTTTAGCTATGTTCTCTGTCGCAGTGTAGATCTTTCACTTTTACTCCCGATTCATATTGGGAGAGAAATAGCGTGTCTCCAGCATAGTTTTGTATCGCAGAGTCGGATAATGATCCAGATCATTCTCAGTCGAGCATTTGCACAAACCTTTGATCCAAGACTTAACTCTTTTCTTGCGATTACTAGCCACTTTCTTCCAGAAGCGAATTTCTATCCCTAACTCGGACAGACATAGGCCTCTTTAGGATTCTCAACTCAGTTTCATAGTTCTTGCATTTAGATGCAAGTTCCCAGTTTTGACCATCTAGCTCTTCAGCTTGGTCTCTAACTCTCTCATATTCCTCTATGTCAATCAATCCAAAGTGGTGGTTTTCAATTTCTTCTTCCACAAGTTCCACTATCGGAATTGTTTCGATATCGACATATACATATTGTATCTGCTCGTCGATGGTTATGTCATCATCTGATGAGTACTCATTTTTTTCCAGTTTCAAGGAATCTATAGGTTTGTAGTTTCGATTATCAATCCTTAATCAAATCCCAATACACAGTAACATAAACAATAATGATAAACCAGACTCATAAGTCATATCATATAACTAATCATAATTAGTTCACGAGTTCTTATACTGTGACACCCCCAAAATTTAATGATTTGCGGAAGCTTGATTTGGGTGTCACTAATCAATATACAAAGCACATAAGATATAATGAATGACCACTATATGCGTCGTTTTAAACTTGTATAGATAAAGTAAATGTTTACATCAAAATATAGTTACATTAGCTCGGTTTCCTGAAATTGAGAGATTACATAGCATAATTACTTTTACAAAATATAATAATGCAGTCCAATCTCTAGTTGTATGTATGCTGACTCGAGCTGATAATTCCTGCTTGTGCAGCCAAACTACTGCTGGGTACCTGTGATAAATACTAAAATGGGTCAGCGAAAACGCTGGTGAGCTCACAGGTTTGTATGTCAATGTATAGTTGTCAGAACCGCAAGATTTATATTGAATTTAAAATGCAATTAAGCAAAATAAAAGTTATACTGTCCATGAGCACATAGTCTGAGCTTAACTTGATTTGTCAGGCCCAATTAAGGAAACCTAACTTGAAATGCCTCCTACGAGTGCCTAATCAACACTCGTCTTCCCAAATGCTAATACATCCGTTTGACCGGTTAGTGCGTGCTAACCCGGATGAGGATTGTCAATCCCATATGATATCATATACTAACATTCACGCTATAAAATACTAGAGACTATGCTTATGGAGGACTTTAAATTGATTAGCTTGAAACTCATGTAGTATTTGAAGTTTGGCACTTGCGTTCTACTTGTAAAACAAAATCGAGTAGTAATATCACACCCCTAGTTGTAAAGCAGTGAAAATGGGGCTATGAAACTCACCTGAGTCTTGAAATGTTAAGCAATTAAACTTGAAGTAATTAGCAGTGTGTTGGTGTCCAAAGACTTGAAACCTGAATGTGTCCACGACACTTAAATTGTCATTAATTGTATTGGTATCTCGAAAGACTACCATTGGAATTGTTTGTTTAACTTAATGTCCAAATTACCCCGATTTGGTTGATTGTATTGTTACAAGTTACTATGACTTGTTTGATTAAATTGGTACAATTACAACGACTTGTTTGAATAAGTTGATACAAGTTACAACGACTTGTTTGAATAATTTGGTACAAGTTACAACGACTTGTTTGATTTCGAAGTATGTTTTGAAAACGCGTACGGACCGTTGGTGATTAGTTGAAAATAAAAGTGTTATCGTTGTCGTCTTGTTTTTGAAGTGTTACACTTGAAATACAAGTCCCATTATGTTCTAAAAGTCGTATTGAATAAGCATTTGAAGTTGAAAAATCTCGACACTTGGTGTAAAAATAGTTGGAAAACCTGCTGTTTTATGCGTCACTATAGGCGTCACTGAGGGTGTTTACGCGACACTACCGAAGTGTCGGGTTCAATGTCAGATTCGAAGGTATAGCGTCACTGATGTAGTGTCGTGTAACATGGTATGCGTCACTTAAGGAGTGACGGGTTCAGCATAACGGCGGCACTTAGGGAGTGTCGTATAAAATAATGATTTCGGACATTTGGGCGTCACTTAAGAAGTGACGTGTATCATAGCGACACTAACGAAGTGTCGTGTAAAATAGTATGGCGTCACTTGTAGAGTGGCGGGTATAGATCAAAATGGAATTATGTACGACACTTATGAAGTGTCGGTATAGAATATAGGGCGTCACTTATCTAGTGACGGTATGTTGTGTCGGGTAAAAGGATATGGCGGCACTTAACAAGTGTCGCTAGGTATATATAGGCGTCACTTCAGTAGTGACGGTCAGAGGCCAATATTTGAGCTTAGGCGACACTTAATGTAACACCCCCAAATTTGATGATTTGCGGAAGCTTGATTTGGGTGTTACTAATCAATAACAAAGCACAAAGATAAATAGCAAACGACTCTATATGCGTCGTTTTAACAAAATATATTGATACTGAAATGTTTACAACATTTAAAGCTTTACATAGCTCGAGTTTAAATAAAAGGAGATTTCAGTACATAAGTACTTGTACAAAATATACTAATGCAAGAAAATCTCAATCTTCTGTATGCTGACTCGAGCTAAGGTCCTGAAGCAGAAACATCCTACTGCTTGGTACCTGCGATATATGCTAAAAGGTCAGCTAGAAAGCTGGTGAGCTCACAGGTTTGAAATCAGTTAATATAGTATGAACCGCAAGATTTAAATAAGGAATTGCATCCAGCAATTAAATAATGAATTGCATCCAGCAATTAAATGATAGTCATCGTGTATACAGCCATGAGCACATAGTTGAGCTTAACTCGAGGGCCGGGTCCCCTATAGAGAATTCCGGGCGAGGTGCCTCCACGAATGCCTAATCAACATTCGTCTTCCCAAATATTAGTACGTCCGTTTACCCGGTTAGTGCTTGCTAACCCGAACGAGGAGGGTCAATCCTATATGGTACCATATACTAATATTCACGCTACTACGTATTAACAACTATGCTGACGGAGGACTTTAAAATGATTAGTTTCGAAAAACTCATGTAGTATATGAAAAGTTGGTACTTGCGTTCACATGTTAAAAGTTGAGCAGTATATCACACCCCTGAGTAAAACAGTAAAAGAGGGGCTATGAGACTCACCTGAGTCGTTGAGTTTATGAAAATAAACTGAGAATGATTAGCCGAGAATCGAAGTCCAAAGACTTGTAACCTGAGGGTGTCCACGACACGCGATGGTTATAATATGCGAAGGTATCTAATAAGACTACCTTGTAGTTGTTCGTCCAACTATAATGTCCAAATCTCCACTATTTGGTTGATACGTTTAAGTGTTTGAAAAGTGTACGGCCCGTTGGTGACGGATTTGTAATAATAATCTCAATTATTACTATTTTGATTTCGTGGCGTTTTACTTGAAAAATGTGTTTTGATTGTGTTTTAGAAGCCGTTACGAAATCTAAGTACGGGGGTCCGGGGGCAGCGCCCCTGGTAGCGGGGTCCAAGGGGCAGAGCCCCTGGCTGGGGTCGAGCTGCCAGGTCAGCTTGGAAAATTTTTATTTCTACTATATTGCTTTAACGAAAAACGCATCTGGAACCGAATTTAGGTAAAATCAAGTGATAAATTTCGAGTCTCGACACTTAGTAAAAATCTATGTTTTTGAGGTTCTGATTTGTGCGACGTTGGGTGCGACGTCGCAGGTAGGATTGCGACGTTGAGCATGACGTCGCTAAAGGCGACGTTTCGCAATTTAATGCGACGTAGGGTGCTGCGTCGCTAATGCGACGTAGGTGATTTCTGCGACGTAGGGGCTTGCGTCGCTAAGTGCGACGTGGCGAGGTATTGGCGACGTTAAGGCTGACGTCGCTATATGCGACGTCGCAATTTAATGCGACGTTGTGACTGACGTCGCACTATGCGACGTCACGAGGGGTTTTGCGACGTAGAAGCTGACGTCGCATAAATTCTGGGCCAACTGCGACGTAGCGGTCTGTTTGCCGGAAAATGTGTCGAAAACGAGTTTTTCGGTTTCCGTTCGGTCCAAAACTTTTACCCAACCCATATATGGACATTTTAAGTGTATACAAACAACCACAAGTCGAAAATAATGGAAATCGAAGAGTTTCGAGAATTGTCGGAAACTTACAAATCGCCGAAATGAAATTTCGGAAAGATAGAAAGATAGATCGTTGCGTGGTGGTCGTGAATCTCTAAAAATCTTGAAGATCCGAAGTCGTTTGATGTGTTTATTTTGCGTTTTTGAGTGAATTTTGGTGATGAAGATTTGAGAGAAAAAAAAGTGAAAGAGAGAGAGAGAAAGAGAAAGTGAAATGAAGGAAAAGGTGGGAGTTGGGGGTGTTAACCTCCAACTTTCGGTCCCCGCTCTCCGTGCGGTGTTCGTTTGCTCCGTCGTTTAAACGTTAAATAATTATTTTAAATTTTAAATGGTACATTTTTAAAATACAAATTATTACGCGATAGTTTATTTAATTATTTTACAATTAAGTTTACGTTTGAGTTATAAATGTAAGTTAGTTTATTTAGTTTGCGCGTTTTACATTTTTAAATTGTATATCTTTCTGATTGTACAATACGAATAAATACGAAATATTATTATAATAATATTTTTTTTACATAACCACGTTATTTAATAAAATTGGTCACCAACGTCCGTATTAAATTGAATCGAAATACATTCGATTTAATTTGCGTACGATTTAACCAAATCGCATTTTCGTATATATTCAACAATATATATAATTCGATACATTAATTAGCCTAACCAGGAACTAATTACATGTATTAACATATGATTAGGCACTAATTACTAGTCCTAATTTGGCGGGTGTTACATTCTCCCCCTGTTAGAAGAATTTCGTCCCGAAATTTAGCTCGAAGTCGTGGTTGATGTAGAATCAGTGAAGAGTTGAGGATATTTGAGTCGCATTTGGTCTTCCCGTTCCCAGGTGAATTCCGGACCACGCCGCGAATTCCATCTGACCTTGACGATGGGAATACGACTTTGTTTCAGTTGTTTGACCTCACGGTCCATAATTACAGCGGGTTCCTCAACGAAATGAAGTTTATCGTCAACACGAATTTCATCTAGTGGAATAATAAGTGTCTCATCAGACAGACACTTCTTCAAGTTTGAGACATGAAAAGTAGGGTGCACGCTGCTAAGTTCGGATGGCAGCTGCAATCGATAAGCTACAGGACCAATCCTTTCGAGGATCTCAAAAGGCCCGATGTATCTGGGATTTAACTTCCGGCGTTTGCCAAAACGGATGACGCCTTTCCAAGGCGATACTTTTAAGAGAACTCGATCCCCAACTTGGAACTCTAGTGGTTTGCGTCTCACGTCAGCATAACTTTTCTGACGATCACGTGCGGTTTTGAGTCTGTTTTGGATTTCCACAATTTTCTCAGTGGTGGCGTGAATGAGTTCAGGACCAGTGAGTTGACTATCTCCCACTTCAGTCCAACAGATCGGTGATCAGCACTTACAACCGTACAGTGCCTCAAAGGGTGCAGCGTTAATGCTGGCGTGATAACTGTTATTGTACGAAAATTCGCACAACGGTAGATGTTTTTCCCAGTTTGTACCGAAATCAACTACGCAGGCTCGTAGCATGTCTTCCAGTGTTTGAATGGTTCGTTCACTTTGGCCATCGGTTTGAGGATGGTACGCGGTGCTCATATCGAGACGAGTACCCAATGCTTTTTGAAGTGATTGCCAAAAGTGAGAGGTAAATCGGGCATCTCTGTCAGAGATGATTGAGATTGGAACGCCGTGATGAGAAACGATTTCTTTGATGTAGATTTGTGCAAGGCGTTCCATTTTATCGTTTTCTTTGATTGCCAGGAAATGAGCAGATTTGGTGAGACGATCGACGATCACCCAAATGGTATCACAACCGCTCGACGACTTGGGTAGTTTGGTTATGAAATCCATGGCAATTTGATCCCATTTCCATTCAGGGATTTCAGGTTGTTGGAGTAGACCAGGAGGTTTCTGATGTTCGGTTTTGACTTTCGAGCAAGTAAGACACTTGCTGACATAAGTGGCGATTTCGGCTTTCATGTTTGGCCACCAATAAAATTCCTTGATACCGTGGTACATCTTATCGGATCCGGGATGAATAGAATATTTAGACTTGTGAGCCTCGTCCATCACCAAGTCTCTTAGGTTCCCAAAACTGGGCAACCAGATTCGGTTTGAGAAATACCTAATCCCGTTAGGTTTGATTTCGAATTTCTTGTCAATGCCCCGCAAGGCTTCATGTTTGATGTTTTCCGGTTTCAGGGCTTTGATCTGAGCGGTATGAATTCGAATGGTAAGATCGTTATGAATGGTCATACTGAGGGCTCGGACTCGAAGTGGTTTTGGTCGTTCCTTTCGGCTGAGGGCATCGGCTACAACATTAGCCTTCCCTGGATGGTACTTGATCTCGCAATCGTAATCGGTAAGCAACTCGACCCATCGACGTTGCCTCATATTGAGATCCTTCTGATCGAAGATATGTTGGAGACTTTTATGATCGGTAAAGATGGTGCACTTAGTGCCGTAGAGATAATGTCTCCAGATTTTGAGAGCAAAAACGACAGCTCCAAGTTCGAGATCGTGAGTGGTGTAGTTCTTTTCGTGAATTTTCAGCTGTCGTGAGGCATAAGCAATGACCTTGTCTCGTTGCATCAGCACGCAACCAAGACCTTGGTGAGAAGCATCGCAGTATACCACGAAGTCATCGGTGCCTTCGGGTAAGGATAGAATTGGAGCACTGCAAAGCTTTTGTTTCAGAAGTTGGAACGCTGACTCTTGTTGATCGGTCCAATCGAACCTTTTGTCCTTCTGAGTCAATACCGTGAGTGGTTGAGCTATTTTAGAGAAATTTTCAATAAATCGTCGATAGTACCCAGCAAGACCCAAGAATTGTCGTACTTCAGTTGCAGAGGTGGGTGCTTGCCAGTCTTTGATAGCCTCGATTTTTGATGGGTCCACGTGAATTCCCTGACTGTCGATCACGTGACCAAGAAATTGAACGGTTTGGATCCAGAACTCACACTTAGAGAATTTAGCATAAAGCTCCTCGTGTCTAAGTAGTTCAAGGATGGTTCTGAGGTGTTGCGCATGTTCTTGCTCGTTGCGCGAGTAAATGAGTATGTCATCGATAAAGACAATGACAAACTTATCGAGGTAAGGTTTGCACACCCGGTTCATGAGGTCCATGAATACAGCCGGTGCGTTGGTTAGACCAAAGGGCATCACTTGGAATTCGTAGTGCCCGTAACGAGTTCTGAAAGCAGTTTTTGGAATATCGGTGTCGCGAACTCGTAACTGATGATAACCTGATCGCAGGTCGATTTTTGAGTAGAAACTTGAACCCTGAAGTTGGTCGAATAGATCATCAATGCGAGGAAGTGGATAACGGTTCTTGACGGTCAATTTATTCAACTCTCGATAGTCGATGCACATTCGGAATGAACCGTCCTTCTTTTTGACAAATAAGACCGGAGCTCCCCAAGGTGAAGAACTCGGTCTAATGAATCCTCGATCCAGCAGTTCCTGTAACTGAGAGGACAACTCCTGAAGTTCGGATGGGGCTAAACGGTATGGTGCGCGGGCCACCGGTGCAGCACCCGGCACGAGATCGATTGAGAACTCAACCTGTCTAGACGGAGGTAGACCAGGTAGTTCTTCCGGAAAGACTTCGGGAAAGTCTCTAACAATCGGCACATCCTCAAGTCGTTTCTCCTCCGACTTCTTCTCGGTGATGTGTGCGAGTATGGCAGGGTAACCCTTTCTCAGAAATTTTCGGGTTTTTAAGCAGGAGATTATATTGAGTCCCGTCCCACCGGTCTCCCCCTGTATGATCAAGGTTCCACCAACGGCGAGTGGAATACGGACGATCTTATCGTGACAAATGATTTCAGCTCGATGTTTGGACAACCAGTCCATTCCAATAATGACGTCAAAACTTCCGATTTCAATGGGTATAAGGTCGATCGAAAAGATTTCGTCAGCTAGGTTTAAAGTGCAATTAGGTATCACACTGGTGGTTTCTACAAGTTTTCCATTGGCTAGCTCTACAGTGTACTTAACATCTAAGGCAACAGGAGTGATGTCAAGTAATGGGCAAAAATCATCGGAGATAAAGCTTCTATCAGCACCAGTATCAAATAGAACAGAAGCAGTTAAGTTGTTGAGGAGGAACATACCCGAGACCACATTCGGGTCCTGGCGGGCGTCCCCAGATTTGATGACGAAAGCTCTGCTGCGAGTGTTGTTGTTGTTGTTGTTGCGGTTGTTGTTGTTGTTGTTGTTGTTGCGGTTGTTGTTGTTGTTGTTCTTCAGTTTTGGGCACGAGTCCCTGAAATGCCCAGGTTTCCCACACTCAAAGCATACTTTGGGTGGTCTGGTGTTGTTGTTGGAATTGTTGTTGGCAGGTGAGCGGCAATCTTTGGTGAGGTGGCCGTACCTCTTGCAGTTGTTGCAAAAGGGACCACAGGAACCCTCATGGTGACGGCTGCACTTGGGACAATATGGTTTGCTCCCCGTGTAACCCCGGATGATGTCAGTGGTGGTGTTGTAAGCTTTGATGGTGTCGGGTTTCTTGTTTTGTTGGTTGGAGTGGTTGTTGTGGTAGTCAGACCACTTGCGTTTGTTGTTTTGGGAGGATGAAGTGGGTGGTTCAGAATCTTGGCTCATAGACATCAGGTCTTGGGCCAATGAGATTGCACCGTCAATGGTGGTTGGTTTGGAAGAGATGACGTGTCCCCGAACAAAATCAGGGAGACCAAGGGCGTACTTCCTGATTTTATCAGGTTCAGTGCTTACCATAGCTGGGCGGAGAGCAGCTAGTTGTTGAAACCTGGTGGTATAACCATCGATGTCACCACCCTGAACCTTTAAGTTCCAGAACTCCTCATCCAGCTTTTGGAGTTTGGCGATAGAGCAGTACTTGGCAGTGAGTTTGGCTTTCAATTCCTCCCAAGTGATTTGGTAGGCAATGTCAGCACCCACGGATTGGGTATATGAATTCCACCAAGAGTGGGCATCATCTTCAAGAGAGCAGGTGGCGAAGTTTACTTTGTCGTTCTCCGCGCATTTGCTGACACGGAAAACAGTTTCCATTTTCTCGAACCATCTGATTAGTCCGATGGCTCCTTCAGAACCCTTGAAACTCGAGGGTTTGCAGCTTTGAAAGTCCTTGTAAGAACAAGGTTTGGTGGTAGAGGTTCCAGCGGTATCGCTGTTTCTTGTGGAGTTTGGTGGGGTATTCCGAGCTAAGGCTTCAGTAACAGCCTGGGTTATGAGTGACGTAATCTGAGCATCAGTGTAAGGTCTGGTCTTTGGCGGCATGATTCTTCAATAAAAGAAATGAAGATACATGAGATTTTGCAAGAAAGTTGTATTTATCTCAGATGTACATGTATAAAAGCAGTAATACATAACATCAACAGGAATAATGGCAATTAATATGAGTCGAAAACAGCAAGAATACTTGATAGATGATACGAGTTCAAAGGTTACATCCTACAGATGTATTACAAAAGATGTCGGGAATTGTTACATCCGACCGAATTATAGAATAGCGCGTAGATAGTTACTAGATTACAGGGTAGATTACAAGACAAAGACTACACTAGTCTTAACGTAGATTAATTTGTTCCATCATCGTGACAAGACGGTCCACAGTGTTTGCAAGCCTGCTAGCTTGTCGGGCGTTGTCTTCTGCTAGTGCAAGTCGTTGTGTTAGTCCACGCGCATATTCTTCTGCCTCAAGTGAGCGTTGCACACATTCATCCATCCTTTGTTGCAGAAGGGCATTTTCCACCCTTATTTCTATTATTTGATTACGAAGGATATCCATGTTGTTGTTAGTGGTTTCAAGATCGTCGGAGACTTGTTCTATGCGTTCGAGGGATGTAAGTCTCCAGTTTTCGTTTGTTTCCTGCAACACGACATCCATGGTGCGAAGTCGTTGCTCGTGTTGATTCACCCTAGCGGCTAGAGCCGGCAAGGTGGAGTGAGTGGAGTACGGGCCAGCTCGAGGCAACCTGGAGTTCCTCCTTGCTACCCTTGGGTTCTGCGACCCGGATTGAGAACGAGATGAATTTGATGGTGTGTTTGCCATTTCTGAGACAAAGCGTTAGTAAGATTGAGGCCTATATTCATATAGTTCCTATATAATATAGCCTATTGAGTGTCTAGCATAAACATGTTTAAGTCTCGGTTCTCTCGAGGTCAGAGTCTTCTATTGTATCCTGTTCAGCCATAACTACTTTCAGATCTTACATCATCTTTGCTTAATTGTACATAGTTGATCAGGCTATGTTAAATTAAACTCGTATGCTGTAATCCCTGAACCAGTCATACCTAATAAGGAATACTGCCTAATGGTCATAGTCTAGGTTCACTAAATGCAACCTAGTTCACTATAACCTTAGGCTCTGATACCAATCTGTAACACCCCCAAATTTGATGATTTGCGGAAGCTTGATTTGGGTGTTACTAATCAATAACAAAGCACAAAGATAAATAGCAAACGACTCTATATGCATCGTTTTAACAAAATATATTGATACTGAAATGTTTACAACATTTAAAGCTTTACATAGCTCGAGTTTAAATAAAAGGAGATTTCAGTACATAAGTACTTGTACAAAATATACTAATGCAAGAAAATCTCAATCTTCTGTATGCTGACTCGAGCTAAGGTCCTGAAGCAGAAACATCCTACTGCTTGGTACCTGCGATATATGCTAAAAGGTCAGCTAGAAAGCTGGTGAGCTCACAGGTTTGAAATCAGTTAATATAGTATGAACCGCAAGATTTAAATAAGGAATTGCATCCAGCAATTAAATAATGAATTGCATCCAGCAATTAAATGATAGTCATCGTGTATACAGCCATGAGCACATAGTTGAGCTTAACTCGAGGGCCGGGTCCCCTATAGAGAATTCCGGGCGAGGTGCCTCCACGAATGCCTAATCAACATTCGTCTTCCCAAATATTAGTACGTCCGTTTACCCGGTTAGTGCTTGCTAACCCGAACGAGGAGGGTCAATCCTATATGGTACCATATACTAATATTCACGCTACTACGTATTAACAACTATGCTGACGGAGGACTTTAAAATGATTAGTTTCGAAAAACTCATGTAGTATATGAAAAGTTGGTACTTGCGTTCACATGTTAAAAGTTGAGCAGTATATCACACCCCTGAGTAAAACAGTAAAAGAGGGGCTATGAGACTCACCTGAGTCGTTGAGTTTATGAAAATAAACTGAGAATGATTAGCCGAGAATCGAAGTCCAAAGACTTGTAACCTGAGGGTGTCCACGACACGCGATGGTTATAATATGCGAAGGTATCTAATAAGACTACCTTGTAGTTGTTCGTCCAACTATAATGTCCAAATCTCCACTATTTGGTTGATACGTTTAAGTGTTTGAAAAGTGTACGGCCCGTTGGTGACGGATTTGTAATAATAATCTCAATTATTACTATTTTGATTTCGTGGCGTTTTACTTGAAAAATGTGTTTTGATTGTGTTTTAGAAGCCGTTACGAAATCTAAGTACGGGGGTCCGGGGGCAGCGCCCCTGGTAGCGGGGTCCAAGGGGCAGAGCCCCTGGCTGGGGTCGAGCTGCCAGGTCAGCTTGGAAAATTTTTATTTCTACTATATTGCTTTAACGAAAAACGCATCTGGAACCGAATTTAGGTAAAATCAAGTGATAAATTTCGAGTCTCGACACTTAGTAAAAATCTATGTTTTTGAGGTTCTGATTTGTGCGACGTTGGGTGCGACGTCGCAGGTAGGATTGCGACGTTGAGCATGACGTCGCTAAAGGCGACGTTTCGCAATTTAATGCGACGTAGGGTGCTGCGTCGCTAATGCGACGTAGGTGATTTCTGCGACGTAGGGGCTTGCGTCGCTAAGTGCGACGTGGCGAGGTATTGGCGACGTTAAGGCTGACGTCGCTATATGCGACGTCGCAATTTAATGCGACGTTGTGACTGACGTCGCACTATGCGACGTCACGAGGGGTTTTGCGACGTAGAAGCTGACGTCGCATAAATTCTGGGCCAACTGCGACGTAGCGGTCTGTTGGCCGGAAAATGTGTCGAAAACGAGTTTTTCGGTTTCCGTTCGGTCCAAAACTTTTACCCAACCCATATATGGACATTTTAAGTGTATACAAACAACCACAAGTCGAAAATAATGGAAATCAAAGAGTTTCGAGAATTGTCGGAAACTTACAAATCGCCGAAATGAAATTTCGGAAAGATAGAAAGATAGATCGTTGCGTGGTGGTCGTGAATCTCTAAAAATCTTGAAGATCCGAAGTCGTTTGATGTGTTTATTTTGCGTTTTTGAGTGAATTTTGGTGATGAAGATTTGAGAGAAAAAAAAGTGAAAGAGAGAGAGAGAGAAAGAGAAAGTGAAATGAAGGAAAAGGTGGGAGTTGGGGGTGTTAACCTCCAACTTTCGGTCCCCGCTCTCCGTGCGGTGTTCGTTTGCTCCGTCGTTTAAACGTTAAATAATTATTTTAAATTTTAAATGGTACATTTTTAAAATACAAATTATTACGCGATAGTTTATTTAATTATTTTACAATTAAGTTTACGTTTGAGTTATAAATGTAAGTTAGTTTATTTAGTTTGCGCGTTTTACATTTTTAAATTGTATATCTTTCTGATTGTACAATACGAATAAATACGAAATATTATTATAATAATATTTTTTTTACATAACCACGTTATTTAATAAAATTGGTCACCAACGTCCGTATTAAATTGAATCGAAATACATTCGATTTAATTTGCGTACGATTTAACCAAATCGCATTTTCGTATATATTCAACAATATATATAATTCGATACATTAATTAGCCTAACCAGGAACTAATTACATGTATTAACATATGATTAGGCACTAATTACTAGTCCTAATTTGGCGGGTGTTACACTTAAGGAGTGTCGGTATCGAAAGTATAGCGGCACTTAAGGAGTGACGCTGGTAGTGTCGCATATCTGGGTTCGTCCATGCGACACTATCACCTGTTTGACGGATTTCGAGCCAAAAACGTGTTTTCGGGTTTCCGTTTGGTCTGATTCTTTTACCCAACCCTCATAGGGACATATTAAGCTTATTCCAACAATAATATATGAAAAGTAAGTAAAATCGGGAGATGTCGGGATTTGTCGGAAACTTACAAAATGATGAAATGAAAATCCGGAAAGGTAGAAGTGTAGATCGTCGCGAGGTGGTCGTTTATTTCCAAAGGGGCTTGAAGATTCGAGGTCGTTTAGTATGTTTATTTTGAGATTTTTGTTGAATTTGGTTTGTGGTTTAGTTGAGAGAAAAATAAGAGGAGAGAGAGAGAGATGGAAGGTGAGAAATGAAAGAAAATGAAGAAAAGGAGGGGATTTTGGTTGGGAGTTCCACTCTCAGCCTGAACCCCCGCGCTCCGTGCGGTGTTCGTTTACTCCGTCGTTTAAACGTTAAATATTTATTTTCTATGTTTTAATATACGTTTTAAAATACGAATAATTACTCAGTATTTTTGTTAAAGCCTTTGACTAAACATTTAATAATTACATTATAAATGGTGAATTGTCTCGTTTTGTTTGCGCAATTACATTTTATTCGCGTTATATAAATTGTGTGATAAAACTTGGATACGAAATATTATTATAAATAATATTTTTGAATAAATTGAGTTATTAAATAATATTTGTATTACTTAATAAAATTGTTCACCAACGTCCGTATTTATTGTAATCGGATTTCATTCGATTTGAAGCTTGTACGATTTAAACAAATCGCATAATTGTAGATATATATTCAACAATATATATATAATAATTGATACATTAATTAGCCTAACACAGAACTAATTACATGTATTACAGTTGGTTAGGCACTAACTATAGTCCTAAATTGACGGTTGTCACATTCTCCCCCTGTTAGAAGAATTTCGTCCCGAAATTTATGTTGAAGTTGTGTTTGACGTTGAATCGGTGAAGAGTTGAGGATACTTGAGTCGCATTTGGTCTTCCCGTTCCCAGGTAAATTCCGGACCGCGCCGCGAATTCCACCTAACCTTGACGATAGGAATACGACTTTGTTTAAGTTGTTTGACCTCACGGTCCATGATTTCAGCGGGTTCCTCAACAAAGTGAAGTTTTTCGTCAACTCGAATTTCATCGAGTGGAATGATAAGTGTCTCATCAGACAGACACTTCTTCAGATTTGAAACATGAAATGTGGGATGCACGCTGCTGAGTTCAGATGGCAGCTGCAATCGATAAGCCACTGGACCAATCCTTTCGAGGATTTCGAATGGTCCAATGTATCTGGGATTCAACTTCCCTCGTTTGCCAAATCGGATTACGCCTTTCCAAGGCGATACTTTGAGTAGAACTCGATCCCCAACTTGGAACTCGAGTGGTTTGCGTCTCACGTCAGCATAACTTTTCTGACGATCACGCGCGGCCTTAAGCTTGTTTTGAATTTCAACGATTCTCTCGGTCGTCTCATGAATGATTTCTGGACCTGTGAGTTGGCTATCCCCAACTTCAGTCCAACAGATAGGTGACCGGCACTTACGACCGTACAGTGCCTCGAAAGGTGCAGCTTTGATGCTGGTATGATAACTGTTGTTGTACGAGAACTCGCACAATGGTAGATGTTTTTCCCAGTTTACACCGAAGTCTACTACGCAGGCCCGTAGCATGTCTTCAAGTGTTTGAATGGTTCGTTCACTTTGACCGTCTGTTTGAGGATGATATGCGGTACTCATATCAAGTCGAGTACCCAGGGATTTTTGAAGTGATTGCCAAAATTGTGAAGTGAAACGACTATCTCTATCGGAGATAATTGAGATTGGAACACCGTGTTTGGTCACGATTTCTTTCAGATAAATGTTGGTGAGGCGTTCCATTTTGTCGGATTCCTTGATTGCCAGGAAGTGAGCAGATTTTGTGAGACGATCCACGATCACCCAAATGGAATCGCAACCGTTCGAGGATTTGGGTAGTTTGGTTATGAAGTCCATGGCAATTTGTTCCCATTTCCATTCAGGAAGACTGGGTTGTTGAAGTAAACCAGAAGGTTTTTGATATTCGATTTTAACTTTGGAGCAAGTAAGGCACTTGCTGACATAGGTGGCGATTTCAGCTTTCATGTTCGGCCACCAGTAGAAGTCTTTGATACCGTGGTACTATTTATCAGATCCCGGATGGATAGAATATTTGGACTTGTGAG
The DNA here is from genome assembly GCA_949592205.1 of Helichrysum umbraculigerum. NCBI lineage: Eukaryota > Viridiplantae > Streptophyta > Magnoliopsida > Asterales > Asteraceae > Helichrysum > Helichrysum umbraculigerum. The sequence continues at coordinate 54,909,780 of CATIUR010000001.1, read as the reverse complement.
CTTCATCCATCACCAAGTCTCGTAGGTTCCCAAATCTAGGCAACCAGATTCGGTTTGAGAAATACCTAATCCCGTTAGGTCTGATTTCGAATTGTTTATCCATGCCCCGCAAGGCTTCATCTTTGACATTCTCGGGTTTTAAGGCTTCGAGTTGAGCAGTGAGAATTTGAATGTTTAAATTGTTGTGAATGGTCATACTGAGGGCTCGAACCCGAAGTGGTTTTACTCGCTCTTTTCGACTGAGGGCGTCAGCAACAACATTTGCTTTGCCTGGATGATATTTGAGTTCGCAGTCGTAATCCGTAAGCAACTCGACCCATCGACGTTGCCTCATGTTGAGATCCTTCTGATCGAATATGTGTTGAAGGCTTTTATGGTCGGTAAAGATTGTACATCTGGTACCATAAAGGTAATGTCTCCAGATTTTGAGGGCAAAAACGACAGCTCCTAGCTCGAGGTCGTGGGTGGTGTAATTCTTTTCATGAATCTTAAGCTGTCGCGAAGCATAAGCTATGACTTTGTCTCGTTGCATAAGCACACAACCGAGACCTTGATGAGAAGCATCACAGTATACCACGAAGTCATCGGTGCCTTCGGGTAATGATAGGATAGGAGCACTGCAAAGCTTTTGTTTTAAGAGTTGGAATGCCGACTCTTGTTTATCAGTCCAGTCAAACTTTTTGTCTTTCTGGGTCAGCGTTGTGAGTGGTATGGCTATCTTAGAGAAATTTTCAATGAATCGTCGATAGTATCCGGCCAGTCCTAAAAACTGCCGTACTTCGGTCGGAGTGGTTGGTGATTGCCAGTCTTTGATAGCTTCGATTTTTGACGGGTCAACGTGAATCCCCTGACTGTCAATCACGTGACCAAGGAATTGAACGGTTTTGATCCAGAACTCACACTTAGAGAACTTGGCATAGAGCTCCTCGTGTTTAAGTAGTTCAAGGATGGTTCTGAGGTGTTGCGCGTGTTCTTCTTTGTTTTGTGAATATATGAGGATGTCATCGATAAAAACAATGACAAACTTGTCAAGGTAAGGTTTACACACCCGATTCATAAGGTCCATGAATACAGCCGGTGCATTGGTTAGGCCGAATGGCATCACTTGAAATTCGTAATGCCCGTAACGGGTTCTGAAAGCGGTTTTTGGAATATCGGCATCGCGAACACGCAATTGATGATAACCGGATCGGAGATCAATCTTTGAATAACAACTCGACCCTTGAAGTTGGTCGAACAAATCATCGATTCGAGGAAGTGGATACCGGTTCTTAACAGTTAACTTGTTCAACTCTCGATAGTCGATACACATTCGAAAAGAACCATCTTTCTTCTTAACAAATTGGACCGGAGCTCCCCAAGGTGAAGAACTCGGCCTGATGAATCCTCGTTCCAGGAGTTCCTGTAACTGGGTGGACAGCTCCTGAAGTTCAGATGGAGCTAAACGGTATGGTGCTCGGGCCACAGGCGCAGCACCTGGTACAAGATCGATTGAGAACTCAACCTGTCTTGGTGGTGGTAGACCAGGCAGTTCCTCAGGAAAGACTTCTGGAAAGTCTCGAACAATTGGAACATCCTCAAGTCGCTTCTCCTCCGACTTTTTCTCCATGATGTGCGCGAGGATTGATGGATAACCCTTTCTCAGAAATTTTCGGGTCTTAAGACAAGATATGATGTTAAGCCTCGTCCCTCCGGTCTCCCCCTGTATGACTAGGGTTCTACCGACAGTGAGAGGTATGCGAACAATTTTGTCATAGCAGATGATTTCGGCGCGATGTTTGGATAACCAGTCCATGCCTACGATGACATCAAAACTTCCTATCTCAATAGGCATAAGATCTATGGGGAAGGTTTCGTCGGCTAGATTTAAAGTGCAATTAGGTATCACACTATTGGTTTCTATCAATTTGCCATTTGCTAGCTCTACGGTGTACTTAACGTCTAAAGTAACATGTGTAATGTCAAGTAGAGGGCAAAATTCATCGGAAATAAAACTCCTATCGGCACCAGTATCAAACAGTATGGAAGCAGTTAAATTGTTGAGGAGGAACATACCCGTGACCACATTCGGGTCCTGACGGGCGTCCCCTGAGTTGATCACGAAGGCGCTACTTTTGGCGTTGTTGTTGTTGCGGTGGTTGTTGTTGTTGCCCTTGTTCTTCAATTTTGGGCAAGAATCCCTAAAGTGTCCTGGGTTTCCACATTCGTAGCAGGACTTAGGTTGTCGGGCATTTTTGTCAGTGGGGTTGTTGTTGGATTTGGGGGCTCGGCAATCCTTAGTCAAATGCCCGCACTTCCTGCAGTTGTTGCAAGGAGTACTGCACTGACCGAAGTGGTGGTAGTTGCACTTGGGACAATAAGGTCTGTCCCCGGTGTAGCTGCGGTTGGATTCAGAGTTGGTGTTGTAGACTTGGATGGCGTTGTTTTTCTTGTTTGAGTGGTGGTGGTGTTCAGTGGATTTGCGTTTGTTGTTGTTAGAGGATGAGGTGTTGGAGGTCTCACGGCTGACAACTAGAGCCATGAGTTCGTGGGCCAATCGAATGGCACTCTCAGTAGTAGTTGGTTTGGATGAGGCGACATTGCCCTGGATGTTCTCGGGGAGTCCACGAATGTATTTCTTAATGCCCTTACTTTCTGGTTCGACCAAACTCGGGCATAATAAAGCAAACTGCTGAAATTTGGTGGTATATTCAACAACATCATTTCCCTGCACCTCCAGATGCCAGAATTCTTCTTCCAGCCTGTGCAATTCCTCTTCAGGACAGTATTTTTCTGTCAGCTTCTTTTTCAGTTCGGCCCAAGGAAGTCGGTTAGCAACCTCAAGGCCTACGGAGTTTGCGTGGGTTTTCCACCACGTGAGTGCACCTTCCTGAAAGGTGTAAGCAGCGAATTTGACCTTGTTGTTCTCAGTGCAATCGCAGAGACTGAAAACAGATTCCATGCGCTCAATCCAAAGAATTAAGCCAATGGCACCTTCCGTGCCCTTGAAGTATAGCGGTTTACAGCTAAGAAAGTCCTTATAGGAGCAGGGTTTGGGTGGTGGAGTATTGGTTGCTGTGTCCTCGCTACCGGGTGGTGTTCGGGTAGCCAAGGCTTCGGTCACACTGCGGGCAATGATTCCCGCGATCTCAGCTTCGCTAAGGGTAATTTGACGACGAGGAGGAATGATGCTGAGTAAGAAAGAACAAGGAAATGAAATAAGATACTAGTCCGAGTGTGATGTACTAGTGGTGTGTTTGTCATCCCAAGACAAAACGTTAGAGAGAAAGAGGCCTATATTCATATAATATAATATAGCCTAAAGTTGTAATGAAGTCTATTCATGTAAATATATGTATATCACATAATCACCTATTGAGTGTCTAGCACAGACGTGTTTTGAGTCCCGTTTCTCTCGAGGTCAGAGTCAACTAATGCATTCCTGTTCGACATAACCCCTTTCAGATTTCACATCTTTCTTTAATTGTACATAGTTGATCAGGCTATGTTAAATTAAAGTCGTATGATGTAATCCCTGAACTAGTCATAACTAATAAGGAATACTGCCTAACGGTCATAGTCTAGGCCCACTAAATGCAACCTAGTTCACTATAACCTTAGGCTCTGATACCAATCTGTGACACCCCCAAAATTTAATGATTTGCGGAAGCTTGATTTGGGTGTCACTAATCAATATACAAAGCACATAAGATATAATGAACGACCACTATATGCGTCGTTTTAAACTTGTATAGATAAAGTAAATGTTTACATCAAAATATAGTTACATTAGCTCGGTTTCCTGAAATTGAGAGATTACATAGCATAATTACTTTTACAAAATATAATAATGCAGTCCAATCTCTAGTTGTATGTATGCTGACTCGAGCTAATAATTCCTGCTTGTGCAGCCAAACTACTGCTGGGTACCTGTGATAAATACTAAAATGGGTCAGCGAAAACGCTGGTGAGCTCACAGGTTTGTATGTCAATGTATAGTTGTCAGAACCGCAAGATTTATATTGAATTTAAAATGCAATTAAGCAAAATAAAAGTTATACTGTCCATGAGCACATAGTCTGAGCTTAACTTGATTTGTCAGGCCCAATTAAGGAAACCTAACTTGAAATGCCTCCTACGAGTGCCTAATCAACACTCGTCTTCCCAAATGCTAATACATCCGTTTGACCGGTTAGTGCGCGCTAACCCGGATGAGGATTGTCAATCCCATATGATATCATATACTAACATTCACGCTATAAAATACTAGAGACTATGCTTATGGAGGACTTTAAATTGATTAGCTTGAAACTCATGTAGTATTTGAAGTTTGGCACTTGCGTTCTACTTGTAAAACAAAATCGAGTAGTAATATCACACCCCTAGTTGTAAAGCAGTGAAAATGGGGCTATGAAACTCACCTGAGTCTTGAAATGTTAAGCAATTAAACTTGAAGTAATTAGCAGTGTGTTGGTGTCCAAAGACTTGAAACCTGAATGTGTCCACGACACTTAAATTGTCATTAATTGTATTGGTATCTCGAAAGACTACCATTGGAATTGTTCGTTTAACTTAATGTCCAAATTACCCCGATTTGGTTGATTGTATTGTTACAAGTTACTATGACTTGTTTGATTAAATTGGTACAAGTTACAACGACTTGTTTGAATAAGTTGATACAAGTTACAACGACTTGTTTGAATAATTTGGTACAAGTTACAACGACTTGTTTGATTTCGAAGTATGTTTTGAAAACGCGTACGGACCGTTGGTGATTAGTTGAAAATAAAAGTGTTATCGTTGTCGTCTTGTTTTTGAAGTGTTACACTTGAAATACAAGTCCCATTATGTTCTAAAAGTCATATTGAATAAGCATTTGAAGTTGAAAAATCTCGACACTTGGTGTAAAAATAGTTGGAAAACCTGCTGTTTTATGCGTCACTATAGGCGTCACTGAGGGTGTTTACGCGACACTACCGAAGTGTCGGGTTCAATGTCAGATTCGAAGGTATAGCGTCACTGATGTAGTGTCGTGTAACATGGTATGCGTCACTTAAGGAGTGACGGGTTCAGCATAACGGCGGCACTTAGGGAGTGTCGTATAAAATAATGATTTCGGACATTTGGGCGTCACTTAAGAAGTGACGTGTATCATAGCGACACTAACGAAGTGTCGTGAAAAATAGTATGGCGTCACTTGTAGAGTGGCGGGTATAGATCAAAATGGAATTATGTACGACACTTATGAAGTGTCGGTATAGAATATAGGGCGTCACTTATCTAGTGACGGTATGTTGTGTCGGGTAAAAGGATATGGCGGCACTTAACAAGTGTCGCTAGGTATATATAGGCGTCACTTCAGTAGTGACGGTCAGAGGCCAATATTTGAGCTTAGGCGACACTTAAGGAGTGTCGGTATCGAAAGTATAGCGGCACTTAAGGAGTGACGCTGGTAGTGTCGCATATCTGGGTTCGTCCATGCGACACTATCACCTGTTTGACGGATTTCGAGCCAAAAACGTGTTTTCGGGTTTCCGTTTGGTCTGATTCTTTTACCCAACCCTCATAGGGACATATTAAGCTTATTCCAACAATAATATATGAAAAGTAAGTAAAATCGGGAGATGTCGGGATTTGTCGGAAACTTACAAAATGATGAAATGAAAATCCGGAAAGGTAGAAGTGTAGATCGTCGCGAGGTGGTCGTTTATTTCCAAAGGGGCTTGAAGATTCGAGGTCGTTTAGTATGTTTATTTTGCGATTTTTGTTGAATTTGGTTTGTGGTTTAGTTGAGAGAAAAATAAGAGGAGAGAGAGAGATGGAAGGTGAGAAATGAAAGAAAATGAAGAAAAGGAGGGGGTTTTGGTTGGGAGTTCCACTCTCAGCCTGAACCCCCGCGCTCCGTGCGGTGTTCGTTTACTCCGTCGTTTAAACGTTAAATATTTATTTTCTATGTTTTAATATACGTTTTAAAATACGAATAATTACTCAGTATTTTTTTTAAAGCCTTTGACTAAACATTTAATAATTACATTATAAATGGTGAATTGTCTCGTTTTGTTTGCGCAATTACATTTTATTCGCGTTATATAAATTGTGTGATAAAACTTGGATACGAAATATTATTATAAATAATATTTTTGAATAAATTGAGTTATTAAATAATATTTGTATTACTTAATAAAATTGTTCACCAACGTCCGTATTTATTGTAATCGGATTTCATTCGATTTGAAGCTTGTACGATTTAAACAAATCGCATAATTGTAGATATATATTCAACAATATATATATAATAATTGATACATTAATTAGCCTAACACAGAACTAATTACATGTATTACACTTGGTTAGGCACTAACTATAGTCCTAAATTGACGGTTGTCACATATACAGAACAGGATGGTTCTTTTCCTAGATACCCATCGATCCAAAGACTAATCAAAGCATGACGGGTCTGTCTCCACACCGTCGATCCAAATGATATACAAAACATGACAGGTCTATCTATACCCGTCGAGCCAAAGTTCCAAGTCTAATACATATTGTGACAAAGGAAATTGTGTGTGACGTGTCAGTCGTATGTTAGATATACGCAAACGTATGTATGTATGAATGCATGAATGTTCTAGCCAAGGCTATAGTCTAGGTCTCTAAGGTTTTCAGTCACCTAAAGACTTCTAGTTCGCTATAACCAATGGCTCTGATACCAAGTCTGTCACACCCCAAAAATCCATAATTGTGTTTATTTAATGTTTAGCGGAAGCAAGTTATAATTGGCGGAAGCATTATGTGTAAACAGTTTAACAACGGGGTGATGACTTTACAATTGTGCATTCATCGTATCAGAGTATATGATCATACAGAACATAATATATAAAGGATGCCAATTTAAAATAGTTATTACAAAAGTAGTACGACTATGTAAGTCGTACAATAGTAATAAAGTTTAAAACATTTATGTTTTACAATACATATGTTAAGATTAGATTTCATGAGTATAACTGCAATGTCTGCAGTAATACAGAGGAAATCCTCAAAAGCTGTCCCAATTTATATGGCATCCTAAGTAGTCCAGGGTTGTCCATCCTGAATGCATGCGATCCTTACTTACATAGCTAATTTCCTGTAAAACATAGAAAGAAAGTCATCAACAAATATGTTGAGTGAATTCACAGGTTTAGTATAAATATGTGGTATGACATACCATTGATGTTTAAGTTATTGAAATGTTATTCAATAAATAAATGTTTGCAGGTTTTGCAATTTATAAGATTGTAGGGTTGTTACCCTAAAATACAGATTGATGTGGGTTGTTACCCAAAATACAGATTTATGTGGGTTGTTACCCATAACACAGATTTATGTGGATTGTTACCCAAAATGTATGTCTGGTTGTTTACCATAATATAAATATAATCAGTACGTATACTGAAGTAAAACAGATGTAGGATATGTTCATCCTAAATAATATTTGTGGGAAATGCTTAGACTATAATCCCCTGAGAGGTGAGCTAAACCTCGCAGGTTAAAGTAACGCGACCTAACCCTATAACCAAACCACAACCAAAACTTATGTTTCTTGCCTGAAGGACAGTTAAGTATACGCTCCATCCACAGGAGGGTCGTCACGGCAATAGTACTATTCGTATACTCAGTGGCTAGAGTCACCTAGCTAATGGTTATAGTCTGCATGACATAAGGTCTTTCATGCACACATCTCAAGTCTGGTCCGTACTAGGATCTGTTGTCTAATTCCCAAAACAGTTGTGAAAATGTTATTTCATATCAAACAGTTGTATAAAGCAATAAAGCATTTATATAATTTGCTGCATATGTTTGCATGCAGTTTCTATGTTTACACCCCTATGTTTAAAACAGAAAACATTTGTAAAGTAGGGGCTGTGAACTCACAGTAGTTTGCTCGGTATGAAAGCTAGCAGCCAAACAGATAACAGCCCAAGGTATGTTAACCTATACAATAAATATATTAACATAAGTACGTTTGATTTGTTTTAATCACTTATGTTAACAGTTTGTTTGTTTGAAGAAATGGTTGATTTCTTATTAATATAAGTTGTTAACTTTGTTAGTGACATTTCGTTGAAATATTGTTATTATTTCTCAGCGTACACTTGTAAGTGTACAAACCAATATGTGATTGTTTATTTAACGGAAGGTCGTTTTGTTTCCATTTGTACATATACTTTGTATATAGTTGTTCGTATAATTTGAACGTTATTCAAATATCATTGTTTGTACATATATTTGTTTTATATATGTATTCGTATGTAAATATACTTGTTGTACATTATAAAGTTGTACGTTTGTTAAACATGAACTTCATTGTGTATATATATATATTTGTATATATATATTTCTTAAATGTCGTATATATTTATTTAATCAATACGTTGTTCTCGTATATTAAAATGTATAAAAGTTTCCATTTGTTTAAGAAAACGTATACGTTTGTGTCTATATATATGTATATATGTTGTAATACGTGTTAAAAGTTTAAATGTCCCAAAACGTATAATTTACAAAGTTCGTATTCATATATATGTTTATATATATATTGTTCGTTCGTTCGTACGAGATAAATAAGTCCAATGTCCGTGTCCCGGATATATCACATTAATGTTTTATCAATTGTTTACAATGTCTTGTAAATGTATCGTATAAATGGGATCGTTAACGGAATCGTTTGTTGTTAAATATTAAAAGTCAAGTTGTTGACCAGAGTTGGGAATCCGCCGGATTCTATATGAATCCGCCGGATCCAATAATAAAATGGGGAATCCGCCGGATTCACATGAATCCGCCGGATTCGTTTGAGTTTAGGTTGATCCGCCGGATCGAACACTGAGCCGCCGGATCGGTTTATAAATGGAAGGATCCGCCGGATCTATCCATGATCCGCCGGATCGTGTTGTTTTATACACGGTCCATTACTCGTTCATAGGTTCAAAACATGCGCGTGTTCGAAGTTAGGATCCGCCGGATCACTTTATGATCCGCCGGATCATAGGTGTCTTTTACTCGGTCATCGAAGTTTAAACGATCGCGATGTGCGGGTCGGACACGGGAATCCGCCGGATTCCCTTGAATCCGCCGGATTCGTTGTGTTTTCAATAGAGGATCCGCCGGATCATGAGGTGATCCGCCGGATCAAGCTTCGTTTTGCAGGCTCTGTTTGTTACAGAGCATATTTATGCTCGATCTTTTTAGCTTCAAATCATTTGTACCTCAAACCCAAACGTTTATATCATCTATATATAACATTTTAACAACTTAATATTATGTTTTAACACGTTTTCATGCATAAATTTCGGTTTTGAATATTTGGTTTTATAATTCCATTTTCATGTTCATCATCATAATCATCAAGCATATATGTTATATGTATAGATTTTGATATGTTATCACTATATATAAACGAATTTAAGTGAGAAATTCAAAGAATTAAAGATTTTCTTACAAAGAGTGAGAGATATGAAATGATGATCGGATGATGATGATGATGCTGCTACTGATCTTGTTGTTCTACTACAGCTACTGCTTCCTGGTTATGATCTTGTTGTTGTTCCAGATGAAGAAAGAAAATGAAATGAAGGTGATGATGAATTATTGATGTGTGTGTGGGTTTGTGAGATCACAGAGAGAACGAGAGGGAGAACGAGTATTATAATTCAAACGGTATGGCTCAGCTCAATTATTTGAGTTTGGTGGCCGATTTATGTACTACAATTTCGAGTACGGGTATAATTATAGCAATATAAAAATAAACAATTTATATTTTTATTTTGTAGGTGTTCTCCTGGTTCGTTATTTATAATCAGTATAATGATATTATCATTATTTTAAATAGATGCATAATTTTGTACATTTTACTGCGTTCAACAATTTGAGCACCAAATTTCAGTTGAGTTTGGATTTCATATTTTGAAGTATTGTTCTAAATACTTTACAACGTGTTAGAAAAATAACACTTTTCATAATTGGACCTTTTATGTACGTTTTAGAATTGTTTCTGTTCGTTTATAATACGTTTTATGTTAAACGTATATTTAGACCATTTTATCTATATGTTATAGATATATCAATTCTCGTAATTAATAATTGAGTTATTAAGAAAGTTTGTATCACGAAACTTTTGTTATTTATTTTTGTCGGATTCGTTCCGATATATTTGTACGTAACTTTTAAATACTTACGTATTGCATATTACTTTTTGTTTAAAAGTACTGGGCTTGCTAGACTTACATCACATCAAAAAGTTTTGTTAAAACTTAACCAGGAAATTAGCGTAAGAATGCACATGCTTAAATGTTAATTAATACCTAATTTGGAGAGTTGTCACAGACGATATGGTATTTGAGTTCGAAAGATGCTCCGTCGATCACGGGATAACTAATCGGTCCTCCTCGTCCTTCAATTGATGGTTTGGTACTGTCGGCGAGAGTAACACGAGCGGCCATTGGTGGAAAACGGGAACGTCTGTAACACCCCCAAATCTACTGTATAGCGGAAGCATACTTTGGGTGTTACTAATCAATAATCAAAGCACAAAGATATATAGTAAACGACTCTATATGCGCCGTTTTAACAAAATATATTGATATTTAATTGTTTACAACATTTACAGCCAATACATAGCTCGTGTTCGATTAAATGAGAGATTTCAGTACATAAGTACTTGTACAAAATATACTAATGCAAGAAAATCTCAAATGTTTGCATGCTGACTCGAGCTATTGATATCCTGATGCAGTCCAAATCTACTGCTGGGTACCTGCGATACATGCTAAAATGGGTCAGCTAAAGCTGGTGAGCTCACAGGTTGGAGTATCAAATCATATTGTATAAACAGCAAGATTTAAGTATTTGAATTACATCCGGCAATTGATAATGTAAGTGTATACAGCCATGAGCACATAGTTGAGCTTAACTCGTGGGTCAGGGTCACAGCCTGAGCGTTTTTGCCTCCACGAGTGCCTAATCAACACTCGTCTTCCCAAATATTAGTACGTCCGTTTACCCGATTAGTGCTTGCTAACCCGGACGAGGAGGGTCAATCCTATATGGTACCATATACTAATATTCACGCTACAACGTATTAACAACTATGCTGACGGAGGGCTTTAAATGATTAGTCGTGAGTAACTCATGTAGTATATGAAAAGGTTGTACTTGCGTTCACATGTTAAAAACGAGCATTGTATCACATCCCTGAGTAAAACAGTAAAAAGAGGGGCTATGAGACTCACCTGAGTCTTGCGAGTTTAACTTAATAAACTTGAGTTGATTAGCCGAGTAATGAAGTCCAAAGACTTGTAACCTGAGGGTGTCCACGACACGCGATGGTTATAAATATGGTTGGGTATCTCAAAAGATTACCCTTGTAGTTGTTCGTCCAACTAGAATGTCCAAATTACATTTGGTTTGATTGTTTGTTTGTTTGTGTTCTGAAAACATGTACGACCCGTTGGTGATTGTTTGTGATAATAATCTTGACATTATCATTATTATTTCGAAGTGTTACACAAGTTTGAGTCTTGGTGTGAAATGCATATACAAACTCTAGGTGACGGGGGTCCGGGGGCAGCGCCCCTGGTAAGCGGGGTTCCAGGGGTAGCAACCCCTGGCGGGGTCCAAGGGACTGGCCCCTGGTTGGTGTCGAGGTGCCAAGTCAGCTCGAAAAATTTTTATTTCTACTATATTGCTTTGGTGAAAAATGCATCTGGGATTTGAATTTGGGTAAAATCAAGTGATAAATTTCAGGTTTCGGCACATAGTAAAAACTGAGTTTTTAAGGTTGTGTCTTCTGCGACAATAGGTGCGACGTAGGGCATGATGTCGCAGGTCATGACTGCGACAATGATTGTGGCGTCGCTAAGTTCGACCTTCGCAATTTAATGCGACATTAGGTGTTATGTCGCTATAGGCGACGTTGTTGGTTCTTGCAACGTAGGGGTCGATGTCTCTATGTGCGACGTTAGCAACATTATGCGACGTTGAGGCTGATATCGCACCATGCGACATCGTGAGGGGTTTTGCGACGTTGTGACTGTTGTCGCAATGTCGCTGGGACGAATATGACATCGGCGTCTGATGGCCGGAATTTATGTCGAAAACGAGTTTTCCGGTTTCCGTTTGGTCCGATTATTTTACCCAACCCATAAATGGACATTACAAGTTATATTACAAACAACAAACACGTAAAAATACTAAAATTCGAGAGGTTTCGAGAATTTGTCGGAAACTTACAAAGTGTCGAATAGAAATTCCGAAAAGATAGAAAGGTAGATCGTGATGTGGTGAATCTTTTTCTCCAAATGCGCGAGATGATCCGGGTTCGTTTGATGGTAGTATTTTGTGGTTGATTATGATGGTAGTGTGGAGGTGATTTGAGAGAGAAAAGAAAGAGAAGAAAGAAGAGAGAGAGAGAGTGAGATAGTGAGAATGAGGAGGAAAATGGGAAAGATGGGGGGTTTTGGTGAAAGCCCCCACTTTTCAGTCTCCGCCTCCGTGCTCCGTGTGGTGTTCGTTTTCCCGTTCATTTAAACGTTAAATACTTTAGTACGCGTTTAATTGTGAGTTTTAAAAACAATCATTTTGGTTGAAGTATTTCACCCAATACTTAATGGTTCAGTTATAAAATATTACTTAACTTTGTTTTTAATTGTTGTACGTTTAATATTTTAATCGCGTAGACGTTATTTGTACGATACGAAGTGTAATTGAAATATTATAAAAATAATATTTTGGATATAATATCGTTATTTAATAAAATTGATCACCAACGTCCGTATTTAATTGAACCGAATTACATTCGATTTAAATTGTGTACGATTTAATCAAATCGAATAATTATATATATTCAACGATATATATCACTTGATACATTAATTAGCCTAACACGGAACTAATTACATGTATTAACAGAGGATTAGGCACTAATCACTAGTCCTAATTTGGTGGGTGTTACAACGTCTTTCTTTGCGGATGGTACGGATAATCGACTCAGGATCGGGTACGAAAATGAGAGGTTCAGATCCGGATGATCTGGTCGAATATCGTTGTGTGTTGTGGGAAGTAATTTTCGGTGGTTACGAGAGAGAAATCTAAACTACGGGTATCACTAAATAGAAAGTTCGTCAGGACGCCTCAGAGTTTTACGATCAAGCTTCCCCGGCAGCGGAGCCAAAAACTTGTCGCGGCTGCACCGACACAGTCGTTTTTGCAACGGACAGCAGCACGACGGGGTAAGTTTTAAATTTATAAAAGAGCTGGGGACCTAAGTTTTACTAAAGCAGTTGAGCAGTAGTATGACCTAGGGTCGTTCTAAAGAGCAGATGGTATTGTGAAACGATTTGTCGAGATGAACAGTTCAGTTTAGTGATGGGTTTTAAAATTCTTTTGAGTGGGGGTCTATACTTAGGTCCTAATTAAAAATTAAACTAAAAAAACAGTAAATAAAAGTAGGTTTAAATCAGTTATGGAGGAAAGTGCTTGTTATGACTTCGTTAGCTTATACGTGGGGTGATGCTATATTAGGTTTTTAATATTTGAAAAAGTCTTTTAAGGATTTGTGTCCTGCTTTCACATAGATAACTTGTAGTGTAAACACTAGCACCCTACTAACTGGATGAACCGATCAGTATGTCACTGAGTACTAGGCTATCAAGATTCTGATCAGATCGGACTACCTTGAAACCCTCCATACCATCTCTTAATGAGACCAAGTGACCCTCCAGATGGGGTGTAGGAATAGGGCGACAGTCCGCAATTTATCCAATGACCTTTCTTACACATACAGGATCTCTAAGCTAGACAGGGCATTTAAGATTTAAGACAGGTGGTGACCGTTAACCTATACATTAATGGTAATGATTGAGTTCAGCGTCATTCGGCTGTGATACAGTCGTCAACCTACTGGTGTTCCACAGCTTCCATGCATTTGTACTCCACCATAGGTGTTTCCAACACTATACTGTGTATTTACCAATTTCACGGTCTTTCCTGGATCACAGACTACACCAGGATGCAATACAGAATACGGCCTAAGTCTGTTCCACAGCTTCCACATGTTTGTACTCCAAAAATATGTGAATTTAAAGCTATACCGGATACTTAGTCGTTTCACGGCTTTCTATGGATTACATACTTTACGGCTGTCTGAACTCAATATATCTAAGCTTGTATTACAGTAAAACCATTTATGATAGCTAAACAACCCGTTCACTTTAATAATTCAATCCCAATAAATCACTGATTAATTCACGGTGTACTTTACGATAGGTTAGGCAGTATTTCCACAGCTTCAGAATCAGACCATGTATGATTTAAGAAAACATAGATAGGTAATGACCGTTTGGACAAGGTTCGCGATTCCTTGCCATAAAGGTTCTAACCACGTTCATTGGAGGAAAGACGATAGTTTAGTTTGAAATCATAAATGTATAGTTAAACAGTACACCGAGTTTTCAATCGTATATTAAAGTAGCATCACCCCAAATATTTAACAAGCTAACTACATCACAACAAACACAATAGCTAATCTACTCACGAATCATGGCAATGTATCCTCAATCTAACATAATAATAGCATGCAACGTTATGAAAGATAAGGATAGAAATAACCGTAAGTAATGCGTAGATTGAATAGATGCTGAAAGATTACACGGATAGAGCTCCAAAATATCCCGAACAATATTACAAAGGAGATCCTCCAAGACGTCAACACTATTACAAAAACTACCCTCCGTTAGTCTTGGTTAAATATTAACCAAGAACTAACTTAAAACTAACCTAAAACTAACTAACTAATAATCAGAGAGAAAGTAGAGAGAGAGAGAGAATTCTAGAGAGAGAGAGAGAATGAGAGATGAGAGGTTTTGAGGTGTTTTGAAATGGTGAAATGAGGCTAGTATTTATAGGGAAAGTGGAGAAGTTGAGGTTGTGGCTTGGTACAACACATAAGGCACAAGAAACAACAACCATTAAAGCGCAAACGGGGGGTAGTGAGCACTAGGGGGGGTCAAATGGCCCCTAAGTACCAATTATCAAGCTTTTATTGAAGGCAAACGGCCCCTAGGGGCCGTATACGGTGGGGGGGGGGGGGGTTGTTTCGGCCTTTGTTCGCTCCGTACGTTGCTTGTTTCGCCCGTATCTTCTTCGTTTTTAGCCCGATTTGGTTGATTCTTGCACCGTTGGATTCATTTTTACGTTATGCTTCTAATGACACTAAATTTGCCAAATTTTGAGATGTACAACTTTTGCGTGTTCCGGATGATGATCGGTTAGCTTCCAAAGTGCACCTCTTCTCCGTCTTTCCTCCGTTTTACTTGATTCTTTCACCTCCGGTCTTGTATTTTCCTATGGAATCATAAAATATGAATTAAGACCAGTTTCCATAGGATAAATAAGAATGGAATATTTAAGGTGATGGAATTTTTGCCTCGTTTTGTGTGTAAATCGGATGTTTTTGGTGATTTTTGCAGCAATGCTTATAAATGGACTTCTTTGGTGATTTTAAGTAAATAAAGATTATTTTAAGATGTTTTCACCAAATATAAGTCTAATAAGTGCAGAATAATGTACATAAAAATATGACTTTTTACGTTACATCAATAATCGTGTGCTTAATCGTTAGTTGGTATATTTCTATCCGATATCACTCATTTTAATGTATTTCGATTGTTTCGTTATTGTCGGTTTCCTTCGGTTCGATCCATTGTATTCCTAGTGAATGAAATCATTAGTATATATGTTAAATCAGTAAATAAGTTTGTTGAAGAGCGAAATATCCGATTGATTAAGCGTTTGGATTGATTAGTATAAAGATTTAGGTTTAAACTCATAAACCCTAATTTGATCAGATTTGATTCTCGGATTGAAAAGCTTGTAACTATGTCATTTAACGATGATTTTTGATGAAACTGTTTCTGTTCTTCCTGTTGTCGATTCGTTACATGCTTTTGATTTGAAGCGAAAAATAGGAGGCTTTAGAGACAGGAGTCTAAACATAAGTATTAAGAGTCTACTTTCGTTTGGCATTGGTTTGTGTCCAAATGTTGAGTATAAGTTGGTCAAAAGGATTTTATAAAATTGAATGTCATTTCTGAGTTTTCCGGTTCATGATTTCGATTAACTTGTCGATTTTTGAAACGTATCTTAAACTACGATTTTGGTTTTTGAAATTTTACTGGGATAACTTCAAAGTGTTAATAATTTTTTTTAAAAACTATTATAAACTTTGTAAGTCTTTAAGTATTTTAAATAAAATATAATTTTGGTAAGGTCAGAAAGTGTTGTCGGTTTAGAGCAGTTCACTATGGCTAATTTTTAGAAATAGTAAATCAATGAAATCAAATCTGGAAAAATTACTGAATGTTCTTAACACATTGAAGTGTCACTGGTAAAATTTGTAGAGTCAAATAATTCCATTGAGTCATGTTTAAAAATTTGTGAAATGGTACAAAATTTTGGACAGAATCTGAATTATACAATAGGATTGATATATGAGGTTTGGATGTGAGGAAACTTAGTAGAGGTGATTTGGACTTGAAATACAATGGAAGGACATAGATATGTCTATATTGTAACCTATATGCATATATGATCATTTTAGATTGCAAATTATTTTGGTGGATTCACTTAAGGACGACACTTAAGGTGAGTTTTCGTGGCCCCGTTTTCATTACCTCTTTTCAAATTGGGGGAAAATTATGCTCACATGTTTTATCAATTATTTTCATGTTGTGATTACATTCATTTTCATTTTAGACATATGCTTGAAATGTGTTACATTATGTGCAATTATGTGCGTTTACTTGGAAACATTTGAGGCTATTCGTCTTACTCCTTAGTAGGTATTGACAACACGATGACTTGTTGAGGAAATTCGTCTTACTCTTTTGGGGGTATTGACAACACGCCGATTGGTATCATTTATTGTGGCTATTTGTCGCACCCCCAAATTCGGGTTGCGGAAAAAAATCGGGTTGGGGCGCGACTAATCAATAATCCGGTTTCGTGGGGAATATCTTATGAAAAATTGTTGAGAAATGTTTTACCACATACTATGCATGCTTAGAGAAATTTTTACTGGTTTCAAGTGAGTTCTATTCTGCACACTAATCTTAGTCGTAAGGTGGCGACTTCATCGCTGGTCTCCATCATCTGGAGATAGGAGATATTTCCGGTTTCGTTGAGATCTTGAAGATTTCTCATGGAGTTGTGCAACCCGTCCCTATGCCAGGTGCATTTTGTCTAAACGAGTTACGTGGTATTCTACTTCTATGGTATTTAGTCTATTCTCATAGCGGTCTATTATTGAATCGAAAGGGAATACTCAGTGAATGAGATCCTTGCATGAAATTTTAGGATCATCGCGGTTGCGTTTGAGGAGGTAACATGTGACCTTGCGATAGGTCGATCAATCAACACGAAATAGTAAGATTTATAAACCAAGGCGAAATGAAATTAATATATGTGATTCGTGGTTAACAGAACGTGCCGGGCATCGTTACATCTGGGTGAATTACGAGAGTGTTTTATGGAATCAACAAGGCGATTCTTGGTCTTGTAGTCGGGGTAGCACTCCAGTTTTTGATAAGATTTCCTTGCGTTTACTGGGCATTTGTGCTCCCCTAGTCGTGTGGTAAAAGTAGTCGGAAGAATTTAGCGTTGTTGGAACAGAGGAAATTGGGTGTATCGGTTATGAGTGATGAGTTAGTTCTATCTACATCGATTTCCTCTTTAGTAGTGTCGTTATCCGATATTTGTGGTTAGTCAAGTCGTAAGTTCGAAGAGTGGTCATAACAATGGCCGAGTAGTGCTTTTGAAGTAGTCAACCATGACTATGTTATAATTTCGAAGTGAACAAAAGTTTAATAAGATTAGTTGGTAATTCCGTAGCTGCAAGCATCCCTTGCCGTAGTGATCAAAAGGATCAAATCGTTGCTGAAATAGCTTGTGGACTTAGTCATTGAGAGTACTCCTCGCAATACTAATCCATTTGTAATCAGAGTGATCAAAGTTGCAAACCAAGTTACGCGTTAATCGTTGGAATAAATTCAATGGTTGGAAAAACATTCCAATGTATAGATGTTGTGTATAACACACGTGGTCCACATGTCTACGATAAGAGTGGATTGTGGTAGCACGGTGGCTAGGTGTAAGTTTAAATCGAGTGATTTTCGTGCATAGCACAAATGCTATGAGTCGTGTAATTATCGGATGTGGCACAAGGGCCAGAAGTAGGTGTAAATCATATGATTTCCGAATGTAGCACAAATTGCCAAGGATGAGAAATAAATCGGGTGTTTTCAAATGTATTCACGTGTGCATCGAAAGTAGCACAAAGTGCCCAAATGCAGCACCCGAAGTGCCGTAATGAATGTATCGTACCTGGGTGACGAATCTTCCAAGAGATTACAGTTTTTTTGCTCGTTATAGTTTGGTGATCGGTTATCATGTTGTTCGATTTCCCAGTCGTGTAACCTGCGTTCGTGATGGTGAACTCGAGCAGTTAACACAGGTTCATTGAGGTGTGTAGGTTTCTGAGTGTACGGAAAGAGATTCCATGATTGAGTATCCTTCAACATAAGCGAGGATTCCGGTGTTTTCCTTAATTCTCTAGGTAGCAACAGCCGTAGCTAACTAGCTCCACTGGTGAGCAATTGCCCGATGGCGATCTAGAGCAGATACGTTTTCTGTGACGACTGGGTTCTGATAGGGCCTAGCCCGGTGTGAGTTTCTAGTGCGTCTAGCCATGAGTGGTTCTGAGTGGCTACTACGTGAGAGAGACATAGATTTGTCTAGCTGAGAAGTCAGCCATTTCTATGGCAAGAACGTTTAACAAATGAGGCCTATATTCATATCATATAATATAGCCTAGGGTGTCTAGCACAAACATGTATAAGTCCCATTTTTCTCGTGGTCAGAGTCAACTAGTGTATTCCTGTTCAACATAACCATTTCAGACCTTACATCATTTTCCCTTAATTGTACATAGTTGATCAGGATATGTTAAATTAAAGTCGTATGCTGTAATTCCTGAACCAGTCATGCCTAATGAGGAAATACTGCCTAACGGTCATAGTCTAGGCCCACTAATGCAACCTAGTTCACTATAACCTTAGGCTCTGATCCCAATCTGTCGCACCCCCAAATTCGGGTTGCGGAAGCGAATCGGGTCGGGGCGCGACTAATCAATAATCAAAGCACACAAGATATATAATGAACGACTCTATATGCGTCGTTTTACACTTTCATTGATAAAATAAACGTTTACAATGATATAATGTTTACAAAAGCTCGCAAGCTAAAAGTTAGAGATTCTAAGGCATATCTAATTTTACAAAATATAGAAATGCATATGAATCTCCTGATTGTCTGAATGCGACTCGAGCTAGATAATCCTGAGCAGTCCTACTACTGTTGTGTACCTGAGAATACATGCTAAAAGAGTCAGCTAACGCTGGTGAGCTCACAGGTGTAATGATGAAACAACAATGTATGAACCACAAGATTTAGTATAATGATTTGAAATTAATCAAATAAATGTGTATATTACTGCCATGAGCTCATAGTTTGAGCTTAACTGAGGGGTCAGGATCACAATCAAGTGCCTGATCGAGTTTGCCTCTTGCATGTGCCTAATCATACAAACGTGTGAACAAATGATAATGCGTCCGTTCGACCGCAGTCGTGGTAGCGCGACTACCCCGGACGGGGATTGTCAATCCCATATGGTACCATACACTAACATTTACGCTAAATCCATACTAACAAACTATGATGTGGAGGGCTTCATGATTAGTAAAAACAACTCATGCAGTCAATATATCGAGTTTTGTACTTGTGTTCACATGTAAATAAAACTGAGCATGTATTCCCACCCCTGGGTTTAAAACAGTAAAATGAGGGGCTATGAGACTCACCTGAGTCTGATGATTTGCAGTGAAGCAAAGGTGATGTTGTAAAATGAGGTGTCCGAAGACTGTAACCTACCGGACGTTCAAAACGCGCAAGGTTATTAGTATAAGTAGACGTCTCAAGAGACCGTCCATGCTAGTTGTTCAGTCAACTAGTAATGTCCAAATGATTTGGTTGTTTGTTTGTGTTTTGAAAACATGTACGGCCCGTTGGTGTGTTTTGTAATAATGATTATTAAAAGCATTATTATTATGTTTGTCTCGTTGTATACTTATAAAAGTATATGTGACATATGTTTCTGAGTTATTCCAAATATTGTATTTTTGCCATTGACGTTAAATCAAGTTTATCGTGATATTGTCGGTTGGAAAGTCGATTAAACAAAGTTAGTGTTGGACACTATTTATGAGACAACAAGGATTGTCGGGAGTTACTATTCATTAGACAATAGCAATTACTCTTTATCAGACAACAAGGATTGTCGGGAGTTACTATTCATGAGACAATAGCGATTACTATTTATGAGACAATAAGGATTGTCGGGATTTACTATTCATGAGACAATAGCGATTATGATACGGTTTCGAGTATGAAAGTGTTAGTTATTGCGACAATAAGGTATGCGACAATGGGGTATTCTCACACTGTTCATGCGACAATGGGGTATTCTCGGACACTGTTCATGCGACAACGTTATTATCGCAGGTGTGATTTCCGATTTCGTTTAAGTGTTCGTTTTCGTTGACTTGGTCAAACGTGTTCGGTTTGACTTGAGCCTTTTAGAGAAGTCTTAAATATGTTAAATAAGTTTTAGAAAATTGTCGTTACGTTTTATGGTTGACCCTAAGTGTCGGTTTTGTAAAATGACTAAAATAGCTCTTAGTGTTTATGGTTCCAGATTTTCGACTCAATGAACCTCTAGTTTTCTACACTTTTTATTCCAAACCAAGACTCACCAAAAATCACAGTTGGACTTCCATGTGTCTAGTTTATTTCTGCAATTTATGGTATTTTTATAAATTCATTTACTATTTTTAACAAAAATAAATATGGAGAGTGGTCGATTTTGGTCTAAAACAGACACTAGCTCAAATATTAGCTTCTACACCAAAATACGTGTATTTCTGGAAATGGTCATAGCAGAACTTTTTGTAGAGGACATCCATACGGTGATTTCGGTATAAGATTCGTGTATTGATTCATCATAGAACTCAAGTTATAGCCGATTTCGTGAGACGGTTTTTCTGGGCAGAAAACTGTGATTTATATATATTTGTGTAAAACGTTTTTCAAGATTATATTTGGACATTATTTTGTCAAATGAGCAACCAAACATGTTAAATATCATTAAGCAAGTATATCTAGAGAGAGAAAGGTGGTGGATCATACCAAAAACGAGTTCTAGAGAGAGATGAGAGGCGAGATGGTGCTAGCTTCTTCTTCTTGCTTCCTTTCTTGGTGTATCTTCAAGATCATGGTGGTTGATGATGGTAGTTGAGTGGTGGCTGATGATGAACGAATGAGAGGAGGGAAAAGAGGGTGTGGAGTGTGTGTTTTAGTGAGATAAAGTAGAGAGAGAGGTGGGATACAAGAATGAGTGAAATGGGGAGTGTAGTTAGGTCTTAAGGTCAAGAACATGATCCCTAATTTGGGGATCATGTTGGGCAGGTTGTTGGTGGTAAAAAAAAAGAGGTTCAAACTTGTTAAATCTTATCCCCAGACTTGGTATTATATCCGTGTTTGTTTACCCGATCGTTTAGACGTTAATTAGTACGTTATACGTTACGTATAATATTATTCGGTGACGATTTATAACTCGATGCTTTTAGATGATGATTTTATTTCAAATGACATATTTTAGGTTGCCAAAATAATATTTGGGTTTCGTTTGAGTGTCGGTAGTGGTTTGCAGAGTTGTGTTACGATTAATAAATCTCTTAACGGTATTAAAGTTATAATTGATTGCGCGTAATCGCGTAAACTTTTATTGAAGTATTTTATTAAAATACTTGGAAATGAATTATCAAAATATAATTTTTATAAATTTCGTTTGTCGGGTGCATTTTGCGCGTTTTGGTCGCGTATAACTTAATTGGTACGATACGAAATACTTATGAAATATTATCGAAATAATATTTAGAAAATCACCATGTTTATTAAATAATTTCGTATTATTTAATATTTTGAGTTCACCAACGTCCGTATTATTGTATCGGGATCCGCCCGATATGAAAATGCACGATTCAAATAAATTGCGTACGTGTATATATTCTCAAATATATATAATGATACACATAATTAGCCTATTACAAAACTAATTATACGTATTACAAAGTGATTAGGACCTAATAATTTGCCCTAATTTGTCGGGTGTCACATTCTCCCCTTGTTAAGAGAATTTCGTCCCAAAATTTAGCTCTGAGTCATGTAAGGAGTAGAGTCTGTGAATAGCTGTGGGTACTTGAGTCGCATTTGGTCTTGCCGTTCCCAGGTGAATTCTGGACCACGCCGCGAATTCCACCGGACTTTAACGATGGGAATACGACTTTGTTTCAACTGTTTGACCTCACGGTCCATGATTTCCACTGGTGTCTCGACGAAATGGAGTTTATCATCGATATGAATTTTGTTGAGAGGAATGATAAGTGTCTCATCATACAGACATTTCTTCAGGTTAGAAATGTGGAATGTGGGATGCACGCTGCTGAGCGCTGGTGGCAGCTGCAATCGATATGCCACTGGACCAATCCTTTCAAGGATCTCAAAAGGTCCAATGTACCTGGGGTTTAATTTCCCGCGTTAACCAAAACGGATGACACGTTTCCAAGGTGATACTTTCAAGAGTACTCGATCCCCAACCTGGAACTCGAGATGTTTGTGTCTCACGTCAGCATAACTTTTCTGACGATCACGTGCGGCTTTCAGCCGGTTTTGAATAACAACGATTTTCTCGGTGGTCTCGTGTATGATTTCTGGACCAGTGAGTTGGCTATCTCCCACTTCGGTCCAACAGATAGGTGATCGGCACTTACGACCGTACAGTGCCTCGAAAGGTGCAGCTCCAATACTAGTATGGTAGCTGTTGTTGTACGAGAACTAGCACAAAGGTAGATGATGTTCCCAGTTTGCACCGAAGTCAACTACGCAGGCTCGTAGCATGTCCTCCAGTGTTTGAATGGTTCGTTCGCTTTGGCCGTCGGTTTGCGGATGATATGCAGTACTCTTATCCAAACGAGTACCCAATGATTTTTGTAATGATTGCCAAAAGCAAGAAGTGAAGCGACTATCCCTGTCAGAGATAATCGAGATGGGAACGCCGTGTCAGGATATGATTTCCTTAAGGTAAATTCGTGTGAGGCGTTCCATTTTCTCGGTTTCTTTGATCGCGAGGAAATGAGCAGATTTGGTGAGACGATCGACAATCACCCAAATGGTATCGCAACCGCTCGATGTTTTTGGGAGTTTGGTGATGAAATTCATAGTGATATGCTCCCATTTCCACTGAGGAATGTCCGTTTGTTGAAATAGGCCGGAAGGTTTTTGATATTCAGCTTTGTCTTTTGAGCATGTGTGGCACTTGCTGACATAAGTCGCGATTTCGTCTTTCATGTTTGGCCACCAGTATAATTCCCTGATGTCATGGTACATCTTGTCGGATCCAGGATGTATAGAGTATTTGGACTTGTGAGCTTCATGCATCACCAAGTCGCGTAGGTTCCCGAAACAAGGCAACCAGATTCGGTTTGAGAAGTATTTAACCCCGTTAGGTTTGATTTCGAATTGTTTTTCCATGTTGCGCAAGGCCTCGTTTTTGATATTTTTAGGTTTCAGTGCTTCGAGTTGGGCTGTGAGGATTTGAGTGATGAGGTCGTTGTGAATGGTAATACTGAGGGCTCGAACTCGAAGTGGTTTTGTACGTTCTTTTCAGCTGAGGGCATCGGCAACAACATTTGCCTTGTCTGGATGGTAACGAATCTCACAATCGTAGTCGGTAAGCAACTCGTCCCATCGACGTTGCCTCGTGTTGAGATCCTTTGATCGAATAGGTGTTGGAGACCCTTATGATCGATAATTATCGCGTATGGTAGTCGTATAGGTAGTTTCTCTAAATTTAGTAGAAAACATTCTCGTTTAGCCTTCCTCCCCTTGTTAAGATTTGAGTTCCACCGGAAACTGGAGGAACTATGGACAAGTTTTTCTCATAACAATGATTTTGACGAAATTCTTAGATAACACCGGGAAAAGAAAGGGAGAGGAGGTATTTCGATCTTGGTTGATTATCATGTATAGAGAGAAAGTTTTATCCGCAAATTTTGAAGTGAGATTTCTGAATTATGCTACCCATCCTGACTTTGTAAGAAGTGGTCAATCCTTGTCTTTGTTGTTAAAGTAGTAGTCTAATAAAGACTATTCCGTTGTTTGGAATAGTAGTCAAATCGCGTTGTGATCAATCATGATCCAATAAGATGTATGAGTAATTTGTTGATAACACCAGTCAAACGGTGATCAAGTTATGATTAGATAATGCGTTTTACGTTGTGATTAAAATGTTTGTCGGATATGTCAAGATAGTGATCAAACATGATTAAGTAACAAGTTTCATATGAGTATGGCGGGTAACACCCCAACCATGAGTTGTGAAAACGTGAGTGAATCGTTGGATTACATCCAATATAAACCGTTGGGACGTATCTTCAGTATGTAAATCTATAGAGGACCCGCAGATGTTCTAATGTATAAGCCGTTATCGTTGTCCAAAGTAAGTAGGTAGGGGAATGTCATCGTCTAACACGTAACTGTCTCTAGTGGGACTTGTCGTCTCCTACGGAATAATGTTTACTAAAACAGTGATATTGTAAGTGAAGGAGAGGTCAGTCCCTATAAAATCTATCTCGATCTGACTTTGTAAGATTGCATGTTGCCATTACGTATTGTTAATCGTTTCCTAGTTTCAAAGTGGTACTAGGGTTTAAATCATAGATAATAAAATTTGAGTGACACTCAAATGCTGGTTTATAAATATGGTTTTCATTTGGCTAAAACAAGAATGTCATCGAAATTCCGGTAACTTTGTTAATAACTTATGGATTTTGAAAGTTTCATAAAGCACTTTGTGGGAAATTTTTGTTTACAAATCCTTGTTGTTGTAAATCCTTTGAAAACTTGAGATGATAAAAATTCATTTGAAACTGAAGGTTAACTAATATGTTGAAAATTCTTGTCGTTGACCATACGTTGGAAATTCTGTTTACAAAAATTCGTTGAAAATTAGTAGTTATGGAAAGTTCGGAGTAGATGTCCGGTGAGAAGCTGTTGAAAGATTTACGTTTGAGAAAGGTCCGTGGGGAATATCTTATGAAAAATTGTTGAGAAATGTTTTACCACATACTATGCATGCTTAGAGAAATTTTTACTGGTTTCAAGTGAGTTCTATTCTGCACACTAATCTTAGTCGTAAGGTGGCGACTTCATCGCTGGTCTCCATCATCTGGAGATAGGTAATATTTCCGGTTTCGTTGAGATCTTGAAGATTTCTCATGGAGTTGTGCAACCCGTCCCTATGCCAGGTGCATTTTGTCTAAACGAGTTACGTAGTATTCTAATTCTATGGTATTTAGTCTATTCTCATAGCGGTCTATTATTGAATCGAAAGGGAATACTCAGTGAATGAGATCCTTGCATGAAATTTTAGGATCATCGCGGTTGCGTTTGAGGAGGTAACATGTGACCTTGCGATAGGTCGATCAATCAACACGAAATAGTAAGATTTATAAACCAAGGCGAAATGAAATTAATATATGCGATTCGTGGTTTACAGAACGTTCCGGGCATCGTTACATCTGGGTGAATTACGAGAGTGTTTTATGGAATCAACAAGGCGATTCTTGATCTTGTAGTCAGGGTAGCACTCCAGGTTTTGATAAGATTTCCTTGCGTTTACTGGGCGTTTGTGCTCCCCTAGTCGTGTGGTAAAAGTAGTCGGAAGAATTTAGCGTTGTTGGAACAGAGGAAATTGGGTGTATCGGTTCTGAGTGATGAGTTAGTTCTATCTACATCGATTTCCTCGTTAGCAGTGTCGTTATCCGATATTTGTGGTTAGTCAAGTCGTAAGTTCGAAGAGTGGTCATAACAATGGCCGAGTAGTGCTTTTGAAGTAGTCAACCATGACTATGTTATAATTTCGAAGTGAACAAAAGTTTAATAAGATTAGTTGGTAATTTCGTAGCTGCAAGCATCCCTTGCCGTAGTGATCAAAAGGAACAAATCGTTGCTGAAATAGCTTGTGGACTTAGTCATTGAGAGTACTCCTCGCAATACTAATCCATTTGTAATCAGAGTGATCAAAGTGGCAAACCAAGTTACGCGTTAATCGTTGGAATAAATTCAATGGTTGGAAAAACATTCCAATGTGTAGATGTTGTGTATAACACACGTGGTCCACATGTCTACGATAAGAGTGGATTGTAGTAGCACGGTGGCTAGGTGTAAGTTTAAACCGAGTGATTTTCATGCGTAGCATAAAT
Organism: Helichrysum umbraculigerum; assembly: GCA_949592205.1. NCBI lineage: Eukaryota > Viridiplantae > Streptophyta > Magnoliopsida > Asterales > Asteraceae > Helichrysum > Helichrysum umbraculigerum. The sequence continues at coordinate 54,883,330 of CATIUR010000001.1, read as the reverse complement.
CCTATGAGTCGTGTAATTATCGGATGTGGCACAATGGCCAGAATATGATTTCCAAATGTAGCACAAATTGCCAAGGATGAGAAATAAATCGGGTGTTTTCAAATGTATTCATGTGTGCATCGAAAATAGCACAAAGTGCCCAAATGCAGCACTCGAAGTGCCGTAATGAATGTATCGTACCTGGGTGACGAATCTTCCATGAGATTACAGTTTCGTTGCTCGTTATAGTTTGGTGATCGGTTATCATGTTGTTCGATTTCCCAGTTGTGTAACCTGCGTTCGTGATGGTGAACTCGAGCAGTTAACACAGGTACATTGAGGTGTGTAGGTTTCTGAGTGTACGGAAAGAGATTCCATGATTGAGTATCCTTCAACATAAGCGAGGATTCCGGTGTTTTCCTCAATTCTCTAGGTAGCAACAGCCGTAGCTAACTAGCTCCACTGGTGAGCAACTGCCCGATGGCGATCTAGAGCATATACGTTTTCTGTGACGACTGGGTTGTGATAGGGCCTAGCCCGGTGTGAGTTTCTAGTGCGTATAGCCATGAGTGGTTCTGAGTGGCTACTACGTGAACGAGACATAGATGATGAAGTACGTGTTGTTTGTCTAGCTGAGAAGTCAGCCATTTCTATGGTTAGAACGTTTAACAAATGAGGCCTATATTCATATCATATAATATAGCCTAGGGTGTCTAGAACAAACATGTATAAGTCCCGTTTTTCTCGTGGTCATAGTCAACTAGTGTATTCCTGTTCAACATAACCATTTCAGACCTTACATCATTTTCCCTTAATTGTACATAGTTGATCAGGATATGTTAAATTAAAGTCGTATGCTGTAATTCCTGAACCTGTCATGCCTAATGAGGAAATACTGCCTAACGGTCATATTCTAGGCCCACTAATGCAACCTAGTTCACTATAACCTTAGGCTCTGATACCAATCTGTCGCATCCCAAATTCGGGTTGCGGAAGCGAATCGGGTCGGGGCGCGACTAATCAATAATCAAAGCACACAAGATATATAATAAACGACTCTATATGCGTCGTTTTACACTTTCATTGATAAAATAAACGTTTACAATGATATAATGTTTACAAAAGCTCGCAAGCTAAAAGTTAGACATTCTAAGGCATATCTAATTTTACAAAATATAGAAATGCATATGAATCTCCTGATTGTCTGAATGCGACTCGAGCTAGATAATCCTGAGCAGTCCTACTACTGCTGTGTACCTGAGAATACATGCTAAAAGAGTCAGCTAACGCTGGTGAGCTCACAGGTGTAATGATGAAACAACAATGTATGAACCACAAGATTTAGTATAATGATTTGAAATTAATCAAATAAATGTGTATATTACTGCCATGAGCTCATAGTTTGAGCTTAACTGAGGGGTCAGGATCACAATCAAGAGCCTGATCGAGTTTGCCTCTTGCATGTGACTAATCGTACACACGTGTGAACAAATGATAATGCGTCCATTCGACCGCAGTCGTGGTAGCGCGACTACCCCGGACTGGGATTGTCAATCCCATATGGTACCATACACTAACATTCACGCTAAATCCATACTAACAAACTATGATGTGGAGGGCTTCATGATTAGTAAAAACAACTCATGCAGTAAATATATCGAGTTTTGTACTTGTGTTCACATGTAAATAAAACTGGGCATGTATTCCCACCCCTGGGTTTAAAACAGTAAAATGAGGGGCTATGAGACTCACCTGAGTCTGATGATTTGCAGTGAAGCAAAGGTGATGTTGTAAAATGAGGTGTCCGAAGACTGTAACCTACCGGGCGTTCAAAACGCGCAAGGTTATTAGTATAAGTAGACGTCTCAAGAGACCGTCCATGCTAGTTGTTCAGTCAACTAGTAATGTCCAAATGATTTGGTTGTTTGTTTGTGTTTTGAAAACATGTACGGCCCGTTGGTGTGTTTTGTAATAATGATTATAAAAGCATTATTATTATGTTTGTCTCGTTGTATACTTATAAATGTATATGTGTCATATGTTTCCGAGTTATTCCAAATATTGTAATTTTGTCATTGACGTTAAATCAAGTTTATCGTGATATTTTCTGTTGGAAAGTCGGTTAAACAAAGTTAGTGTTGGACACTATTTATGAGACAATAGCGATTACTATTTATGAGACAATAAGGATTGTCGGGATTTACTATTCATGAGACAATAGCGATTATGAGACGGTTTCGAGTATGAAAGTGTTAGTTATTGCGACAATAAGGTATGCGACAATGGGGTATTCTCGGACACTGTTCATTCGACAATGGGGTATTCTCGGACACTGTTCATGCGACAATGGGGTATTCTCGGACACTGTTCATGCGACAATGGGGTATTCTCGGACACTGTTCATGCGACAATGGTATTGTCGCAGGTGTGATTTCCGATTTCGTTTAAGTGTTCGTTTTTGTTGACTTGGTCAAACGTGTTCGGTTTGACTTGAGCCTTTTAGGGAAGTCTTAAATATGTTAAATAAGTTTTAGAAAATTGTCGTTACGTTTTATGGTTGACCCGAAGTGTCGGTTTTGTAAAATGACTAAAATAGCCCTTGGTGTTTATGGTTCCAGAATTTCGACTCAATGAACCTCTAGTTTTCTACACTTTTTATTCCAAACCAAGACTCACCAAAAATCACAGTTGGATTTCCATGTGTCTAGTTTATTTCTGCAATTTATGGTATTTGTATAAATTAATTTACTATTTTTAACAAAAATAAATATTGAGAGTGGTCGGTTTTGGTCTAAAACAGACACTTGCTCAAAGATCAGCTTCGACACCAAAATACGTGTATTTCAGGAAAAGGTCATCGAAGAACTTTTTGTAGAGAACATCCGTACGGTGATTTTGGTATAAGATTCGTGTATTGATTCATCCTAGAACTCAAGTTATAGCCGATTTCGTGAGACGATTTTTCTTGGCAGAAAACTATGATTTATATATATTTGTGTAAAACGTTTTTCAAGCTTATATTTGGACATTATTTTGTCAAATGAGCAACCAAACATGTTAAATATCATTAAGCAAGTATATCTAGAGAGAGAAAGGTGGTGGATCATACCAAAAACGAGTTCTAGAGAGAGATGAGAGGCGAGATGGTGCTAGCTTCTTCTTCTTGCTTCCTTTCTTGGTGTATCTTCAAGATCATGGTGGTTGATGATGGTAGTTGAGTGTTGGCTGATGATGAACGAATGAGAGGAGGGAAAAGAGGGTGTGGAGTGTGTGTTTTAGTGAGATAAAGTAGAGAGAGAGGTGGGATACATGAATGAGTGAAATGGGGAGTGTGGTTAGGTCTTAAGGTCAAGAACATGATCCCTAATTTGGTGATAATGTTGGGCAGGTTGTTGGTGGTAAAAAAAAAGAGGTTCAAACTTGTTAAATCTTATCCCCAGACTTGGTATTATATCCGTGTTTGTTTACCCGATCGTTTAGACGTTAATTCGTACGTTGTACGTTACGTATAATATAATTCGGTGACGATTTAAAACTCGATGCTTTTAGATGATGATTTTATTTCAAATGACATATTTTAGGTTGCCAAAATAATATTTGGGCTTTCATTTGAGTCTCGGTAGTGGTTTGCGGAGTTGTGTTACGATTAATAAATCGCTTAACGGTATTAAACGTTATAATTGATTGCGCGTAATCGCGTAAACTTTTATTGAAGTATTTTATTAAAATACTTGGAAATGAATTATCAAAATATAATTTTTATAAATTTCGTTTGTCGGGTGCATTTTGCGCGTTTTGGTCGCGTATAACTTAATTGGTACGATACGAAATACTTATGAAATGTTATCGAAATAATATTTAGAAAATCACCATGTTTATTAAATAATTTCGTATTATTTAATATTTTGAGTTCACCAACGTCCGTATTATTGTATCGGGATCCGCCCGATATGAAAATGCACGATTCAAATAAATAGCGTACGTGTATATATTCTCAAATATATATAATGATACACATAATTAGCATATTACAAAACTAATTATACGTATTACAAAGTTATTAGGACCTAATAATTTGCCCTAATTTGTCGGGTGTCACTCTATTCGTCTTGCTCCTTGGGGGTATTGACAACACGCCGACTTATACATGGTTAGGTTATTCGTCTTACTCTGCGGGAGTAATGATAACACGCATGGTTGTTTGTTGAGAATTATTCATTTACACTAATTTCATTTATGTAACACCCCCAAGTTCACTGTTTAGCGGAAGCAAGTTTTGGGGTGCTACTAATCAAATATCACAGCACAAAGTAAGCAAACGACATCTATATGCAACGTTTGTAAAATAGTTACATTTTCATATAATAAATGTTTGAAAACATAGTGTTTTCAGTTACAGAAATGTAGTTCCCTAGAGCCCACGCGTATAGCGGGAGATTCTATTACATAATCATAATATACAAAAGATAATGCTAAGAATCTCCGTTAGATGCAATGTAGAAATCATGCGACTCTAGCTAGTGTCCAGGGGAAATCCTACTCCGTCTGTGTACCTGAGATACAAAGCCAAAAGTGTCAACCAAAAAGGTTGGTGAATCTTACAGGTTTAGTATTAAATAATCGTTATGAACCACAAGTATGTACCCGTATTTCTATCAAGCAAAGTAAGTAAATCAGTAAATCATCACAAGTGCCATGAGCCCACAAGTTGAAGCTTAACAATGTGTAAATATGATTCAATTAAGTATCATATAAAGTACCCCCGTGAGTGCTATCCGAACACTCATATGTAACAAATACTAATATGCCTGTTTCTACGGTGAAATCCGTGGTAGCGCTACTACCCCAGGCATGGATTGTCAATCCCAAATGGATCCATTTACTAGTAGTCGCACTTAAGTCCATAACTAACAACTTATGATAGGAGGCTTTCAGTGGATAAAAGTAACTCATGCAATGTGTGTAAAAAGTTGAGTAATCAGTTCAGTACATTGTGTTCATATGTAAAACAGTTGCTAAGTATCTCCCCCAAAGTATAAAAACAGTAAAAGTGGGGCCGTAAGACTCACCTGAGTCTAGTAAGTACGTATGTGAAATCAACCAAGTAAGGTGGATGTAAGTCCGTATGTCGGTTCTCAGAACTCTGAAACCTTCTGGCGTCCGAAACACACAAGGTTGTAAGTAAACAAGTAAATATGTTGGTGTCTTAAAAGACCATCCATGCTAGTTGTCCACTCAACTAGGAAATGTCCAAGTGTTTGTTTAATAATCCGTTTGTAGTTTGAAAACAAGTATGGCCCGTTGGTGACGGTTTGTAATAATAATCTAAAAGTGTTATTATTATATGTATCGTTGAATCAGGTTTCGTTATTTGTAAGTGTTTGACACTTAGTGCGAAAAGTATTTACAACATCTAATGACGGGGGTCCAGGGGCAGGGCCCCTGGTAGCGGGGTCCAAGGGGCGGCAGCCCCTGGTGGGGTCCAAGGGGCAGAGCCCCTGGTTGGGGTCGAGCTGCCAAGTCAGCTTGGAAAATTTTTATTTCTACTATATTGCTTTATCGAAAACGCATTTGAAATCTAAAATTGGAAAAATTGACCAAGATTTGTCAAGGGCTGAAACTGTTGTGCGAAGCGGGTTTACGAGGCGAGTTGAGTTTGGACTCGCAGAACAAGTGGGTTCGTAAGTCTCGACTCGCCGGTCTCGACTCGCAAGGTAGGTCAGTTCGCTGGTTAAGTCAACTCGCAGGTCGGGTCGACTCGCAGTTGGTTTCGGTTCGTTATTCAACTCGCAAGTTAACTCGCTGGTCGACTCGCAAGTCAACTCGCGAGTGGGTTCGATTCGCAGTTTGGCTTCGCGAGTCGAGATCTCGGTTCGACTCGCAGGATGGCCGAGATCTGGGATCTCAACTCGCGAGATGAACTGTCAGCGATTTTTGTGCGGGTTTCAATTTTTAAAGGGTTTTCGGCCGGGTTTTTGGACATAATATTGTTGAGTAAACGTTCTAGCATGTAAATCAAAGCTTTTCAAGTAATTTAAAAGAGTTTTAACGTTTTATACCTCAAAATTGAAAACGAAGAAGATGAAGATGGAGCTTGTGATGTGGTGATCGTTTCTCCGTGAAGTAGCGTCGTGAGTCGGGGCGTTTTTAATGGCGTTTTTGGGTGGTTTAGGGCTGCCGAAATTGAGAGGGTGAGAAAGAGAGAGATTTTTGTTGGTTGTTGTTGGTGAAATGAGAAGAAAAGAAACAAAAAGGGTTTTTAAAAGGGAAAATGGGTCACGGGTTGAATCCGCGGGTTTGGCCGACCCAACTTGGGTCTCGGTCTCGTGAACTCGTTCCTCAGTTGCATTACGTCCCGTGATTGATTAAATATTGTTCCGCGTTTTAAGTTAAAGTTTATCTGTAGTATTTTTAACCGAGGTATTTTACCAAAATACTTCATAATAAGTTATAAAAATATAATTCGCACTATTTTCCTTTGTTGGGCTCGTTTCGCGTGTTTTCGCCACGCTCGGAGTGTTTTAAACGATACGAAATACGTGTAATATATTTTCATGATATATTAATGCAAATAATGTTTGTTTTTATAATTCCACATTATTTAAAAGTTTTGTCACCAACGTCCGTATTATATAATGTCGGACCTCGTCCTGTTCATAAGTGTACGAATTACACCAAAACGTTACATATACTTAGAATATTACAAAACTAAATACATGTAATTACAAGTAGTTTAGGAACTAGTTAAAGTCCTAAATTTGCGGGTGTTACAATTTATATGTGCTTTTTCATTGCATTGTCCTACTCAGTTATTTATCACAGCAAAATTTTATTTTATGGTGTGTCGTTTCAAACCTACAAAACTCACCAACATTATTGTTGACGATTTTGAGCATAACTTTTCAGGTAGCACTAGTGGTTTGAAGATTGAGGACAAGAAAGCTTAGTGGACCTTTAGGTTGCATATAAGCTAAACTTTGAGACTATTGGATAAGGTGGAACTTTTGCATTTTAATAATTCGGAAAGGCGTGTTTTGCCTTGACATTTACATTGTGGAATTACTGTTTCATTGTTGATATGTACACGTAGTGTGAACCACTATTCATGTTACAAGTATCATAACACATTGGAGTTTTGTTTTCATATAGATTTCTTTATAATAATGTGTTGTGATCCTATCGTAGTTGTACTCCGTTGTTTCCGCTTTAGACGGGGTGTGACAGGAAACATTTCATTAAATAGTAGTTAGAAAACTTTACTAGTAATCTAACATTTAGTTTGTAGATGACCCTCAGGTGATCTTAAATAAGTGTTTGTAGATGACCCGTAGGTGATCTAAAGTAAGTGTTTGTAGATGATCCTTAGGTGATCTAAAGTAATCAGTTCGTATACGTTTGGACAATCATTCCAGTGTATAAAAGTAGGAAGACATTCCTATAAAGTTACTCATTGAAATAAACATTTCAATAAAGTTTCGTAGGACAAATATTCCTATAAAGTTTATCGTTTGTGGGAAGACATCCCAATATATATGTAGTGGGAAAACATAGACGGTGATCCCCGAAAGGTGAGCTAAACATTGCAGGTTAAAGTAACGACCCTAGTGCTATAACCAATCCCCGACTTGTGTATTTTTTTGCCTCAGTTATAGGTAAATATACGCTCCTCGTTACGACTGCCGTCGTGTGGTTGGCATGACCAACAAGTTATAATAGTGGGAGGGCTGTCATCTCGATAGTACTATCCGTATATTCAATGGTTAGAGTCACCTAGCTAATGGTTATTGGTTGCAAGCACTGGGAATTTTATGCACTACAACTACCTCACGTAAACCTAGGTCTGTACCAAGATTCGTTGTCATGTTCCCAAAATAGTATGAAAAATCATTTCATAATCAGTTCAAGTAATAGTATGAAACCTCGTTTCATAAGTAAACAGTTTGTAATATTATGAACGCATTCATAAACAGTTTGTATAAAAGCATAGAAGCATTTATAAATAGTTGTCGCATGTAGTAGCAAAACAGTTGCTATGTTTTTCAAACCTACTTTGAAAGCAGTAAAACAGTAAAAGTAGGGGCTGTGAACTCACCTCGTGAGCTAAAGTTTGAGTGCTAGCAAAGTGGTTTCCCAGAAAAGTCTCTTAATGTCCTAAACGTAAGAGATAATGTGTAAGTAGTTGGCTAACCGCCAAACCATGTTAATTGTTCACTCGTTGAAAGACCTTTTTCATTTAAAATTTCGTACGTTGCGTTGGTGATGATTTCGTAATAATAATTCTATATGATATTATTATTATATATCGTGTCGTCGTATACTTAGTAAAAGTATATATTTGTTGTGTATACAAAAGTATTGTATATAGTTTAGTTAACGTATTACAATTCGACACTTAGTAAATTTTATAGTTTTCAGATATTCAGTGTTTGGCGACACTCGGTATAGTGTCGCAAATATAAGCTAGCGACATTCAAGTTGAGTGTCGCAAAATATAGTGGCGACATTCAATTTAGTGTCGCATGGTAGTTAGCGACATTTGGTTAAGTGTCGCAAAATGCGACATTCGAGATAAATGGCGACACTTGAATTAGTGTCGCATGATATTTTGTGCAAGTTAGCGAAACTCGACCGAGTGTCGCATATTGTTCATGAGCGAAGCGACACTCGCTTTTGATCAAAACTTTCAATTTTGAAAACGTGGTTAAACGAGTTCGGGTTGACCCGAAACTTTTAGGAATGTCTTAAATATGTTTATAAAGTTCGTAAAAATTATCGTTACATTTTGTGGTTAACCCGAAGTGTCGTTTTATTTATGATGTCAAAAACAGTCTACAACCTTACTTTCCAGATTTTTAAACCTCTTTCGAGCTCGTTTTTGGTACTCATACATTCACGAAAAATTCCGAAAATTTTACACAACATTCTCACATATCTTAGATACTTGTCATAATTTTTCCATAACTTTTAGCTAAGCAAAACACTCTCAATAAATTCGTGAACACACCTTGTGTACAGTAGCTAGTTTATCCTACATATGTTCACAAATCAGCTAATAACTCGATTTCGGTGTATTTCTTGAAAACGAAGTCTAAACGAAAAAAAAATTCAACAAAATTAGAAAAGTTTTCTATGTGGTTTCACACGTTTATTTTACTCACACAATTTATTATGATTTTTCAAAGTTCACCAAAAATCTGGCCAGAAATCGATTAACAACAAGGTTTAGTTTTCTTTAGTTTTCATTATGTTTTTGTGTGAGATCTTTTACGAGATGAACATATAACATGTTACTAAGCTAAAAACATACAAGAATAGTGAAGGAAGGATGATCCTAACAAAGCTCTAAGAAGAATAACCGAGATGATGATGATGATGAGGTTTGGTTGCTTGATCCTTTGCTCCTTTCCTTTGCAAGATTTAAGGTGGATGTTGATGATGATTATGGTGGTTTTGGGGCTGTGGTTTCAGCCGTGAAAGAGAGGAAGAAAAAGAGTAGAGAGATGGTTTGAGAGAGTGAGGAAAGGTGGTTGAGAAGAATGGGAAATTGAGTGTGTTTGTGGGTTTATTTGTTTGAATAAACAACAAGGTATGGTGTCATGATCTTGTTGTGAGAACCGGCCCATAGAGGGGCCCCACAACATGGTGAGTTTAAACCTTTGTTCCCAAAATTCGTATTAAGCCTCGTGGTCGTTTACCCGATCGTTTTACGTTAAAACGCATTTTTATTCGATTAGTTCGTTAACTTTATTTCACGATAATATTTTTTGAAGTATTATTCCAAATACTTTAGTTTTAAGTTTAGAAATTTTAAAATTTGATTCGTTTGGTTGTCGGGTTCGTTTTGCGTATATTAATCGCGTACGTTACGTTTTTAAACAAACATATAATCGTTTACGTTTTATGGTTATGCTTTTATCATTAGCATAATATTTCAATGTAAATAACTACTATAAAAATAGTTTTACGTTATTTATAAGTTTTCGTATCACCAACGTACGTAAGTTTTTGTCGGACTCGTTCCGAATGTTTTGTACGTAATAATTACGAAATAAGTAATACTTCACGTATTAAAATAGTGGGCTTTGCTAGTCTTATCTCATGAAAATAGTGTGAATTCATTAAGTAGGGAATTAGCACTAAGTATGCATGTGATTACAGTACGGAAATGTACCGAAATTTGAGGGGTGTCACATTCTCCCCTCGTTAGCGAAATCTCGTCCCGAGATTTATGTTGAGTTGTCTTGTGCGTGTTCGAAAAGATGTGGGTATTTTCTGCGCATATCGTCTTCGCGCTCCCAAGTAGATTCTGGGCCGCGTTTCGAGTTCTATCGAACTTTAACAAGTTTGATCCGACTGTGTCAGAGTTTGTGTGTTTTCCAATCAATTACTTCGATAGGTTCCTCCACAAAATTGAGTTTCGTATCAACGAAGACTTCGTCGGGAGAAAGGATTAAGGTTTCGTCAGAGAGACACTTTTACAAGTTAGATACATGAAAAGTGTCGTGAATGTTGTTGAGCTCTTGTGGTAGTTTAAGCTTGTAAGCGACAGGACCAATCCTCGCAAGGATGTCAAAAGGTCCGATGTATCGTGGGTTCAGTTTTCCCCGTTTTCCAAATCGTGCGATCCCTTTCCAGGGCGATACTTTGAGTATGACTTTGTCACCTACTTGAAATTCGAGTGGTTTTCGGTGGTTATCGGCGTAGCTTTTCTGTCGGTCTTGTGCCGCTTTTACTCGGTTAAGTACTTGAGATATCTTGTCCGTAGTTTCCTGGACTATCTCAGGGCCGGATAGTTGTCTGTCACCCAACTCTACCCAACAGAGTGGTGATCGGAACTTGCGTCCGTACAGTGTCTCGAATGGTGCCATTTGTATACTGGTGTGATAATTGTTGTTGTATGAGAATGCAGCGAGAGGGAGTTGGGTATCCCAGCTACCTCCAAAGTCTATCACACATGCCCGCGACAAGTCTTCGAGCGTTTGTATCATTCGTTCGCTCTGACCATCAGTTTGAGGATGGTAGGCAGTACTCATGTCGAGTCGAGTACCCAGTGCCTTTTGGAGTGATTGCCAGAAGCGAGATGTAAATCGACTATCTCTGTCTGAGATAATGGATAAGGGTACGCCATGTCGAGAAACGATCTCTTTAAGATAGATCCTAGTCAATTTCTCCATATTGTCGGTTTCTTTAATGGCTAGAAAGTGAGCTGATTTCGTCAGTCGATCGACAATCACCCATATCGTATCAGCTCCAGCTGACGTCTTAGGTAGTTTTGTGATGAAGTCCATCGTTATTTGTTCCCATTTCCATTTGGGCATTTCAGGTTGTTGCAAAAGCCCAGACGGCTTTTGGTATTCGACCTTGACCTTCGAGCAGGTCAGGCATTTGCTAACGTAGGTGGAAATATCTCGTTTCATGCCTGGCCACCAATAGAATCCTTTCAAATCTTGGTACATTTTTTCTGCACCAGGGTGTATAGAGTAGTCGGATTTGTGGACTTCATCCAATATCAGTTTTCGTAATTCGTCTACGCAAGGTACCCAAATTCGGTTCATAAAGTATAATACTTCATCGTTTTTGGCTTCGAGTTGTTTTTCCATTCCTTTCAGGAATTCATCTTTCAGACGTTCAGTAGTGAAAGCTATTCGTTGAGCATCGCGAATTTGAGTGGTGAGGTTCGAGTGGATTGTCAATCCCAAGGCTCGAACTCTGAGGGGTTTAACTCGTTCCTTACGACCCAGGGCGTCTGCTACTACATTAGCCTTGCCCGGATGGTACTTGATTTCACAATCGTAATCGTTTAGTAGTTCGACCCAACGTCGTTGTCTCATGTTGAGCTCTTTCTGGTTGAATATGTGTTGGAGGCTTTTGTGATCTAAAAATATGGTACACTTGGTGCCATAAAGGTAGTGTCTCCAAATCTTGAGTGCAAAAACGACTGCTCCCAACTCTAAGTCACGAGTTGCATAGTTTTTCTCGTGAATCTTCAATTGACGAGATTCATAGGCGATGACTTTGTCGTTTTTTATTAACACGCAACCCAATCCTTGACGCGAAGCTTCACAGTAGACAATGAAGTTTTCTACCCCTTCGGGTAATGAGAGGATGGGTGCGGTGCTCAGTTTTTGTTTCAATAGTTGGAAAGCGGTTTCTTGTTTCTCACCCCATTCGACTTTCTTGTCTTTTTGAGTTAACGTGGTGAGGGACTGGGCTATTCTAGAAAAGTTTTTGATGAATCGACGGTAATAGCCAGGCAGACCAAGAAATAGGCGTACTTCGGTGGGAGTTCTCGGTGCTTCCCAGTTTTTGATTGCCTCAATTTTGGACGGGTCCACATGGATTCCTTTGTCGTTAATTACGTGACCAAGGAAGTGAACTTCTCTCATCCAAAATTCGCACTTAGATAATTTAGCGTATAGCTTCTCTTTTGCTAGTAGTTCGAGGATTAGTTTAATGTGGTGTTCGTGATCCTCTTTCGTTTGTGAGTATATCAGGATGTCGTCGATGAATACGATGACGAACTTATCGAGGTAAGGTTTGCATACTCGGTTCATGAGATCCATAAATACTGCAGGAGCGTTTGTTAGACCGAAAGGCATGACTAGGAACTCATAGTGACCATAACGAGTCCTAAATGCGGTTTTTGGTACATCCTCTTCTCGAACTTTTAGTTAGTGGTAACCAGAACGTAGGTCGATTTTCGAGTAAAAGCTCGACCCTTGAAGTTAATCAAACAGATCGTCGATGCGTGGTAATGGGTATCGGTTTTTAATAGTGACTTTGTTTAGTTCTCGATAGTCTATACACATCCGCATGGATCCATCCTTCTTTTTGATAAACAATACCGGAGCTCCCCAAGGTGAAAAGCTCGGTCAGATGAATCCTAAGTATAGGAGCTCTTGTAACTGCGTAGACAGCTCCTGCATCTCCGATGGAGCTAGACGATAAGGTGAGCGAGCGATTGGTGCGACTACAGGCACCAGATCAATGCGAAACTCGACTTGTCGCGGGGGCGGTAATCCTGGTAAATCCTTAGGAAACACTCTCGGGTAGTCACGTGTGACACCCGGCAATTTAGGTTAACTTTTAAACTTAACAGAAACCCTAATTACGTGTATTTAGATGTGATTTAGGCTAAATACTTGTAATTACTTGAAACTATTTGTATATTTATGTGAATATACGCCTACGTAATTATTTTATATTACGCTTATGTGATTTGCTGAAATTACGCGAAACAACCGGACAGAGTCCGACAAACTATACGACGTTGGTGAAAACCTTTCTATAAATAACTTAAATATATTTTTAGAAGTTATTTATCATATATTATTATTTGAAATATTAATACACGAAAAACCTAGACGTTTTAATTAAAACGTAACAAACTCGGTAAAAACGCGTGAATCGCATTCGGCAACAAAACGAAACTCGATAAATATTTCGGTAACACAAAATAAAGTATTTTAACAATACTTCAATGAAAAATAATCCCAAACATACCGTTAATAAAAACGACACAAGAAAACGTTAGGCTATTTAACCGAATAACAAATTAACGAGCAAACGACCAAAATACGTACACACAGACTGAGACTGAAAATTTAAAACACTCAAAATCTGGTGAGGCCATGTGGGGGCCAGCCACCACCTTCCCTCCCCTCTCATTTCTCATGCAAACCCATCATTTCATTTCCTTCTCCCATCTTACTCCACTTACATGCAAGAACTAAATCATTATTCACTTTCACCTTCTCTCTACACTTCCAAAACTCTCTCAACTCTCTCTCTATTTTATGAGAAAAACTCAGACTTTCCACCACTTAAACCACCACAATAAACCACCACATCACCATCATAAACCACCAAAAGGCCACCATCAACCATCAACAAAATACCTAACTTTTGTAACAATAATAAGCTCAAGAACATCTCCTTCATTCCTTCATCACATTTCTATGTAAGGATATCTTCTTACCCTTCTTGTGTACTTATTAACATGATCTAAAAGTTCACTCACAAGTATTATAAAAAAATATGACATAAAAATCGTTTTTCTTAACTTTACCTTCATAAAGATTCATGTTTCAGCTTCGGTCCAGAATCTTACACGAAATGTACCAAACTATAACTCACTCATTTCTTCATGAAATTGGACTTTTTTATAGTCAAAAATTAAGTTTAAGAAGTAAGCTTTCCAACCCCGCAAACCTCATATTTTTCTGAGTTTGTTTGGTATTTTTAATAATTTGTATAAAAACACATAGACAATCTGTTCAAGAAATCCAGAAACTTTAACCTTAGTATTTTGGTCATAGCTCGAGCTACACATCTCCAAATGACCTGAAACCACCGCCCAAATTTCAAACATTTCATTGGCTATAACTTTCGTGTTGACCACTTTTACTGATTCCTTGTATATTTTTCCCAGAAACGATGATTGTATGCATGTGTCCAAATCTGAACTTAGATTAGAAAAGTAATTATTAAAAATACTTAGAATCCTCTAAAGTTCCTGTAAAAATTACTGAAAGTAGATAACATATATGGGAACATCTGGTTTGTTGGAATTGATTATGGACTGTAGATTTTTATAAAAATTCGACAAGGAGATGTATTTTCTGAAAAATACCAAATGTGGACTGATTTTTATTAACTTATAAAAACCGACACTTGTGGACTTGCTATAAATGGACAAACTAACTTTTTATGGTCCGTGAACAAATATAAGGTTTGGGAAAAAGATTCGGGTCAAACCGAGTAGGTTTGACCAAGTCAACGAAAATGGGGTTTGGTTTCGAAAACGTTAAACTTTCTATTTTTGGAAACTTACTATTTTTGGAAAGAATGGTAACAAAACGGGTTTGGTGACATATTTAGTAACTTGGGCCTAAAACGAGACTAGAGAACACTCCCAAACGAAAAACCGACACTTAGAACACTTGGACCGAATACACTAAATCATAAATTGGGAAGTATTGCTAAGGTTTGACCAACTTTGACCAGTTTGACCAGGTTTGACCAACTTTGACCAGGTTTGACCAACTTTGACCAACGAGTTGACCAACTTTTACCTACGATTAAGGTTTTTACGAACTAAATAATCTGTTAGCAACACACGATATGTACTAATGAATAGTATACAACAAAACAAACTTAATAATAATGTCTAAACGAATTATTATTACAAACTTTCACCAACGGGTCGTACATATTTTCGATAAATAAACATACTTGAACAAACACATTGAACATACTAGTTGAGTGAACTAGCCTTAGGTGGACATTAACCCTCCACCTACATTGTTGATTTAAGTGGACATTAACCCTCCACTTACATAGATGGTCTTTTAAGACATCTACTTACATACAACCTTATACGTTTACGACGTTAGAAGGTTACACTTTGGGACACTCATTGCTTGCTCATTCGATTATTTGCTAGCTGTTGCTAAACTCAGGTGAGTTTCATAGCCCCACTTTTTACTGCTTTTTACTTTGGGGTGAGAATACATGCTCTGTTTTATAAACTGTTTTACATATGAACGCAAGTAACGAAAACTCTTATAATAATTGCATGAGTAACTAAACCAAACTACGATGGCCCCTAACAAATATCATAGTACGTTAATACTAAGCGCGAACATTATGGATAGATCTATCGGGACCTGACAATTTGCCATCCGGGTTAGTCGCTCTAACCACTATACGGATGCATAATATTTCGTACAGCCGAGTGTAATTGTTACACACTCACTGGGGGTAAACAACTACGGTTAAGCTTCGGACTATGAGCTCATGGCAATAGTATACTACGATTTACTTTGGCATTCGTGCTACTTTGATAACTATGAAATCTTGTGGTTCATACTATGATTTTAACTACGTAAACCTATGAACTCACCAACTTTATGTTGACCTTTTAGCATGTATTTCTCAGGTTCACAGACGCTGTAGGACTTCCCTCAGGAAACAAGGCAGTAGGATGCTTTTGGAAAGCATTAGCTCGAGTCGCATGTTTTCACAAATAACAAGAGATTAGATTGCATTACGATATTTTGTATCAACATTTATGTATTAGAAATCTCTAACGGTTTATGCGAACTCCAGATATTTTGTAAACATTTGAATTATGGTAATGTAATATTTTTTAAACGTCTCATATAGAGGTCGTTTGCTTTAATCTTTGTGTTGTGATATTTGATTTGGTCGGCGCCCCCGTGACACCTCATACTTCTGCTGCCACGTGTTTTGGGGGTGCGACAGATTGGTATCAGAGCCTAAGGTTATAGCGAACTAGAATTGCATTAGTGACCTAGACTATAACCATTAGGTTAGTATGGCTGGTTCAGCGATTGCATCATTTGAATTTAATTTAACAATGCCTGATCAACTATGTACAATTAAAGGAGATTCGATGCAAGACCTGAAATGGTTATAGTGAACGAGAGTACAGTAGCAGACGTAGACCGAGGATAGAATGGGACCAATCTTTATATGTGCTTATGTGCTAGGCTTTTATGTATATATATATATATGTATAACCTTACGTACACTAAACTTATTTGCCACCCTTCACGGCAACCACTCCCACAACTACGTCACCCAACTCTGAAAACGAGGCTCTAGCCTTACTCACTACTGTGGAGATTTCCATGGTACCCGCTCGCCCAACTGTATCGGGCAACAATATAATCGAATAGGAATCACTTGAGGAGAATCCACCTAAGGATTCGCCAACCAAACAAGTGACATCAATTTCACCCTCTTCCTCCCGCTCTCATTGTAATCGTTCGAGAACACGTATGGAATTAGAACCTCGTAAGGATTCATCATCTAGGCGTGTTACATTTACTCCGTCTACTCCACACCCTCCCTACCCACTTTTATCGTAGACCCATGGAGCGCGCTTGCTACACACGACTAGAAGGGCAGATCTCCTCAAACTAGACCTTATCCTATTCACACTACTTACTCGAAATAATATCTCCAACACTTGGATGGATTCCAATGACTTAGGCATAAATCGGTTTATGACGTTAACTACTCTGAACACAAACTATCTCAATAACAACTTAATTTTCGATCACTACTGCAATGGATGCTAGCAGCTACGGAATTACCAACTATCTTGACCGAACATCTTTACTAAACACTTGTTCATTTCGAAACAATAACATAATCATGACTGACTACCTTGAAAACACTACTCTGTCATTATTATGACTACATCTGAATCTTGTCACTAATTCATTGTTTTAATAGAACTCCCTCTCGAAAAATGTGGCCAACTCCACTATGAAATGAATATATTATCTATTAATTTTGCGCCTTATTGGTTGTTACAGCTGAAACGGTCGTTACGCAACAGCTGCAACGGGATTTTATATTTATAGAGCTGGGGACCTAAATTCTACTTACAGAGGTAAGTATAACTCAGGGTCGTTCTTAAGATCAATTGTATTGTGAAGCGGAGTTGTCCAGACAAACTTATTCAAATTAGTGATGGGTTTTTGAAAAGAGTTTTGATTTGGTTTTAGGTCCGTTTAAACTAAACTAATAAAAAGCAGGAAATAAACAAAACAGTAAATAAGAGTTAGATAGGGAATCAGTAATGGAGAATAATGCTTGTTATGACTTCGTTAGCTTGTGTTATGGGGTGATGTCTGGGGTTATTTATGAAAACGTCTTTTAAAGATTTGTGTCTTGCTTTTGCCTGAGTATTCGTAGTGTAAACACTAACACCCTACTGTTTGATTTCTCAGACAGTATGTCACTGGGCTGCAAGTTTATGGTGATTCTGATAAGAGGAGGCTGCTCAACTCTTCAACACTTTCCATAAATTGGAATAGTGACCCTTTTTGGAATGGTATTCCTGGGCGCATGAGATAGAGTAACAGACCCACTAAAAGTTCTGACCGTTCTTAACACCACGGAGATACTAAGGCTAGGCAAGGCATTTATGATTAAGACTTGATGTGGTGAATGCTAACTTTGTATTAATGGTCTTTGTTTAGTCTAGAGCTGTGTGATTCAACCAGGATGTGACACAGTCTTCAACCGACGGCAGTTCCTTAGCTTTTCCCACGTATTTAAACGTTATACGAAGTACTGTGCCGATTTATGGTCTTTCCGGTGCCACATACTTTATGGTTACTCTGGACTGGTTTACTAAGTTTGTATTAAAGCTTGACCATCTATGATATAAACCCAACCCTCACTTATTTAAACATATCCCAATAAATCCCTGATTGATTCACGGTGTACTATACGATAGGGTTGACAGTATTTCCACAGCTACACAATTCAGACCATGTTTGTATTTTAAAACATAGATAGGTAGTTACCGGTTGATCAAGGTTCGCGACTCCTTGTCATACAGGTTCTAACCATGTTTATTGGAGGAAAGGCGATTTTGGTTTAGAAATTCATAAATACAAAGTTATCAGTACACCGGTTTTCATTTTGTAACAATTGGGAACATTATTCCACAACGGATTGTGCCCACGACTTTCATAGCTTCCATGTTCCGTACTACACACATTCGTGATGATTCCGGCGCTATACAAATGAAAGCCGTATAACATTACTTCCGTTGTTTCATAACGATATTATCCCAATTGCGTATTTAAAGTAACATCACCCCAAATATTAACAAGCTAACTACATCACAACAAGCACATAAGAGAACTACTCACTACGCATGGTAAACAATCCTAAATCTATCATAATAATAATAGCAATCATCATAATAGAAAAGGAAAGAAATAACCGTAGATTATGCGTAGACAGAATAATGTTAGAAGAATACACGAACGGAACCTCCGCAATATCTTCGACAAATAAGCCCCTCAGAATATTCCCTACACTATTACAAAAGTAGCCCCTCCATTAATCTAGGTTAAATATTAACCAAGAACTAACGAACTAAAACCCTAATCTATTTCTCCTCTAACTCCTAAGAGTAGTGCTAGAGAGAGAAAGCTAAACTAGAAAGAGAAAGAGTGTGTGAGAGAGAAAGTGAAAATTCTTGTTGAAGAATGGTATGTGGAATGAGGATGGAGAGCTCTCTATTTATAGGCAAGCCATGGATCCAAGAGTACAAGTCCACAAGCATACGTACAAGCAAACGAAGCAAGGAAGAGGGGGTGTGAGACCAAAATAGGCCAGGTACGGCCTTTTTCTGGACGTGTACGGCTTCAAAGTGGCCATGTACGGCCTCCTCTAGGCCGTGTAAGGCTAGGGGGTGGCCGTGTGGTAGGCCGTGTGATTTTTCTGACTTTTCTCGCAACTTCGGAAGGCCGTATCTTCTTCTTTTCTCGTCCGTTTGACTTGATTCTTTTGCCTGCGGTCTCGTAATTCCGTTACGCTTCTAATGATGCCAAAAGTGCCAAATTTGGATATCTCTAGAGTTGGCGTGTGCGGAATGCCCTCGGTTTGCGCTCAGAAAGCTCTATCTTCCTCGTTCTTTACCCGATCTGCACGATTCTTGATTCTACAGTCTTGGAATAACCTGATACATCATATGAGACTATTTAAGGACTTGTATCATAATATGGTTAAAAGTCTGTAAGAATCAGTGTTCAGGATAATCTGCCTCGATTTGCGTGCCTTTTGGACGTTTTTAGCACTTTTTACAGCAATGCCTATAATTTGACCAACTTTGTGAAATTAAGTAAATAAACGTTTAATTCAAGTGTTTTCACCAAGAATTAGGCCAAATGTGCGGGAAATATGTGCCTGAAAACATGACTTTTTAGCACATATCAAATATCCCACACTTAGACATTGCTTGTCCTCAAGCAAAAACTCAGTTTTTATGAAAACGGTTTTAAACAGATTTGGCGAATTCTAAAAATTCTTAAAAGCAATCACCCCGCATATCAGCAAACCATAATAGAAAATAAGGAGAAATAAGATAATCATCCCAGAAACAAGGAATGATTTTCTTAGGCATACTTCCAACTCTCGCGATCTTGGAGTATACATGACCGGGCGATTCCTCACAAGGTGGTCACTCAATTCACTCAAAGTGTATCGGGTTTCCTAACATTCTAGAACAAATGAAATCGCTCAAAAGCCAGTCGTGTAGCACTCATCGTCATAGGCTTGATCGAGAATCGGATCTCCACCACTTAAGTGGGGACGGTGCTAATTATCCCAAGACATTCATGAGGGTTGTAATGTTTGGTGGGGGTGAAAGGGTATGGATATTGGTTTGTTTTGGGTGTAAGGGTTTAGCTATACCTTAGAATTCTAAAGATCATGAAAAACTTTATTTAGAATAGCGAAAATACGGAAACTGAACTAGATAGCTATTTTGCTTCTATCAGATTTTTCTGGAGATTGATACTACTGAAAGCACTTAGCTTTATTCTTAGACTAACTATTTTTCTTCTTTTTCTTCTTGAGAATTTCTCTGCCACATAATTTCCAAGGGATTATTCTTTTATTTTATTATTTTTTTCTTTTTCTTTTCTTTTTCTCTTTTTTTTTGGCTCCCTTAGAAATCCTTTCTAACTTAACTTCTTCATTCGTGACAGTCTTCTGGTGTCAATTTTTCACACCATGTTTCTCTCTCCTTCATATATAACTTTGATGACTCTGTGAGAGAGGATTTGAGAAAGTGGAATGTTGAATCAAGCAAAAAGGATATTCTAAAAGGCGTTTTTCATAACCCTAGAAATTCTGCGGTAAGCTTTTGGGAATTTTGGGAAAGTGGGTTTAAAATTAGGGTTTTATGAAACGAAAAGGTTTAGGCTCAACATGGTTTACTAAGCGGATCATTGATGCTAAAAATGAGCATCGGAAGGGTTTTGGGCTTGAAAAGATATGAGAAAAGGGGGTTAAATCCTAGGGAATGTCAAGATCATTTAATTGCACCAATACCGCGTACGGTACTCACTAATATGGTCTCGAAACGTATGTCAGGAGCAAGTTCTAATTCAGAGATGCATACATCGGCACACACAATAAACGAAAAGTGAAGCATTAAAAATGAATGCTATAGGGCTCAAGATTCCTCACTGCAAGTTTTTGGGTTATATGTGCCTAGTCATGCGATGCCCCTCTTAGATTATCATTTTTGTTTTAGAGATTCCTACCTTATTTTCCTTAATTTCCAAAATAGCATATTCATATACGGGGATGATTCCTCTTTAGAACGTTTAGAATTCAAAATAGCAGAGTTAAAAATTCATACTTTTTATTATTTTTGAAAAAATTTTGAAATTTGAGGAACATTTTCTGAGTTTACTATTTGGACAAAAAGGCGTAAAATCAATCCAAGGTATCTATACCTGCTATCCCACACTTAGAGGAACATTGTCCCTAATGTTCTCTTGAGTAGGGTTTTTACAAGTAAAATCCCACAGGAGTTTGAACATGTAGAAAATGTTTCTCAAGTGTTGTTTTGGACTGGAATCCCACACTTAGTGATAAGTTTAGGATAGGGCATAGATAACACACTAAACAAAACAGATTATTTATTTATTGAAAAGTGAAGAAAGGATAAGGAAACTCTCCGAATAGCGAGATGCTCGGATGCATATGATAAGAAAATAGCTGAAATGAGAAGCTGCCAGGATCCATTTCTGCATTTTCTTGTGGTTTTATCCTCGAGACTCTTGCTAGGGTTTTCTTGCACACTTCAAATCTTCAATTATTCATACACTACTCTCATGAAATGATCTCGTAAGTGTGAACACATTGGATATGCCTTTTAACAAGCTCATATATTTTTGCAAATTAAAGTGAAATCACCGTCTCAGATTTTGAAGGGATGTTTTCTATGACAAATCATTTATAAAACATTGTTTTTAAACGAGTTCGAGCATAATGCATAGAAGTAGTATGCAAGTACCTCAAATGCTCGAAACAGTGAATTATTTATTTTTACTTCCTGCTGAGACGAGTGTTTTGCAAAATGAGTTGTTTTTGAGAAATAATTTTGAAAATTCTTTTAGGCATAACCAAGTGTGAAGGATAGTCGGAGATTCTGCTTCACTTATTGACACTCAATCTTTTCTTTTTATTGCACGGGTTGCCTCTCGAGAAGCGCTGCTGTTAAAGTCGAGAGCTCGACTTTGCCTTCCTTCAGATTAATGAGAACTGGAACCACTTGGGCCGGAAGTGCGTGGCGTCCAAGTGTTGCGTGGGTAGATTCGCAGAAACTTGTGAGCGATAACCTTGATGATGTTCGGAGTGTGTGATGCAAAGTCGGGGAAGCTGTCAAGGTGGTCTTTAGTGACTTTCTGCATATGCAGAAGATCCAAGGTGATGTCTTTTATGGTTGTGGAGATAACTCCATGGGGATCAATCACAAAGAATCCTGCTTCACTAGCTTCCATCAGCTCACGTTCTGGATGGTCTTGCTTCAACGAGTCCATGAATCTGAGGAACATCTGATGGATGTTTTCGTGATCAGCTCGGCTGGAGTTTCCTCTGATTTCTCTGATAGACTCGTGAATGCTCTGGATGAGATTGGCTTGATGAGCGGAGAATGAGAGGGTAGAGTCACGAAAGATGTTGTTGACAATATCGTACACCTCTCGCAATCCGTAGTGAAAGATCTGGCGGTACTCATCCGAGTGGACTTCACAGAAGATCTCCTTGATTCGGTCTGAGAGGAAGGTCGCGATGTTAACCATCGAGCCTTCGGGTATGGAAGAAGGGATGGCACGCGTTCTTTCGTCAAAAATCTCAAACTCGAGATCACGGATGATCTTGTAAGCATGGCGCTCTTTCGTCAAAAATCTCAAACTCGAGATCATGGATGATCTTGTAAGCATGGTACTCAATGGTACAATCAATATAGAACCTGTTGGAAGAAGTGTTGTCTATATGATCGTTCTCAGCCATTAGATTTATCAATCTTCAAAGGTCATTCATTAGCCGGATATCAGCATCTGCATCAGGGTTCCCAGTAGCGTGGTACATATTCCTGCGGTATGAGTTTAAGTATTCATGTTGTTGTGCTGAATATGGGAACGCATATCTGATCAGTACATCATGTATTTTTCGGTACATGGCCCTCTGGTCCTCGAAGAACTCTAACTCCTCAAATGTAGGTTCGCCAGTTTGGTGTAGGAGTTGAGTGGTGAGATCTTCGGCGAAGGCATGCAGGCGGTTTTGAAATAACAGTGGGTCTCAGCTGCTGCTGGCTTGATAAACGTCATATTCGGCCTTGATTTCTTCTATCAGTTCCTTTTAGCGTGGTGTGTACTCATTGGTAGAACTCATGATGATGCTCATCATTGAGGGGAGGTCATTCTTGAATGCCTCGATAGCACTAACCATTTCTTCGTGATTAGAAACCATGGGGATAGTTGGAGGTTTCGGAAGTTGGATAGAGCAGATATCAATCGGTATATCGATGTATACAGTGTTATCTTGATCATCCTCTGCTGACGGAGTATCCGTATCTTGAGAGTCTGGGAACTCAACAACATCAGAAGGTAACTGGATATCACTGGTGATCTGGGATATCGGTTGAGAAGAATCCATCTCTATGTCTCTCTCTTCAGAATCATGGCTAGTTTCAGAAGTATCTCCCCATTCGAACAGAGTTCGAGGTGCAGAAGCATCGAAGGCTTGAATCCTTCGGGAAGGTAAGTCTGAATAAAGATCCGGTAGCATGGATTCTTTGTATGCCAGTATTTTCTTCAGGAGTTTGTCTCTAAGCTCTGGATGTTGCTTTGAAAAAGTAATGGTCTTCTCAATGTTTAGCAGAGCGTTGAGTCGTGGTGAGACAAGAGGCTGGGAAGGATCTATGACAGATGCTATGAGCTTTTCCATAGTAGTACCAAACCCTGCATCATAATCAACATCTGATAGAGAGATAGAATCTTCAATTTTCATAATCTCAGCTGTCGAAAAGTGTGATTCTGGTAAGTGCTGATGCGGTGGTGTAGACTGGTATACATCCTCCTCTTCTTCTTCGGGCTCTGAATCTTCTTCCTGTTCTTCCTCTGATTCTTCCATTTCCTCTGGTTCAGATTCTGGTGCTGTTTCTGATTCATCCATTTCCTCCTCTTCTACCTCTTCCTGCTTGGGTTCTGATTCCTCCATCTCTTCTTTTTCTGATTCTGACTCCTCTGTTGCCGAGATGAGACAAGTGTGATCATCTGGTCTGTATGGTTCTGGATCCGAGTCAGAAGTGTCATCATCTGAAATAACTTTGCCCGTTGATATTGCATAAATCTCTGCCTGTTCTGCTAGTGAGCACTCATCTTGATCAATCTTGAAAGACACAGTTTGTCCATGTGCTCGCAGACTTATGACCTGAGAATAAACATTAATAACAGCACGTGCAATATTCATGAATGGCCTACCTAGGATAATAGGGATATTGATGTCTTCCTGAATATCCATCACTACGAAGTCGGTGGGAAACCAAAACTTATCAACTTTAACCATGACGTTTTCAGCTATGCCCTTTGGATATCGAATGGATTGGTCGGCAAGCTGGACACTCATCTTAGTGGGCTGGAGAGGTCCTATTTCTAGTCTGGTGTAAAGTGAATAGGGCATGAGGTTGATGCTAGCTCCAAGATCGGCCAAGGAACGTATCATGCCTGAGTGATAGATAGAGCAGGGCAAGGTGAATCGACCTGTGTCTCCTAGTTTTTCCGGTAGGGTATTCTGGATGACTGCTGAGCATTCAGCATTTAGAGAGATTTTAGGGGTTTCAGGAACCTTGTCTTTAGTAGCCAGTATTCGTCGGATATACTTAGTGCCGGAAGGGATTCTAGACACGGTGTCCATGAATTTTCCGTCAAGTTTGAAAGACTTGGCATTGTACTTTTTGCATAGACGGTTCGGGAAAGGAACTCGCACCTCTCTAGTCGGAGTGGGTACGGATCTGGTCTCAACTGTCGGTGAGACAGGAGTATGTTCCTTCACTGGAGTGGAATTAGTAGGAGGTGAGCTCAGGGTTTTTGCTTCTTCGACGTGAGGATTCCGAACGGTGTTACTGGGTAGAGATCCTTGTGGTCGGGTATCGAGACGTTGGGCTAACTGACCAATCTGATTCTCAAGGCTTTTTAGGACCGAGAGTTGATTTCTGAGGAATAGGTCTGTCTGGTCTTGTCTGGCCGTAGTCTTCTGGTTGAAAGCAGTCTGTCCCTGGATGAACTTGTTAAGATTGTCGTCAGCACTGGTGATGGGTATGGTAGTCTTTGCAGGCTCAGTAGGCTGGACATCTTCAGGTGCAGTCAATGACATAGGTTGGTTGTAAGGAAGTTGGGGTTGTTGTGGATATGTCGGATAGCGTGGCTGAAATCTTTGTGGATACGGTGGCTGGTTATTCCGTGGAGGATACTGGGTTCCTCGGTTTCTGGGTGGAGATGTTCTAGCGAAGCCAGGCGGATTTGGAGGTCTGGTTGGAAACTGGGCATAATAGACAGAACCGTCAGTCGGGTCTTCGTACTCAACCTCATATTCTTCAGTGGGATGGTTGGTACAGTTCTGGCAAGCCTGAACTTGATGAACTCGCTGCGGCTGCTTCTTTAGCTCTCCAATCTGCTTCGTTAGGGTTTCGATCTGTTCCGTTAGAGATTTGATAGCTTCAGCTTGGATGGAGTTATGAGCGGAGAGAGGTGTTGATGAGGATTGCCCATCAGCTTTCCAATCGTGGTGATGCATCGTCATGTCTTCGATCAAGCTCCATGCTTCATCATCGGTCATCTTCATAAAGTTACCTTGAGTAGCTGCGTCAAGAGTAATGCGGTGATTTGGATCGAGACCGTTGTAGAAGGTGCATAACTTGTCGGTTTTCGTCATCTGGTGATTCGGACATTTCCTTATCAAACTTTTGAATCGCTCCCATGCCGAGTAGATTATTTCATCGTGAGCTTGTTCGAAGTGCGCGATGTCATTCTTGAGTTTGGTTTGTTTGGACGGAGGAAAGTATCTGGCAAGGAATTTGTTACCCATATCCGTCCATGAGGTGATTGAGCCGGTCTCAAGTCCCTCAAACCAAGAGATGCATGAAAAGCGAGAGAATAGGGGAACAAGTATAGGCGAAGTATGTTCTGCTCGACCCCATTCTGCTTGTAGGAGTTTGATATGTGGATGAACTTGTCAATGTGAGCGTTAGGATCTTCACGTGGTAGTCCATGGAATTGACAGTTGTCCTTGATGAGTTGTACGATGTGATGCTTCAGCTCGAAGGATGCTCCCTCTATCTCCAGATAGGTGATTGGTCCTCCTCGTCCTTCAATGGATGGCTTGGTGTTGTCAGCAAGAGTGACACGAGCGGCCATTTCGGGAAGATGGAAGCGCTTTTGTTTTCGGATAGTACGGATAATAGACTCAGGATCAGGTACGAAAATGAGCGGTTCAGATTCGGACGATCTGGTCTGATGTCATTGTATGTTGTGGGAAGTTATTTTTGGCTGGAACAAAGAAAGTAAATAGTAAAGTACGAAAAATAAAGGTATCACTAAAAAGAAAGGGTTCGTCAGGACGCCTCTGAGTCTTACGATTGATTCCCCGGCAGCGGCGCCAAAAACTTGTTACAGCTGAAACAGTCGTTACGCAACAGCTGCAACGGGGTTTTATATTTATAGAGCTGGGGACCTAAATTCTACTTACAGAGGTAAGTATACCTCAGGGTCGTTCTTAAGATCAATCGTATTGTGAAGCGGAGTTGTCCAGACAAACTTATTCAAATTAGTGATGGGTTTTTGAAAAGAGTTTTGATTTGGTTTTAGGTCCGTTTAAACTAAACTAATAAAAAGCAGGAAATAACCAAAACAGTAAATAAGAGTTAGATAGGGAATCAGTAATGGAGAATAGTGCTTGTTATGACTTCGTTAGCTTGTGTTATGGGGTGATGTCTGGGGTTATTTATGAAAACGTCTTTTAAAGATTTGTGTCTTGCTTTTGCCTGAGTATTCGTAGTGTAAACACTAACACCCTACTGTTTGATTTCTCAGACAGTATGTCACTGGGCTGATAGGTTATGGTGATTCTGATCAGAGGAGGCTGCTCAACTCTTCAACACTTTCCATAAACTGGAATAGTGACCCTATTTGGAATGGTATTCCTGGGCGCATGAGATAGAGTAACAGACCCACTAAAAGTTCTGACCGTTCTTAACACCACGGAGATACTAAGGCTAGGCAAGGCATTTATGATTAAGACTTGATGTGGTGACTGCTAACATTGTATTAATGGTCTTTGTTTAGTCCAGAGCTGTGTGATTCAACCAGGATGTGACACAGTCTTCAACCGACGGCAGTTCCTTAGCTTTTCCCATGTATTTAACCAGGAAGTACTGTGCCGATTTATGGTCTTTCCGGTGCCACATACTATGGTTACTCTGGACTGGTTTACTAAGTTTGTATTAAAGCTTGACCATCTATGATATAAACCCAACCCTCACTTATTTAAACATATCCCAATAAATCCCTGATTGATTCACGGTGTACTATACGATAGGGTTGACAGTATTTCCACAGCTACACAATTCAGACCATGTTTGTATTTTAAAACATAGATAGGTAGTTACCGGTTGATCAAGGTTCGCGACTCCTTGTCATACAGGTTCTAACCACGTTTATTGGAGGAAAGGCGATTTTGGTTTAGAAATTCATAAATACAAAGTTATCAGTACACCGGTTTTCATTTTGTAACAATTGGGAACATTATTCCACAACGGATTGTGCCCACGACTTTCATAGCTTCCACGTTCCGTACTACACACATTCGTGATGATTCCGGCGCTATACAAATGAAAGCCGTATAACATTACTTCCGTTGTTTCATAACGATATTATCCCAATTGCGTATTTAAAGTAACATCACCCCAAATATTAACAAGCTAACTACATCACAACAAGCACATAAGAGAACTACTCACTACGCATGGTAAACATTCCTAAATCTATCATAATAATAATAGCAATCATCATAATAGAAAAGGAAAGAAATAACCGTAGATTATGCGTAGACAGAATAATGTTAGAAGAATACACGAACGGAACCTCCGCAATATCTTCGACAAATAAGCCCCTCAGAATATTCCCTACACTATTACAAAAGTAGCCCCTCCGTTAGTCTAGGTTAAATATTAACCAAGAACTAACGAACTAAAACCCTAATCTATTTCTCCTCTAACTCCTAAGAGTAGTGCTAGAGAGAGAAAGCCAAACTAGAAAGAGAAAGAGTGTGTGAGAGAGAAAGTGAGAATTCTTGTTGAAGAATGGTGTGTGGAATGAGGATGGAGAGCTCTCTATTTATAGGCAAGCCATGGATCCAAGAGTACAAGTCCACAGGCATACGTACAAGCAAACAAAGCAAGGAAGAGGGGGTGTGAGACCAAAACAGGCTATGTACGGCCTTGTTCTGGCCGTGTACGGCTTCAAAGTGGCCATGTACGGCCTCCTCTAGGCCGTGTACGGCTAGGGGGTGGCCGTGTGGTAGGCCGTGTGATTTTTCTGACTTTTCTCGCAACTTCGGAAGGCCGTATCTTCTTCGTTTCTCGTCCGTTTGACTTGATTCTTTCGCCTGCGGTCTCGTAATTCCGTTACGCTTCTAATGATGCCAAAAGTGGAAAATTTGGATATCTCTAGAGTTGGCGTGTGAAGAATGCCCTCGGTTTGCGCTCAGAAAGCTCTATCTTCCTCGTTCTTTACCCGATCTGCACGATTCTTGATTCTACAGTCTTGGAATAACCTGATACATCATATGAGACTATTTAAGGACTTGTATCATAATATGGTTAAAAGTCTGTAAGAATCAGTGTTCAGGATAATCTGCCTCGATTTGCGTGCCTTTTGGACGTTTTTAGCACTTTTTTCAGCAATGCCTATAATTTGACCAACTTTGTGAAATTAAGTAAATAAACGTTTAATTCAAGTGTTTTCACCAAGAATTAGGCCAAATGTGCGGGAAATATGTGCCTGAAAACATGACTTTTTAGCACATATCATTGGTCACTGATCATATTACCTTGTACCGATTAATCGTCGTATTGCGATGTCACGTATTATTATTTTAGCACGTCTACGATAATCTTAGCTTTCATATAAGGATCTCATCCATTCTTTCATCTCCTTTCGTTTAAGAACACGCCGCTACGAGAATCAACGGAAATTTCAAACACCCTACAATAACGAGAGTTCTCAACAGATTTCTACCAACTCAAGTTTTCAAAAAAATATCATAGAATTTCCACTGAACATATACCCGAAACTATTTACAACCTATAAATTTTTAAACTCGTTCTTAATAGACTGAAATTTTCAACGTCTTGTTGACGACAAGAGATTCCAACATATTCAATTGGCTTTAGTTTCCAACGGGCATTAGGTTTTCAAACAAAATTTTATCAAAGGAATTTCTTTCTTCGAATTTTACATCGGCTCCCCCACTAAATGTCTCATAAAAGATTTTCAAAACTTATAGACTACTTGTCTGTACAATGCTCAAATCTTGAAATGTTTAGAAAAATTTCATTGACGTTTTATTAGACAAAATTTTTGTATAGGAGTAAACACCTAACTTTCACTCAAACTTTCTAAAGACAAGATCGTAGTGTAGGTAATATAGATGATAACGCTACTTTAACCGGAAATGAAACCGGTAGTTTTGTGATAAAACATGAGAGAGATACAACTCCTTTTATATATCAGAAATTTATGTAACTTTAGAGGCTAAACCCTCTTTTTTTTACAAATTCACTGTTTTAATAAAACAATTTTCTTGTAGGAAATGGCAAGTCCCTCTGTAGAAAAACACATGTCTGACAACAACCAACCCTGTGATGAACCAACAACATTCCCATACCTACTCACTTTAGATGACGATACTTCTGGATAACTTAACTATTTCAGTTTTATTCGATACTGGACGAGTTTAGTCCAATACACAATCACACCCCACCGATTTAGGTGCCAAGTACATTGTAGAACTTGCACTTTGAACTTAGCGAGAAAATTCGTCCATAGACCTTTTGAGGATTACGACTTACGTTCTCTGATGACTTTTACATTAGACCGTCTTCGGGTCTCTTAACGTTTTACATATTGGAAATGCGTTTCCAGCAATTTATATTGGATATAATCCAACTAACTATTCACACGAACTACGAACCACATAGGAATGTTTTCCTACTACTACGAACTTTATAGGAAATGACCTTACTACGACTGACTATTTAGGAATAAATGTCCTACCAATAGTACACGGAGATAATTCTCCAAACGTATACAAATGGATGTGTTGCATCACAACAACGTACTTTCTTTTCATGGACTTAGTTAAACGTCAGAAATACTCACACTTTCGCTAGATCCCACACAAACTATGACTACGAGCAAATTTCGGGACGAAATTCTCCTAACGGGGGGAGAATGTGACACCCGGCAATTTAGGTTAACTTTTAAACTTAACCGAAACCCTAATTACGTGTATTTAGATGTGATTTAGGCTAAATACTTGTAATTACTTGTAACTATTTGTATATTTATGTGAATATACGCCTACGAAATTGTTTTATATTACGCTTATGTGATTTGCTGAAATTACGCGAAACAACCGGACAGAGTCCGACAAACTATACGACGTTGGTGAAAACCTTTCTATAAATAACTTAAATCTATTTTTAGAAGTTATTTTTCATATATTATTATTTGAAATATTAATACACGAAAAACCTAGACGTTTTAATTAAAACGTAACAAACTCGGTAAAAACGCGTGAATCGCATTCGGCAACGAAACGAAACTCGATAAATATTTCGGTAACACAAAATAAAGTATTTTAACAATACTTCAATGAAAAATAATCCCAAACATACCGTTAATAAAACCGACACAAGAAAACGTTAGGCGATTTAACCGAATAACGAAATAACGAGCAAACGACCAAAATACGTAAACACAGACTGAGACTGAAAATTTAAAACACACAAAATCTGGTGGGGCCATGTGGGGGCCAGCCACCACCTTCCCTCCCCTCTCATTTCTCATGCAAACCCATCATTTCATTTCCTTCTTCCATCTTACTCCACCTACATGCAAGAACTAAATCATTATTCACTTTCACCTTCTCTCTACACTTCCAAAACTCTCTCAACTCTCTCTCTATTTTATGAGAAAAACTCAGACTTTCCACCACTTAAACCACCACAATAAACCACCACATCACCATCATAAACCACCAAAAGGCCACCATCAACCATCAACAAAATACCTAACTTTTGTAACAATAATAAGCTCAAGAACATCTCCTTCATTCCTTCATCATATTTCTATGTAAGGATATCTTCTTACCCTTCTTGTGTACTTATTAACATGATCTAAAAGTTCACTCACAAGTATTATAACAAAATATGACATAAAAATCGTTTTTCTTAACTTTACCTTCATAAAGATTCATGTTTCAGCTTCTGTCCAGAATCTTACACGAAATGTACCAAACTATAACTCACTCATTTCTTCATGAAATTGGACTTTTTTATAGTCAAACATTAAGTTTAAGAAGTAAGCTTTCCAACCCCGCGAACCTCATATTTTTATGAGTTTGTTTGGTATTTTTAATAATTTGTATAAAAACACATAGACAATCTGTCCCAGAAATCCAGAAACTTTAACCTTAGTATTTTGGTCATATCTCGAGCTACACATCTCAAAATGACCTGAAACCACCACCCAAATTTCAAAAGTTTCATTGGCTATAACTTTCGTGTTGACCACTTTTACTGATTCCTTGTATATTTTTCCCAGAAACGATGATTGTATGCATGTGTCCAAATCTGAACTTAGAATAGAAAAGTAATTATTAAAAATACTTAGACTCTTCTAAAGTTCCTGTAAAAATTACTGAAAGTAGATAACATATAGGGGAACATCTGGTATTTTCTGACGTTTTGATTATGAAATGTAGATTTTTAGAAAAATTCGACAAGGAGATGTATTTTCTGAAAAATACCAAATGTGGACTGATTTTTATTAACTTATAAAAACCGACACTTGTGGACTTGCTATAAATGGACAAACTAACTTTTTATGGTCCGTGAACAAATATAAGGTTTGGGAAAAAGATTCGGGTCAAACCGAGTAGGTTTGACCAAGTCAACGAAAATGGGGTTTGGTTTCGAAAACGTTAAACTTTCTATTTTTGGAAACTTACTATTTTTGGAAAGAATGGTAACAAAACGGGTTTGGTGACATATTTAGTAACTTGGGCCTAAAACGAGACTAGAGAACACTCCCAAACGAAAAACCGACACTTAGAACACTTGGACCGAATACACTAAATCATAAATTTGGAAGTATTGCTAAGGTTTGACCAACTTTGACCAGTTTGACTAGGTTTGACCAACTTGACCAACGAGTTGACCAACTTTGACCAACGAGTTGACCAACTTTGACCAACGAGTTGACCAACTTTTACCTACGATTAAGGTTTTTACGAACTAAATAATCTGTTAGCAACACACGATATGTACTAATGAATAGTATACAACAGAACAAACTTAATAATAATGTCTAAACGAATTATTATTACAAACTTTCACCAACGGGTCGTACATATTTTCGATAAATAAACATACTTGAACAAACACATTGAACATACTAGTTGAGTGAACTAGCCTTAGGTGGACATTAACCCTCCACCTACATTGTTGATTTAAGTGGACATTAACCCTCCACTTACATAGATGGTCTTTTAAGACATCTACTTACATACAACCTTATACGTTTACGACGTTAGAAGGTTACACTTTGGGACACTCATTGCTTGCTCATTCGATTATTTGCTAGCTGTTGCTAAACTCAGGTGAGTTTCATAGCCTCACTTTTTACTGCTTTTTACTTTGGGGTGAGAATACATGCTCTATTTTATAAACTGTTTTACATATGAACGCAAGTAACGAAAACTCTTATAATAATTGCATGAGTAACTAAACCAAACTACGATGGCCCCTAACAAATATCATAGTA
The DNA here is from genome assembly GCA_949592205.1 of Helichrysum umbraculigerum. Classification (NCBI taxonomy): domain Eukaryota; kingdom Viridiplantae; phylum Streptophyta; class Magnoliopsida; order Asterales; family Asteraceae; genus Helichrysum; species Helichrysum umbraculigerum. The sequence continues at coordinate 54,850,397 of CATIUR010000001.1, read as the reverse complement.
CGTTAATACTAAGCGCGAACATTATGGATAGATCTATCGGGACCTGACAATCCGCCATCCGGGTTAGTCGCTCTAACCACTATACGGATGCATAATATTTCGTACAGCCGAGTGTAATTGTTACACACTCACTGGGGGTAAACAACTACGGTTAAGCTTCGGACTATGAGCTCATGGCAATAGTATACTACGATTTACTTTGGCATTCGTGCTACTTTGATAACTATGAAATCTTGTGGTTCATACTATGATTTTAACTGCGTAAACCTATGAACTCACCAACTTTATGTTAACCTTTTAACATGTATTTCTCAAGTTCACAGACGCAGTAGGACTTCCCTCAGGAAACAAGGCAGTAGGATGCTTTTGGAAAGCATTAGCTCGAGTCGCATGTTTTCACAAATAACAAGAGATTAGATTGCATTACGATATTTGTATCAACATTTATGTATTAGAAATCTCTAACGGTTTATGCGAACTCCAGATATTTTGTAAACATTTGAATTATGGTAATGTAATATTTTTTAAACGTCTCATATAGAGGTCGTTTGCTTTAATCTTTGTGTTGTGATATTTGATTTGGTCGGCGCCCCCGTGACACCTCATACTTCCGCTGCCACGTGTTTTGGGGGTGCGACATCACGTACAATAGGTATGTCGTCTATGCATCGCTCCTCGGGTTTCTTTTCTACAACGTGTGCCAAAAACGCTTGGTATCCCTTCCGGAGATATTTACTGGCCTTCATGCAGGTAATCATTTTCATGGCACTCTTTCGTTTTTCTCCTTGTATTACCAGGGTTTCTCCTGTTGGTTGCGGTATGTGTACCAACTTTTTGAAACAGACGATCTCGGCACGATTCTTCGACAACCAGTCCATACCGACTACAATGTCAAAACTTCCCAATTCAACCGGTAGTAAGTCTATGTCGAAGGAATGACCTTCTGTTGTCGTCGCGAATAGTCACGACGCAACTGGGGTGTTGAAGTTTTGAATTTGTAAATGCTGGGGTCTAAGTATGACTTACTGATACTGAACCAAAGGCTAGTAGGTAGTAAGTATGACCTACAGTCGTTCTTAAAGAGTAACTGAATTGAAACGGAGGTGATCCAATCAATCTTTCTTTTTCTAGTAAAAGGGTTTTTATAAAAGTGCGTTGGGGGTTTTGGTTCATTTTGCTAAGTAAACTATGTAAAGCGAATAAAAGATAATAATAAATCAGATAATGGAAAGCAGTATTTGTTGAGATTTCATTAGCTTATAATATGGGGTGATGACTTTTAGGGAAAACATTTAACTAAATTGAGGATGTGTACTGGATTCAATAACTTATGGTATAACCAATATATTCCTTATTAGTTGGTTATCAACTAATATGTCACGAGGAACTAAGGTGTCGTGATTCTGATCAGACAGACGATGCTCAACTCTCCACACTCTCCCGTGAGGGAGTCAGTGGCCCTTATTATTGTACGCTTTCGCTCGTGGGCGAAGGAACAGAGTAGCAAGTCCATAATAAGTCTAACCGTTCTTAATACCATTTAAGATTACAAATCCGGTAAACAACTAACTTAGAGCTTATGTTCGGACTTAGTTGATCAATTCCTATTAGTGAAACTTAAGAATGATAAGCGAGGGAAAACATTTAGGTTTCTTGCATACATTACTTTAGGTTTCATAGCTTAAAGGAAAATATCATTTTGAATTGGGTTTTAAACTTGCCTTTCTTAATATTATTAACAAATCCCTAGGTTTTCGTAAATGTTTATTTAGCCTATAGCCTACATACTCTAATCTAATCTAAACTAACTAATCTAATTAAAATGCTGACGGCTTTTTGCATAAAGTTAAACCCAGACCATGTCAGAAAATACTATGGTAGTTCACAACGTATTTAATCGTTAACCGATGTTTCCGTTGTGAATTTAATTGCTTCGCAATGCTTACATGATAAGTACATTGCGATTGGAGGTGTACTATACTCATGGTAATTCCACGTAATCACATTGCATTTTATGATGGTTGCGTAACGTTGACAGTTAAACCATAGTTTTGACGCAGATAACTATTGACCAAGTATTAAGGTTCGCGACTCCTCTTTACAAGGTTACAATAACGTTTCTTAATCGAAAGGTGAAGATAAGTTTTAGGTTTAAAATCATAAGGATAAGATAAGTCCGTTCATAAAGTTTCCATTTTTATAATGTCGATCCATAATGCAACTACCTTCGATCGTTTACCGACTTCCATACGTTTGTATTCCTCTTAAAAGCGTTTCTAGCACTATATCGAGTAAACAGTCGAATAGGGGCCGTCATATTATTTCACGACATGTTTTAAAGTCATCCCATACTTATTTAAACTAACTACATCATAACAAATACAATAGTAATCTACTCGCTAAGCATGGCACAAACTATCTCTAGCTTAATTAAAGCATACATATTTAATTAAGATAGAAAGAACCCGGATTAATATGCGAGAAGGAATATACTTGAATTAATGAGCGCAACTCCAAGTGTATACCAAAGATTACAACACGTTCCTTACTTTCGTTCTATTCTAAACAAGTTTTCTAAACTAGCCTAATACTAATTTGGAATAAGAAAATAGAATGAGAAAGTAAAACTAATGTAGAGAAAAGTATGGATGAAATATTATTGGTGTGTAAGGTGTGTCTTTTTTGGATGATCTTCAAATGAGACTTGGATGCCCTATTTATACTTGAGGATAGGTGCATGTTAGCTATCTTAGGATGAAGTTGGCAACCATTTGGGGGGGTGGTACTTTGTTGTAAAGTGGTAGCACATGTACCCTAAATGCGCGGAAAGTGGTAGCACGTGTACCTTAAGGTTGCGGAAAGTGGTAGCACATGTACCAGGAAAGTACAAGCAAGGACCAAAAAAGGAGGAGGGGATGGCCGGCAACCAGCCGGCGGCTGCCCGGCCGTCCCGGTTGCTGCCCGTTCGTTTGTTCCTTGTTTCGCGCGTATCTTCTTTGTTATCCGCCCGTTTTTTATGATTCTTTTTGTATTGGATTCTATTTTCAAAAACGAAGACTTTGATGTAAAGAAATCCCTGAGATGTTTTTCCTATCTTTAGATGTCTTGTACCGAATCATTTGGATCTTTCGTCGTATGCAGAATCTTCATTCTTCATCTGTTTTTGTTGATTCTTCGTTTGTTAGATTCGTATTTTGAAAACGAAGACTTTGGATAGGATGAATCTTGGTGGTGGATGCTTTATCTCTAAATCTTGTCTCGGATGCCTCGAATCTTCAAACGTGCGTGGAATCTTGTATTTTGTTCGTTTTGCTTGATTTTTCTCGTGCGACTTTATTTTGACCTTCTTGGCAAAGTTCCATTGATTTGTGCGTTATTTGAGTCTAAATGCCAAGTATTGTTCCAGAATGAGAGAGATATCAGTGGTAAAAACGTGACTTTTTACGCGATATCACCCTCCAAGGTTAAGGTACATCCCGGTACTATTTCTCCTGACTCGATAAACTTACCATCGGCTAGTTCTATGGTATATTTATCATTTAATTTACGGAATTTGTTTTCTAAAAGTGGTCTAAACTCGGTAGACACGAAACTTAAATCAGCGCATGAATCAAATAACACTGAGGCATAGTGGTTGTTTACTAGAAACGAACCAGTGACGGTGTTAGGGTCCTGGCGTGCCTCCTGTGCTCCGATCACGAATGCTCATCCATGAGTTGGTTGATTGTTGTTTTTGGATCGGTTGTTGTTGTTATTGTTGTTGTTGTTGTTGTTGTTGTTGTTGTTGTTGTTGTTGTTGTTGTTATTACCACGATTGTTGTTCAGGTTGTTGCGGTTGTTGGTGTTTTGGTTGTTGTTGTTGTTGTTGTTGTTGCGGTTTTGGTTGTTGGGGTTGTGTTTATTGAGTTTGGGGCACTGGATTCGATAGTGTCTCGTGTCACCACACTCAAAGCACCCAATGTTTTGTCGGTCGTTGTTGGCTCAGGTGGGAGGGTTGTTTCTGCAAAATCGTGGTTGATGACCCCAGCGTTTGTAGTTATTATAGAAAGTACATTCGCCCTCCTGGTGTAGTTCGCATTTCCCACACTTAGGTTTGTTACCTTGATAGGCTTTTGGTTCAGTGGTGGTGGCGGTGTACGCCCTAGGGTTTCCTGAATACCTCTTGTTTTGTTGACCCCCTCGGTCACTTCCTCCACTATTCCATTTCCGTTTCTCATTTCTAGAACTTCTACCCTCAGTACTGCTCAGTTCACCTTTTCCCGAAGTAGTTTTCTTCGGATCCCATCCTCACTTCTTCGTCAGTCAAACTCTGTGCTAGACTAACAACGCTCTTAAATGTGTCAGGTTTCGATGATGTGACCAAACTTCGGATCTGTGGTGCCAATCCCCAGATATACCTTTCGACACGTTTGTACTCCGGTGTCACCATGTGGGGTACTAGGCGTGCTAGTTCCTGGAACTTAGTCGTGTAACCGGTGATATCAGCACCGATCATCTTGATGTCCCATAGTTCCGTTTTCAGTTCCTCCAATGAGATGGAGTGAGCAGCTTCTCGTCCAAGGGTTTGGACTTGAGCATTCCACCAAGTCAGTGCCTTATCAGCTAGTGTGCACGTGGCATACTTCACCATGCAGTTGGGTGCACAGTCGCTGATGTCAAGCACCGATTCCATCTTCTCTATCAAGTGGATGATTCTAATAACACCCTCGGTTCCGCGAAAAGTGCTAGGTTTGCAAGTCAGAAAAGTTTTGTATGAACACCCTCGTTGGGTATTCTCAGGGTTTTCGTCGTGCACAGGGTTCCTTCCCCCTGTTCCGCTGCCTGTTCCTGTATCGTCGCGAGTGCGACTTGCCTCATACTAGGCAATAGCTTCAGCTACTCGTCAATTTATAATGTGTACAGTTGTTTCCTCATTGGTAGAAGGTGTAACGTTTCGTCGACTGTTTCTGGTGGTTCGTTGCTTGGGTGGCATGATTGCATTCTACAATGAATAAAAATGCAGAAGTCAATGCAGCTGTGAGGAATGTGAAGAACGATGTTTCACATTGTTTAGTTATCGAGCAGTAAGAAGAACTTACGTTATCCCCATTAGGTATCTTACGATTTTGAAACACCCATACGATTTAGTACAATATAATCACGTTGGCCAAGCGTCATTATATCATGCTAAATGCATACTTCTTTTGATCACCGTCTAATACGATCAGGTTCATACGAATCAATGCAAGAGACAACGATTTGGATGTAGTATGGTTTAAGAATGCAAAATATAATCAACCATACATTATATACAACAAGCAAAAAGGTTTGTACATAGATGTTCATACAAAATGTGATGGGATTTATATGTACCCATCGAATAGAAGTTTCTAGTACAATAATAGCGTAGGCATATCTTGCCATACGTAAGTCTAACGAAGATAAGTTAAGTACATTCCTATAACTACCATCATTCCAGTCATCACTAAACTAATTCCAGCCACAATCTCTGCAAATCGAGCACGTTCTTCCAACGTCTCTACGCGTGTGCGGGTAGCATGGGCAGTTTGAAAGTTAACCATTAGGTGAGTCTCTATAAAGTCAAGGCGTTCGTAAGTAGAGGTCAGGTCACCATCCAAGCGGGAGGTGTCACTTTGCAGCTCTCTGACATCTTCACAAGTGTCAGCAAGCTTTCGGAAGAATGTGTGAATGATGGCAACTAGAGTAGGAAAAGTTAGTTCAATAGGTTCGCCAGTATGTGGGAGAGATGGTGGTGGTTGATAAGTCTCTCCGATTTCATAAGTAGAAGGGATGCCTTCAAGCATTCTCCAGTGCTTTAGCAGGTGTGGCATCCATTCAAGCTGAGAAACTTTAGGTTTCTTGAGAGGTGGTTCGTCAAGTAGTTTCGTGGACTTAGTTGGTGCCTTATCGTGTGGCACAGATGGTGCAGTGGATAGATCTCGGATTACCCTTTTTGTGGTTTTTCACGTGGAAGGTTCGCCTGTTGTTTCTGCGAACATGTTCCAAGTTTCATCTACATCAGGCGCCGCGTTGGGCTTGGTTATAGGCATAGTAGGCTGGTTTGGGTAGAAAGACGTAGCATTGCTGTCATAATCATGTTCAGACGGGTCCTCGTCGGAGTCGACCACGTGAATCGGATATTGTCTAGACATGCTGAGACAATAAAGTTTGCATATAGTGAGTTAGACGTATGCAAATGAATGAATGCATGAGTGTCCTAGCCACGGCTATAGTCTAAGTCTCTAAAACTCAGGAGTCACTAAAGATTTCTAGTTCGCTATAACCAATGTCTTTGATACCAAGTTCTGTCACACCCCCAAAACGGTAATCGTCATTCTCAAGTGATTAGAGGAAGCATTTGTGTGTACAGTGGGGTCGTGACGTCATCATTGGACATTCATGCTCAGAGCGTATGATTATTGCAGAACAATAGTATTAAGATGCCATAAATAAAAGTTATTACAAAAGTTATGACTTATCAAGTCACAGTAGTAGTAGTGTTATAAAAACTAATCGGGATTTCGTAGATATGACTAAGTAGTTGTAGTAATACAAAAGAAATCCCTTATTTACAAAATGGCATCCTAATTCGTCTCGGGTAGTCGTTGTTCCAATATGCATGCATTCTTACGTGGCTGCTAATCCCTGAAAAACATAGTAAAAAGTTGTAACACCCGCCAAATTAGGGCTCGTCATTAGGTCCTAATCATTTTGTAATACATGTAATTAGTTCTGTGCTAGGCTAATATGTGTATCAATTAATATATATATTGTTGAATATATATACAATTATGCGATTTGAGTAAATCGTACGCAATTTAAATCGAATGTAATTCGATTCAATTTAATACGGTCGTTGGTGAACAATTTAATAAAATAATATAACGTTATTTAATAACGCAATTATATTCAAAATATTATTTTGATAATATTTCGTACACAATTCGTATCGCACAAACAAAGACTACGGGATTAAAATGTTAAAACGCGTAAACTAATCGAAACAAAGCTAAGTTATAAATTTTTATAACTAAAGTATAGAGTAGTTGGTTAAATACTTCAACAAAAATATTGAATAATTATTCGTATTTTAAAACGCATATTTAAACATATAAAATAATTATTTAACGTTTAAATAACCGGGGAAACGAACACCTCACGAAGCGCGAATGCAGGAAACGAAAATTGGTGAAGCCCACATCCGTGGACCCCACCAAAAATCAGCCAAATGGGTGAGGTCACCACCTCCCCACCCTCATTTCTCACTTCCTCACTCTCTCTCTCCTTCTCTTTTTTTTCTCTCAAAATTCATCACCACATCACCACCCTTCCACCACCTAAAAACACCACAAAACGACCTCAAATCACCGGAGCCATTTAGAGAATAACGACCACCTCGTAACGATCTACCTTTCTATTTTTTTGGATTTCTCCGGCGTTAACTTGTAAGATTCCCAACAAATCTCGAAACTCTTTGATTTTGTGTATTTTCACTAGGTTGTTGTTTATATCAACTTATAATGTCCAAATATGGGTTGGGTAAAAGATTTGGACCAAATGGTGGCCGGAAAACTCGTTTTCGACTCAAAATCCGGCCATCAGACGTAAGTGTCGCATAGACTCGTGCAGCGTAGCGTCACTTAATGCGTCACTTAAGTGACGCACTGAGTGTCGCTAAAAGCCCTAATTTTGCGTCACTTACCTAAGTGCTGCGAAAAGCCCTAATCTTGTGTCACTTACCTAAGTGCCGCGTAAAACCCCTTTTAGCGTCACTTCCTAAGTGACGCAAATTCAATACCCGTCACTTGAACATGACACTTGACTAAGTGTCGCCCATAATTGAATCCGGATTTTATCCGTCACTAACCTTAGTGACTCATGACCCTTATACCGTCACTTGTACCCGACACTTATTTAAGTGTCGCCCCTTATGCGTCACTTCTCTAAGTGATGCCCTTATTACAGAATATTTCATTTATATGACACTTCCCGAGTGTCGCCTAAATCCTAAGAGTCGCTATAAGTGTCGCATGAAACAGAACCAAGAAAACACAGATTTTACTAAGTGTCGAGACCTGAAATTTTATCACTCGATTATACCCAAATTCAAGTTTTAGATGCGTTTTTCACTAAAGCAATATAGTAGAAATAAAAAAAATTTCGACCCCAGCCAGGGGCTCTGCCCCTTGGACCCCGCCAGGGGTTGCCACCCGTGGAACCCCACTAACCAGAGGCGCTGCCCCCGGACCCCCGTCACCTAAAAGATTGTAAATACTTTATAAGTATAACGTTTCGAAATCAAAATAATAATGTTAAAGATTATTATTACAAATAATCACCAATGGGCCGTACACGTTTTCAAACACTCAAACTTATCAATCAAATCAAATCATTTGGACATTACTAGTTGGATGAACAACTAGCCTAGGTTATCTTTTAAGATACCCACTTATTTTATTTAACCTCGCGCGTTATAAACGAGCGGCAGGTTACAGTCTTCGGACACCCCATTTTACTTCACCACATTTGCTTCATTGCAACTCTTCAGGCTCAGGTGAGTCTCATAGCCCCTCTTTTTACTATTTTTAAACCCAGGGGTAGGAATACATGCTTTACCTTATTTTACATGTGAACACGAGTACAAAACTCGCTATATCCTGCATGAGCTGTTTTCTAATCACTTTTAAGTCCTCTACGTTCATAGTTCTGGTAATAATTTATGTAGCGTGAATGTTAGTGTATGGTACCATATAGGATTGACAATCCTCCTCCGGGTTAGCAAGCACTAACTGGTCAAACGGACGCATTAGCATTTGTTCATACGAGTGTGGATTAGACACTCGCCCGGAGGCACCCACGATCAGGCACTTTATTGTGATCCTGACACCCACATTAAGCGCAGACTATGGCCTCATGGCAGACGTATAAATTATTTGATTCATTTCAAACGCTTATTACCAAATCTTGTGGTTCACAACTTACTTACATATTTATATGCAAACCTGTGAGCTCACTAGAGTTAGCTGACCCTTTTAGCATGTGTTCTTAGGTATGCAACAACAGTAGACCTGTTCATTCAGGATGCCCATAGCTCGAGTCAGCATGCACAGCAGGAGATTATTTTGCATTACTACATTTTGTAACCTAGTTATGTCACATAATCTCTAAACATTGTACTTATTGGGCTTTTGTAAACGTTATACATTGTAAAACTTTATATTATCAATGTATCAGTAAAACGACGCATATAGAGTCGTTCATTATATGCCTTGTGTGTTTTGATTATTAATTAGTAGCACCCCAAAGCTTGCTTCCGCTAAACTGTAAATTCGGGGGTGTTACAAAAGTCAACAAGATTGTTGAGTGAATTCACAGGTTTAGTATGTAGTGGTCAAACCATGTTTTTTGTAAATCGTTCACAACCAGTCAAAGTAGTAATCAAATCATGATTAAGTAATCGTTGGATCGCAATCCAAAAGTAATAGTTGGAAAACATTCCATTAAGTAGTCGTTAGAAAACTTTACTAGTAATCTAACATTTCGTTTGTAGATGACCCTCAGGTGATCTTAAATAAGTGTTTGTAGATGACCCGTAGGTGATCTAAAGTAAGTATTTGTAGATGACCCTTAGGTGATCTAAAGTAAGTGTTTGTAGATGACCTGTAGGTGATCTAAAGTAAGTGTTTGTAGATGACCCTTAGGTTATCTAAAGTAATTAGTTCCTATACATTTGGACAATCATTCCAGTGTATAAAAGTAGGAAGACATTCCTATAAAGTTACTCGTTGAAATAAACATTTCAATAAAGTTTCGTAGGACAAATATTCCTATAAAGTTTATCGTTTGTGGGAAGACATTCCAATATATATGTAGTGGGAAAACATAGACGGTGATCTCCTAAAGGTGAGCTAAACCTTGCAGGTTAAAGTAACGACCCCTAGTTATATAACAATCCACGACTTGTGTATTGTTTTTGCCTCAGTAACAGGTAAATATACGCTCCTCGTTACGACTGCCGTCGTGTGGTTGGCATGACCAACAAGTTATAATAGCGGGAGGGCTGTCATCTCGATAGTACTACCCGTATATTCAGTGGCTAGAGTCACCTAGCTAATGGTTATAGGTTGCAAGCACTGGGACTTTTGTGCACTACAACTACCTCGCGTAAACCTAGGTCCGTACCAAGATTCGTTGTCATGTTCCCAAAATAGTATGAAAAATCATTTCATAATCAGTTCAAGTAATAGTCTGAAACCTCGTTTCATAAGTAAACAGTTTGTAATAGTATGAACGCATTCATAAACAGTTTGTATAAAAGCATAGAAGCATTTATAAATAGTTGTCGCATGTATTAGCAAAACAGTTGCTATGTTTTTCTCCCTAGTTTGAAAGCAGTAAAACAGTAAAAGTAAGGGCTGTGAACTCTCCTCGTGAGCTAAAGTTTGAGTGCTAGCAAAGTGGTTTCCCAGAAAAGTCCCTTAACGTCCTGAACGTAAGAGATAATGTGTAAGTAGTTGGCTAACTGCCAAACCATGTTAATTGTTCACTCGTTGAAAGACCTTTGTCATTTGAAGTTTCGTACGTTTGCGTTGGTGATGATTTCGTAATAATAATTCGATATGATATTATTATTATATTTTGTGTCGTCGTATACTTTGTAAAAGTGTATATTTGTTGTGTATACAAAAGTATTGTATATAGTTTAGTTAACGTATTACAATTCGACACTTAGTGAATTTTATAGTTTTCACATATTCAGTTTTTGGTGACACTCGGTATAGTGTCGCAAATATAAGCTAGCGACATTTAAGTTAAGTGTCGCAAAATATAGTGGCGACATTCAGTTTAGTGTGGCATGGTAGTTAGCGACATTCGGTTAAGTGTCGCAAAATGCGACATTCGAGATAAATGGTGACACTTGAATTAGTGTAGCATGTTGATATTTTGTGCAAGTTAGCGACACTCGACCGAGTGTCGCATATTGTTCGCGAGTGAGGCGGCACTTGCGTCTGATCAAAACTTTCAATTTCGAAAACGTGGTCAAACGAGTTCGGTTTGACCCAAAACTTTTAGGAATGTCTTAAATATGTTTATAAAGTTCGTAAAAATTATTGTTACATTTTATGGTTAACCCGAAGTGTCGTTTTATTTATGATCTCAAAAACAGTCCACAACCTTACTTTCCAGATTTTTAGACCTCTTTCGAGCTCGTTTTCGGTACTCATACGTTCACAAAAAATTCCGAAAATTTTACACAACATTCTCACATATCTTAGATACTTGTCATAATTTTTCCATAATTTTTAGCTAACCAAAACTCTCTCAATAAATTCGTGAACACACCTGTGTACAGTAGCTAGTTTATCCGACATATGTTCACAAATCAGTTAATAACTCGATTTCGGTGTATTTCTAGAAAACGAAGTCTAAACGAAAAACGAAGTCAACAAAATTACAAAAGTTTTCCATGTGGTTTCACACGTTTATTTTACTCACACAATTTATTATGATTTTTCAAAGTTCACTAAAAATCTGGCCAGAAATCGATTAACAACAAGGTCTAGTTTTCTTTAGTTTTCGTTATGTTTTTGTGTGAGATCTTTTACGAGATGAAGATATAACATGTTACTAAGCTAAAAACATACAAGATTAGTGAAGGAAGGATGATCCTTACAAAGCTCTAAGAAGAATAACCGAGATGATGATGATGATGATGAGGTTTGGTTGCTTGATCCTTTGCTCCTTTCCTTTGCAAGATTTAAGGTGGATGGTGATGATGATTATGGTGATTTTGAGGCTGTGGTTTCAGCCGTGAAAGAGAGCAAGAGAAAGAGTAGAGAGATGGTTTGAGAGAGTGAGAAAAGGTGGTTAAGAAAAATGGGAAATTGAGTGTGTTTGTGGGTTTATTTGTTTATATAAACAACAAGGTATGGTGTCATGATCTTGTTGTGAGAACCAGCCCATAGAGGGGCCCCACAACATGGAGAGTTTAAATTTTTGTTCCCCAAATTCGTGTTAAGCTTCGTGGTCGTTTACCCGATCGTCTTACGTTAAAACGCGTTTTTATTCGTGTTGGCGCCTGATCAGGTCGGTGTCGTTAACGATTACTAACCGGGCACCAGCAGTGGGTGTTTTAAATTTGTAATTGCGGGGCCTAAGTTTTTCCTAACAGTGCTAATACTAAGGGTGAGCAAGTGGTAGGTATGACCTAGAGTCGTTCTTCAAACCGACTGAATTGAAACTAAGGGGAGGTAGATGAGGGCTTTCAAACTAGTGAATGGTTTATAAAATAGTGGGGGTTTTGGTTTTCATATTAACAAACTTAGGCAAGTAAATAAATAAAAGCGAAATAAAAGTAAAACCTAAAGCAGATAAATAAAGATAGTGTTTGCTGAGACTTCGTTAATTAAGTTATGGGATGATATTTGGAGAAACTATTTTGAAAGATATTAGTTAATTATCATTCTTGAATACTTGCATGTAAACACTAGATTCCCTACTAATTAAAATCCCATTAGCATGTCACACCGGGAGCTAGGTTAGGGTAACATTACAAAATATTTTGAATAATAAGCAAAATCTTAATTAAGGTTTAATAATACTTTCATACGAACGGGAACAAAATCTTAAGGTGCTAGACATTACTGAATCATATAACGATTCCTCGTCATCCTAACAGATTCATGTATTTAAAACAGTTCATTTATGACTTTAAACCAGCCCTTGCTTAAGACTACCCAATAAATCCCCTAATTATCCACAGCTTTCCTCACTTTAAGTGGTTCGGTCGCTTCAAACCTTGGCCATGTCTTGTCCTATGATAATCCCCCATGTAGCCTTGCGGTTCCATAGTTTCATACCTTTGACAAATTATATTGACACAGATAATTGACTACCTTTTAATTGGACGTCGTAAAAAGGTGTTGTAATCACGTTTATTGGTGGAAAGGCGATAGATTAATTTGAAGTTTAAAAGTCTATTTAGAAAGGTTAATTAAACTAGGTTTCTCATTTTATAAATTAGTCCGTAATATAACTACCTTCGGTCGTTACACAGCTTCCACGTGTTTGTACTACACCTAAAGTGTTTCCAACACTATACTGTATAACAGTCAAATATGGGCCGTCATATTACTTTGCGATAATTAAGACCGGTTATATTTTACTACTATGATAATCCTAAGGCAACAATCAAACAAGAACATGCAATTAGACGATCAAAGTAATATTACCGATCTTTAATATTTAATTATAAATCATCCCATAATTAACTAACTACATCACAAGCAAACACAACAAGTATACTACTCTTTAATCATGGCAATAACTAAATCTAGCATAATCAATATAAACGTAATTAATTAAGATAGATAAGGATAGAAAGAACCAGGATTAAATGCGGGAGAAAGTAGACTTGAATGAATTGACACAATTCCGAGCATACACTGAAGATTACAATGCATTTCTTGCTGTCGTTCTATTCTAAACAAGCTCCTACACTTATATCTATTTAGTTCTCCTCTAACTCCTAAGAGTAGTGCTAGAGAGAGAAACTAGAGAGAGTAACTAACTACAAGAATAATTCTCCTCTAACTCCTAAGAGTAGTGCTAGAGAGAGAATTCTAGAGAAAGAAAGAGAGAAATATGCTTAATGTGTGTGCATATGGTGTGTCTTGCAAATGGAACCCAAGCCCTATATTTATAGGTGAGTTTAGGCTCACATTAGCATCAAGGGGTGCACATTAGCGCAATGTGGGAAAAAAGGTGCACCAGGTACTGTACAACGCGGAAAGTAGGCGCACCGGGTACTGTACAACACGGAAAGTAGGCGCACTAGGTACGTGAATTAGCCAAAAAAGGAAACTGGGGCGGGGGACGGCAGGCCGGCGCCTACCACCAGCTGGCCGGCGGCTGGTGGCTGCCACCCGCCCCGTTTCGTCATCTTTTGCTGCGTTTCTTAATTCGTGCGTATTTTCTTCGTTATGCGTCCGTTTGAGTTGATTCTTTTTGCGTTGGATTCGTAATTCAAAAATGAGGACTTTGATATAAAGAAATCCTCAAGATGAGTTTTCTAACACCAGATATGGCGTACGAATCATTTGGATCTTCCGGCGGGCGTAGAATCTTCATTCTTTATACGTTTTAGTTGATTCTTCTTTTGTTGGATTCGTATTTTGAAAACGAACATCTTGGATAAAATGGATGTTGGTGAAGGGCACTTTAGTCTTGAAATCTCGTTTTGATGCCTTGAATCTTCAAACGTGTGTGGAATCTTCGTTTTTCATCCGTTTTGCTTGATTTTTATCGTGCAACCTTGTTTTGACCACCTTGGCATAATGTCATTGATTTGAACCATATTTGAGTTCAAAATGCCAAGAAACATTCCAGAATGAGAGAGATATCAGTAGTAAAAACATGACTTTTTACGCGATATCAAGTATCCCACACTTAGAACTTTGCTTGTCCTCAAGCAAACTCGTATTTCAACATGGTTAAAGATAAGCAGATAACGAAGGGTAGAAGTTTTTGGGATGTTAAAGAGTGTGGAGCTATGAGTTGGGGGTGGAGAAAGCTTCTTCAAATCAGGGATATTATCCGGCCCTCTGTGTGGTCCCAAATTGGTAATGGTTTGTTGACTAATATTTGGTTTGACAGGTGGTGTGCCGTTAGCCCTCTTAGTAGTTTCATTTCGCCTAGGCGAATTACGAATGCTGGATTTTCTATTAAAGATAAGCTAGCGGAGTTGGTTCATGAAGGTGCTTGGAAATGGCCGGTTGAGTGGTATGGTCTATTTCCCATTCTAAATCAGATTGCTTGTCCTACGTTGCATTCGAATCAGAAGGATAAGATTCTATGGAGTGATCGGAATGGAAATCGAAGGGAGTTCTCTGTTACTCGTGTGTGGGATACTATCCGGGATCATAGTGTGGAGATACCATGGGCACATATTGTATGGTTTCCACATTGTATCCCAAGACATGCTTTCCATCTGTGGCTGGTCATGCGAAGGAAGTTGAAGACACAAGACACTCTTAAGCAATGGGATGTTGGTCCTTCTACTAACTTAAACCTGCTTAGGTGTCCTTTGTGTAAGCTGGTCCAGGATTCTCATAACCATCTATTCTTTGAATGCGTATTTTCCTTGCAGGTTTGGTCTTCGGTTAAACACTTGGTGGGAATGCAAGATATATCCGGGTGTTGGGAGGATATTATTGATTGGATTCAGCCTATATCCAAATCGAGGAAAGCTAGAAGTATTGCCGGACGTATTCTAATTGCTGCAACTTCATACTACATTTGGCAAGAGAGGAATAATCGGCTTTTTCGCAGGAATACTAGATCTGTTGCTCAAGTCCGTGACACCATCATTTCGATTGTTCGTCTGAAGCTGCTTTCATTCAGATTTAAGAAGACGTCTCAAGTGTTGAAGATGATGGATGCTTGGAATCTGCCTAGTTCGTGTGTTTCTTAATGGTTAGAAGTAAAGACATGATGATTACATGCTCGTTTACTTTATATTGGTTGTGTTACCTTTTTATTTTAGATTGACCTATGTTGTCTCTATGTATATGGCATGTCATATACATAAGGTTTAGCTGTGTTAGCGGGGTGGTCCATGTGATGTTGGTTTTAGCTGTGCTTGTTATGTAGTGGTTTTTGCCTATGTAACGGGCTGAGGTGTGAGAGTCACTCACACCCTTTGTACTTAAACGTTTTCTTTGGAGTAATATATTCACCGGGTGAAAACCCTTTACCCAAAAAAAAAAATAAGCAGGTAATGAAATATTTTAAGGTGGAACTCTTTACTAAGGGGGTTTTGGAAAAATAGAGTATTCGTTCCTTGAAAAAGTAGGGTTGTAATCTTTGGGAGCATGCTTTTGATCTTTGATCTTGGATACATGACTAGGCGATCCTCTCAAGGTGGTCACTCTAATCACTCAAAGTGTTTAGGGTTTCCTATTCTAAAATTATCAATCACTCAGAACGCCAGTCATGTATCGTTTATCGTCATAGGCTTGATAGAGAATCAAATCGTTACCTTTTTGGTGCGCGTGAAGTCGATCTAGCCACAATCATTCTAGGGGAAGTGATGTAGGGTTTTGGAGTGAGGCGTTGGTGATATGAGAGGGTGTTTTGTTGGATTTTCTTTTTGGTGAAGTTGGAAAGCTGAAATTTTTGACTTTTTGGGATGATTGACGCCCTTTTCTTTCGGTATTTGGAAGGAGTCTTTTTCTCCATTTGACTTTCTTTTCTTCGAATTTTCTTGGGCATTTTTGACTTCGTATCCTTGTAGCCTTTCTTCTTTCATCTTTGGAACTTTTATGAAGTTTGAGGGATGCTTTTGAGTAGGTACGGGATAACGTGTTTATTTTGGGGTGTGTATAGGGGTTCAAGAATGATGTGATTCGATCTCCTTTTTACTCACCAATTTGGACTCGACATGCATTACAGGAGCAAGTTCTGATTCTAAACGCATACATCGGCACACTCAAGAATCAAAAAAGTGAAGCATTAAAAGTGAATGCTTTATATGGCTCAAGATACCTCACGAATCAAAAGTTGGTTTGTTGTATGCCTAGTCATGCGATGCTCTTTATGGGATTGCTAAACTAATTTTTCAGAAGAATTTATATTTTATTCGTCCTTCTTCCTCAAAGTAAGTCATTCTTCGTCTAAAATTTTCATTTTCAACTAAATTTTTGAATTTTTTTTTATATTTTCGAGTTACTTTTGGAGAAGCAGGGTCTAAAGAGCAATGACTTAGAATCAAGCATGTACCATTATCCACTTTACAGTAGTGCAACTACTACTATCCCACACTTAAAGGAACGTCGTCCTCGATGTTATTCTAAGCTCTGATTGGTATAAAATCCCACACTTAGAAATTTAAACATCTAAGATGTATTCTTTTAGCAGTGTGTTTTGGGTTTGAATCCCACACTTAGTGATAAGCATAGTGGATATGGCATATTTAAAATGAAGGAAAGAGACTGGTAAAGAAGTACTCCCCGGTATTTGCAGTGTTCCTTGGTATGCGTTTGCCGAACTTCATCTTGTTGGGTTCACTCTTAATCAAGTCTTCTTGTGATTGGTCTCGTAAGTGTGAACACGTCGGATATACGATTCTTCGGTTGTTGATGCTTCATTGCAGGATGGAGCATTATTTGTATTATCCGAGTGTGAAAGATAGTCGGAGATTTCATCACTTCTTGGAATGTAAAATTGCGGAAATGTAAAAACACGGGTTGCCTCCCGAGAAGCGCTCTTTTAAGGTCGAGAGCTCGACTTCTTTTCTCCTAAGTAGATGGAGATGGATGCATCCATGGGATCCCCTTTGTTGATGTTGTGGGCCCTAGGTTGCGGAAAAGTGTATCGAGGTGGATAGATTCTCAGGAAATGATTGACTATTATCGTAATAAATTCAAATGGACTATCTCTCGATTCTGACTTGTAGTTCTGAAGATGCTCTGAAGTTGTCCTCGCAAGTCCATGAAGTCCGAAGGTGATGTAGTCGACTGCTTTAGTGACAGTCCCACTAGGGTCGGTCATGGTGATTGTGTCTGTCTTAACAACCTCTCTTGGCGGTGGGTTTTTCCATAGAGAGCAAACAAACGCCAAGAATTGCATTTTTATGTCTTCATAATTCTCGGTCTTGGGGTCTCCGTTGAATCTTCTTATGCATGTGCACATGTCCTCTATTTGCCGGTGCTGATGGTTGTCGCATGGAAAGTCAGATTCTGAGAAAACTAGAATAAGCTGACAAAGTATCTCCTTGCATCCTAAGTAGAATAAGAACTTTCTTCTGGAGTTACTTTTCCGTTGTTGAATCTCTCGTAGATGGATCGTAACAAAAGTAGCGATATCAAGTGGTGATTCATATGTAGCCCTAAAAGGTCTTTCGCGCCTTAATTCCTCCGAAACAAGATCACTAAGTTCTTCAATCAATAACTCAACTTGTTTTTCAATAGTGGAGTTGATAACCATATATCCGCTTTCTTTGGAACTAAGGTGATCTTCTCTATTTAGCAAGTCAAGCAATGATGTGAGGTCATTCATCGTCAAGATGTTGGCACGACTGCTTGGATGTCTAGTAGTTTCTTTCATATGTGCTCTAATGGATCCCAACATCTCCCATTGTGTTGAGGTGAATGTGATGTTAGATCTTTTAAAGGCATTGTAGATCCTAGCGTAAGTCCGTTTATGTTGTAGACAGAATTGCAGTTCAGCAGGGGAAAGAGCAAGCATGTTGAACGCCGCTTATTCCTCCTACTACTTTGTCAAATCTTTGGATGAATTCTTCGAGCACTTTGTGTTCTATGATGGTTTGCGGTTGGTATCTTGTGCGTTTGGAATATTCCTCCAATGTTTCTCTTCTCGTGGGATGATTGTGGTTACTTCCCGCCATTTCTTCCGTGGTAAATGGATTAGTTGGCAGTGTGCTTCTTTTGTTTTCTTCTTCAATCTTTATCTTCCCAATTTCTTTCATCATTGGTTTGTTAGCTGACGGAGATGCATTTTTCATCTCTTGTCCTATTCGTCGGAGGTCAATCGGAAAATATGGCGTGATTGCCATTTCCTTACTAGATTTACTTTCACTTGTTGACTCTGCAGTTTCTTTGTCCTCTATGGTCTTGTCCGTGGAGATCATGTACATATCGGCTTGGTTTTCAGCGTTAGGATTGTCGATATGGAAATTGATGGTTTCTCCCTGAGACTGCAAGCTGATGGTTTGTGCGAAGACGTTGATGATTGCTTTGGCCGTATTCATGAAAGGTCTTCCAAGTATGATTGGGATGTGTACGTCTTCCTGCATATCCATTACTACAAAATCTGCCGGGTAAAGAAATTTGTCAATCCTAACTAAAACATTTTCAGCTATTCCCCTAGGGTACTTGACCGAGTGGTCAGCAAGCTGTATTGCCATTTTGGTAGGTCGAAGATTTTCTAACTCAAGCCTCTTGAAAAGCGAGTATGGCATAAGATTAACACTAGCTCCTAAATCGGCGAGAGAACAGATAATGCCTGAATTGTAGATGGAAATAGGGAGAGTAAAACGTCCGGTGTCTCCGAGTTTTTCAGGAATGATATTTTTCAAGATAGCTGAACATTCCTCATTCAACGTGACATTGGGTACTTCGGGTACCTTATCCTTGGTTGTAAGAAGTTTTCTGAAGTACTTTTTGGAGTGAACTACAGAGGCGGTATCTAGGAATTTCCTATTGCTTGTCGGGTCATTGTTTAAGACAAGCCGGAAATGGAATGTTTACTTTCCTATTTGGTGCAGACTCTAAATCCATTGTCGATGGGACAATAGGTGGTTCCTTCACCGGAGAAGAAATCGTAGGTGGGCTATGTGCTACCTGAGAGTCTTGAATATGGGAAGCCTCCTTATGGGAACTAGTTGGACTATCCTGAGGTTTAGCATTAATACGCTGTGCTAATTGTCCTAATTGGGATTCGAGAGCTTTTAACAAAGTCAGTTGATCTCTTAAGAAGATATCAGTTTGGTCTTGTCTAGTTGAGATTCCTTGAATGACTTGTATCAAGGTGTCGTCAAAACTAGAGGTTTGTGAGGAAGAGGGTTCCAAAGGTTGAGGTTGGTAAGTTAGTGGGCTATTGCTAGGTGGGTTAAAAGAAGGGTTAGTATTGGGTGAAGTTAGATGAAACTGAGGAATTTAGGCTGAGTGGTTTAGATTAGCACAATTAAGGCAGGTTTGAGCTTGACAGACTTGTTGTTGTTGACTTTTCAATTCCTTAATCTCCTTGGTTAGGTCTGCCACTTGCTGAGTGAGGGTTTTGATAGCTTCATTCCCGATTGTAGTAGGGTGAATTCACTAGCGAGGGGTGATTTTCACTGTTCCAGTCATGGTTGTGTATTGTCATTTTCTCAATAAGGCTCCAAGCTTCATTTGCCGTACAGTCTATGAAACTACCTTGAGAGGCGGTATCAAGTAAAGGAGGGTGATGTGGGAAGAGACCATTGTAGAAAATGCGCAACTTGTCTGAACTCTCAAAACGATGATTTGGACATTTCTTAAGCAATTTCTTAAAGCGCTCCCATGCATCGAAGATTGATTCATCATGCACTTGACGAAAGTTTATGATGTTGGACCTAAACGTGGCTTGTTTTGATGGGGGGAAATATTTGGCCAAAAATTTGGTTTCTAGTTCTACCCAAGAGGTTATAGAGTTAATCTCTAGTTCCTCAAACCAGGTTTGTGCATTGAGAGTGAGTGAATAGGGAAATAGGTATAGATAGACTATGTCCTGATTAACCCCAATCGGCTTAAAAGAGTTGGATAAGGAAATTAATTTGTCAAGGTGGGAGTTGGGATCATCATTTGGTAGGCCATGGAATTGACAGAGGTTTTGGACTAACTGAACAATATGGGGCTTTAATTCAAATGAAGTTCTATCAGTTTCCGGATAGACAATTGGTCCTCCTCGACCTTCAATCAGAGGTTTAGAGTTTTCAGCGAGAGTTATACGTGTAGCTGTCATAGTCTCGTTGGCAGGTGGTTGACTGGTTGAGTGGATAGGGATAACGTAATTTATAAAAGTACTAAAAGTAAGGAAAAACAAAGAAAGACGTAGGGGTCTAAGGAGAAGAGTTAATCCTAAAGGTTCACTAGCGAGTAAGTTCATCTTGACGCCTAAGGATCGTACAGTTGGTTCCCCGGCAGCGGCACCAAAAACTTGTTAGCGCCCAATCAGGTCGGTGTCGTTAACGATTACTAACCGGGCACCAGCAGTGGGTGTTTTAAATTTGTAATTGCGGGGCCTAAGTTTTTCCTAACAGTGCTAATACTAAGGGTGAGCAAGTGGTAGGTATGACCTAGAGTCGTTCTTCAAACCGACTGAATTGAAACTAAGGCGAGGCAGATGAGGGCTTTCAAACTAGTGAATGGTCTATAAAATAGTGGGGGTTTTGGTTTTTATATTAACTAACTTAGGCAAGTAAATAAATAAAAGCGAAATAAAAGTAAAACCTAAAGCAGATAAATAAAGATAGTGTTTGCTGAGACTTCGTTAATTAAGTTATGGGATGATATTTGGAGAAACTATTTTGAAAGATATTAGTTAATTATCATTCTTGAATACTTGCATGTAAACACTAGATTCCCTACTAATTAAAATCCCATTAGCATGTCACACTGGGAGCTAGGTTAGGGTAACATTACAAAATATTGTGAATAATAAGCAAAATCTTAATTAAGGTATAATAATACTTTCATACGAACGGGAACAAAATCTTAAGGTACTAGACATTACTGAATCATATAACGATTCCTCGTCATCCTAACAGATTCATGTATTTAAAACAGTTCATTTATGACTTTAAACCAGCCCTTGCTTAAGACTACCCAATAAATCCCCTAATTATCTACAGCGTTCCTCACTTTAAGTGGTTCCACCGCTTCAAACCTTGGCCATGTCTTGTCGTATGATAATCCCCCATGTAGCCTTGCGGTTCCATAGTTTCATACCTTTGACAAATTATATTGACACAGATAATTGACTACCTTTTAATTGGACGTCGTAAAAAGGTGTTGTAATCACGTTTATTGGTGGAAAGGCGATAGATTAATTTGAAGTTTAAAAGTCTATTTAGAAAGGTTAATTAAACTAGGTTTCATATTTTATAAATTAGTCCGTAATATAACTATCTTCGGTCATTACACAGCTTCCACGTGTTTGTACTACACCTAAAGTGTTTCCAACGCTATACTGTATAACAGTCGAATATGGGCCGTCATATTACTTTGCGATAATTAAGACCGGTTATATTTTACTACTATGATAATCCTAAGGCAACAATCAAACAAGAACATGCAATAAGACGATCAAAGTAATATTACCGATCTTTAATATTTAATTATAAATCATCCCATAATTAACTAACTACATCACAAGCAAACACAACAAGTATACTACTCTCTAATCATGGCAATAACTAAATCTAGCATAATCAATATAAAAGTAATTAATTAAGATAGATAAGGATAGAAAGAACCAGGATTAAATGCGGGAGAAAGTAGACTTGAATGAATTGACACAATTCCAAGCATACACTGAAGATTACAATGCGTTTCTTGCTTTCGTTCTATTCTAAACAAGCTCCTACACTTATATCTCTTTAGTTCTCCTCTAACTCCTAAGAGTAGTGCTAGAGAGAGAAACTAGAGAGAGGAACTAACTACAAGAATAATTCTCCTCTAACTCCTAAGAGTAGTGCTAGAGAGAGAATTCTAGAGAAAGAAAGAGAGAAATATGCTTAATGTGTGTGCATATGGTGTGTCTTGCAAATGGAACCCAAGCCCTCTATTTATAGGTGAGTTTAGGCTCACATTAGCATCAAGGGGTGCACATTAGCGCAATGTGGGAAAAAAGGCACCAGGTACTGTACAACGCGGAAAGTAGGCGCACCGGGTACTGTACAACGCGAAAAGTAGGCGCACCAGGTACGTGAATTAGCCAAAAAAGGAAACTGGGGTGGGGGACGGCATTCCGGCGCCGCCCACCAGCTGGCCGGCGGCGGCTGGTGGCTGGCCGGCGGCTGCCACCCGCCCCGTTTCGCCATCTTTTGCTGCGTTTCTTAATTCGTGCGTATTTTCTTCGTTATGCGTCCATTTGAGTTGATTCTTTTTGCGTTGGATTCATAATTCAAAAACGAGGACTTTGATATAAAGATATCCCCAAGATGAGTTTCCTAACTCCAGATATC
The DNA here is from genome assembly GCA_949592205.1 of Helichrysum umbraculigerum. NCBI lineage: Eukaryota > Viridiplantae > Streptophyta > Magnoliopsida > Asterales > Asteraceae > Helichrysum > Helichrysum umbraculigerum. The sequence continues at coordinate 54,827,671 of CATIUR010000001.1, read as the reverse complement.
GCGTACTAATCATTTGGATCTTCCGGCGGGCCTAGAATCTTCATTCTTTATCCGTTTTAGTTGATTCTTCTTCTGTTGGATTCGTATTTTGAAAACGAACATCTTGGATAAAATGGATGTTGGTGAAGGGCACTTTAGTCTTGAAATCTCGTTTTGATGCCTTGAATCTTCAAACGTGTGTGGAATCTTCGTTTTTCATCCGTTTTGCTTGATTTTTATCGTGCAACCTTGTTTTGACCACCTTCGCATAATGTCATTGATTTGAACCATATTTGAGTTCAAAATGCCAAGAATCGTTCCAGAATGAGAGAGATATCAGTAGTAAAAACATGACTTTTTACGCGATATCAATTCGATTAGTTCGTTAACGTTATTTCCCGATAATATTTTTTGAAGTATTATTCCAAATACTTTATTTTAAGTTTACAAATTTTAAAATTTGATTCGTTTGGTTGTCGGGTTCGTTTTGCGTATATTAATCGAGTACGTTACGTTTTTAAACAAACGTATAATCGTTTACGTTTTATCGTTATGCTTTTATCGTTAGCATAATATTTCAATGTAAGTAAATAATATAAAAATAGGTTTTACGTTATTTATAAGTTTTCGTATCACCAACGTACGTAAGTTTTTGTCGGACTCGTTCCGAATGTTTTGTACGTAATTATAAATAATTACGAAGTATAAATAATTACGAAGTAAGTAATACTTCACGTATTAAAATAGTGGGCTTTGCTAGTCTTATCTCATGAAAATAGTGTGAATTCATTAAGTAGGGAATTAGCACTAAGTATGCATGTGATTATAGTACGGAAACGTACCGAAATTTGAGGAGTGTCACAGAAGGGGCTATGAGACTCACATGAGTCTTGAAAGCGTATATAAGCTATCTAGTAAATATGTAATCCCGTGTGCAACCTTCTAGCGTCCTAAATGTATAAGGTTGTATGTAAGTGGGGGTTAACGTCCACTTATGTAATTATGTGTAAGTAGAGGATTAATGTCCACTTATGTTAATTGTCCACTCAACTAGTTATGTCCAAATGTTTAGTTATTTTTGAAAACGTGTATGACCCGTTGGTGATGTTTTTGGAATAATGTTCTCAAAATATCATTATTCTCGTTTCGCTTTAATGTACACGTTAGAATGTTTCTAAATTGTCGTACTTATATTTTGTTCATCATGTACATAGTTTATTCGTTGTATATATATATATATATATATATATATATATATATATATATACACACACACATATACATACATACATACATAATTGTTCGTCGTATATATGTATATATTTATACACATAGTTTATTAGTTGTTTATAAAATTGACGTTTTTCGTCTGTTCTATATTTATATCTTTTTCGTTCGTGATTGATTTATCCGTGTCGTTTTTATTTTTATTTATTTTTTATTTATTTTTACTTAAGTCCCATAATAAAGTCCCCTAAATCCATTTTGGTCCAAAAATCTTAATGTTTAATATTTGTCGGTTTACGTTTATCGTTTGTGGCTCGTTTTTATCGACTTGGTCAAATGTGCTCGGTTTGACCCGAAACATTTAGGGAGTCTTAAATATGTATTTAAAGTTCATAAAAATTATCGTTGAATTTTATGGTTAACTGAAAGTGTCGTTGTTAACGTTATCTCAAAAATAGTCCATAGGTTCTCTTTGGCATATTTTTACACCGTTTTGAGCCTCGTTTTCGCTAAGTTAAATCCGAATTAAATTCCGAGAAAAATCACAGTTATACTCCTATGTCTCAACTATTTTATAAAATTTTTCCATAATTTTTAAGCATCAACAAGTCAGTAAATAAAATAGTAAATCCCCTAAGGTCCAAAATCGACCAATCCGGATACAAGTGCATAAATCTAATTACCGAGCAAAATCCATGTATTTTCAGGAAACGTCATACGAAAACTTTTTGAAGTTAACACAATTTGTAGTTCATAGGAAAATCCACACGTGTTTTTGAGCTCTAGAACTCGAGATATAGTGTCGAGAAGTGAGTGAAATTTTTTGGACGCCGGAACAGTAACTATATGTCGTCGGAGAAAAATGTTTTCGGGTAGTAAACGGAGTCAAAACTTCACGAAACTAGTTGTGTTAGAAAGCTAACTTCTTAAACTTCATTTTAGAGCTAAGATTCGTTCATTTTCATGGAGAAAAGAGTTTGTAATATTACCTTTTATCGCTTTATTTACTTTAATTAGCACACTGAACCAAAACCCCCAACGCACTTTTATAAAAACCCTTTTACTAGAAAAAGAAAGATTCATTGGATCACCTCCGTTTCAATTCAGTTTCTCTTTAAGAACGACTCTAGGTCATACTTACTACCTACTAGCCCTTGGTTCGGTATCAGTAAGTCATACAAGACCCGAGCAAATACAAATTTAAAACTTCAACCCACCTGTTGGCGTTGTGACCACGCGCAGGGCCAACAAAGTTTTTGGCGCCGCTGCCGAGGAGACTAACTGTCCGATACAGAGGCCCAACCAATCCTGTTTTCTAGTAAACCCTTAAGATAAAACCTTATAAATAAAAAGTTATTTTCTTTATTATCTGCTTTTCTTTAGTGTATGACCTGTTCCCCTAGATATGCACCGCTCTTTAATTTTCCTGATCCAGAACTTATAATACGAACTATTCGACGAGAAAAGAAGTAATCTGCACTTAGACAAGCAATGGCTGATCGCATCACTCTCGCTGACAACAGTAAGCTCTCTATTGAAGGAAGAGGAGGCCCAATTCTCTACCCAGAAACCCCAGGACAATCATTCGAGCTTAAGCACCACATCATCCAATTAATCCAGAATCACTGTCAATTCCATGGATTGCCAAGTGATGATCCAAACTCTCACCTCGCCAAGTTCATATCTCTTTCAAACTCCTACAAACAGAATGGAGTTAGCCAAGATACAATCCGCTTGTATCTTTTTCCTTATTCGCTCACGCATCATGCGCAAACATGGTTTGAAGGTTTAGAAACCGGTTCTATCCCTTCATTGACGGTAATGGCGACAAAGTTTCTAACCAAGTACTTTCCGCCCTCTAAACAAACCAAACTCCGAAATGACATCATGAATTTCCGACAAGCTTTTGATGAGTCATTATATACAGCATGGGAACGATTCAAAGGAGCCCTGAATAAATGCCCCAATCACCGACTCGATAAATCCGCACAATTGTGTACCTTCTATAATGGTTTAGATCCTAACCACCGAACCACCCTCGACGCTGCCGCACAAGGAAGCTTTATGACGAAGACAGACTAAGAAGGGTGGGACCTTACAGAGAACATGACTATGCATCACCATGATTGGAACTCTGGAAATCACTCAACATCTTTAGCATCTCTCGCTGCATCGAATCCAATTCCAATTGAAGCAATTAAGGTATTAACGGAGAAGATGGACTCAGTTGTCAAATAGTTCGGAGAACTTAAGAAACAACAGCACCAAGTACAACAAGTGCAAGCCTGTCAAAACTGCACCAACTCGCACCCATCTGGTGAATATCAAGTTGAATAGTTCGGAGAACTTAACCATATGATTGTTCTATGATCGCACGGTGAAAGCATCACTTACAAGATCGACCAACCTGAATGCACCCCAGAGCAAGAGGACTCCTATGTTATATCAACAGGCAGAAATTTTTCTGATGACGAATCAGAGCCCGAAGAAGAACAAAGTTTAACTCGATCATCAGTCTTCGTCTCTGACACTGAAACCGACCCAGAAGAGGAAGAGGAATATCAAGAAGCAGAGGAAGACATAGAATCTGAAGAGGAAGAAGAAGAAACTGATGAAGAAGAGGAAGAAATGGACGTAGAAACCGAAGAAGAAGAAGAGGAGTCTGAAGAAATGGAAGAAGATGAAGACCGGATATCACCACGCACCTATTCCCCTGATTCACCACCAACAATGGCTGAAGTAATGAGGATACAATACTACGAAAATAACATATCATCCGGTGTGACGAATGAATCCGTTGATAATCTTTTCGCTCGTTGATCATGCATATCCATCTACGCCCATAATATGGAAGCACTGCTTGACTCCAATCTCGATCCTTCAAAACCATTCACCCTCACTCATCTCCGAGGCTTAGACAATCTTGAAAGGGAACTCCAATCATCGACACGTCACCTGGACCTATATGCTAAGTTCCTCAAAAGAACTGCGGCATATAGGGCAAGTAAATTAGGTGGTAGTGATGAGGAATACTCTCAGGATTCAACCACGGAAGTCAGAACCATCGAAATCGACAGCTCTCGACCTTTCAATAACGCACCATTAGATGAAGAATGCCACCAATTTCCAGATTCGCATGACGCAGATTCTGAAAACGAAAGCGATGATGAAGACGGTTACATCAACGTCTCTCTTGACGAACGCTCTATTCCATCAACTCCCCCTGCTCCAGTAAATTCTCCTACCTCCTCAACTGAGATGATACGAGTCCCACTCATAGATACCCACCAAAAGTTGATAGACTTGATTGATGAATACGAAGACGTCCGCGTCATCATAGAGGCTATAAGAGAATCAACCATTGACTACACCACCGCCCAAAGGCATCTGATAAGGGAAATCGAACGAGAATATGATTCATACATCGCCAGTTATGGAGCGCAAGAATCTCGCACTCTACGCAGACATATCCAAGAACTATCAGATTCCCTTCAAGCTCAAATTATGAGAGAAGCTCAACAGCCAGAAAGGCCCCACTACCCGATGGGAGAAGTCAAGTTCTGCAGCGGCCATAGGCAAATATACCAAAAAATATATTGTACCCTAGCTGGATCAGCTTTTCCCTACTCATCGAGTCAAAAGGCTACACTTACGTCAATGAGAACTCATTTGGAAAGAGCTACTGGAAACCCGCAGAATTATACTGATATCAGAATGGTGGGAGATCTTAGAACCCTTCTAGATCTCATCGAAACCGAAGAACACCTCACAGCCACATAAAACTACAGGATCGTCATTCACTCCACCATTGGCCGTCATGTTGAGCTGATAATTGATGAACTAAACCAGTCAGTATATGAAGAAGAAACTTGTAAGGTACCAAGATTCATTCCGCACTTGTCACAAATTAACTTAGTAACTTATGTGACAACTCGACTACACGGAATATACACTGAAGAAGATGTAAAGATTGATGTTTACCGCAATGGATATCGCGAGATATTCAGCAAGCTAATCTACGTCTTCACAGACTCGGATTTTCCCTTCAACCGTGAGCAACATCAACTCATCAGACAAGTATGCCAAGCAACCAGATCCTTTGGAGGAGACCCTTTGGCTAGTGACTTTAAAGAAGTAAAGATTCAGTTCATGGCCTTAATCACTTCGATAGGTCAAAACCACCCCCAGAGTGAGATTGTTCAAACTCACACCTGCACAAGAATTGACCCTAACAGACCAGTCACACTGATCACTTCAAAAGCTTCAGGATGGAATCCACCAACCCACCAAGTCTAATTGACAAAATGATTGAGCAATTCCTTCGATACTTTCCTCCAAAATACGTCCTACCTAGGAGCCACGGTGACCACTCCAGTGCCCGGGACGCATCCAACATCATCTGAAGAAGAAAGGACTAAGTCGAGCTCTCGACTTTAAAAGAGCGCTTCTCGGGAGGCAACCCGTGTTTTACATTTCAGCAATTTTACTTTCCAAGAAGTGATGAAATTTCTGACTATATTTCATACTCGGATATGCAAAGAATACTTCCTTATTTAAGGAAGTATCAACATCTAAAGAATCTTATATCCGACGTGTTCACGCCTACGAGACCAATCACAAGAAGACTTGATCAAGAGTGAACCTAGCAAGATGAAGTTCGGCAAACGCATACCAAGTAACACTGCAACTACTGAGGAGTAGCTCTATACCAATCTCTTTTCTTCGTTATAAATATACCATATCCACTATGCTTATCACTAAGTGTGGGATTCAAACCCAACACACACTACTAAAAGAATACGTCTTAGATGTTCCAAATCCTAAGTGTGGGATCTTTACCCCAGTCAGAACTTAAAATAACATCGAGGACGATGTTCCTTTAAGTGTGGGATAGCAGTAGTTACACTACTGTAAAATGGATAATGGTATATGCTTGATTCTAAACTCGCTGTTCTTTTAGACCATCCTTCTCCAAAAAGTAACTTGAAAATTTTACAAAATCTTTCAAAATTGAGTTAAAAATATGTTGAAAATGAAAATTTTAAACAAAGAATGATTTACTTTGGGGAAGAAGGATAAATAAAATATGAATCTCTTTGAAAAATTAGTTAAGTAATCCCATAAAGAGCATCGCATGACTAGGCACACCACAAACCAACTTTCGATTCGTGAGGTATCTTGAGCCATATAAAGCATTCACTTTTAATTCTTCACTTCTTCGATTCTTGAGTGTACCGATGTATGCATTTAGAATCAGAACTTGCTCATGTTATGCATTTCGAATCCGAACTGGTGAGTGAAAAGGAGATCGAATCACATCATTCTTAAACCCATCCGTACACCCAAAAAGAAATACGTTATCCCTGCCCTCTCAAAAGCATCCCTCAAACTTCATAGTAAGTTCCAAAGATGAAAGAAGAGAAGTTACAAGGATATGACGTCGAAAAAATATCAAAGAAAAGAATTCGAAGAAAAGAAAGTCAAATGGAGAAAAAGACTCCTTCCAAAAATCGTAAGATAAGGGCGTCAATCCTTCCAAAAATTCCAGCTTTCCTCTTCACCAAAAAGAAACCCGTGAAAAACCAACACAACCCCCTCTCATATCCCCAACACTCCACTCCAAAAACCTTACATCACTCCTCCTAGAATGATTGTGGCTAGATTAACTTCGCTCTCACCTAAAAGGTAACAATTTGATTCTCGATCAAGCCTATGACGATAAACGATACATGACTAGCGTTCTGAGTGATTGATAATACTAGAATAGGAAACCCTAAACACTTTGAGTGATTGGAGTGACCACCTTGAGAGTATCGCCTAGTCATGTATCCAAGATCAAAGATCAAAAGCATGCTCCCAAAGATTACAACCCTACCTTTTCAAAAGCATGAATACTTTATTTTTCCAAAATCCCCTCAGTAAAAAAGTTCCGCCCTAAAATATTTCATTATCTACTTATCTTTAACCATGCTTGAAATTCGAGTTTGCTTGAGGACAAGCAAAGTTCTAAGTGTGGGATACTTGATATCACGTAAAAAGTCATGTTTTTACTACTGATATCTCTCTCATTCTGGAACAATACTTGTCAAACAGACTCAAATAATACACAAATTAATGAAACTTTGCCAAGAAGGTCAAAATAGAGTCGCAAGAGAAAAATCAAGCAAAACGAACGAAAAATGAAGATTCCACGCACCTTTGAAGATTCAAGGCATCCAAGACAAGATTTGAGATAAAGTATCCACCACTAAGATTCCTCTTATCCAAGATCTTCGTTTTCAAAATACGGATCTAACAGAAGACGAATCAGCAAAAACGGATGAAGAATGAAGATTCCGCATACGCCGAAAGATTCAAATGATTCGTACAAGACATCTAAAGGTCAGAGAAACATCTCAGGGATTTCTTTACATAAAAGTCTTCATTTTTGAAAAATGAATCCAACGCAAAAATAATCGACGAAAACGGACGCATAACTATGAAGATACACGCGAAACAAGAAACGAGCGAACGGGCAGCAACCGGGATGAGCGACCGCCGACCATCCGTTGGCTGGCAGCCAGCCACCGCCGGCCAGCAGCCAAGCGCCGCCGGCTGGTTGCCGGCCGTCCCCTCCTCCTTTTTCCATCCTTGCTCGTACTTGCCTGGTACATGTGCTACCACTTTCCGCAACTTTAGGGTACACGTGCTACCACTTTTCACGCCTTTAAGGTACAAGTGCTACCACTTTACGAGAAAGTACCACCCCTCAAAACCTTGCTAACTTGCACCTTGGATGGCTAACATGCACCGGATTTCAAGTATAAATAGAGGCATCAAGGCTTCATTTCAAGACACACCTTCCATACATTTCTTTAGGCTAACAATACTCTCTAGTTATTAGTCCTACTTTCTCCTTCTATTTTTTTACTCCAAATTCGTAATAGGCTAGTGTAGGGAACTTGTTTAGAATAGAACGAAAGTAAGGAACGTGTTGTAATCTTTAGTGTACGCTTGGAGTTACGCTAATTAATTCAAGTCTATTCCTTCTCGCATATTAATCCGGGTTCTTTCTATCCTAATCTATCATAATTAAATATGTATGTTTTAATTATGCTAGAGATAGTTTGTGACATGCTTAGCAAGTAGATTACTATTTTATTTGTTGTGATGTAGTTAGCATAAATAATTATGGGATGACTTTAAATATGTCGTGAAATAATATGACGGCCCCTATTCGACTGTTTACTCGATATAGTGCTGGAAACGCTTTTAAGCGGAGTACAAACGTACGGAAGTCGGTAAACGACCGAAGGTAGTTGTATTATGGATCGACATTATAAAAATGGAAACTTTATGAACGGACTTATCTTATCCTTATGATTTTAAACCTAAAACTTATATTCGCATTTCGATTAACAAACGTGATTGTAAGCTTGTTAATACAAACCCTAATTCGAAGGACCTTAAATACGGCAACAAAAAAACCCCTCAATAGAGGTTGATATGAAACGCATCATAGTGACACGAACAATCAACACAAACGCTCCATTGATACATCCGAAGATCGACCAGGAAACACTAGGACGATCGCATCCCAAACCCTAATAGAAGCCGCATCAGGTTCAAAAAACCTAAACGATTTGAATGAACGGATCCCTCTATTGCAAAGCTCTAACCGAATTAAGCAAGATTCATTGCAAACATGATTTAGAATTGAAAGAATTAAATCCCTAGATTGAGAACGAACCTAGGGAATCATGTTGAAAAAATCGCCATTAGGGCTAGAGAGAAAAAGAAGCGGCTTAGCTATTAAGTAATTCAACTTAAAATCAATTAACCATTAAGTAAACATATTTGAGAAATAAGAATATAAATATAACTAATCTAAATAAATATATCTCCTATCTACCTAATTCTTTCTAATTGTCTTTAAATTGTTGGGATTGGTTAAGAGTTTGTTTGAATTTAGTATCAAAATAAATATGTTCGCACGGAACTAAAACGTCCCCCTTTATCTGTAATATTAATTGTAAATATAGGATTTAATTAATTATTTTAAATACCATTCCAAGTATTCAACTCGGACTTACTTTAAAAGCTATATTATACGAACGGGTTATTCTTGTCTGTATTGTGTTATAGTTAATTTTAGTATATCCATTATTCAAAACTTGTTAATATTTTATACCACTACTTAACACACATCAAGTTTTTGGCGCCGCTGCTGGGGAACGGTTGTCGCAACCCCAACGGTCGGTCAGATTTTACTCCGGTCGTTGAACCGTCCGGCAAGGGCTCACGGCAGTGGGTTTTATATTTATTATGCTGGGTATCCTAAGTTTTGATACAACTTAAAGACCTAAAGGGCAGTAAGCGGTACGTATGACTAAGGTGTCGTTCTTCAAACTACAACGGGCATGGGATCTTAGGAGGGTTAATTACCTTTTGTAATTTAGCTGGGATTTTTAAACTTTTTTATAGGTTGGTTTTTCTAATCTAATTACTAAAATTAAAGACTTAATTAAAGGTGGGGTTGTACGGAGAACGCAGAGAAATCAAGATAAGGAATATGTTTGCTGTGATTTCGGCAATGTTATTAAGTGGATAGTTATGAGGGATAAGGCTACTAGGTACGATGACTAATCCGGTGAGATCATAGAAGCTTAATTAGTGATAAAGTATTATGCCTACGGCCTTTACTCGGCTTCCACGTATTTGTACTACACCAGTGGCGGTTCCAACGCTATACCGGATACTCGGACATTTTACAGCTTTTCCGTTATACCAATTAGGATTCCAGATTACTCACTAGACATTCCTATATTTCTTAATGAGCTACAACTATGATCCTAGTATATACCTAACGTAGAGTTGTCCGCAATCAGATACATAATATGTTACATGGATAGCAGTTATAGAGTGTCCCGTACACCGGAAGTTCACCCAAATGCATAGACCAATTCAACCGACAATCATCCTCTACTCCAGGTCCCCAGTCTCAGACATCCGGAGGACGTCCGTATCGTGGCATGAATCGTTCATTGAACAATAGCATGAACATGGTTTAACCCGCGGAACCGGTTGGGATAATCTGTCTAACGGTCAGTTGAATTGTCCATCATTAATCATACAATCATCACAACTATTACATGCATGTTCGTCAGTTGGTGCTCCATTTGTCCTCCGCTGACTTCTCGGTTGCCTGGTTCGTCTGTATCTTCTTCGTTTTAAGCCCGTTTTGCTTGATTCTTGCGCCGTTGGATTCTTTTTTCCGTTACGCTTCTAATGACACTAAGTTTGCCAAATTAGGAAGTGTTTGACTTTTACGTGTTCCGGATGACTGATAAGCATCAAATAGATAATATATTTTATAGTAATTTATCCCTATATTTATATACATTTGAGTGCATTTATATGATTTTAGATACTTATTTTGTTAATATTTGCAGAAATGTACTTTAATTAAAGATTGAAGAAAAAGGAGCAAAAACTAATCCGAAATCGAAAGAAACTGAAGAAAATGAAGAAATGAAGAAAAAGGAGCTTAAACCTTGAAGAAATGAAGACCAAAAGAGCTAAAATGAAGAATTGGGCCAAGAAGACAAGAAAGTCCGGATATGAAGATTGAGAGTCCAAAAGTTAAGCCCAAGCCCGAAATTAGAATATTCTGGAATTAACATTCAACCGGCGGTTGGATTAATCAACCGGCGGTTGGGCTTTAGGGTTTAGAGGCGGTGCAGACACGTGGAGTTAGACCCAGATACAAATTACTCCAACCAGCAGTTGGAGAACCCAACCGGCGGTTGGGAGGTCGGTTTTGAAAACTATAAATAGAGGCTCAAATCAGCTTAAACCATATACGATTCAAGAATACTAAAACCGAAAGTTAGGGTTTTAGGTCGACTTTAGGTGCGATTTTGGAGGTTAAAGAGCTAGGGTTTGAAGGTAGTTCGTCAATTGGTTCGATTTCTTTATCCTTGTAACTTTAATAATCTTATTGAGTTATTTATGATATTGTTTATTTGATTTAATTGTGAATTAGGTTTTCATTATAATTGTTTGAATGAATGTTTATTAAGTTTATTATTTGAATTATATGTTTATGTTGGAACTATATTATTGAATGTTTATTATACAAGAATTGTCTTTATTATGATATTTTAGTGATTATTCTTGACATAGTTAGACTGATTTATATTAAACTAGGATGACCATAAACTATTTATATAAATTAAGTGATTGTGTTTATGTTTTGATCTTAACCTTATGCGATAGACTAAGAATAAATCATTAATATAAAGTAATACTGCGATTCAAGCCTAACCATAGAAATTGTATTAATAAATTGATGATAAAGCTTATTAATTAGTAACACTTTGCGTAACCTTATGATTGTGTTGCTATGATGAGGATTTGACTTAACCCTAAGTGATCTTCTACATTAGTAAATCACCAGTAATAATAGCCAACAAAGCAAATAGACATAAATACATATAATAAGTTTAATAAATAATAGTTTGAATGATTATAATCTTTTATCCAATTGAGTATACCTAAGTTGTTCTTAAAACTTATCTATTAGAATCTGTATCAAAAATATAAATATAAATATGTTCGTTCGGAACTAAAACATCCCCCTTATCTTGTAGATTATTGTAAATTGGATCCTTTTATTTAGTTGTATTGTAATTGTAAATATCTGTAATTAGAATAAATAGATAATTAGTTATAAATAAGAATTATGTTTCTTGTGTTCCTTGTGTTCGAATTTGGACTTACTTATTAAGCTATATTACATGAACGGGTCAATCTTGCTTGAATTGTGTGATAGTATTATTTAATATTTCCTTAATTTAAACTTGTTATTATAATTGCCTATACTTTAGCACACATCAAGTTTTTGGCGCCGCTGCCGGGGAACACTTAACCGGTTGAACTTTTGTTTTACCGGGGGAGCGGTGTATTTTTTTAATTAAACTAATTATTTTACTTGTATAATTTTTATTTCTGATACTTTGCAAAATCAATAAGAAATATCGGCTCACCCATTGAGAATACTAACAAAAACAAAGGTATAAGGAGAGTAAAGCCCTACCTCATTGATTTATCATATAAGAGGTAAGGTGCTTCTCGAAAGAAATAGGTTTTTAATAAGCTTCGCGATGACCTATTCCTCCGCTTTTGTGTACTATCAATGGAGCTACCAAGATCTATTGACTAGCTTTGTAAAAGAAATTTAACAAAACTCATTGTAATTTCGAATTGTTGTATAAATAACTAACTTGCATAACTAACAAATAGGAAAATTTTGGGTTGGGTATTATTCTTTGATTATTTAATTTTGAATGTGTTTTATTATTAATTATCGGGATATATATATACACCAACTTGAATATTTCTAACTTATTATTAACGTTTATTTTTGAATTTAAGGTACTACTAAATTATGTTTTTGTTGCAGATGGATGTATGACCTGCACACTTCATCCGGATCCACTTAGTCCATTTGACGAACCAGAACGAGAATTTCATTCTAGAAGACGATTATCGTATGCGCCACCTAATTCGCCAGAACAAGGAATTTCATCTGACGAAGACGACTTAATATTTCATAACAGTTTAGTCAAAATGGCTACAAGAGGATATTACTCCGATTCAGAGTTAGATAAAGTACCTTCTAGACAACATACAGTATATCCAAGAGATTCTGAACCAAAACAAAGAAACATGGCAGACATAGCTAACATGATGCTTGAGGATTACACGATTCAAACTCGTGGAGATTCAAGACTGGGAGTGGTTAGGCCTGCTATAGCTAGAGAAGTAGAGTTTGAATTAAAGGGACAATTTCTGAAGGAATTGAGTGAGAATCCTTTAAGAGGAGAAGATAAAGAAGATGCAAACGAGCATGTTGAGAAAATTTTAGAGATTGCAGATATGTTTAATATTCCTAATGTTACAAGAGATCAGGTTATGTTACGAGTATTTCCTTTAACATTAAAGGATGGAACTAAGAGATGGATTAATAATGAACCAGCCGGATCTATTACTACTTGGGAAGATCTTCGTACAAAATTTCTAAAAATGTATTGTACACCTTCCAAAACGTCAAAAATGATCGATGAGATTAGGAATTTTAAGCAGAAACCCGATGAATCTTTATATCAAGCTTGGGAAATATATAAGGAGATGTTACATAAATGTCCACAACATGATTTGAATGTCCAACAAGAAATAACGGTATTCTATAAAGGAGTTGATAGAGCAACACGTCAACAGTTAGATGCACAAGGCCCAGTACCTAAGAAAACTCCAGCAGTAGCAAAAGCCGGAATTGAAGAATTAGCTAAGCATTTTCAATTATGGGATGATGGTTCATCTGGGAGAAAAAGGATATCTGAAGATAGTGATGGTCTTGCAGCTATCACAGCAAAATTGGAAAGTATGGGAAGAGATATTAAGAAAGTGAATGAACAAGTTCATGCAATCAAGATTGGTTGTGAAATATGTGGAGGAAATCATCTAAAGACAGAATGTCCTAATAATGATAGTGAAATGAATACTGAAGAAGTTATGTATGGGGATTTTCAAGGAAATCCAAACTATCATCAAGTTTCTAACTTTAGAAGAACTAATCAACCAGGACAACAGTATCAGCAAGGAGCACCAGGTTTCTATGTCAAAACGGGACAAAATCCGTCCTATTCTGACAGAATCAACACGTTAGAAGGCATTTTGGGAAAAATGGTTGAAGCAAGTAATAAAAGAATGGATGATCATTATGCAAGGATGCGTAATAATGAAGCATCAATCAAACAAATTGAAGGATCAGTTCATCAGATTGCTAAAACATTACAAGAGAGATTTCCAGGAACATTGCCAGGATTTACTGAAACAAATCCAAAGGAGCAAGCTAAAGTAGTAATTACCAGAAGTGGTAAGAATGTTGACTCTCCTGTTATAACTAATAAAAATGTTGGAACTGAACAGGTTGAAAAAGAAACAATTGATGAAGATATACAAACAAATAAAAAGAGCATTAGACAAAATAAGGTTAAAGAAGTCATCAAAGACTATACACCCCCACTTCCATATCCAGCTGCTCTGAGGAAGGACAAAGAAGATGAACAATACCACTAATTTCTGGAAAATTTGAAACAACTTCATATTAATATTCCTTTTGTTGAAGCTATAGCTCAAATGCCTAAGTATGCAAAATATCTTAAGGAGCTGCTGACCAACAAAAGTAAACTGGATAATGTGACAAAGGTGACCATGAATGCGAGATGCTCAGCAATAATGCAGAATAAGCTACCTCCAAAAGTCAAAGATCCAGGGAGTATTACTATACCTTGCAAAATTGGTGAAATTACTATTGAAAATGCATTAGCAGATTTAGGTGCTAGTATTTCATTAATGCCATATACTCTTTATATGCATTTAGGATTAGGAGAACCAAAACCTATTCGTATGTGTATTGAATTAGCTGACCAATCTGTGCAATATCCTAGGGGAATAGTTGAAAACGTTTTAATTAAAGTTGATAAATTTGTCTTTCCATGTGATTTGGTAATCTTAGATATGGTAGAAGACCCTAAAGTCCCTATTATATTAGGAAGACCATTTTTAGCAACTACACATGCCCTAATAGATGTTTTTAATAGGAAAATTACCATGAGGTTAGGAAATGATAAAATTGTTTTTGATGTTAATAATTCCATGAAATTTCCTGATTATGTGGATGATACTTGTTATTATTTAAATTCATGTGAATATATGGATAACCCTTCTTTTCAAGATTTTTTAGGAAAAGATCAAGCAGATATAGGCATTCTTAATGGATGGACTGAAGAGTTTGACACTGCAAAGGATTTAGCAGAATTTGATAAGTTATTAGAGGAAGATGAAGATTTGGAAGAAGCAACAGTGGTTATTCAACAACATCCTGAAGAGGAAGCAATACAGCCAATTGCTAAAATTATTAACCAGGAATTGATACCATATTCTGTGAACAATATTCCTTGTTTGAAGGAAGAGATATTTGAGATCAAGACATCTATTGAAGAACCACCACAGTTGGAACTTAAAGAGCTACCATCACATTTGGAATATGCTTATTTACAAGGCACATCAGACTTACCAGTTATAATATCTTCGAAACTATCGATAGCAGAAAAAGAACGATTAGTTCAGGTTCTTAAACAGCATAAACAAGCAATAGCATGGAAAATCACGGATATTAAAGGAATCAGTCCTACGTACTGTACTCATAAAATATTGATGGAAAAAGATTTCAAGCCAGTCGTACAACCTTTGAGAAGATTGAATCTGAATGTTAAAGACGTTGTCAGAAAAGAAATCATTAAATTGCTGGATTCAGGATTAATCTATCCTATTTCAGATAGTCCATGGGTAAGTCCAGTACATGTTGTACCAAAGAAAGGTGGAATAACTGTTATACCAAATGAGAAGAATGATTTGATACCAACAAGGACGGTAACGGGATGGAGAGTTTGCATTGATTATAAGAAATTAAATGATGCTACTAGGAAAGATCATTTTCCATTACCATTTATTGATCAAATGATAGAAAGGCTAGCAGGAAAGGAGTTCTATTGTTTTCTGGATGGATTTTCAGGATATTTTCAAATACCGATTGCAGCCGAAGATCAAGACAAAACAACATTTACTTGTCCGTTTGGTACGTTTGCTTATAGAAGGATGCCATTTGGTTTATGTAATGCACCAGCTACATTTCAGCGTTGCATGATCGCAATATTTCATGATATGGTAGAAGATTTCATGGAAGTTTTTGCGGACGATTTTTCGGTGTTTGGTGATTCATTTGATTCTTGTTTAAAGAATTTACAGAAGATGTTGCAGAGATGTGAAGGGGCAAATTTAGTTCTTAACTGGGAAAAATGTCACTTTATGGTTAGAGAAGGAATTGTTTTAGGTCATAAAATATCCAAAATAGGAATCGAGGTAGATCAAGCGAAGATTGAAGCCATTTCAAAATTACCTTATCCTACGAATGTAAAAGGAATAAGAAGTTTTCTAGGACACGCTGGATTTTATCGGAGATTTATACTGGATTTTTCAAAAATAGCAAGACCATTGAATCATTTGTAGGAAAAAGATGCAAAGTTCGAATTTACAGACAAATGCAAACAATTGTTTGATACATTAAAAGAAAAGTTAGTATCTGCTCCAGTTATGACAGGTCCAAATTGGAATCTACCATTTGAATTAATGTGTGATGCTAGTGATTATGCGGTTGGAGCTGTTTTAGGGCAGAGAATTGATAAAAAGTTTAAGCCAATCTATTATGCCAGTAAGACATTAACAGATGCTCAGGAAAATTACACAACTACGGAAAAGGAACTTCTGGCAGTGGTTTTTGCTTTCAATAAATTTCGTTCATATCTTGTCTTAACTAAAACTATGGTTTATATTGACTATTCTGCTTTGAAGTATTTGTTTAATAAGCAGGATGCGCGCCCTCGTTTATTGCGATGGATTATTTTATTGCAGGAATTTGATATTGAAATCAAGGATAAGAAAGGAGCTGAAAATGTCGCAGCTGATCATTTGTCAAGATTAGAAAATCCGGAGTTGGAATCATTAGATGAAGAGAAAATTCAAGATTCATTTCCTGATGAGAAACTTATGACAGTACAAGAAATAAAAGAGATACCTTGGTTTGCGAATTATGCAAATTATTTGGTTACTAAAATCTTACCAAAGATGGATTACCAGAAGAAGAAGAAATTCTTTTCTGATTTAAAGTATTATTTTTGGGAAGATCCATTTCTTTTCAGATACTGTGCAGATGGCATAATTAGAAGATGTGTAGATGGTAAAGAAGCCCAACAGATTATAAAGCATTGTTATGAAGGACCAGTAGGAGGACATAATGGACCAAGTTACACTGCAAAGAAAATATTTGATGCAGGTTTTTATTGGCCAACGATTTTTAAAGATACATATGCATTTGTTAGGAATTGTGATTCTTGCCAAAGAGCCGAGAACATTTCTAAACGTGATGAGATGCCACAAAATAGTATACAGGTTTGTGAAATTTTTGATGTTTGGGGCATTGATTTTATGGGACCATTTCCTATGAGTCACGGTAATAAGTACATATTAGTAGCTGTGAATTATGTTTCTAAATGGGCTGAGGCAAAAGCATTACCTACGAATGATGCTAGAGTTGTGGTGAAATTTCTTAAAAAATTATTCTCAAGATTTGGAACTCCCAGAGCATTGCTTAGTGATCGGGGTACTCATTTTTGTAATACTCAATTAGAGAAAGTATTAAAACGGTATGGAGTTAGTCATCGATTTGCTACACCTTATCATCCACAGACTAGTGGACAGGTTGAAAATACCAATCGTGCATTAAAACGTATTTTGGAACGTTCTGTTGGTTCTAACAGAAAAGATTGGTCGGAAAAGTTAGATGATGCACTTTGGGCATATAGGACAGCATTTAAAACACCTACAGGTTGTACTCCGTATAGATTAATTTATGGAAAAGCTTGTCATTTACCAGTGGAAATAGAACACAAAGCATATTGGGCACTTCGAGAATGCAACATGGATATCGATGAAGTTGGTAAGCATCGCTTTTTACATTTACATGAATTAGATGAGCTTCGTTGGAATGCTTATGAAAATTCAAAGTTTTATAAAGAAAGAACGAAGAAATGGCACGATGCAAGACTTAGAGGAGATAAAGAGTTTGTTGCTGGAGAACGTGTGCTTTTGTATAATTCACGTATTCGGTTATTTCCGGGTAAATTGAAAT
Source organism: Helichrysum umbraculigerum (assembly GCA_949592205.1). NCBI lineage: Eukaryota > Viridiplantae > Streptophyta > Magnoliopsida > Asterales > Asteraceae > Helichrysum > Helichrysum umbraculigerum. Next base: position 54,809,673 of record CATIUR010000001.1, on the reverse strand, counting down.
CCAGATGGAGCGGACCGTTTGTTATTCACCAAGTTCATACAAATGGGAGTGTGGATTTGATAGCTTTCGATGGAACTATTTTTACAGTTAATGGACATCGTTTGAAGAAATATTATGAAGATAATGTTATTGAAGATATTTCAGATATAACATTGGAAGGTTAAGTTATCAGATAATGTCGAACTTACCGACATTTAAACAAAATTGCTTCTTGGGAGACAACCCATGTTTATTTTTATATGTTATGTTTTTCTTTTATGTTTTTATTTTCAGGTTTGAACTTTGTGGGTATGTTCACTGGAAACCCTCACGAGACTATAACTCGTCCACTTGGGATACCGAGGGGTTTAAAGGCTTATTGCATATGCTAAATGCAATCGTGATTAACTACAAAAGTGTGGATGTTGTATATTATTTTTCAAGAGATGAAGGAATCAACCAAGCAGATTTTTCTTAGCCGATGATGAAATTTATAATTTCAGTCAGGGGAGTTTTTCTGTTCTATTTTTCTTTCCCTTACTCACTTTTGTTTATCAATTTTTATACAATGAGGGCATTGTATAATTTAAGTGTGGGGATAGGGTTCGTAAGAAAAATAATTTCTTTAATTAAACATTTAAGTTTCTATTGTTCTAAAATTAAGAAAATTTAATTTTTTAAGTTAATAACTAAGTATTTATTAGTTAGAATACTTTTGTTAAAAGTTTTGTTTTGTATTTAAAAGTTTAGACTTTAATGTGGATTAACTGTTTTGTATATATAACGTAAGCTACTTAATAATAAGTGATATATAGTTACATGATATGATGTACTAATAGGCAATCTATATAAAGATTTCTGAATTTTAAAAGAAATTAATTAAATAACTTGTTTATTATTTTATGATACATAATATGATGTATGACATAAAAAGTCTTAAATTTTAAATTTGTTATACGATACTTTTATATATCTTTTTACTTATGTGAGTACATTTTTGGGTATATATTGATGGTTTCCTCTGTTATACGAAAGTATAGAGCTGGTTTCTATTAATATATACTTAAAAATTAAGCAAACACAAGTCAAAAGTACTTGAAAAGTCTTAAAAATAAAAGATACCTAATGAGGTCGCCAAAATGGTTTGACCAAGTCTGGTTTTGCTTAAACCTGAATCAAGTTATGTCGCTCTGTTGCATGAAAATGCAGACCTGTCACCAATGTCTTGATTCTTAAAAATGTATTTCATATATTTAAATGGAATATAAAAGAAAATTGTATAATTAAATTTAAAAGTATATCATATATGGAAATCATAAGTAACATACATACTAACAATAAAGGTGTATTCAGAAGTATAAATATAGATTGTTTAAAGTGGACAAAAATATTAGTAATTATTCATGAGCTATATATTACACGAATAATAAATAATTTTATTTATACATTATAGTTATCCATGTTAATTAAATTGTTAAAATTTTTAATTTATGAAACAGATTTTTAGTATTGGTATTCTGATTCTTAAATATTAGTTTGATGCTTATTTTTAAATTTTATTCGGTTTTCTACTTGAGGACAAGCAGAACTTAAGTGTGGGGATATTTGATAAGCATCAAATAGATAGTATATTTTATAGTAATTTATCCCTATATTTATATACATTTTAGTGCATTTATATGATTTTAGATATTTATTTTGTTAATATTTGCATAAATGTACATTAATTAAAGATTGAAGAAAAAGGAGCAAAAACTAATCCGAAACCGAAAGAAACTGAAGAAAATGAAGAAATGAAGAAAAAGGAGCTTAAACCTTGAAGAAATGAAGACCAAAAGAGTTAAAATGAAGAATTGGGCCAAGAAGACAAGAAAGTCCAGATATGAAGATTGAGAGTCCAAAAGTTAAGCCCAAGCCCGAAATTAGAATATTCTGGAATTAACATTCAACCGGCGGTTGGATTAATCAACCGGCGGTTGGGCTTTAGAGTTTAGAGGCGGTGTAGACACGTGGAGTTGGACCCAGATACAAATTACTCCAACCGGCGGTTGGAGAACCCAACCGGCGGTTGGAGAACCCAACCGGCGGTTGGGAGGTCGGTTTTGAAAACTTTAAATAGAGGCTCAAATCAGCTTAAACCATATACGATTCAAGAATACTAAAACCGAAAATTAGGGTTTTAGGTCGACTTTAAGTGCGATTTTGGAGGTTAAAGAGCTAGGGTTTGAAGGTTATTAACCCTAGGAAAAGCTAGTTCGTCAATTGGTTCGATTTCTTTATCCTTGTAACTTTAATAACCTTATTGAGTTATTTATGATATTGTTTATTTGATTTAATTGTGAATTAGGTTTTCATTATAATTGTTTGAATGAATGTTTATTTAGTTTATTATTTGAATTATATGTTTATGTTGGAACTATATTATTGAATGTTTATTATACAAGAATTGTCTTTATTATGATATTTTAGTGATTATTCTTGACATAGTTAGACTGATTTATATTAAACTAGGATGACCATAAACTATTTATATAAATTAAGTGATTGTGTTTATGTTTTGATCTTAATCTTATGCGATAGACTAAGAATAAATCATTAATATAAAGTAATACTGCGATTCAAGCCTAACCATAGAAATTGTATTAATAAATTGATGATAGAGCTTATTAATTAGTAACATTTTGCGTAACCTTATGATTGTGTTGCTATGATGAGGATTTGACTTAACCCTAAGTGATCTTCTACATTAGTAAATCACCAGTAATAATAGCCAACAAAGCAAATAGACATAAATACATATAATAAGTTTAATAAATAATAGTTTGAATGATTATAATCTTTTATCCAATTGAGTATACCTAAGTTGTTCTTAAAACTTATCTATTAGAATCTGTATCAAAAATATATATATAAATATGTTCGTTCGGAACTAAAACATCCCCCTTATCTTGTAGATTATTGTAAATTGGATCCTTTTATTTAGTTGTATTGTAATTGTAAATATCTGTAATTAGAATAAATAGATAATTAGTTATAAATAAGAATCACGTTTCTTGTGTTCCTTGTGTTCGAATTTGAACTTACTTATTAAGCTATATTACATGAATGGGTCAATCTTGCCTGAATTGTGTGATAGTATTATTTAGTATTTCCTTAATTTAAACTTGTTATTATAATTGCCTATACTTTAGCACACATCAATGACGATCGGCGAGCTTCCAGACTGCATATCTTCTTCTTCTTTTATCCGTTTCTTCTGATTCTTTCACCTCCGGTCTTGGATTTTCCTATAGAATCATAAAATATGAATTAAGATCTATTTCTATAAGAATATTAAGAATGGAAAATTTAAGGTGATTGTTTTGCCTCGGTTTGCGTGCTATTTGGATGTTTTAACCGATTTTTGTTGCAATGTCTGTATTTAGACCGCCTTGGTATTTTTGGTAAATAATGATGGTTTTGAAATGTTTTCACCAAAGAATAGTCTAAAAAGTGCGGAAATATGTCCTTAAAAACATGACTTTTTGAGTCACATCAAGTATCCCACACTTAAACGTTGCTTGTCCTCAAGCAACACTCATCAATACTCCCTTTGAAAACATTTTTGAAACTGGTTTTAGGGAAAGTTATGATATTCATGTTAGTCACCGTTTCCTCATATGAGTAGATAGTTTCAGAAAACAAAGGAAAAATAAGATGATCCTTTCGGAAACAGGAAGCGATTCTCATAGGCATACTTCCAACTCTCATGAATCTTGGAGTATACATGACTAGGCGATCTCACATAAGGTGGTCACTCAATTCACTCAATAGTGTATCGGGTTTCCTATCAATCTAGTTCAAACGAAATCGCTCATAAAGCCAGTCATGCAGTATTCATCGTCATAAGCTTGATCGAGAATCGGATCTCCACCACTTAGGTGAGAACGTGTAACACCCGCCAAAATTAGGACTAGTAATTAGTGCCTAATCATATGTAATACATGTAATTAGTTATGTGTTAGGCTAATTAATGTATCGAATTATATATATTGTTGAATATATACGAAAATGCGATTTGATTAAATCGTACGCGACTTAAATCGAATGTATTTCGATTCAATCAAATACGGACGTTGGTGACCCATTTTATTAAATAACGCTTTTATGTCAAAAATATTATTTTGATAATATTTTGTATTCAATTCGTATCGTACAAACCGAACTTACACAATTTAAAACAATAAAATGCGTAAACTAAATAAACAAACTAACTTACATCTTATAACACAAATATAAATTGATTTGTAAAATATTTAAACAATATATCGCGTAATAAATCGTATTTTAAAACTTATAATCAAAATGTAAATAATTATTTAACGTTTAAACGACGGAGCAAACGAACACCACGCGGAACGCGGGGCGAGAAACTGAAAAGTGGGGATAACCCCACCTCCCACTCCTTTTCTTTCTCATTCTTCTATCAATTCTCTCTCTCTTCTCTTATTTCCTCCAAAATCACCAAATCACCAAAAACTCACAAAACCGCAAAATAACGTCACGAAACGCAACCGAATCACCAATATTTTTAGAGATTCACGACCACCTCGCAACGATCTACATTTCTACCTTTCCGGATTTTCATTTCGGCAAATTGTAAGTTTCCGACAAAATCCCGAAATCTCTTGATTCTTAGTATTTTTCATTTGTGGTTGTTTTTATAACTAGTATATGTCCATTACAATGTATAGAACACGATTTCATAGCTTAAAAACGGATTTTTCGCCGGAAAAACGTTAACAGCCGGACTTTCTGGGCTGGTGTTCATCCATGCGACACAAGCATTGTGTCGCATGTTGTGTCGTATTTTGGCCTTTATGTCGCATAAAATCCCTTGTGTCGTACCTTATGTCGTACCAGATAATTAGTGTCGCAAGTCCTGCGACACAACCACTATGTCGTATTCTATGTCGTATTTCCATACGACACAATCACTATGTCGCTGTTGAATCAGCATCTCGCATCTATGCGACACAACCCTTGTGTCGCATAGACATTGTGTCGCATTTTTATGCGACACGACCCTTGTGTCGCATAACTACCCTTGTGTCGCATATTGTGTCGCAAAACACAGAAAACTCAGATTTTTACTAAGTGTCGAGACTCGAAATTTATCACTCGATTTTGCCCGAATTCAGATCCCAGATGCGTTTTTCGTCAAAGCAATATAGTAGAAATAAAAATTTTCCAAGCTGACCTGGCAGCTCGACCCCAGCCAGGGGCTCTGCCCCTTGGACCCCGCCAGGGGCTGCCGCCCCTTGGACCCCGCTACCAGGGGCGCTGCCCCCGGACCCCCGTACTTAGATTCCGTAAGGGCTTCTAAAACACATTTTTCAAGTGAAACGCCACAAAATCAAAATAATAATAGTTGAGATTATTATTACAAATCCGTCACCAACGGGCCGTACATGTTTTCAAACACTTAACAAATCAACCAAATCGTAGTAATTTGGACATATATATAGTTGTGTAACGACTACAAGGGTGATCTTTTGAGATACCCAATCATGTTTATAACCATCGCGTGTCGTGGACACCCTCAGGTTACAAGTCTTTGGACTTCATACTCGGCTAATCAACTTACGTTTGTTTAAACGCTTTCAGACTCAGGTGAGTCTCATAGCCCCTCTTTTACTGTTTTACTCAGGGGTGTGATATATTGCTCAACTTTTAACATGTGAACGCAAGTACAAACATTTCATATACTACATGAGTTTTTCGAAACTAATCATTTTAAAGTCCTCCGTCAGCATAGTTGTTAATACGTTGTAGCGTGAATATTAGTATATGGTACCATATAGGATTGACCCACCTCGTTCGGGTTCGCAAGCACTAACCGGGTAAACGAACGTACTAATATTTGGGAAGACGAATGTGGATTAGGCATTCGTGGAGGCACCTCTCCCGGAATTCTCTATAGGGGACCCGGCCCTCGAGTTAAGCTCAACTATGTGCTCATGGCTGTATACACGATGACTATCATTTAATTGCTGGATGCAATTCATTATTTAATTGCTGGATGCAATTCATTATTTTAAATCTTGCGGTTCATACTATATTAACTGATTTCAAACCTGTGAGCTCACCAGCTTTCTAGCTGACCTTTTAGCATATATCGCAGGTACCAAGCAGTAGGATGTTTCTGCTTCAGGATTTTAGCTCGAGTCAGCATGCAGACGATTGAGATTTTCTTGCATTAGTATATTTTGTACAAGTACTTATGTACTGAAATCTCATTTTAATTAACTCGAGCTATGTAAATCTTTAAATGTTGTAAACATTTCAATTATCAATATATTTTGTTAAAACGACGCATATAGAGTCGTTTGCTATTTATCTTTGTGCTTTGTTATTGATTAGTAACACCCAAAACAAGCTTCCGCAAATCATCAAATTTGGGGGTGTTACAGTACGGCGCTAATTATCCAAAGACATTTAGGGGGTTGTAATGTTTTGTGAGGGTTAAGGGGTATTGATAAGGGACATTTTTCAGGGTCGTAAGGGTGTTGCTTATCTTAGGCTTTCCAAGAATCATGAAAAACTTATTTGTAGAACGGAAGTAATGGCTGCTCGCTCTATTATCGGATCTTTCTTTGAATGGTTGATACCTTGAAGCTCTTTGAGCCTTATTCTCTTTTCTTTTTTTTTCTTCTTTCTTTTTTTTCTGCTTTTTATTTTCTTTTTCTTTGAGTCCTTCAGAAATCCTTTCTTTTATCTTGATCATTACGAGTCTTTTCTTCAGGTGCTAATTTTCCCGCACTTTTGGAGAGATTTGATCCTTTTTGGAGAGCACGAACGAGTAGGATAATCGAGTTGGATATTCTTCGAGATGTTTTTCATAACCTCATAGATTCTAAGATAAGGTTTTGGAAATTTAGGAAAGAAGGTTTCAATATTTAGGGTTTGGAGGAAATGAAAGGTTTAGGCTCAACAAGGTTTACTAGGCGGATCATCGATACTTAAAATGAGCATCAGAAGGGTTTTGGGCTTGTAAGAGAAGGCTAAAAAAAAGGGGGTTAATTCCTAAGAAATGTCAAGGTCATCTAATTGCACCTATACCGCGTACAGTACACACCAATGTGGTTTTGAAACGTATGTCAAGAGCAAGTTCTAATTTAGAGATACATGCATCGGCACACACAAGAAATGAACAATGTAGCATTAAAAATGAATGCTTTTAAGGCTCAAAACCTCACTGCAAATTTGGGTTGTATGTGCCTAATCATGCGATGCCCCTCTTAGATTATCGTTTCTAGTTTAAGAAATTTCTACCTTAACTTCCTTAAGTTTTTGAAATACTTTCCTCGTATTTTGAAAATGATTTCTTTCAGGCATACCAAAACTCAAAAATTTAGAGTTAACCGCAAGATTTAGCTCATATTTTTAGTTTTATTTGAAAAATATTTTTGAAAATTTTGAAAAATTTTATGAGATATGCTATGTAGACATAAAAATTGTCCGTCCAAGGTATTCCATACCTACCATCCCACACTTAGAGGAACATTGTCCCTAATGTTCTCTTGAGTTGAGATTTTACGACTAAAATCCCACACTTAGAGTTTGAACATGTAAGAAAATGTTTCCTAAGTGTTGAATTGGGGTGGAATCCCACACTTAGTGATAAGTTAGGATGTGACACAGATTATAACACATAAACTTAAGTAAACATAGAATCATTATAAACGGAGAAAGGTTTAAATTACTCACCATTCTGTTTACTGGACATGACTAGATTCGTGTAGAAGTGGAGCGTGTGATTTGCTGGATTTGAGGACCAGGCTCGTTTAAGATCAGCCATTCCACACAAAGCTAAGTTCTGCAATAAACATCACCACAACGTCATATCTCGAAAATAACACAGAGTTATAAAAATCTAAGCATTAAAATGAAATAAACTAAATAAACTAAAAGTCATCAAGTAGATCATCGCTGTCAGGATCGAAATTAGCGATAGTAGCAGCAAGGACTGAGGTAGGTGATGGTGTAGGCTCCTCCATCAAATCCCCACTCTGCTCAATAGTACCGGCAGAAACATGAGCATGAGGTGGGCTAAAAACATCCAGCATGGCCATCAACTGCTTAGTAAGTGAAGGCTCTGCTAATGAACTCCCTGATGACATGGCAGGCTTAAGAGCAGCAGGCAGAGCAGTGGAAGGTCCAGCAGGAGGGAAGAATGACCAAGGCGTACGAGACGGTCCTGGGTCCGGACCAAGATGGAACGGACAGTCAGAAGGCCTCGGAAGCCCTACATCCACACAGAGGGTAGACATAATGTCATGGTGAAGGTGGAGCATCCGAAAGAGGGCACAGGCTGCAACCGGATCAGCGAGTGTAATCCCATACTCAAGAGTGGGCATGGGGACTGACTGGTGGACAGGTGATAGGGGTCCCTCAGCGGGTGGCTCATCATGAGTGATCAGGACATCAGTCAAGTTCTCCTCACGTATGGTGGGCATGGTCCTGCGTGCTCTACGTCCTCGTCTGCGATCTCTGCGACGTCTCGGTGGTCTCTCATGTGACAACCGTCACCAAACCGTAATTGTAGTTCAAGCCGTAAAAGCTCATTTTCGTGTTAAGACTCAGCTCATGGACTTTTTTACATCAAAATATTCGTTTTCGAAAAACGAATCCAACGTAAAAAAATCGTCGCAATCACACATGTAACAAAAAAGATACGAGGCTAAACGTAAATGCGTTAATTATTGGAAACTATACAATTTATTAAAACTATGCGAAATACGAAAATAATTTGATTGGGATCGTTTATTCTTAAACCGTGTGACCCAAGTTTTCTTGTGTGTCTTCCTTGTTTGGCCCAACAATTGACCTAAACCCCCTCCCTTTTTGGTGAGTCATTCGGCCCAACCCAACCCACACAACCCTAGAAATATAAAAGGCATCCTAAAACACAACCCTAACAATTTTTGATCACAATAATCGTCCATGCTGCTGTCCTAAAATTTCAGTCACGAACAGAGGCCGATTTGACTCATTTACTTTCGTTTTCAGACTTCAAACAAAACTAGTAAGTTGTAGATCTTGATGTTTTACCAAAATCCTTGAAGTTTCGGCCTCTGAAACGCAATATATTATTTTATAAAAATATATTTCGTAAACTGCTGCTGTGGGTGACGAATTTTCAGAAACTTTGGTAAGTTTTCGATCCTATAACTCTTGTATATGTTTGATCAATCTACAAAAAAACGAATTCTAAGAGTGTATATCCTCATTATTCACAGATTCTAAGAAGGATTCTCACGTATTCGAACGTTAGTTGGTATTCTCTATCCAATTCATTCATTTTAACGTATTTCGATTGTTTCGGTATTATAGGTTTTCTTTCGGTTCAATCCATTGTATTCATAGTGATAAAATCATAGGAATATATGTTAAATCAGTGTTTAAGACATTAGTATTGAAAGATATTGATTGATTAAGTGTTTGGATTGATTAGTTTGAAGGTTTAGGTTTAAACATGAAAACCCTAAATCTGGACAGATTCGAGTGTCGGTTTGGGAAGTGTGTAACTTGGTCATTTTACAATGATTTTTGATGAAACTTGAGTCTAAATATAAGTATTAAGAGTCTAATTTCAAATGGCATTGGTTTCGTGTCCAAAGTTTGAGTACAAGTTGGTCAAAATGATTTTATAAGATTAAGGGTCAGTTCTGAGTTTTTTGGTTTGTAATTGTGGTTAACTTGTGGATTTTTGAAACGTAGGTTAAATAACGAATTTGGTTTTGAAATTTTTACTGGAATAACTTCAATGTGTCAAATAATTTCTGTAAAAATATTATAAATATTGTAAGTTTTTAAGTATTTTAAATAAATTATAACTTTGGTGAAGTCAGAAAGTGTGGTCGGTTTGAGCAGTCCTCTTTGGTGAATTTTAAAAAATAGTTAACTAATGAAATGAAGTCTGTAAACATTACAGAGTATTCTTAATACATAGAAGTGTCACTGGTAAAATTTGTAGATTCAAATGATTTTGTTTAGTTATGGTGTAAAATTCGTAAAATAGTGTAAATTTCTTGACAGGATCTGAAATGTAAAATATAGTAACATTACAACTATTTTACATAAACGGGAGTTGATTTTTGTAAAGAAATTTGAGGTTAGGTTGTGAGGGAACCTAATAGAGATGATTAGGACTTGGGATACAATGGAAGGACATAGATATGTCTAGGTTCTAACCTATATGCGTATATGTTCACTTGTAGATTTGCAAGTTTGTTTGGTGGATTCATTTGAGGGCAACACTTACTTTGATACTTGAGGTGAGTTTTCGTGGCCCCATTTTCTTTACAATTTTCCGTTGGGGGAAAAGAACGCTCAAACTGATTTTGAACTATTTTCTTATGCTGTGAAACCTATCTGATTTCTATTGGATATTATGATTGAACTATGTGACATTCTGATTGTTGTGGACTGAATGCTTATTGGACGGATTGGTCGGATGAGTCTTGTGTCTTTGGGACCATGACAAAACTCCATATTACTTATTGGTCAGATGAGTCTAGTGTCTTTGGGACCATGACAAAACTCCATATTGCTTACTTATACATGCAATTATTGATAGTACTATCGGACGACGGTCCCGCTCTTGAGATAAATGTGTTATCCTTGAGTGAATAGCATAAACTGAATGGATTGCTTGTTGTGAACGAAACAGATTGTCTTATGTGCATATTTCATATCGTATGTCCTACTTACTTATTATCACAGCAAATTGTATTTTTCGTGTGTCTTATTAAACCTGCGAAACTCACCAACCATTGTGTTTACATTTTTGAGCATTTCTTTTCAGGGAACGCTAGTGGCACTAAGATCGAAGAAAAGAAAACTTAGGGGACCTATTAGGTTGCATTAAGTATTGCTGCAAGACTTATGACACATTTGTTGCTAACATTTTGATTAAATTATAGGGCATATTGCCTTATCAGTTGTTGAATACATTTATTGTTGCGACACATTGTTTCTTTGTTGGTGTGTATGCTATAACACGAACCGTCATTCGTGTTAATGGCATCACAGCGCATTGATACTTTATATTTCATTTAGAGTTCCATATATTGATGTGTTGTGATCCTATCATGGTTGCATTCCGTTGTTTCCGCTTTAGACGGGGTGTGACAGATTGGTATCAGAGACATTGGTTATAGAGAATTAGGTGGATTGACCTAGACTATAACCTAGGAACCTTCATATAAATGCTATAATAGGAACTATGTGTGCATTAAACAACGTGTGTTTATTCGAAATCATTCGTGCTCATTTGAAACGATCCGCGCTTAATTGAAACGTTGTGTCCTTACTTGCAACGATGTGTACTTGTTCGAAACGATACACAAATATTTGTCATGAGTTGTACCTATTTGCTAGGATATTTACATAAATGCTACATAGACAACATGTACTCATTCGTAATTTGGTTCTTGAGCAAGGCATGCTCCGTTGGTGGTCCTGCACGTGCAGCGTACCCGAAAGGGTTATGTACTCTTAACGGCGTAGAATCCTTAATGTTATCTATCGATACTATATTGATCATAGTATCATTTCCTGATAAATTCGTACGACTTTTAAATTTGAATAGGTAGGAATGAGGTTGAACATTGTGATATATAGGGTGTGGTAATAAGTACATATATGAAAGGATACCCTAACAATTATGGCGGCCGACGTAATTGCGAAGGTATCACGACATATATGTGTTTATATGACCATATTCGAGTGTCCAATGGGTCGCCTTCAAAGTCGCGTGACAACGAACATTCTCGACTCTATTTGTTTTGAAATCATGATCCTTATCTGACACTATCCAAACTACTCATTTCTTCTAAACTCTTACGTACTCAAAAATCGTAGTAAACATGCCGCCAAGACGTTCTACTCAAGATGCTAAACATGAAACGTGGCAGGAGCGAACTAAGATAAATATAAAAGTGTAAATCATGTACTAAGTAAACATCAATCTAAGACATGGAAACCGTATCGTGAGAGTAATAGACGTGGATAATAACTAGCTAATGAATTACCGTGCAAAAACTCTATTAAAATCATTACTCACTTGAACCAAAATAATTGGCTTACTATCCCTCTAATTCTTTGGACATAATTACATCTTGATTTTTTTCCTTGGAAACTTCTAATTTCAAAAACGTATCATGCAATAGTCTTTGTCTTTCTAGTCAGTGAAGCATTCGTTACTTGACCACTTTTACCCCCCTCGCAACGAAATTTTCGAATCCCTTTTTGCAAAGCTAGCCCAAGATCTTGGTATCTTTTGGAAATGCACTCGATTTTTTTTTGTATTGCTTGGCAACTTCACCTCTATATGATAAAGGCTCCAATGCCTCGTGCTGCAACTGAATAAGACCGTTCTTAACATGTACCCAAATCTCGGTCTTAGAAACTATTTGACTACGACTTCCATAAGAATTTAAGTCAATCTAAAACATACCTACACCATATTCTCTACCAATATAACGATTGTAAATCAGATCGATCAAACTTTTTCCAAAAGGGTCCTATTATGAACCCCACTAGTTGATGTATTGGTAAATCAAAAAACTTGGTAATAATTCTCAAATTCTACCAACCTCTATTATCTATACTACTTAATAAAAGGGGGGTTTGAAGAAGAATGATAAGTCTACCTATTAAATGGCCCTCTCAACTAAAATATCTAACCATCCGCGATCAATTTGATTATTAAATGATGCCTCAAAAATTCTCTTACTAAAATCAAAGTACCAAAAATAATTTACGTTTTGAAACTCTCTATGTAATGGAACACGTAGTCGCGTAAAATAAACTGTTGAAATAAATTTCCTTACCATCCAAAATTCAAAATAAATCAAACTATATAATATAATAACCTCCGTTGCTTTTAATGTTTTACAACTAAAAATTTAGTGATTTAAACTTTGTAATGTATTTCACTTCTACATGACATATCACCGTATAAGCTCTTAAAGGAAAATTCACTTATAATGTTCGTATAAAATTGGAAAAATTCATGGTTATAACTATTCTACGATAGGCTCAAAAATGAGAGAGATGTTGAATTTGAGATTGACATACTTCCAACTCCAATGATAAAACCACTTACTTGCATCATGTAATATCAAGAACTTAAACAAGGATAATTTTTGGGTTACTCGTAAGTCAAACGAAAATACAAAGCAAACGAGCTTTCATAACTACTGAAAACATAATGAACTCACCGACAAAATGGACAAGGGAAAATCATGCAAAAATTGTTTGGTTGACACGTTAAAATGAATTCACGTATCTTATGCCACATTTTGTGCTAATAGGAGAATGGTCTACTACTAATCCACATGAAATAAGATGGAATCTTCAATATTGTCTCAAAATGTTCAACCAATTAATCTGGATGCCCAATTAAGCACAATTACGAAGTGAAGATCAAGATATACACGAGACAAATCGATCGATAGGAAATCAATAGAACATTCACATAAGGCATAGCCTTAAATCCAAATTTGAAATACATAATATCTCCGGTTAACATTCTTTCGTTCGATTCACCGTTACACTGTATCGCGCGGGTACATTACTAATGTTATCAAATCGATACATAGAAGAAGATTACTCCAAACCTAAGAGCCAATTCTACCTTCAAACGGAACCGAGTTCTAATTATTTTCGACATCAAAACATCACCGAAGCTTGGGCTAAACAATACATTTCTTTCACCAATTGTTATGACAAATTCCAAAAACACACCACACGAGCAAAAACGAGATACACTTGGTAGAAAACTTGCTAGGAATAATATAAAAAGACACGAAGGAACCAGTAGATACGATGAAACATGTGGTTCGGCACTAACCTGCCAACACCCACCTCAAAGATTCTTCCTTATCTGTACTCCCTCATAAATAATTTAAACAATTTTTGAACTCTACGGTGCCACTGATTAAGATAATCTTTGTATACTATTTCACATCGTAAACTTAACATTATCAATGACCACCAACAACTATTATTATTCATTCATTCACACTTTGGTCAATTATCAATATCGATCACTACTACATTCTTCTTATTTGTTTACTGCTGCATAGCGCGTATATTTTACTAGTCCTTAAATAATGAGATTCCGATGCGAGAGAACATATACTATGAGACTAGCCCAAATCCAACCCACTTAGATAAAATCAAGGTTCACACTTATTCACCCCCTTATACACGTAAACTTTTATAAACTCACAAAGAAATACTCTTGTACGTATGAACTTTTCTTACTTAGTGATACTTTGGATTGATCTTCCTTGGCAACACAACCCTTGTGTATATATCGTTACTCTCACCTACGAAGGTAAAAAAAAAAAAACACACAAAAGATTTAACAATCAACAAACTCCCTTAAATCCATAAAGAGATCAAAATTTAATATACAATACACATAGGACACATTGAGAACACTATAAAATTTTAAATGGTAGAGACTCATTGTCGTATAATCTAGATTTCAATACGTCAAGTTGAACCTAACTGTGAATGTTCCGCATTAAATGCAAATTTTTCAGTGTGGGTACCTAATACAAACTCTGTAGAATCAACAAACAATACGCTTGTATAAAGAGCCGATAAACTTAAACTCGGAGATATTCGGATTGTCAACAAATTTTCCTTGAGACTTTCCGAAAAATCTAGTTGATTTACCTACCCCTCGACATATAGGAGACCTATTTCGGTATAAACCATTAGTTTTTAATGTGCGCGACGTAGAACCGATGTCCTATCTCTAGAAACGATGACTAGTTAATTCAACTTCAAGGTTCGCATAGGTGTACAAACAAATCGACCTTCAAACAGACTATAAATTTAGTTGAGGTATCACAAAGAAGCTAGACGACGTTTAGGACCCGATGTGGTTATGCATGTCGGTCCAACAATTGCGCTGGTGGTATCCATGGGATTTAGAACCAAGAAAGAATCTTTTAGATGTTGAGAATGCACCGTTTACAAACACCAATTTCTTTTACCTTCCTAATGGACCGAACGAATTCGTATTATACGTTTAACCAATAGGTTCGATGACCTATCAATCGAAGGAACGAATAGAGCAAACGGAGTTAGCGATACATAATCAAGTGGTGAGTCTCTTATGGTGTCACACAAATGAAACATTGTAATGTGTAGCGGAATAAAATCGAGATGGAGTTTAAAACAACACTTTGTCATATAACTGGTAAGGATACGATATAACGCTAGGAGAGAATTTGAAATCACTTAGGAACGAGAGAATCATAAGAAACTCAAAAACCATGTCTATTCCATAATAACGTTTTCAATAATAATTTCGATTGAATTTCGGGACTAAATTCCCTAAACGGGCGGATACTATGACAACCGTCACCAAACCATAATTGTAGTTCAAGCCATAAAAACTCATTTTCGTGTTAAGACTCAGCTCATGGACTTCTTTACATCAAAATATTCGTTTTCGAAAAACGGATCCAACGTAAAAAAAATCATCGCAATCACACATGTAACGAAAAAGATACGAGGCTAAACTTAAATGCGTTAATTATTGGAAACTATACAATTTATTAAAACTACGCGAAATACGAAAATAATTTGATTGGGATCGTTTATTCTTAAACCGTGTGACCCAAGTTTTCTTGTGTGTCTTCCTTGTTTGGCCCAACAATTGACCTAAACCCCCTCCCTTTTTGGTGAGTCATTCGGCCCAACCCAACTCACACAACCCTAGAAATATAAAAGGCATCCTAAAACACAACCCTAACATTTTTTGATCACAAAAATCGTCTATGATGCTGTCCCAAAATTTCAGTCACGAACAGACACCTATTTGACCCATTTACGTTCGTTTTCAGGCTTCGAACAAAACTAGAAAGTTGTAGATCTCGATGTTTTACCAAATTCGTGAGGTTTCGGCCTCTGAAACGCAATATATTATTTTATAAAAAAATATTTCGTAAACTGCTGCTGTGGGTGACGAATTTTCAGAAACTTTGGTAAGTTTTCGATCCTATAACTCTTGTATATGTTTGATCAATCTACAAAAAAAAAAAGAATTCTAAGAGTGTATATCCTCATTATTCACAGATTCTAAGAAGGATTCTCACGTATTCGATCGTTAGTTGGTATTCTCTATCCAATTCATTCATTTTAACGTATTTCGATTGTTTCGGTATTATAGGTTTTCTTTCGGTTCAATCCATTGTATTCATAGTGTGACACCTGTCAAATTAGGGCTATTAATTAGGGCCTAATCAAGTTTTAATACATGTAATTAGTTCTGTGTTAGGCTAATTAATGTACAAGTAATATATATTGTTGAATATATACAATTATACGATTTGATTAAATCGTACAAGTTTCAAATCAAATGTAATTCGTTTCAAGTAAATACGGACGTTGGTGAACGAACTTATTAAATAATGTATTATTATTTAATAACGCTATTATACCCCAAAATATTATTGTTATAATATTTCAATTCAAACTCGTATCGTACAAGTGACATTTTACGCGATTAAACTATTAAACGCGCAAACAAAACGAAACAAGTTAAGTTATATTTTCTAACTCAATTATAAAGTATTTTATAAAATACTTCAAGTGAAATATCGAGTAATTATTCGTATTTTAAAAACATATATTTAAGCGTATTAAATAATTATCTAACGATTAAACGACCGGGAAAACGAGCACCGTACGGAGCACAATCGCAGGGAACGAAAATTTGGTGAAGCCCACACTCGGTGGACCCCACCAACCGGCCCCCTACCCCTCTCTTTTTCCCCCCTTTTCTTTCTTCCTTCCCCCTCACTTCACCATCTCATCTTCTTTTTCTCTCCTATTTTTCTCTCTAATTCATCAAAACCACCACCACATTAATTAGCAAAATAACACCATCAAACACACTCGGATCATACCACTCCTTTGGAGAAAAAGAACCACCACGCAACGATCTACAGCTTCATCTTTTCGGAATTTTGATTCGCCACCGCGTAAGTTTCCGACAAAATCTCGAAACCTTTCGATTTGGCATATTTTTATTTGTTTATTGTTTCTTTTTACTTAAAATGTCCAAATATGGGTTGGGTAAAAGTATTGGACCCCCCCCCCCCCCCCCCCCCCCCCTCTTTTCTCTCTAGATTGGCGATTTCTGGGTTTTTCCTTGACTTAATTTTCGACTCTGATTCATTCTAGTTCGGTCCTAAATCTGATTGTCGTTTGATGTTTAATCTTTTCTTCATTGAATAGGTTTAATATCCACTCGATTCTAGGGTTTTTAGGCCGGTTTTAGTTTTGGATTAAGCGGCTATTAGGGTTTTTATTTAATCGCCAATTCTTTCTTATTGGTTCGTGTTATACAAACATATAAACCGTCATGCCATTAATGTTTGTTAAGTCTAAATCGTCTAGGGTTCTAGCCTGACACGAGTTAGGGTTGCGAACGTTTTTAGGGGTTTTAATCTTCTTGTATACGGCTGGATCGGTGTTGGTTTGATTCTGGGGTTTGCGTATTACTGGACCTGGTTCGTGGTGGTTTAGTGATTGGCGGTATTAGGGTTTTTGCATGGGAAGAAGGAGCCAGCATCTTCTGGTTATGGTATTTGCAGGTTGATACCGGATTAGGGTTTCTGGGAATGATGTACAATGGTTTCTAATTGTGGAAGACAATCGTGGATTAGGGTTTTGGAGATGATGACCGGCCGGATTCAGACTTCGGTGGCCATTTTTTGGTCAATTTTTTGACCAGCTTGGGTTCATTACGGGGTGGGGGGTTTCCTGGTTGATTTTGGTTGTTTCGATGGGGCGTTTGTGTTGATTGTTCGCATCTCTTTGCTGTGTTCCATATCAACCTTCATTGATGGAATGCATAGTTGGCTTGGTCATGTATGTTGGTTCGGTTATCCTCGTTCTCACCGGCGACGACTAGGGTTAGGTGGATTTTTCTTAGTGAGCTCCAATCAGGAATTGCTTTGGTTAATATGGCTCGGTTATCCTTTGACTGTAGCTTCTGTGAATGTGCTTGGACCTTTTGCCATTGCCAGTATTGGTAGGGCAAGCATATTCAGTCGAAGAGTTGTGCTTTTGAATCTGGCCCTTTTGCCATCCTTGTTGTTGGTAGGGCAGGTTGAAGTTTCGGCTTTAGATTTGGTGAGTTGGCTTGGACCTTTTGCCAATGGTCGTGGGACGTGTTGGTAGGGCAGGTTCGCTCCATGATGTGTATTTGCTGCAGTGCAGCTTGGATGTTGGTGTTTCTTCTCAAAGGTCAAGTTTCGAAGATTATTGAAGACTGAGATGATCACTGTGGAAGTGGTTCTTTGAACCTGGTCTTTACATTTAGAGTGGCTTATTTAAATGTAATTGGTTTATTCTGCGTTTAGCAGATTTAATTGTTGGTCAGTTACTGCGGTTAGCAGTGTAGTTGTGCTACGTTTAGCAGTTTTGTTTGCTTTGTTACATTTGTTGAGTCAAATCGCCTATGTAACGGGCTGAGGGCATGGGATTCACCCATGTCATTTGTACTTCAATGATTTTGGGAATATATTTACCGGGTAAAATTTTACCCTTTACCAAAAAAAAAAAAAAGTATTGGACCGAACGGTGGCCGGAAACTCGTTTTTGGCTCAAAATCCGGCGAACAGTTGGAAGTGTCGCTAGTGTGCCAAAAACAGTGCTAGCGACACTAGCCAAGTGTCGCTATGCCAAGTGTCACCCCTATAGCGACACTACTTAAGTGTCGCTGAATTAATTAATCAGATTTATATTAGCGACACTCCCTTAGTGACGCCAAAAATTTAGAAGTGTCGCCTATAGCGACACTGAGCAAGTGTCGCCCAATTATTGAAAATCAGAAATCTAGCGACACTAACCAAGTGTCGCCTAACAAGTGCTGCCTATAGCGACACTCACCTAGTGTCGCCTATAGCGACACTAGACAAGTGTCGCCAAAAACAGAAAAGTGTGTTATTTTCCTAAGTCTTGAAACCTTTTATACCAAACAAATCGGATACGATACAACTTATACACGAGACATATATACTTTGTTAAGTATGCAACCACACAAGTATAATAATAAAAGTTGAGATTATTATTACAAACAATCACCAACGGGCTGTACACATTTTCAAAAACTCAAGTCAATCAACCAAATCGGGGTAATTAGGACAAACAATTACAAAGGTAGTCTTTTAAGATACCTATTCAATTAATAACCATCGCGCGTATTGAACGCCCTCAGGTTACAAATCTTCAGACATCAATTCAAGGCTAATCGATTCAAGTCTATTTAGATAAACAAACAAGGCTCAGGTGAGTCTCATGGCCCCTCTTTTACTGTTTTACTCAGGGGTGTGATATCATTGCTAGTTTTGTTTTACAATATGAATGCAAGTACCATTCGAAATCAAATACTACTGAGTTGTTTTCACTAATCAATTTAAAGCCCTCCACAACATAGTTTGGTGATACATCTGTAGCGTGAATGTTAGTATATGATATCATATAGGATTGACAATCCTCGTCCGGGTTAGCACGCACTAACTGGTCAAATGGACGTATTAGCATTTGGGAAGACGAGTGTAGATTAGGCACTCGTAGGAGGCACCTCAGTTGGGTTTCCTTAATTGGACCTGACACTCAAGTTAAGCTCAGACTATGTGCTCATGGCTGTATAACTTTTATTTTGCTTAATTGCATTTTAAATTCAATTATAAATCTTGCGGTTCATACAAATATGTGTTGACATACAAACCTGTGAGCTCACCAGCATTTCGCTGACCCATTTTAGCATGTATCACAGGTACACAGCAGTAGGTTGGACTGCCCAAGCAGGAATCATTAGCTCGAGTCAGCATTCATACAATCAGAGATTTAATTGCATTATTATATTTTGTATAAAGTAATTATGTGATGTAAATCTCTCAATTTCAGTAACTGAGCTAATGTAAACATTATTTTGATGTAAACTTATGTTTTTATCAATACAAGTTCAAAACGACGCATATAGTGGTCGTTCATTATACCTTGTGCGCTTGATATGTAATTAGTCGCGTCCCGACGCGATTCGCTTCCGCAACCCGAATTTGGGGGTGCGACAGATAGTGATAAAATCATAGGAATATATGTTAAATAAGTGTTTAAGACATTAGTACTGAAAGATATTGATTGATTAAGTGATTGGATTGATAAGTTTGAAGGTTTAGGTTTAAACATGAAAACCCTAAATCTGGACAGATTCGAGTGTTGGTTTGGGAAGTGTGTAACTTGGTCATTTTACAATGATTTTTGATGAAACTTGAGTCTAAACATAAGTATTAAGAGTCTAATTTCAAATGGCATTGGTTTCGTGTCCAAAGTTTGAGTACAAGTTGGTCAAAATGATTTTATAAGATTGAGGGTCAGTTCTGAGTTTTTCGGTTCGTAATTGTGGTTAACTTGTGGATTTTTGAAACGTAGGTTAAATAACGAATTTGGTTTTGAAATTTTTACTGAAATAACTTCAATGTGTCAAATAATTTCTGTAAAAATATTATAAATATTGTAAGTTTTAAGTATTTTAAATAAATTATAACTTTGGTGAAATCAGAAAGTGTGGTCGGTTTGAGCAGTCCTCTTTGGTGAATTTTTAAAAATAGTTAACTAATGAAATGAAGTCTGTAAACATTACAGAGTATTCTTAATACATAGAAGTGTCACTGGTAAAATTTGTAGATTCAAATGATTTTGTTTAGTTATGGTGTAAAATTCGTAAAATAGTGTAAATTTCTTGACAGGATCTCAAATGTAAAATATAGTAACATTACAACTATTTTACATAAACGGTAGTTGATTTTTGTAAAGAAATTTGAGGTTAGGTTGTGAGGGAACCTAATAGAGATGATTAGGACTTGGGATACAATGGAAGGACATAGATATGTCTAGGTTCTAACCTATATGCGTATATGTTCACTTGTAGATTTGCAAGTTTGTTTGGTGGATTCATTTGAGGGCAACACTTACTTTGATACTTGAGGTGAGTTTTCGTGGCCCCATTTTCTTTACAATTTTCCGTTGGGGGAAAAGAACGCTCAAACTGATTTTGAACTGTTTTCTTATGCTGTGAAACCTATCTGATTTCTATTGGATATTATGATTGAACTATGTGACATTCTGATTGTTGTGGACTGAATGCTTATTGGACGGATTGGTCGGATGAGTCTTGTGTCTTTGGGACCATGACAAAACTCCATATTGCTTACTTATACATTCAATTATTGATAGTACTATCGGACAACGGTCCCGCTCTTGAGATAGATGCGTTATCCTTGAGTGAATAGCATAAACTGAACGGATTGCTTGTTGTGAACGAAACGGATTGTCTTATGTGCGTATTTCATATCATATGTCCTACTTACTTATTATCACAGCAAACTGTATTTCTCATGTGTCTTATTAAACCTGCGAAACTCACCAACCATTGTGTTGACATTTTCGAGCATTTCTTTTCAAGGAACGCTAGTGGCACTAAGATCGAGGACAAGAAAACTTAGTGGACCTATTTGGTTGCATTAAGTATTGCTGCAAGACTTATGAAACATTTGTTGCTGACATTTTGATTAAATTATAGGGCATATTGCCTTATCAGTTGTTGAATACATTTATTGTTGTGACACATTTTTTCTTTGTTGGTGTGTATGCTATGACACGAACCGTCATTCGTGTTAATGGCATCACAGCACATTGATACTTTATATTTCATTTAGAGTTCTATATATTGATGTGTTGTGATCCTATCATGGTTGCATTCCGTTGTTTCCGCTTTAGACGGGGTGTGACATCTCAGCTATGTTCTCTCTGGTGTCACTGGAGCTATCCATCCTGAAACAAACAAAATAAACAGGTAATTCATAAAATGACAAATACAAATGCACAGAGATCTGATGACAGTGTAAGGATATTTTATAAAGATTTCCGTTATCAGAGCTCCGACGTTTGCATCTTTGAGACTTATCTCTGATTTTGAAGTTTTTGTAGTCGAATCCTGAAATTTTTGTTAGAGATTATCATAATTAATAAAAATAAACTAAGAAGTAAAATTTAACAGAAAAAATAAAGATTAGCTTGGGGTACCTCCCAAGAGCGCTTGTTTTACGAGTCTCTAGCTTGACTCTTTATACCAATACTGAAGACTCATGGAGGTTCAAGGATATAGACATCTTCCCTGATGGGAAAGTCTTCAATGTAATGCTTTAAGCGTTGACCGTTAACCTTAAAATTACCTTCTGGTGCCTCGAGTTCGACTGCACCATACGGGAATACCTTTGAGATTGTGAACGGTCAGCTCCACCTACTCTTGAATTTACCGGAGAATTTCTTGAAACGCGATTGAAGAGTAGCACTTTATCTCCTAGTTTAAACCTAGAAGGTTTCAGCTTAGCATCATGGACCTTTTTAGTTCTTTCCTTGAAGCTTAGCGAACTATCGTACTCCTGATCCCTTAGCTCTGCTAACTCATTCAACTGCATTCTCCTTTGCTCTCCAGCTGCTGAAATATCCAAGTTGCAGTATTTTAATGCCCAGTACGCCCGATATTCCAACTCAATTGGAAGGTGACATGCCTTTCCGTAGACTAGCCGATACGGTGTGGTTCCTAATAGTGTTTTGTAGGCAGTTCTAAATGCCCACAACGCATCGTCTAATTTTTCGGCCCACCTGTGCCCATGATTTCCGACAGTTCATTCCAATATCCTTTTTAAAGCCTGATTTGTCGCTTCAGCTTGCCCATTTGATTGTGGGTGGTAAGCCGTCGAAGTTTTGTGAGTAACACCATACTGCTGCAGTACTCGCATGAATTGAGTATTGCAGAAATGTGTGCCACGGTCACTAATTATAGCTTTAGGAGTCCCAAATCGACTGAACAACTTTTTGAGGAATTGGGTAACTACTTTTGCATCATTGGTCGGAAGAGCTTGAGCTTCGGCCCACCTGGAGATGTATTCAACCGCAACTAAAATATACTCTTTGCCATTAGATTTAGGGAATGGTCCCATACCTTTGATGTTGGTGAGTGGCATTTCATTCCGGGCTAAGATATTGCCTTGCCTTTGGCAGATATCACAGTGTTTTACCAGGTCGCAAGCGTCTCGAAATATGGTTGGCCAATAAAATCCGGCGTCGTAAACCTTTCGTGCAGTCATGTGGGTACCATGATGTCCTCCAGTAGGTCCGTGGTGGCTCTGGTGTAAAATTTGGCCTGCCTCCTTTTCGTCGACACATCTTCTAATAATTTGATCTGGACATACCTTAACGAGATAAGGATCGTCCCAGTAATAGTTCTTGACATCGCGGAAGAATTTTCATTTTTGAGAGGTTGGCATCCCTTTTGGCACTATTTTTCCTACCAGATGGTTGGCGAAGTCGGCATACCAAGGGTTGTTTGTGAATTGTGATCCATGTTGGTATCCTCCGACAGTCATGAGTTGTTCTTTGGGAAACTGGTCTTGAATATCGTTCTTGTGCAACTTTTCCATAGATGGATTTTCCAATCGGCTAAGATGATCAGCCGCGACGTTTTATGCTCCTTTCTTGTCTTTAATTTCGATATCAAATTCTTGTAGGAGTAGAATCCATCGTAGTAAGCGTGGCTTGGCGTCTTGCTTCTTGAAAAGATATTTCAAAGTGGAATGATCTGTATAGACAATAGTTTTGGACAAGATTAGATAAGAACGAAATTTATCAAAAGCAAATACTACCGCAAGCAGCTCCTTTTCTGTGGTTGTGTAGTTTTCTTGAGCATCTGAGAGCATTTTGCTGGCGTAGTAGATTGGTTGGAAATGTTTCTCCTTCCGCTGTCCCAGTATAGCCCCAACGGAGAAATCACTGCGTCGCACATGATTTCAAATGGAAGACTCCAGTCTGGAGCAACCATGATCGGTGCATGTACAAGCTGATCCTTCAGGTAGTTGAAAGCTTGGAGACATTCATCTGTAAAGTCAAACAGATTATCTTTTTCGAGAAGATTAGTCATAGGTCGAGATATCTTAGAGAAATCCTTAATAAAGCGACGGTAGAATCCGGCGTGACCTAGAAAACTTCGGATGGCTTTCACAGAAGTAGGGGGTGGAAGCTTTGAGATTGTTTCAACTTTAGCTTTGTCAACTTCAATTCTGGATTTTGATATGCGATGTCCAAGAACTATGCCTTCTTTCACCATAAAGTGACATTTCTTCCAATTCAGAACAAGGTTCGATTCTTCACAACGATCAAGCATCCTATCCAAGTTAGAAAGACAAATGGTGAATGAATCTCCAAAAGCTGAAAAATCATCCATGAACACTTCCATGCATTGTTCAATCATGTCGTGGAAGATTGCTACCATGCATCTTTGAAGAGTCGCATGTGCATTACACAGACCAAAAGGCATGCATCGGTAAGCAAATGTTCCATAGGGACAAGTGAACATCGTCTTTTCTTGGTCCTTCGGATCGAGAGGTATCTGAAAATAGCCTGAGAAGCCATCGAAGAAGCAGTAGAATTCGTTTCCTGATAACCTTTCGAGCATTTGATCAATGAACAGTAGAGGGAAGTGATCTTTGCGTGTAGTTTCAATTAGTTTTCGATAGTCGATACACACCCTCCAACCGTTGACGGTTCGTGTTGGAATCAATTCATTTTTTCGTTAGCAATGACCGTCATGCCTCCTTTCTTTGGGATGACTTGAACTGGGCTAACCCATGGGGAATCTGAGATATAGTAGATTAGACTAGCATCCAGAAGTTTGATAACCTCCTTTTTAACCACGTCTTGAATTTTCAGGTTGACTCTCATTTGCCTCTAAACTGATGGTCTGAAGTCGTTTTCCGTTAAGATTTTATGCGTGCAGTAGTTCGGACTAATCCCTTGTATGTACGAGATCTTCCAAGCAATCACCTTTTTGTGTGACTTCAGAACCTGTACCAGCCTTGCTTTCTCTTCGGGCTTCAGTTCTGTAGATATGATAACCGGTAAATGTGAAGTTCCTTCAAGAAAAGCATATTCAAGGTGTGGGGGAAGTTCCTTTAGCTCCAATTCGGGTGGTTCTTCAGTAGAGGGTTTCATCCTAGCAATCTCGTCTCTTTTTAGCTCGTCATATGTTGTTTGATAATCCGACTCCATTGCAGGTGATTCCGGAATGTCAGCAGCTGCTATCTCAACCCATTCTGTATTGTTAGACAGTTCATCTTTTCTCAGCTCATATTTTACTTAGAAAGATTGAGAGATTGCATTTTCTTCAGTGATTATTTCTTTTTCCTCGTTGGTTGTTGCAAATCTCTGGAATTGAGCTGATGAAGACATACTGATGGTGATTTTGGGATTAAGATTTTCACAACTTTCAGATAGTTGTGGAGTAGGTGGTTTAAGCATTGACTCCATATCTTTAAGAGTCTTCGGAATTTCTTCCTTTGAGAGAGATGAATGATTTACTTCAGAAGTCGGGTTCCTTCGTAAAAGAGCGACAGGAGTGCCATATCCAAGTGGAGCAGTTGTGATAGAGTTGAACTGTAGCTCGGAATTCTTTAAAGAAAATAGCAACTCTCCAGATGTGTCGGAAGAATCCGAGTTAGCCGAGCATAGACCCGCACCTTCTTCACAGAGTATTCTTGAAGTGATGATAGTATTGGGAAGGGGATTGATGCTGCTTACTGCGAGGATCTCTTCCAAGTGTTCTTCAATTATTTCCTACAAAGAATCTGCAAGACCAAGATCTTCTCCCATAGGTTGTTTCATTAGTTTATCAACATTGAAGGTGACCTCTTCAGTTCCAACTCAGAGTTTTAAAGATTTTTCATATACATCAATGACGGCCTTGGCAGTGTTTAGGAAAGGTCTGTCAAAGATGAGTGGAACTTGGGTGTCCTCTTCAATATCCATAACAACAAAATCAACTGGGAAAACGAATTTATCAACACGGACCATAATATCTTCATTAATTCCACGAGGGAGTTTAACTGATCTATCTGCTAATTGGATGGTCATACGAGTTGGCAAGAGTTCGTTTAATCCTAGTTTCCTATAAAGCGAGAATGGCATGAGGTTTACACTAGCTCCTAGGTCAGCTAAGGCGCTACTTACTTGAACATCCTGAAGATAACAAGGAATAGTGAAACGGCCGGTATCTCCAAGCTTAGGGGGAAGTCCTTGTTGCATAATTAAAGAGCATTCTGCATCTAAGGGCAAGTTAACTATCTGTCTAAGTTTTTCTTTGTTGGATATAAGCTCCTTAAAGAATTTAGCACAACTGGGCATTTCTACTAAAGCATCTAATAATCTAACGTTTAAGTGTAGGCTTTTGAACATATCTAGATATTTTTCAAATTGAGCTTCTTATTTCTCTTTCTTAAGCCTACCAGGGAAAGGTATACGCACTGGTTTAGGTACTTCTGGTGTTTTAGAAAGTTTTGGCTCAGGAGAAGTGACAGGGGGTCAACTTGTATCGAGTCAGTAGGTAGAGAAGAACTAGAAGGTTCATCTGAAGGAATATCTATTGATTTCTCGTTCTTAGTCTCTTTTCCTCCTCTAGTGACTACAAGCATGTCATCGTGCTCATAGGATGAGTGAAAGAGAATTGTAGATCGCTTCTTCCCTTTGCTTCTCCTCAACTTTTAAAAACAATGTTTTAACATTATCCTCCATGTTTTTAATTAAATCATTTGAAATCCTGAGCAAGTAATCAATTTGATTCTGAAAATCAACAATTCATTTGTTTGTATTATTTTGCTCAACCATGAAGTTATTGAAAATCGTATTGTTTAGACGAGAAGTCATTTGGGTAGAAGTAGAGAGAACTAAAGATTGAGAAATGGGTGGTGTGGTTAACCGCTGAAAGAATGGTTTAGAGTGAAAAGCTTGATCAGGGTTTCTGTCAGTAGTATCAAGAATTTCTTCGTTGGCCCGTTTGTTTGGGAAGATCTTTTTAGGATTCTTCTTTTGCATGGGTTTGGAAGATTCTTGCAAGTCCTTGACAACTTTGGAAATGGATTCAAGTTGAGTTTTCAAGGTGTTCAAGGCTTGATCTGAAGTACTCCTTTGTTCTGATGTGGATTCATCTGACTCCCAGTCATGATGATGCATTGTTATCATATCAATCAACTTCCACGCTTCGTCCGAAGTATGCAGCATGAAATTTCCTGAGGAAGCAGCATCGAGGATTTGTTGGTGTTGAGGATACAAACTATTGTAGAATGTATAGAACAGATTCGTTTCAGACAACTAATGGTTCTGACATCTTTCGATCAGATTTTTAAATCATTTCCAAGCGTGATTCGGTAGTTCCTTGACGGAAATTGGCGATGTCAGTCTTAAGCTTGGTTTGTAGGGAAGGAGGGAAGTACTTTGTTAGAAACTTAGTAGCCATCTCCTCCCACGTATGAATCGAATTGGGTTCGAAATCATAAAACCAGGTTAAGGCTAGAGAAGATAAAGAATAAGGAAATAGATGGAGTCGTAGAAGATCTCTATTGGTTCCTATTAGTTCGAAAGAGTCGGTAAGGTTGATGAATTTGTCGAGATGGGCGTTTGGATTTTCAACCGAAAGACCATGAAACTGACACTTAGATTTAATCATTTTAATGTAGTGAGGCTTAATTTCAAGGGTTTCGTCCGTTGGTGCTACGATTGGTCCTCCTCATCCCTCTAGCAGTGGCTTGATTGATGAGGCGAGAGGGATACGGTTCGTCATAACTTGTATGGCAGAAATTAGGGTTTTCGGAAAGAAAAAGCTATACTAACTAAACCTAAACCTAATTAACCTAAGGATAAGCAGGTAACTTCCGGATGATATTGATCTTCCGGAAGGATCGCTAAATAACTAAGATAACAAAATGTCTAAAATTGGTCGTTGTAGTCCCCGGCAGCGGCACCAAAAACTTATCGCAACCCCAGCAGTATGTCGGATTTTACTCCGGTCGTTGAACCATCCGGCAAGGGTTCACGGTAGTGGGTTATATATTTATTATGCTGGGTATCCTAAGTTTTGATACAACTTAAAGACCTAAAGGGCAGTAAGCGGTACGTATGACTCAGGTGTCGTTCTTCAAACTACAACGGGCATGGGATCTAAGAGGGTTAATTACCATTTGTAATTTAGCTGGGATTTTTAAACTTTTTGATAGGTTGGTTTTTCTAATCTAATTACTAAAATTAAAGACTTAATTAAAGGTGGGGTTGTACGGAGAACGCAGAGAAATCAAGATAAGGAATATGTTTGCTGTGATTTCGGCAATGTTATTAAGTGGATAGTTATGAGGGATAAGGCTACTAGGTGCGATGACTAATCTGGTGAGGTCATAGAAGCTTAATTAGTGATAAAGTATTATGCCTACGGCCTTTACTCGGCTTCCACGTATTTGTACTACTCCAGTGGTGGTTCCAACGCTATACCGGATACTCGGACGTTTTACAGCTTTTAGGTTATACCAATTAGGATTCCAGATTACTCACTAGACATTCCTATATTTCTTAATGAGCTATAACTACGATCCTAGTATATACCTAACGTAGAGTTGTCCGCAATCAGATACATAATATGTCACATGGATAGCAGTTATAGAATGTCCCGTACACCGGAAGTTCTCCCAAATGCACAGACAATTCAACCGACAATCATCCTCTACTCCAGGTGCCCAGTCTCAGACATCCGGAGGACGTCCGTATCGTGGCATGAATCATTCATTGAAGAATAGCATGAACAGGGTTTAACCCGCGAAACCGGTTGGGATAATATGTCTAACGGTCAGTTGAATTGTTCATCATTAATCATACAATCATCACAACTATTACATGCATGTTAACCTACCTGTATTTTGTTTATTATATTTATGAAAACCTAATTAGCAGGGAAGTGATAATGGTTATGTATGTCTAGCATGAAGTACCTAAGCAACAATCAAACAAGAACATGCAGTAGGACGGGACACTAGCATCACATTAACTGACCTGAGGATTAGATCATGGGTATCCCGGAAGTTGTCCCAAAGATACACAACAAAAAAGCACGAACCTAATCTATCTCTACTCTTAAGCTTCGTGTCCCTCGGATATGTTTCAATCAAGGGAACAATGACCATGTTGAGTTCATTGATCATCATACACAGAATAGTTGGCAATCATACTTCTAGCAATTGGCTATGTTCTAGGGAAGAGGATACAAATCACAGTATAAGTTGGATAGGTAAAACGGGCAGAGGTTCAGCTTATAAGTTCACGAACAGTTTAAATTCATACAGGCATAGTAACAGCATTGCAAATTGTCGCACCCCCAAAACACGTGGCAGCGGAAGTATGAGGTGTCATGGGGGTGCCGACCAAATTACATATCACAACACAAAGATTAAAGCAACGACCTCTACATGAGACGTTTTTAAAAATATTACATTCCATAAAATAAAATGTTTACATCATTGGCGAGTTTGCAAAATGTATTTCTGAAGATTCTAATACACAGCCGTATTACAAAAAGATAATGTAAGAAAATCTCCAATATGTGTAATGCATGCGACTCAAACTAGCTAGCGCATCCTGTGGGCAACCCTACTGTTGCTGAGCACCTGAGAATACAACACTAAAAGGGTCAACCAGAAGGTTGGTGAATCTCACAGGTTTATCAGTAAAACATGTTATGATGCACAAGATCTATCCGATAATGTTTAACCGAGTGATAAATGAACAAATTAATGTTTCCGATTTGCCATGACATGAGTCCACGGTTCGAAGCCTAACCCGATTTGTGCCCCCCAGAGGTATCTAATCCGAAACACCTTTATGACAAATACTAAAGTGCCCGTTTGACGTGGTTGTAGCTAGCAACCCGGACGGGGACGTCACTCCCATAATAGATCTATTCTTTAGTACTCGCGCCTTCGCAGTTAACTAACCATGTGTGATGAGGACTTTTAATGGATTATAAAACAACTCATGTAATAACCGAATATGATAACCGAATTAAATAACCAAATACTTGTGATCATGAAAACATTTAAGCATTGTATCTCACCCCGAATTGTAAAAACGGTAAAAGTGGGGCTGTGAGACTCACCTTAGATTAGCAAGTAGCAAGCAAATGTCAATTAGCAAGCAAAGTGTTCCGATGTGCAACCTTCTCACGACCTAAATGTATAAGATTGTGTGAGTAGATGTCTTAAAAGACCATCTATAGCTATTGTATAAGTGGGGGTTAATGTCCACTTAAGTCAATAGTGTAGGTGGAGGGTTTATGTCCACCTAAAGCTAGTTCACTCAACTTGTATGTTCAATGTGTTTGTTTATCGAAAACATGTACGACCCGTTGGTAAAAGTTTGTAATAATAATTCTCTTAGACATATTATTAAGTTTGTTTCGTTGTACATTATTCATTAGTATATATCGTGTGTTGCTAACAAATTATTTAGTTAGTAAAAACCTCAAACCGTAGGTCAAAGTTGGTCAACTCGTTGGTCAAAGCTGGTCAAACTAGTCAAAGCTGGTCAAAGTTGGTCAACCTGGTCAACCCTGGTCAAACTGGTCAAAGCCATTAATTAAGTCACCCAAACCCATTTTTGTTACCACTTTCCAAAAATAGTAAGTTTGTAGGTTTTTAGAAATCGAGCCCCGTTTTTGTTGACTTGGTCAAACCTACTCAGTTTGACCCGAAACATTCCCAAAACCCTTAGATATGTTCAAAAGTCCCAAAAAGTCATTCCTTCTATTTTTAGCAAGTCCGAAAGTGTCGGTTTTTATGTTATAACAAAATCAGTCCCAAACTTAGTTTTTCAGAATTTCCAGCCACGTGTTCTAATTTTTAAAAATAACAAACCTCCAAAATCAAATACAACAAAATTTTCAGGTGCTTACCCATGTGTTACCTAGCTCCAGTAATTTTTATAGATTTAAATAAAATGTTTTACTATTTTTAATCATTATTTTTCTCTCCTATACTCAGTTTTGGTGACATGCATGAAGATCTAATTTCTGGGAAAAAACCATACGGATCCAGTAAAAGTGGCCAATATAAAGATTGTAGCTAACGAAATTTCTAAACTTTTGGCGTTGGTTTCAAATCATTTGGAGTTGTGTAGCTCTAGATATGGCAAAAAAACTGAGATAAAAGTTTCTGACTTTCAGAGACAGATTGTCTATGTGATTTCACAAAATATATGAAAAATAGTAAACTAACTCAGAAAAATATGAGGTTTGCGGGGTTGGAAAGCTTACTTTATGAACTTGATTTTAGATTATAAAAACGTCCATTTTTATTTATAAATGAGTGAGTTATGATAGTGTGATTTTCGTATAAGAATCTGACCAGGAAGAAAAATGGCATTTTTATGAACTTCTTGTTATAAGAAATGGTTTTTAAGTATGGTTTTTAATATAACATGGTTGAGTGAACTTAAATACATGTAAATAAGAGTATTATGAGTTAATAATATCCTTACAATGATGTTTTTGGAGAAAGAATGGCAGAAAAGGAATGAGGATGTCTTGTTATGTTGAAATCTTCAAAAATCTTGCAAAATGGTGAAGGTTTCAAGTGGTGGTTGTTGGTGGTTTATTGTGATGAGTGTGGTAGTTTGTGGTGGTGGAATCTCTGATTTTCTAGAGAGATAATTGGTTAGAGGAAAGTGAGAGGTGAGAGCAAAATGGATGAAAGTGTGTAAGTGTGAATGAAGACTTTGCATGTAATTAGAATGGTGAAGTGGGGAATAAATGAAATCATTAGATTGCATGGGATGGGATTGGAAGAGGGGGGTGGTGGCAGATTTTTGGGGGGCCCATGGGGTGGGTGTGTGATTTAATTCTCAGTTTCAGTCTGTGTTATGCACAATGTTCGTTTACTCCTTATTTTCGTTAAAACGTTAAATCGCGTAGCGTTTTCTTAGGTTGTTTTAATTCATGATATATTTGGAATTATTTTTCATTGAAGTATTATTAAAATACTTTATTTTGAGTTGATGAAATATTTATCGATTTTTGTTTCATTGCCGGAGTCGATTCGCGCATTTTCTTTGTGTTTGAGACGTTTTAGCCAAAACGTCTAGGTTTTTCGTGCATTATTTAAACAAAATAATAATATGTGATAAATAACTTCTAAAAATAGATTAAAGTTATTTATAAAAAGGTTTTCACCAATGTCGTATATTTTGTCGGACTCAGTCCGGTTGTTTTGCGTAACTACAACTAATTACGTAAGCGTAATATAAAACAATTACGGAAGTGTATTTTCACATACATATACAAATAGTTAGAAGTAATTACAAGTATTTAGCCTAATACTAAATAAACACACGTAATTAGGGTCTCCAAGTAGGTTTACAGTTAACCTAAATCGTCGAGTGTCACATTCTGTAACACCCCCAAATTTAACAGTTTGCGGAAGCGACGTTTTGGGTGTTACTAATCAATAATCACAAGCACAAAGGATACAGTGAACGACTCTAAATGGGACGTTCGAAAAGTTATTACATTAATACATAAGTAGTTTCAAAATACAAGCTCGAGTTCATTAATTTCCTAGAGATTCTAATACATAACAACTAGTACAAAAGTAATGTAATAAAATCTCCAAGCTTGTAATGCATGCGACTCCAACTAAGTAAGCTTATCCTGCTGGGCATCCCTACTGATGCTGTGTACCTGAGAAGCATTACTAAAACGGTCAACCAAAAGGTTGGTGAATCTCACAGGTTTGTAAGTAAGTAAACAGTTTGAACACACAAGTAGTATTTGTAAATCATAGCCAGCCAGTAAGTAACGATCACAAGTCATGCTCATCGTTAACTTAAGTTTTAATAAGTGGTTGGTTGCAAGTCATGCAAACCGTTTGATACAATCGCCATGAGCCACCATAGTTGAAGCTTAACGTACAGTAAATATAGGTACCCCCTCATGAATGTAATCCAAAACATTTATACGGAACGAGTAAGAAACGCCCGTTTCTACAGGAACGGTTCGTGGTAGTGCTTGCTACCCCGGGCGGGGATTGTCAGTCCCATATGGATCCATATACTAAAACTCGCGCTTATCATATAACTAACAACTATGATTCAGGAGGATTTCATTGGATTAGTCGTAAACTCATGCAATTGGCGTATCGTTAATCTCGTTCAGTACGTAAATAATGGCAGCAAGTAAGTTTTGTGTGTTCATGTAAAACAGTAATGCATCTCACCCCTGAGTATAAAACAGTAAAGTAGGGGCTGTAAGACTCACCTGAGTCTGGCAGACGATGTAATAAGTAAGCAAGTAGTATTCCCAAACTAGCAACCCTTAGCGTCCTAATACGCACAAGGTCCGGTAAGTAAATGGAATACTTTGTAGAGTATCCATGCTAGTTGTTCCCAACTAGTTAATGTCCATTAGTTTGTTTGTACGTTTGTAATTGTTTGTAAGTTGTAGTTTGTAGAAAAGTTGTACGGCCCGTTGGTGTTCGCGTGTAATAATAATTCCATCCATTATTATTATGTATTCACAGTAACCGTTTTGTAATCAAGTACATTCGTATTGTGTCGTGTAATGTTCAAGTGATGTAAATCCGAGTGGGTGTAATCCCAAGTGTTCGAGTGTAATTTCGTATTGGTTTGCGTGTAATCCCGCACGCAAATATCTGAAGTGAACTTATAAGTTTGTGTCGGGTGCAATCCCATGTAAGTGTATGTTCGTTGGAGTGTAATCTCCTAAGTGTTTCCGAGTGCGTGTGTGAGTGTAATCTCACGTTTAGTTTAGTATGTTCTTGTACGTATTCGAGTATTGGTGTATATTTCCAAAAGTATAGTATTTTCGTGTGTAAGTCGTATCGTATTTGATTTAGTATCTGGAAAGTGATTCTAACACTTAGATAATATTTTGTTTTCTGATCTGGGCTATCTGCGACACAAGGCTTGTGTCGCAGACCGTATGCGACATAAGGTCTGTGTCGTATGGATTCGTTTCTGATTTAGTGTTTATGCGACACAATGGTTGTGTCGCAGACAAGGGTACGACACAGTGATACGACATAGTCGTTGTGTCGCAATCAAGCGATGGGTAAACTTTGTGTCGTAGATGGTACGACATATAATGCGACATAAGCGTTGTGTCGCATACATTGCGACATAACGTGCGACATATCATGCGACATAGTGTTGTGTCGCATGAAATTTCGGTCCGATGCGACACAAGAGGTCTGTTCGGAAATTTAGTTTCCAAAAACGTATTTTCCGGTTTTCGTTGGGTCTAGAACTTTTATACTAGTTTTAATATGTTGTAATAAGTCCATAATAACTATTGTTAGTCGTTTTTAATGTTTGTGGTGTCGTTTTCTTTAAAATGACCAAAACCGACATTTTCGTATAAGTGTTCAAAAACGTGTTTTAATTACATATTTGGACATTACTAAGCTAGGGGAACAATAATCTAGCAAAATAAAAGTAATCGGAAAAGTTTCGGGTCGCCGGAAAACTTACAAAGTTGTCGAATCGAGAAACCGACAAGATAGGTTTGTAGCCCTCGTTGTGGTGATCGTCGTTGCTCCTTTCCGTTTTGTGATTCAAGCAAGTTTTGTGGATGTTTTCTAGAGAGAGAGGGTGCCGATTTTAGAGAGAGAGAGAGAGAGATGAGATTAGAGAGAAAAATGAGGTTGAGTGTGTTTGTGTTTGTGGTTGTGTGAAGGAAAAGAGAAAAGAGCATGGGGGGTGATGACCCCATGTCTTGGCCGGTTGGTGGGGTGGCCCACCGAAGTGTGGGTTGCCCCAGACTTGTTCCCCGTGTTTGCGCTCCGTGCGGTGTTCGTTTCCCCGGTCGTTTAAACGTAAAAATCATTTTATACGCGATTAAATATACGTTTTAAAATACGAAATAATATCCGATTATTAGTCAAAGTATTTCATCAAAATACTAGTTTTCAAGTTATAAAACATAACTTAGTTTTGTTTTGTCGGTTGGTCGAGTTTTCGGAGAGTTCGGTAACGTTTTTGTTAAAACGTACGCTTTGGTTATATTATGAACATAATATAATATAGTAGTCAAAGTAATTAAATAATTTCACATTATTCAATAAGTGTTTTACCAATGTCCGCAAGTTTGTACACTTGTTGTTTTATACGATATGTACGAATCGTATACGCGTATATATATATATTCCATCCATATATACATATATATAAGTAAGTAATGTATATAATCCTATTTCATATTATATACAAGTAATAAACACGTAATTAGGAAAATTTTAAATTTACCCTAAATTTGGGGTTGTTACATTCTCCCCTTGTTAATTAAATTTCGTCCCGAAATTTGTTCGAAGTAGTAATCGGTAGTTTGATATTCGTCAGGTAGCTACAATATGTACTAGTAGCCTACAGTAGTAGGGTAGGTCCTACAGTGTTTGAAACCAAGTAATTGTCAAGTGGTATCGTACCCTAATTTTTGTTGCCTGGAGGTAGTGGGCATTGGGCCTTGAGATGGCCAGCACTCCCACAGTTGAAGCAGAGTTTCACCTTAGGAGGGTTCGTACTTTTAGGGTCGGCCTTGCATCGACCGGTGGGTGTGGTACAAGGGTTGTCATGATGTCGAGTGCATCGAGCACAGTAAGGTCTATTTCCCCTGTAAACTTTCACCCTCTTTGCTGGAGGTGGTGCACAGTCAGTGTCGGTCTCCTTTTCAGTAGGATTACTTTGTGAAGTTGGTGGTGGAGTAGGGTTTTCTAAGGCTGTCAAACGTAGCTCGTACTCACGCATACGCAGGTCGTTTTGGAAAGCAATTCGTCGCAGGTCATCAATGTCCTCCCGTGCTTCAGTCAGTTGTTTTAGCAGCGAATCAATAGTTTGGTTTAGGTGGCTGACTGATTCAGTAGCCATGGTTTCAGCAACTGGTGCTTTTGCAGCAGTTGGAGCAGCAGGAACAGCAGGTGCCATTTCTGATTCAGCGGAGTGTTCTGTATCACACTCGAGTTCGAGAAGGTAAGGAAACATAGTTGGTTCCTCACTGAGCAGTTCATCATCCAAGGTAGGGTTGTTGACGGAGTAAGTTGTCATTTCCTACGAAAATATTATTCTATTTAAGAATTGTTACCAGCAAGTGAAGTTCTATTGAATGACTTGTTAAAATAACGAATAATATACAAGTTCCCGGTCTCAACCAGTGTGAGATATTTGGGAAAAGTTTGGTTATTGTATCTAAAGTGTAAGGAAAATCGTGTTGTTGGGATTTAAGTAGTCGGTCGTTTCCTAATCCTATTGTGTACTTAGGATCAAAGAAAACACGCAGAATGAAACATAGTTATACATAAATCATTAAGCGAGAGATTTATGAGAAAATAGATTCGGGTAGTCAAAGAATGAGCGTACCCGGGTTGAGTAAATCACAAAGTCTCGGATTCGGGTCATCCTCCCTAGCGTTAATGACATAAGCTCTACTCTTCGTGTAGTTGGTTCGGTTTTTCAGCTTTGGGCAATCCTTCCTGAAATGCCCGGTACCATTGCACTCATAACAGGTTTTGGGTGCAGGAGTATCAGTACCAGTGGGGTTGGTTCGGCAGTCTTGGGCCAGGTGCCCGAATTTCTTGCATTTAGAACAGGGACAGGAGCCGTTATGATGACGACTACATTTGGAGCAGAAAGGCTTGCTCCCCTTGTAAGCCTTTGAGTCATTGGCATTGACTGTTGCAGGCTTTTTGTCAGAAGTCGGGTTGGATGAGTGGGGAATCACTTCCCATTTACGTTTGTTATTAGCAGGTGGGGTTGAAATCGAACCACGGCGGACAGAATTGGCCGTTAACTCATGAGCCATACGAATGGCGCTCTGAATGGTTCCCGGTTTGGACGAAGTTACTAAATCTTGAAGTCGTTCGGGAAGTCCATCAACGTATTTTTCGATCCTTTTGTACTCAGGATCAACCATGGATGGGCACAGAAGTGCCAGCTGGTGAAATCGGTTGGTGTAACCGGTGATGTCGTCACCCTGCATCTTGTGATTCCAGAATTCTAACTCTAGTTGCTTCAGCTCATCTCTCGGGCAGTACTCGCCCCTCAGCATATTCTTTAGTTCATCCCACTGTAGTTTGTAAGCATCAGCAATGCTCACCGTTTGCGCATAAGTGTTCCACCAAGTAAGGGCGGTGTCAGAAAAGGTGCTGGCGGCGAATTTAACTTTATCCTCTTCCTTGCAGTTGCAGATGAGGAACACTGATTCGATTTTCTCGGTCCATCGAATCAGACCGATTGCTCCTTCAGTTCCTGCAAAGTTCAGCGGCTTGCAGTTATGGAAATCCTTGTAGGTGCAGGTTTTGGGTTGTGGTCCATTAGTAGCTGTATCTTCGCTACCAGGGTTTGATGTTCGGGTAGCTAGGGCTTGAGCCACGCTACGGGCAATTATACTCGCTACTTCGGCTTCAGTAAGCATGATTTGACGTCGAGGAGGCATGTTCCTTGAAACAATAATAAAGAACATGTGAGGATTTGAATAAGAATTATGGCGGTGATGATTTAGTACATTTAAAGAAATTTCGTCAACGGTTGAAATTGGTTCAAAGTTTGTGGGTTATAAATAAGTTTATACAGTTTCGAAATTTTTGAAAATTTCATAAAACATTTTGTAAGAAATTTTTGTAACATGTTTGACAAAAATGCATTTGTTATAAAATTTTGATGAATAAAAGAAATCGGTTGTATAATTTGAAGTCTGACGGAGACTTGAGTTGAAAATGATTTTATTGGGATACATATAACGGTACGGTGGGGTACGTTGTAGAATGGTATAAACGTCGAATTAGGTAGCAATAGTAAATGAAAACAAGGTCTCGATCTTTATATCGAAGGACGTTCGAGTAACTATGGTTGTCAGTTATAACGGTGTGGAAGTCTTCGGACGTAAGTCGGTAGTCGTGAATTTATAAAAATCGAATAAGGATGGAACGACGAGAGTCGGGTTGTCGTTTGTTTGATAAAATTTGAAAGGGAATTTCGTAGTAGTCGAGAGAGAGTATCGTATCGGGGAAAGAGGCCTATGTATATATATATATAACACATAACCGCCTAGTGTGTGTC
This sequence comes from Helichrysum umbraculigerum, assembly GCA_949592205.1. Taxonomy (NCBI): domain Eukaryota; kingdom Viridiplantae; phylum Streptophyta; class Magnoliopsida; order Asterales; family Asteraceae; genus Helichrysum; species Helichrysum umbraculigerum. Next base: position 54,771,621 of record CATIUR010000001.1, on the reverse strand, counting down.
TAGCACAATCAAGTAAAAGTCCCGGTTCTCTCGAGGTCAGAGTCAGCTAATGCAATCCGGTTCAACATAACCCCTTTCAGAACTCACATCATCTTCATTTAATTGTACATAGTTGATCAGGCTATGTTAAATTAAACTCGTATGCTGTAATTCCTGAACCAGTTATACCTAATGAGGACTACTGCCTAACGGTCATAGTCTAGGCCCACTAAATGCAACCTAGTTCACTATAACCTTAGGCTCTGATACCAATCTGTAACACCCCCAAATTTAACAGTTTGCGGAAGCGACGTTTTGGGTGTTACTAATCAATAATCACAAGCACAAAGGATACAGTGAACGACTCTAAATGGGACGTTCGAAAAGTTATTACATTAATACATAAGTAGTTTCAAAATACAAGCTCGAGTTCATTAATTTCCTAGAGATTCTAATACATAACAACTAGTACAAAAGTAATGTAATAAAATCTCCAAGCTTGTAATGCATGCGACTCCAACTAAGTAAGCTTATCCTGCTGGGCATCCCTACTGATGCTGTGTACCTGAGAAGCATTACTAAAACGGTCAACTAAAAGGTTGGTGAATCTCACAGGTTTGTAAGTAAGTAAACAGTTTGAACACACAAGTAGTATTTGTAAATCATAGCCAGCCAGTAAGTAACGATCACAAGTCATGCTCATCGTTAACTTAAGTTTTAATAAGTGGTTGGTTGCAAGTCATGCAAACCGTTTGATACAATCGCCATGAGCCACCATAGTTGAAGCTTAACGTACAGTAAATATAGGTACCCCCTCATGAATGTAATCCAAAACATTTATACGGAACGAGTAAGAAACGCCCGTTTCTACAGGAACGGTTCGTGGTAGTGCTTGCTACCCCGGGCGGGGATTGTCAGTCCCATATGGATCCATATACTAAAACTCGCGCTTATCATATAACTAACAACTATGATTCAGGAGGATTTCATTGGATTAGTCGTAAACTCATGCAATTGGCGTATCGTTAATCTCGTTCAGTACGTAAATCATGGCAGCAAGTAAGTTTTGTGTGTTCATGTAAAACAGTAATGCATCTCACCCCTGAGTATAAAACAGTAAAGTAGGGGCTGTAAGACTCACCTGAGTCTGGCAGACGATGTAATAAGTAAGCAAGTAGTATTCCCAAACTAGCAACCCTTAGCGTCCTAATACGCACAAGGTCCGGTAAGTAAATGGAATACTTTGTAGAGTATCCATGCTAGTTGTTCCCAACTAGTTAATGTCCATTAGTTTGTTTGTACGTTTGTAATTGTTTGTAAGTTGTAGTTTGTAGAAAAGTTGTACGGCCCGTTGGTGTTCGCGTGTAATAATAATTCCATCCATTATTATTATGTATTCATAGTAACCGTTTTGTAATCAAGTACATTCGTATTGTGTCGTGTAATGTTCAAGTGATGTAAATCCGAGTGGGTGTAATCCCAAGTGTTCGAGTGTAATTTCGTATTGGTTTGCGTGTAATCCCGCACGCAAATATCTGAAGTGAACTTATAAGTTCGTGTCGGGTGCAATCCCGTGTAAGTGTATGTTCGTTGGAGTGTAATCTCCTAAGTGTTTCCGAGTGCGTGTGTGAGTGTAATCTCACGTTTAGTTTAGTATGTTCTTGTACGTATTCGAGTATTGGTGTATATTTCCAAAAGTATAGTATTTTCGTGTGTAAGTCGTATCGTATTTGATTTAGTATCTGGAAAGTGATTCTAACACTTAGATAATATTTTGTTTTCTGATCTGGGCTATCTGCGACACAAGGCTTGTGTCGCAGACCGTATGCGACATAAGGTCTGTGTCGTATGGATTCGTTTCTGATTTAGTGTTTATGCGACACAATGGTTGTGTCGCAGACAAGGGTACGACACAGTGATACGACATAGTCGTTGTGTCGCAATCAAGCGATGGGTAAACTTTGTGTCGTAGATGGTACGACATATAATGCGACATAAGCGTTGTGTCGCATACATTGCGACATAACGTGCGACATATCATGCGACATAGTGTTGTGTCGCATGAAATTTCGGTCCGATGCGACACAAGAGGTCTGTTCGGAAATTTAGTTTCCGAAAACGTATTTTCCGGTTTTCGTTGGGTCTAGAACTTTTATACTAGTTTTAATATGTTGTAATAAGTCCATAATAACTATTGTTAGTCGTTTTTAATGTTTGTGGTGTCGTTTTCTTTAAAATGACCAAAACCGACATTTTCGTATAAGTGTTCAAAAACGTGTTTTAATTACATATTTGGACATTACTAAGCTAGGGGAACAATAATCTAGCAAAATAAAAGTAATCGGAAAAGTTTCGGGTCGCCGGAAAACTTACAAAGTTGTCGAATCGAGAAACCGAAAAGATAGGTTTGTAGCCCTCGTTGTGGTGATCGTCGTTGCTCCTTTCCGTTTTGTGATTCAAGCAAGTTTTGTGGATGTTTTCTAGAGAGAGAGGGTGCCGATTTTAGAGAGAGAGAGAGAGAGATGAGATTAGAGAGAAAAATGAGGTTGAGTGTGTTTGTGTTTGTGGTTGTGTGAAGGAAAAGAGAAAAGAGCATGGGGGGTGATGACCCCATGTCTTGGCCGGTTGGTGGGGTGGCCCACCGAAGTGTGGGTTGCCCCAGACTTGTTCCCCGTGTTTGCGCTCCGTGCGGTGTTCGTTTCCCCGGTCGTTTAAACGTAAAAATCATTTTATACGCGATTAAATATACGTTTTAAAATACGAAATAATATCCGATTATTAGTCAAAGTATTTCATCAAAATACTAGTTTTCAAGTTATAAAACATAACTTAGTTTTGTTTTGTCGGTTGGTCGAGTTTTCGGAGAGTTCGGTAACGTTTTTGTTAAAACGTACGCTTTGGTTATATTATGAACATAATATAATATAGTAGTCAAAGTAATTAAATAATTTCACATTATTCAATAAGTGTTTTACCAATGTCCGCAAGTTTGTACACTTGTTGTTTTATACGATATGTACGAATCGTATACGCGTATATATATATATTCCATCCATATATACATATATATAAGTAAGTAATGTATATAATCCTATTTCATATTATATACAAGTAATAAACACGTAATTAGGAAAATTTTAAATTTACCCTAAATTTGGGGTTGTTACATTCTCCCCTTGTTAATTAAATTTCGTCCCGAAATTTGTTCGAAGTAGTAATCGGTAGTTTGATATTCGTCAGGTAGCTACAATATGTACTAGTAGCCTACAGTAGTAGGGTAGGTCCTACAGTGTTTGAAACCAAGTAATTGTCAAGTGGTATCGTACCCTAATTTTTGTTGCCTGGAGGTAGTGGGCATTGGGCCTTGAGATGGCCAGCACTCCCACAGTTGAAGCAGAGTTTCACCTTAGGAGGGTTCGTACTTTTAGGGTCGGCCTTGCATCGACCGGTGGGTGTGGTACAAGGGTTGTCATGATGTCGAGTGCATCGAGCACAGTAAGGTCTATTTCCCCTGTAAACTTTCACCCTCTTTGCTGGAGGTGGTGCACAGTCAGTGTCGGTCTCCTTTTCAGTAGGATTACTTTGTGAAGTTGGTGGTGGAGTAGGGTTTTCTAAGGCTGTCAAACGTAGCTCGTACTCACGCATACGCAGGTCGTTTTGGAAAGCAATTCGTCGCAGGTCATCAATGTCCTCCCGTGCTTCAGTCAGTTGTTTTAGCAGCGAATCAATAGTTTGGTTTAGGTGGCTGACTGATTCAGTAGCCATGGTTTCAGCAACTGGTGCTTTTGCAGCAGTTGGAGCAGCAGGAACAGCAGGTGCCATTTCTGATTCAGCGGAGTGTTCTGTATCACACTCGAGTTCGAGAAGGTAAGGAAACATAGTTGGTTCCTCACTGAGCAGTTCATCATCCAAGGTAGGGTTGTTGACGGAGTAAGTTGTCATTTCCTACGAAAATATTATTCTATTTAAGAATTGTTACCAGCAAGTGAAGTTCTATTGAATGACTTGTTAAAATAACGAATAATATACAAGTTCCCGGTCTCAACCAGTGTGAGATATTTGGGAAAAGTTTGGTTATTGTATCTAAAGTGTAAGGAAAATCGTGTTGTTGGGATTTAAGTAGTCGGTCGTTTCCTAATCCTATTGTGTACTTAGGATCAAAGAAAACACGCAGAATGAAACATAGTTATACATAAATCATTAAGCGAGAGATTTATGAGAAAATAGATTCGGGTAGTCAAAGAATGAGCGTACCCGGGTTGAGTAAATCACAAAGTCTCGGATTCGGGTCATCCTCCCTAGCGTTAATGACATAAGCTCTACTCTTCGTGTAGTTGGTTCGGTTTTTCAGCTTTGGGCAATCCTTCCTGAAATGCCCGGTACCATTGCACTCATAACAGGTTTTGGGTGCAGGAGTATCAGTACCAGTGGGGTTGGTTCGGCAGTCTTGGGCCAGGTGCCCGAATTTCTTGCATTTAGAACAGGGACAGGAGCCGTTATGATGACGACTACATTTGGAGCAGAAAGGCTTGCTCCCCTTGTAAGCCTTTGAGTCATTGGCATTGACTGTTGCAGGCTTTTTGTCAGAAGTCGGGTTGGATGAGTGGGGAATCACTTCCCATTTACGTTTGTTATTAGCAGGTGGGGTTGAAATCGAACCACGGCGGACAGAATTGGCCGTTAACTCATGAGCCATACGAATGGCGCTCTGAATGGTTCCCGGTTTGGACGAAGTTACTAAATCTTGAAGTCGTTCGGGAAGTCCATCAACGTATTTTTCGATCCTTTTGTACTCAGGATCAACCATGGATGGGCACAGAAGTGCCAGCTGGTGAAATCGGTTGGTGTAACCGGTGATGTCGTCACCCTGCATCTTGTGATTCCAGAATTCTAACTCTAGTTGCTTCAGCTCATCTCTCGGGCAGTACTCGCCCCTCAGCATATTCTTTAGTTCATCCCACTGTAGTTTGTAAGCATCAGCAATGCTCACCGTTTGCGCATAAGTGTTCCACCAAGTAAGGGCGGTGTCAGAAAAGGTGCTGGCGGCGAATTTAACTTTATCCTCTTCCTTGCAGTTGCAGATGAGGAACACTGATTCGATTTTCTCGGTCCATCGAATCAGACCGATTGCTCCTTCAGTTCCTGCAAAGTTCAGCGGCTTGCAGTTATGGAAATCCTTGTAGGTGCAGGTTTTGGGTTGTGGTCCATTAGTAGCTGTATCTTCGCTACCAGGGTTTGATGTTCGGGTAGCTAGGGCTTGAGCCACGCTACGGGCAATTATACTCGCTACTTCGGCTTCAGTAAGCATGATTTGACGTCGAGGAGGCATGTTCCTTGAAACAATAATAAAGAACATGTGAGGATTTGAATAAGAATTATGGCGGTGATGATTTAGTACATTTAAAGAAATTTCGTCAACGGTTGAAATTGGTTCAAAGTTTGTGGGTTATAAATAAGTTTATACAGTTTCGAAATTTTTGAAAATTTCATAAAACATTTTGTAAGAAATTTTTGTAACATGTTTGACAAAAATGCATTTGTTATAAAATTTTGATGAATAAAAGAAATCGGTTGTATAATTTGAAGTCTGACGGAGACTTGAGTTGAAAATGATTTTATTGGGATACATATAACGGTACGGTGGGGTACGTTGTAGAATGGTATAAACGTCGAATTAGGTAGCAATAGTAAATGAAAACAAGGTCTCGATCTTTATATCGAAGGACGTTCGAGTAACTATGGTTGTCAGTTATAACGGTGTGGAAGTCTTCGGACGTAAGTCGGTAGTCGTGAATTTATAAAAATCGAATAAGGATGGAACGACGAGAGTCGGGTTGTCGTTTGTTTGATAAAATTTGAAAGGGAATTTCGTAGTAGTCGAGAGAGAGTATCGTATCGGGGAAAGAGGCCTATGTATATATATATATAACACATAACCGCCTAGTGTGTGTCTAGCACAATCAAGTAAAAGTCCCGGTTCTCTCGAGGTCAGAGTCAGCTAATGCAATCCGGTTCAACATAACCCCTTTCAGAACTCACATCATCTTCATTTAATTGTACATAGTTGATCAGGCTATGTTAAATTAAACTCGTATGCTGTAATTCCTGAACCAGTTATACCTAATGAGGACTACTGCCTAACGGTCATAGTCTAGGCCCACTAAATGCAACCTAGTTCACTATAACCTTAGGCTCTGATACCAATCTGTAACACCCCCAAATTTAACAGTTTGCGGAAGCGACGTTTTGGGTGTTACTAATCAATAATCACAAGCACAAAGGATACAGTGAACGACTCTAAATGGGACGTTCGAAAAGTTATTACATTAATACATAAGTAGTTTCAAAATACAAGCTCGAGTTCATTAATTTCCTAGAGATTCTAATACATAACAACTAGTACAAAAGTAATGTAATAAAATCTCCAAGCTTGTAATGCATGCGACTCCAACTAAGTAAGCTTATCCTGCTGGGCATCCCTACTGATGCTGTGTACCTGAGAAGCATTACTAAAACGGTCAACCAAAAGGTTGGTGAATCTCACAGGTTTGTAAGTAAGTAAACAGTTTGAACACACAAGTAGTATTTGTAAATCATAGCCAGCCAGTAAGTAACGATCACAAGTCATGCTCATCGTTAACTTAAGTTTTAATAAGTGGTTGGTTGCAAGTCATGCAAACCGTTTGATACAATCGCCATGAGCCACCATAGTTGAAGCTTAACGTACAGTAAATATAGGTACCCCCCTCATGAATGTAATCCAAAACATTTATACGGAACGAGTAAGAAACGCCCGTTTCTACAGGAACGGTTCGTGGTAGTGCTTGCTACCCCGGGCGGGGATTGTCAGTCCCATATGGATCCATATACTAAAACTCGCGCTTATCATATAACTAACAACTATGATTCAGGAGGATTTCATTGGATTAGTCGTAAACTCATGCAATTGGCGTATCGTTAATCTCGTTCAGTACGTAAATCATGGCAGCAAGTAAGTTTTGTGTGTTCATGTAAAACAGTAATGCATCTCACCCCTGAGTATAAAACAGTAAAGTAGGGGCTGTAAGACTCACCTGAGTCTGGCAGACGATGTAATAAGTAAGCAAGTAGTATTCCCAAACTAGCAACCCTTAGCGTCCTAATACGCACAAGGTCCGGTAAGTAAATGGAATACTTTGTAGAGTATCCATGCTAGTTGTTCCCAACTAGTTAATGTCCATTAGTTTGTTTGTACGTTTGTAATTGTTTGTAAGTTGTAGTTTGTAGAAAAGTTGTACGGCCCGTTGGTGTTCGCGTGTAATAATAATTCCACCCATTATTATTATGTATTCATAGTAACCGTTTTGTAATCAAGTACATTCGTATTGTGTCGTGTAATGTTCAAGTGATGTAAATCCGAGTGGGTGTAATCCCAAGTGTTCGAGTGTAATTTCGTATTGGTTTGCGTGTAATCCCGCACGCAAATATCTGAAGTGAACTTATAAGTTCGTGTCGGGTGCAATCCCGTGTAAGTGTATGTTCGTTGGAGTGTAATCTCCTAAGTGTTTCCGAGTGCGTGTGTGAGTGTAATCTCACGTTTAGTTTAGTATGTTCTTGTACGTATTCGAGTATTGGTGTATATTTCCAAAAGTATAGTATTTTCGTGTGTAAGTCGTATCGTATTTGATTTAGTATCTGGAAAGTGATTCTAACACTTAGATAATATTTTGTTTTCTGATCTGGGCTATCTGCGACACAAGGCTTGTGTCGCAGACCGTATGCGACATAAGGTCTGTGTCGTATGGATTCGTTTCTGATTTAGTGTTTATGCGACACAATGGTTGTGTCGCAGACAAGGGTACGACACAGTGATACGACATAGTCGTTGTGTCGCAATCAAGCGATGGGTAAACTTTGTGTCGTAGATGGTACGACATATAATGCGACATAAGCGTTGTGTCGCATACATTGCGACATAACGTGCGACATATCATGCGACATAGTGTTGTGTCGCATGAAATTTCGGTCCGATGCGACACAAGAGGTCTGTTCGGAAATTTAGTTTCCGAAAACGTATTTTCCGGTTTTCGTTGGGTCTAGAACTTTTATACTAGTTTTAATATGTTGTAATAAGTCCATAATAACTATTGTTAGTCGTTTTTAATGTTTGTGGTGTCGTTTTCTTTAAAATGACCAAAACCGACATTTTCGTATAAGTGTTCAAAAACGTGTTTTAATTACATATTTGGACATTACTAAGCTAGGGGAACAATAATCTAGCAAAATAAAAGTAATCGGAAAAGTTTCGGGTCGCCGGAAAACTTACAAAGTTGTCGAATCGAGAAACCGAAAAGATAGGTTTGTAGCCCTCGTTGTGGTGATCGTCGTTGCTCCTTTCCGTTTTGTGATTCAAGCAAGTTTTGTGGATGTTTTCTAGAGAGAGAGGGTGCCGATTTTAGAGAGAGAGAGAGAGAGATGAGATTAGAGAGAAAAATGAGGTTGAGTGTGTTTGTGTTTGTGGTTGTGTGAAGGAAAAGAGAAAAGAGCATGGGGGGTGATGACCCCATGTCTTGGCCGGTTGGTGGGGTGGCCCACCGAAGTGTGGGTTGCCCCAGACTTGTTCCCCGTGTTTGCGCTCCGTGCGGTGTTCGTTTCCCCGGTCGTTTAAACGTAAAAATCATTTTATACGCGATTAAATATACGTTTTAAAATACGAAATAATATCCGATTATTAGTCAAAGTATTTCATCAAAATACTAGTTTTCAAGTTATAAAACATAACTTAGTTTTGTTTTGTCGGTTGGTCGAGTTTTCGGAGAGTTCGGTAACGTTTTTGTTAAAACGTACGCTTTGGTTATATTATGAACATAATATAATATAGTAGTCAAAGTAATTAAATAATTTCACATTATTCAATAAGTGTTTTACCAATGTCCGCAAGTTTGTACACTTGTTGTTTTATACGATATGTACGAATCGTATACGCGTATATATATATATTCCATCCATATATACATATATATAAGTAAGTAATGTATATAATCCTATTTCATATTATATACAAGTAATAAACACGTAATTAGGAAAATTTTAAATTTACCCTAAATTTGGGGTTGTTACACATTCTCCCCCTGTTAGGAGAATTTCGTCCCGAAATTTATCCGAAGTCGAGGTCCGTGTGTTACTAAGGTCGATCGTGAAATGTGTCAAGTGATATGACTTCCGATTTTGTTTGTCATTTCCTACTAGGTAAGCGTTCTATTAAATAATGTTTTTGTGAGAAAGAAGAAAGTATATATATATATATATATATATATATATATATATAGTTATTCTCTAGTGGCAGATAGAAAAATTTCTAGTATGCGAATCAAATTACATCTATCTCAAGTTTTAACGCACGATTAATGGTCCTATTTGAGACCATAGGAAGACGGACAGTCAGAACAGACGATCTTGGCGCGGTTCGTGGGCAGACGATACATACTAACGGTAATATCGATGTTCCCGTTCTCAACATATGTGAGATAAATGGGAAAGAGTTTGTTCGTTAGATTAAAATGTGATTAGGTATTACACTGTCGGACTCGAGTAAATGGCCGTTTACTAATTCTATCGTGTACTCACACCCTAAGGAAATGGGAAAGTGTTAACAGGAGATAAAATTTATCAAAGGAAGTTGTATGGATAATTCTACCTCGAGTATTGTTGTTCCTCTTCAGTTTGGGACAGTCACTTCCGAAGTGTCATGTGTTGCCACACTCGTAGCAAGCTTTCATCCGACAATCTCTGGTAAGATGACCATAACGTTTGCACTTGTCGCATGGAGTGCCACAAGGCCCGTCATGGTGGCAGTTACAATTTGAACATAAGGGTTTGGTTCCAGTGTATTTTTTCTTATTCCCAGATCCCGATGTGTAGGCCTTAATAGTCTTGGCCCTTTTGTTTTGCTGTTGCTAGTTGTTGTTGTTACCGGACCATTTCCTTTTGTTGTCCCCGGTGGCTTTTTCAGTGGTTGTCTCTCGGCGGATAATCTGGGCCATGAGTTCATGTGCCATGCGGACAGCGCTTTGGATGGTCCCGGGTTTTGATGAGATGACATTTCCTTGGATTGACTCCGGTAGCCCCCAAATGTATCTCTCGATACGTTTGTATTCGGGGTCCACCATAGAGGGACATAGAACAGCTAGTTGGTGGAATCGGGTGGTGTAACTAGTGATGTCATTTCCCTGAACATTAAGTTTCCAGAATTCCTCTTCAAGTTGTTGCAGTTGCTCACGGGGACAATACTCTTCTCTGAGCATTCTCTTGAGGTCTTCCCAGGGGAGTTGATAGGCGACATCAATTCCCTGAGTCTAGGCGTAAGAGTTCCACCAGGTAAGTGCACCTTCAGAAAGGGTGCAAATGGAAAATTTGACCTTGTCTTCCTCATTGCAGTTACAGATTCGGAAAATAGATTCTGTCTTTTCAATCCAGCGTATAAGACCAATGGCTCCTTCAGAACCTTTAAAGTATAGGGGTTTGCAGTTCAAGAAGTCATTGTAGGTACATGGTTTTGTAGTAGGGGCATTAGCAGCTGCGCCCTCGCCGCCCGCGTTTGGCTGGGCAGCCAGGACCCTACACTCTGGGCGATAAGCTGAACGATTTCAGTATCGGTGTACGTGTGTCGTCTGGGAGGCATGATGCTGAACAATCAGAGGAAAGGGATTGGTAAGATATTTGCATAAGGTTATGATGTATCACACATGTATAAATTGTATGGAATGGTTGTTATAACAGCGTGTTAGATGCTTTTACTAATTAATTGAATGAAGTTTATTGAGTTGAATTGATAAAATGTTGAAATGATTGGAATTTTTGCATGGCCGGAATGTTGGAACCATGCCGGACCGACGGGTCAGATTTTTAGCCGACGGTTGAACTCATTTTCCAGCTACTAAATTTTTGGAATCTGCTTATTCATATATATATATATATATATATATATATATTATAAATTGCATTAGTATTCTATTGTATAATGTTTATATTGTACTTATAGATTGATTATTGTAAATAAAGTAGGTATATATATATTGTACATTAAAATTGAGTTGGTAGATTAATTGTTATATATGTTTAGAATAGTGTCAATTACTAACAAAATTGTTGAGTTTTTGTTTTATAGAAAATGGCAGACAGAAGAAGAAATAGGGGAGTAGCGTTTGTGGCTAACCCGATCATTCGATCACACCCTATTCTGGAATTTGATCATAATACATATACAGCTGGGCAACGAGAGAGGTATCGACAGAGATTGATGGCAAACATTGATCAGAATATTCTAGCTCCAGACATGCTAGATTGGGAGTTTATTGACCATGTTTTGGATCCACAATCAGGAGTGACTGGCACTCAGACTCTACAGCATCTACTTTCTGCTTCCTATACATTGCCAGATGGCAATGTAGGTTTTGTATCTTATGCTTGGAGCAGGTTGTTTAATATTCAGGAGGTGATTTTTAAGGAGTTGGTTGTTGAGTTCTACAGTACATTGAGTTTTGACATTGATGATGAGGATATTAGGCGTCACACTTTGAGATTTCAGCTTGGTGGAGAGCCTCGCATCTTGAGTCTGATTCAGTTTTCCCGAGCTCTTGGTTTACATACACCTGATGAAGAGGCCAATCCTCATTTTTGTGATCATTTTCTAGCTGGACGTTTGGAGCATTATTCTAATGTGGAGGTTTCTCAATTTTGGTTGAATATTGGCAATGGAACTTTTGTTAACAGGGAACCATCTGATGTTCTTTTGAGAGATCCTGTTCATAGACTGGTACATCGCATGCTGGCCAATTCTATTGTAGCTTGAAAAATAGGGAAAGAAAAAAATCCCTAAGCCAGATTTCTTTTATCTTTATAGTATTACCCATGGGACACTGATAAATGTTCCTTGCAAATTGGCTTATTGGATGTCACATAAGGCGACGGGTACTAGATCTATGAGTGGTATTTGTGGTGGACAGTACGTGACTAGGTTAGCTCGTTGGTTCAACCTTGGTGCAGATATGTTTCAGTCTTGTACGCCGGTTAGTCCGGGTATGCAGTTATTGGGTGCACATAAGCTTTTGGATATTAGGGTTGTCAGGAGGCCCATAGAGGGTAATTATTATTTGTGGGCCACACCATTATCTGATGGAGCCACGAGTTAGGAGAAGAGTTCAGGTTCCACCAGCAGCACCACCAGCACCAGCAGTTGATAACACGTAAAAAGTCATGTTTTTACGTACGTTATCTTCCACATTTTAGGCACAAAGTTAACTAAAACACACTCAAAAGAACATTATTCATAAAGTTTTGTTAACTAAGTCAAAACGGAGTCGATGTTTGTAAAATCACTGAAAATGGCATGAAAAATGTAAGAAACAGGGCAAAACTGCTTCACCGTACCTCCGTTCATTCATTTTAATGCATCTTGAGCTACACTCCGAGTTAGGACCTCTAACTTATGTCATTTTCTTCGTTAGGAAATTACGAAACCGTGAGCGTGAGAATCACTCAAAACGGATAAACGACGAAGAAGTTACGCCCGAACGAAGGAACGAAGAACCGAGGAATCAGGATACGGGAGAGCTAGACCGTATACGGCCAAACTAGACCGTATACGGCCTAGCACAGACCGTATACGGCCTAGCTAGACCGTATACGGCCTAGCACAGCCGTATACGGCCTGTGTTCTCCCGTATTCACCCTATGCTCTCCCGTATACGGTCCAGTTCAACCGTATTTGCCCTAGCTCAACCGTATCGTGCGTTTGGTCAATAAAAATCAGACTTTTATTCGGGTTTGCGATACGGTTGTGCATTTGAAGGTTTGGATACGGTCTACGGATACGGTTGTGCGTTGCCTATATATTGAAGCCTCATTTCCACATTTTCAACACAATCCAACAAATCATCCATCCAACACTCTCATACTTCAATTCTCTTCGTTTTCTTTACGTTTTTATAGTTATACTCTCTCTCTAGGATAGTTTAGATAGTTTCTCTCTCTAGAGCTCTCCGTCTCTAGAGAGAGAGAGATAGTTAGTTGGTTAGCAGTAGAGAGAGAAGGAAGCTGGTATTCTAATCACGGTGTAATAAAAGCATTCTTGGTGCAAGACTCTGTCTTTCTTTTCAGCCGTTACGCTGCTCAATTTACTGGTGATATCTATCTTTTCATACTTATACTATGTCCGAATTATTTCTGCCTGCTTGTATGATGTATGTTACTGTTATTGCCATGCTTATTGAGTAGTGTGCTGTTGCAGTTGTTGAAATATAGATAATTAGACGTAGGGATGATGTTGAATTAATCTTTAAAACTATATAATTGGGAATTGTTATTTTTGTTATGTCTAAAACTTATCATGCATCTAGACTTAGTTATGGATCACCCTTTCCAGTCCCTCGCGTGACTGCTACTTTAGGCTTAGAACTTGATCACCTCTAGGTACAGTAGGAAGTTATCTGTGTTATAGTACGAAGCCGTGTCTGTCACTGTAATTCGGCTGAAATACTGAGTATAGCTTTGGAAACACCACTGGTGGAGTACAACGTGGAAGCTCCGGAAATAGCCGTATGTGCCAACACTGTGGACTACCTAGAGACCCTAGAATATGGCCTAGGAACCAATATAACTGTGGAAATGTTACAGTACACCGTCTGTCCACCCCTGGAACTGAAGCTATGGAAACATTTCGACATAGTACACCGTACCTGTACCTAGGGATAAAAGCTACAACATATCCCTGGTTACAAAGGATCTGTGGAAATGTTTAAGTGTAGTACATCGTGAACGGTGCCTAGTGTGGTACGCTGTGGAATGAGTATGCATTGTACACCGCTGGTGTTCCTAGGGCTGAATGACTGATTGCAAAGGAGAGTCTAGATCATGACAGAAGTAATTGAACTAATCAAACGTAAGGAATGAGTCTAGTGATGAAAGTCAAGCCCAGCAGTGGTTCAGAGTTCTTAAAACCCCTAGACTCTACAAAACTGATAGTTTAGAATAACAAAGTAATGATCTGAACATGTTTAGGAGATGGCATTTACATTTAGGTGTTAAGAACGGTTAGAATAACCCAATGGGCAGTCTGTTACCTTATTCCTGCACCCTTCAAGGGTCACTGGTCCAAAAGACAGTGTGGGGGGTTGAGCAGCCTGTTCTGATCAGAATCACGATAACCTAGGTGCTCAGTGACATACGGATTCTGGTAATTAACTAGAATAAGTAGGGACCTAGTGTTTACACCCATAATGCATTTGTCTATTAACTGAAAATGTCCCCAATTATCTTTATAATAAGCATCATCCCGACAACCGATTATCGAAGTTTCAACTGCCGCAATTCTCTATCTGTCTACCTAGCTACCGATTCTCCTCTATCTTTTATTTTACTGCACGTAGTTAATTAATTAAATTAGAAAACTAAAACACCAAAAACCTACCTACTTGCACAAAACCATCCTAAAAGTGAACCTTATCTTCGGCATCGCTTCGTTTCAATTCGCTCCGATTTAAGAACGACCTCGAGTTATACTTGCTGCTTACTCACCCTGTGTAGTAGGTAGTATTTATAAGTTGAGCCCCAGCTCTTTATAAATTTAAAACCCACTGATCCAGCCAAGCGGTGGTTAAGTCCTGCTGACGACAAGGACGGTTCACTCCCAAGGTGAGCTAAAGAGACCCCACCGTTGGGCTGGCATCAAGTTTTTGGCGCCGTTGCCGGGGATCGTAGAGCGTTACGATTCTGAAGTCGCCTTAGATAGAATAAGCCTTTAGGAGATCCTTTTCATATAGGTTGTCTTCAACTTATCCGAAAGTTACTTTCTTTAGAATAATTAGATTAATTTAGAATAAAATAAAAAATTCAAAAATATCTTTCTACGATTCGCCGCCTTCCTATCCCATTTCTCCATTCGCCAGCAAAACGACCGAAGAAATGACGACTATGGACGATGCTGAGTTCTTCAACCACTTGGAACAAGAGTTGAAATCCGACTTTCACTCATCACCGGAAGAAGCCTCCGCTGGACCAGACGACGATTCTAGAACTTTAGGGAAACTCTTAGATCTTGACTTAGGAACCCATAAATCTCAACAGAAGATCTCAACTTCTGCTTCTAGCATTCCAAGCTATCAGGTTTTGCCTGCGCCTGAGATTAAACATTCCTTAGAAAATATCCATAGATTCCCTGATTTTGTCGATAATGTTCACGGAAACCCTCAACCCTTTCATTCTTCATCCAATGAAGAACGAACCCCCATAAGGAACGAGGATATTCATGAGCATCTTCCAAAATCACCAATTTTTGTATTCCTCGTACCGGAACCTTCGTACACCATTTATCGTGTTGTAGATAAGGAAATACCGAAAGATTCAGATGGTGATGAAATCCGATACGTTGGTTACTCTTTTGATCCTGAGAAAAGGTTGGATGTATGCAAAACATTTGCCTTACACTTAAATATGTCCGATTTTCCTTACTCAGTCGAGCAAAGAAAAACCATCTTAAGGATAGACATACTCGTAGGTATTCTTCACTGTCTTCCGACCCAAAAGGAAGATGCCATCTTCACACGATATCGAGAGCAAGAGCGAAAGCTTTTATCAGAAATGGATCACCTCATGGATCTATTTGCTTACACCGATTATCAACCGGTTTCTCAAACCATGATTAATCGTTATGTTGCAGCTATGATAAAAGAGCTTGAGCTATTAACTTCTAAAGATCCCGCGATCACTCTCGTCATTTCTGGAAAAATTCCATTTTTCGTAGATCCTGCCGCCTATATAATCGCCAAGTTGCAAGAAATATTTCCTGGAGCAGACGACAACAAGATAGAAGCCGCTTTCTTTGCTGAAAGAAAAGATATCCACGTTAAACTCGCTTCGTTGTTCGATCAATCCAAATTCCCTTTCACCGTTTCTCAAAGATCTCTAATTTTGGATACTGCCATTGCAGTGCAAACTACATATGGTAATCCCGATTCAAAAGAGGAACTTAGGTTTCAGAGAATTTTAGGAAATCTTCTTCACGACCTTAATAATATAGACCGCGGTATACGAATGGGAATTTCAAGTAAAAAGAAAGTTAGAAAGGAATTTAATAAGTTTGTTAATAATCTGCTAGAATTAGGCCGGAAAGAACGTAGGATTCTTAGCGAATTCAAAAATTTCTCATCACACCCTGCCAAGCTAGTTGATTATGTCATTAACATTCTAAACTGTGATTTTATTCCTCGCTATACTTCAAGATTGCTTTCGAGCAATCCCCTTTAAACTGTTTTGGAACAATAGTCGAGCTACAGACTTAAACTAAGCGCTTTTTGGGAGGCAACCCAAATCTTTAATTAGGTCTTTAAAATAATTTTCGTAGGTTAGTTTAATTATTAGTTTAATTTGTTTCTTAAAAAAGTCAAAAAGCTCTTAAAATCTTTGTCTCCGCAAAATCTGCGCAGTTTCTAAAAACGTGAAATTCTTAAATTCAAATATTTTTAGAAAGTCTTTAAATTGTTTGGATTTAAAAAGAGTCAAGATTTTAAACCAAAAATATCGTTTGTTTTATTAAGTAGTTTTTCATTTCCGTTTTAAATAAAAACCAATCTTTTTGCTGTGCACAGTTAACTACAGTCTAATACCAAATTTTAAACTTTTGCTAAAATATTTTGCTAAGGTTTTTAATTACCCAAATTATCTTGTAATCACATTTTAAATGGTCATTTACCTTAAATGGAAAAAGGAGGGAGATAAAAAGATGGGGAATGAGTCAAACAAAGTCAAAACACATAAAAAATCATTTTTTTCTCCTCCTTCCCCCTCCTTGGCCGACGGTTTCACCACCCCCACACCAAATCCACCATTTTTCACCATTGTTGCTCAAATCAAGCCACATCTCTTCATATCTAGGTCATTTTTAGTTCATTTAACATCATTGCATCTTCATTAAGGTATGATCCAAGCTTTAACCACCAAAATTCTCTAACTTTGTTAACTAAGGGTTTCAAGTTAGTTTTTGAAGATTTGTGCTTTACATTGCGAAATTGAGCTTTGATTCTTGCTTAGTGATGATATAGGATGATGTAGGAACTAGCATTACTAGTTAGATTGAAGTAATTTGATGTTTGACTTTTGAAAGTTGACTCTTCGTTGACTTTTTGGCTAGTTAGTCCACTTTAACCATTCAATGATTAAATTGCTTATGATAAGTTGTTTGTTGATTCATTGATGCTTAATATGATTAGTATAGCTTATTCATTTGCTTCATTTGCGGTTAAATGTGTGTTATGGTCAAGTTAGCAAATTACAGTAAGCATGAAACGTTGACTTTTGATTAAACGTCACCATTTTGAAATAAAACTCTTGGTTAAAATGATGTTTTGACTTAAGTTGATGTTAATGCCTCGCTTTGATTTGCTAGTTCAAGTTAGTATTACTATGAATTGGGCAAATGACTAAAGGAAACCTTACTTTGGTAAAGTCGACTTTAAAAAATCAAAATGCTCAAATTTTAGTAATACTAGTAACCATTCTAGTTAAAGAGTCATAGTGGTGTTGTAAAATTGTATCTTTGAAAGTATTATGGCAAGTCTTGAATTAATGCTACGCTTTCCTTAAAAACAACAACTTTTAAAAATCCTAAGGTAAAAAAAAAAAAAAAATAAATAAATAAAAAAAATGCCATGATCACTTTTAAAGATCCAATTTAACAATACAAAAGTCAACTAAAGAAGCTTTGTTTGCATGATTTGGTTAAAAATGCTAAATACTTGCTCAAATAATCATGATAGTTAGTATGCGGTAATAGGTTATGCTTGCCATGATAAGGTAATTACATGATTAAGACTTAAATCTATATCATACATGCTTATGATGGTTAAGTAGTCTTTTGACTTGTCTTCTAGAAATCATTAAAGACCTAATAGCCTATTATTGTAAACCAAAGTTTCTTGTGATGGTTGGAAGTTGAGTTTGGTGGTATTACTAGTTATTACAGGTTTTTGGGACTGCTCATTTTCTAAAGCCCACATTTTGAATTTTCGTTAAAAATCTAAAATATGAACTATTCCATAAACTTGTGATTATTCTTGGTAATCCACTATGTTCTTGTTTTTCTCTTATTTACAGATGGCTGAGATTCCTCGCTATATCAGGAAATCCATCAAAGATCCAGAGATACGGGAAAAGTTTCAGACATGGTTAAAACATGATTTAGGGGAAAATAGGTACATAGTGTGGGAAGACTTGGAGCAGATTGGTTTAAAACAAGGTTTTGAAAAATTGATTATGTTCAAGGAAGGGAAGCGAAATCTGCGAGCCTGGAAGAATCTGTTTGAGATTAGGGAAAATGTTTATCGGGAATTAGTTGCTGAATTCATGGTTACCTTCCAGTTTGACAAGACAACCGATAAACTAAATGATGACCGAATGATCAGATTCAACTTTTTGGGCAACCCTCAACAAATGTCATTGGCAACTTTTGCTAGTCACCTTGAGCTATACACTGAGTATCAAGTCA
This sequence comes from Helichrysum umbraculigerum, assembly GCA_949592205.1. NCBI lineage: Eukaryota > Viridiplantae > Streptophyta > Magnoliopsida > Asterales > Asteraceae > Helichrysum > Helichrysum umbraculigerum. Next base: position 54,753,125 of record CATIUR010000001.1, on the reverse strand, counting down.
CTACTTCTTTCTTCTTGAAAGCAAACAGAGAGGTGAAACAGCGAGACCACACTGCTATCTGGCAAGAATTGACTGGAAATCAGTTTCAGTCCAATGTCAAGGCCACCAGTTTTCTTGATAAGCACCATCAGGTTCTCCACAACCTCCTTGCATGTAGCATTCGAGGAAAAAGAAAGACCAAAGGAGCTGTTGGAGTAAAAGATTTGCTGATTATCAAGAGCATTATAGAGCAGGAGCACGTGAATGTTGCTTATATATTTGCTGATAGGATCCTCACTGAGTCAGGATACACCGAATCAGAGTCTGCTTACATGGGAGCAGTAATCACTAAGTTAGTTAAGAGAATGGGGCTGTTAACTGAGGAGGTGATCGGTAACTTGACACCAGTAGTGAACAGGGTATCTAAGCCGTATAACATCAACTACATGGTCAAAGTATGGTTGCTAGAGAAGGATGTTGATGGGCAGATTAGATGGAAGGAGGGTGAGATCATTCCGGGAGTTCATATGAGACCCCCGAGGAGCAAGAGTGTTAGGTTTGAGTTCGATGACAGCACAGTCCACCGACAGCCTAGGACCACTGTTGCTCATGAGCTAGAGGAGGGAGAGACTGCCGTTGCTGAGGCACAGAGTCCACTGATACCGCCTGCTCGAGAGTTTGGTTGGGGAGATCCGGTAACATCCGAGCTCATGTACGGTATGTTGGGTATGCTTAACTCACACTACACACAGGACACATATTTGGCTGCTGAGTTTGGATTCCCACCACCTGCACGCCCTACATGGGTATGCGGCCCACGACCACCCAACTACCACACCATGCCACTACACCCACTTTCCATGACACCATCCACTACCACCATTCCTTACAGTACCGTACCACCCACATCTTCCACCCGCACTGTGCCCATAGAGATCCCTCGTGCCCGCCGTACCAGGACTACTCCTGCGGCTGAGCCGGTTTTCTCTGTACACACTGCAACACCACATATGCCGCATATCCCATATGTTGGGCAGCCATCCTCCCGTGCCATGACCCATCCAGGACCAGCTGAGTCAGCCATATCAGACACATCTTTAGAGACAGACTTACCTCAGTCAGGTTTTAGACAGGACATGCAGGTTGACGATCAGGTTCAGGTTCAGGCTGACTATATGCCAGACATGACTACTGCTGCTTTGCCTACTTTGTCAGGACTCACAGGGATGTTTCAGAGCAACCCAGTGCCATCCTCTGAGCTTCCACCATACCAGATGCTTGGTACTTCTCTAGGATCGTATGAGATTGCAGACATGGGACTAGATCCCAACTTCCATTTGTACCCGATCCAGCCACCAGCATCAGGCAGACAGCGCAGTTCATCTTCAGCATCAGTCTCCCGCAGAGCCTCGAGTGGACAGCACTCTGCTTCACGTGCTGGACCTTATGGCTCCATGCCACCTCCAGCTCATGGACCACCAGCCAACCAGGATCTTCCTCGACCTTGAGCTCATCTTATTTCACTATCATTTATGTTGGATGACTGTATTACTCTATTACTAGTATTTGGGATAACTGTATTAACTGTTGCTGCAGACTGGTTATGGTCCCAACCTGTGATCTGGTTGGACCCACCTATCTATCTTATCTTATCGTTTATCTATTATTTTACTTATGTTATGTTTTGTTTAGTTAATTTCTAGGTTACTTGCGAATAATAGAGAGCAGTAGATACTATAAAAATTTCCCAAGGAGAGCCCGAGATGACGCGCAAATCACGCAAAGATCCTGATTCGAGCCTATTGAACTACCCTACCAAATCAGAATCTTCAAACACACATCTCAGTCTTTTCTAGGGGAGTTTTTCGTTCCACTTTCTTAATGATTTTTTTTTCATCGCCTATAAATCTCCGTGTTTCCCATCATGCTTAAATTCTAAAGTGTGGGATTATAAATCCCACACAAATCAAACCAACTTAGAAATAGAGTTCCAAAATATTTTCAAGCTTTAAGTGTGGGATTCCTCCCAAAAAGAAGAATTTTAGACTTAGTTTGAGAACATTAGGGACAATGTTCCTCTAAGTGTGGGATACACGGTGTGATATACCGTATTCTTTGACTTTGATTGCTTGTCCAAAGTATAACTTTCTTAAAAACAAGTCTAACTTCGACAGTGAAGTTTTCACTCATTCAGTTGGCTTAAATTTTTCTAAAAACCTCATTTATGCTAAAATTTTTAAATTTTTGACTCTAATTAATTTTGAGAAAGATTGATTTTTCCAAAAAATGGATTAAACTGCTTTGGAAAGTAAGATAAGTTAAGAGACGAGTCCCTTAAAAATGAAATGTTAATTGAAGAGCATCGCACGGCTAGGCACATACACCCTTTTTGCAGTGAGGTACTTGAGCCAATAAAAGCATTCATCTTTAATGCTTCACTTCTTCGTTTGATGTGTGTGCCGATGTATGTGCTTTGAGTTAGAACTTGCTCTCGGTATACGTTTCGAGACCACACCAATGAGCACCGTACACGGTGAAGGTGCAGTCAGAGGACCTTGACATTTCATAGGATTAAAACCCCATTTTTTTAAAGCCTAACCCGTCCAACTCTCATTCGTGAGTGTTGAAGATCCACTAGTTAAACCCTTTGAGCCTTAACCTTTCATTTCTTCAAAACCACCATTCACCACCTACCCTCACCTTTTCAAAAATTTTAAACTTAGAACGTTTTGGAGTTATGAAAAGCGTTATTTAGGCATCCTTGCCACTTTTGTCTCACACACTCTCAGTTTCTCTCTGTGTTCTCTCAGAAATCTTGCGTGTGTTAAAAATCATATATCTATTGAAAGCAAAAATTCAGGTGCGAAAAATTGGCACCTTTTCTGAAAAGCTCAGTTAAAATGAGATGTCAAAAGGACAAAGTGTCCAGAATCTCTCGAAAAATGTATAGAAAAGAAAAGAAAAAAAGAGAAAAATCTCCGAAAAATTCCCACAAAAAAAAAAAAATAATAAAATAAAGCTTAGTGCTTAAAATTCTCGAAAGAATGCCTATTCAGAAAATCAGTCAACTCCGCGTGCGTTCTCGAGAAGAAAGTCATCAAAGCTACCTTTCTTCATAAATAAAATTCCTTCGTGTGCGTTTCCCGTTTTAAAGAGTGTCTAGATAATTCGATTCATAACTTTAGGACCTCTAAGTTTAAATAAAATACCCCGTTTTTCACTTCCAAAAATTCACCATCCTCCGTACCCCTTTGTTCCATCACCCACTCAAAAACCCGAAAAATGTCTTGGGATGATTAGCACCGTTCTCATTGAAGTGGTGGAGATCCGATTCTTGATCAAGCCTATGATGAGAAGCAATGCATGACTGGCTTTATGAGCGATTTCGTTTGATTAGAATGATAGGAAACCCGATACACTTTGAGTGAATTGAGTGACCACCTTTGTGAGATCGCCTAGTCATGTACAATATCCATCGAGAATTGTGAAAGTATGCCAAGGTTAACATTTCAGGTTTAAGGGGGGACTATCTTAATGATGCTTGCTTTCTAAAAAGGTTTACTCAGTTTTTGATAAATTTATTGATCTCTGGTTGTTTACTGTCAAAGATTCTCAAAACCAGATTTTTCAAAACCTTATAGCAGGTGAGAATTTTAAAGTTTGCTTGAGGACAAGCAAGAGTCTAAGTGTGGGATATTTGATAACACGTAAAAAGTCATGTTTTTACGTACGTTATCTTCCACATTTTAGGCACAAAGTTAACTAAAACACACTCAAAAGAACATTATTCATAAAGTTTTGTTAACTAAGTCAAAACGGAGTCGATGTTTGTAAAATCACTGAAAATGGCATGAAAAATGTAAGAAACAGGGCAAAACTGCTTCACCGTACCTCCGTTTATTCATTTTAATGCATCTTGAGCTACACTCCGAGTTAGGACCTCTAACTTATGTCATTTTCTTCGTTAGGAAATTACGAAACCGTGAGCACGAGAATCACTCAAAACGGATAAACGACGAAGAAGTTACGCCCGAACGAAGGAACGAAGAACCGAGGAATCAGGATACGGGAGAGCTAGACCGTATACGGCCAAACTAGACCGTATACGGCCTAGCACAGACCGTATACGGCCTAGCTAGACCGTATACGGCCTAGCACAGCCGTATACGGCCTGTGTTCTCCCGTATTCACCCTATGCTCTCCCGTATACGGTCCAGTTCAACCGTATTTGCCCTAGCTCAACCGTATCGTGCGTTTGGTCAATAAAAATCAGACTTTTATTCGGGTTTGCGATACGGTTGTGCATTTGAAGGTTTGGATACGGTCTACGGATACGGTTGTGCGTTGCCTATATATTGAAGCCTCATTTCCACATTTTCAACACAATCCAACAAATCATCCATCCAACACTCTCATACTTCAATTCTCTTCGTTTTCTTTACTTTTTTATAGTTATACTCTCTCTCTAGGATAGTTTAGATAGTTTCTCTCTCTAGAGCTCTCCGTCTCTAGAGAGAGAGAGATAGTTAGTTGGTTAGCAGTAGAGAGAGAAGGAAGCTGGTATTGTAATCACGGTGTAATAAAAGCATTCTTGGTGCAAGACTCTGTCTTTCTTTTCAGCCGTTACGCTGCTCAATTTACTGGTGATATCTATCTTTTCATACTTATACTATGTCCGAATTATTTCTGCCTGCTTGTATGATGTATGTTACTGTTATTGCCATGCTTATTGAGTAGTGTGCTGTTGCGGTTGTTGAAATATAGATAATTAGACGTAGGGATGATGTTGAATTAATCTTTAAAACTATATAATTGGGAATTGTTATTTTTGTTATGTCTAAAACTTATCATGCATCTAGACTTAGTTATGGATCACCCTTTCCAGTCCCTCGCGTGACTGCTACTTTAGGCTTAGAACTTGATCACCTCTAGGTACAGTAGGAAGTTATCTGTGTTATAGTACGAAGCCGTGTCTGTCACTGTAATTCGGCTGAAATACTGAGTATAGCTTTGGAAACACCACTGGTGGAGTACAACGTGGAAGCTCCGGAAATAGCCGTATGTGCCAACACTGTGGACTACCTAGAGACCCTAGAATATGGCCTAGGAACCAATATAACTGTGGAAATGTTACAGTACACCGTCTGTCCACCCCTGGAACTGAAGCTATGGAAACATTTCGACATAGTACACCGTACCTGTACCTAGGGATAAAAGCTACAACATATCCCTGGTTACAAAGGATATGTGGAAATGTTTAAGTGTAGTACATCGTGAACGGTGCCTAGTGTGGTACGCTGTGGAATGAGTATGCATTGTACACCGCTGGTGTTCCTAGGGCTGAATGACTGATTGCAAAGGAGAGTCTAGATCATGACAGAAGTAATTGAACTAATCAAACGTAAGGAATGAGTCTAGTGATGAAAGTCAAGCCCAGCAGTGGTTCAGAGTTCTTAAAACCCCTAGACTCTACAAAACTGATAGTTTAGAATAACAAAGTAATGATCTGAACATGTTTAGGAGATGGCATTTACATTTAGGTGTTAAGAACGGTCAGAATAACCCAATGGGTAGTCTGTTACCTTATTCCTGCACCCTTCAAGGGTCACTGGTCCAAAAGACAGTGTGGGGGGTTGAGCAGCCTGTTCTGATCAGAATCACGATAACCTAGGTGCTCAGTGACATACGGATTCTGGTAATTAACTAGAATAAGTAGGGACCTAGTGTTTACACCCATAATGCATTTGTCTATTAACTGAAAATGTCCCCAATTATCTTTATAATAAGCATCATCCCGACAACCGATTATCGAAGTTTCAACTGCCGCAATTCTCTATCTGTCTACCTAGCTACCGATTCTCCTCTATCTTTTATTTTACTGCACGTAGTTAATTAATTAAATTAGAAAACTAAAACACCAAAAACCTACCTACTTGCACAAAACCATCCTAAAAGTGAACCTTATCTTCGGCATCGCTTCGTTTCAATTCGCTCCGATTTAAGAACGACCTCGAGTTATACTTGCTGCTTACTCACCCTGTGTAGTAGGTAGTATTTATAAGTTGAGCCCCAGCTCTTTATAAATTTAAAACCCACTGATCCAGCCAAGCGGTGGTTAAGTCCTGCTGACGACAAGGACGGTTCACTCCCAAGGTGAGCTAAAGAGACCCGACCGTTGGGCTGGCATCAGCAGTACAGCCAGAGGGACCTGAGGCACCATTTGATATGCATCAGTTGCAGAGACAGTTGCAGCAGATGCAGGATTTTCAGAGGCAGCAATTCGATCAGGTACATGCTTTTCAGGAGCGACAGAGGATTATCCATGATCAGCGCTATCAGGAGCAGCAGCATCAGTTTGATTATTCTACATCATTGGTACATTAGCTGATTGATTATCATCATATTTCATATGATCCATATGTACCTTTGGATTTTGGTAGTACTTTTGGAGCTCCGCAGCAGGATGATTAGGATGGCGGTCATGATTGATGGTTTTATTTGATTATTCAGACATTTACTTATTATTCTATTTGCGTGTGCGAATGAGTATTGAGCAAGGAAATGCTGAACGTTCACGGAGAAACCGCTTTCTGCATGGAATCAACCAAGGAAACTTCAATCACCTGCAGATCGCTGCTTTTTTCTTTTAATGCATCTCCCGTCGTTATCATATGGAAGTTCCTTTCTTTTCTGTACATGACTTTCTCCATTACCATACATCCTAAAATGCCTAAAATTCTAAGTGTGGGATTCCATCCCGCCAAATTTCAAAACACTTAAAATTGTTCCACTATTTCAAACCTTAAGTGTGGAATTTTTCCTTCAAAGAAAATCCTCCATCTTAGCAATGAACATTGAGGACAATGTTGTTTTAAGTGTGCGATACATGGTATAAAGTACCTTAACTTTATATTTGCCAGTCCGAAGTAAACATTTTCATTTTCATCAAAATTTTTCGCAAAACCAAACCATTAGGTTGAGATTTTAACTACCAAAACATTCGAAAACCCAACCTCGACGATGTTCGACATCCATTCGGTTGATTTCGAAATTTTTATATTTTAGACTTGGAAGATTCTCTCAAAGAAATGAACTTTCTGTCAAAATAAATAAGATGCTTTGGAAAGTAAGATACAGCAAAGATAAGAACGTTTCTTAGATTAAATTGAGAAATACTCTAGGCATCGCATGACAGTACGAAAAATTGGTACTCGTCAAAGAGAAGTCAAAGATGTCTCACTATATGAAGGATTTCTAAGGTCATAAAAAGAAAAGAAAAAGAAAATAAAAAGCAGGCCTTAGAAATTTCTAGAGACAAAATACAAACTCAATAAGAAGACTACTCTCCAAAGAAGAAAAATCCTTCCTAATTCATCCTTTCCAAAAGAAATATCATATTCAGCAGAGATAATTCCTTCTATGAGATGAGTCTACTCTAGCAGTTATCTTAAGTAAAATTTTCTTTGATCCTTGAAATTCTAAGTCTGAAACACCAAACCCTTAAATCCCTTGAAAAACCCATCACTATCCTTACACACTGATGTCGTGTAAACGGGGTTTTAGTTTTAAAATGGAAAATACCTAACTTACTACACACAACACAGGCAAGAATACCTGATCATATATAGTATAGCTTTGTAAGTCCGAGTCGAACACAGGGAACGGATGTCAATATTAACAAATTGGAAATCGATATAATTAATTAAAGCAATAAAAAGTGGGGACGTTTTAGTTCCGATCGAACAATTGATAAACAATTATAAAAGAAATGATTATTTAGATAAAACTAAATTATTAAAATAAAGAAATAATAAAATAACTTAATTAAAGAAAAGATTTAATTCAAATGGTAAAAGAAATGCATTTGCTTAGATTACTTTCCTCAAAATCTGGAAATCATGTTATCAAGAATTGCTCACGTATGGATTTTATCGTGCTATAACAAGTGTATCAACCCTCCTTACAAGATAAATTGAATCAACACAATTAAGAAAGACATGAAGTTGTTTTCAACCCGCTAACAGTTCAATTTAACGTTGCCCACCTAATTGTGTTTTATATTAATTCAACACCATTTATGTGATTTATTCTTATAACTTGAATCAACAAAGTCTATAACTATTTCTAGTTATCTTGTTCTTAAACAATTACTACCAATTATTAACCCTAACCCGTCAAACTCAATCTATTCGGTGATAATTCTCAATTAAAACCAACAATCATCAATAATCTTATGATCAAAAGGAACTCAATCTCAATTAATCATAAAACCACGTTAGGTAATTAGCAATATTCATTCAATAACCAAGGTTCAACGAATAAACACATAAACATGAATAAAATCCAATACGATTTGCAATTTCAATAATGATCAATCCATCAATTAAGTATTATCATCTAAGCAAATACATAAGAGATTTAGCCAATCATAATTATACAAGAAATCAGATTCAATAACAATTCAATACTTATAATAAAATGAAAGAAAGAAACGTATTCGAACCGAAATAGCGAATTAATAATTGAATGAACGAATCCCCTTGATTATCCTTGATCTTCAACCTTCAAAAACCTCTGGAATTAGGGTTTGGAATCAGAGAAAACGTCTGGAGAAAAAGTGGTAAAAAGTTGTGTGCAAAATGAGGGCAAAATGAGTTTTTAGGGTTTCTGTCGAGGCAATCCATACGCCGTATGGATTTCCATACGCCGTATGGATTGAAAAGCCCATGGGTTTGACCCGCGTATTCTAGCGGCCCGGCTCACTTCATCCATACGCCGTATGGATTCCATACGCCGTATGAATCGATTTTCCCAGCTTTTTCATCATCGACCAAATTCTTCACTTTTCTCATTTTAACTTCTTTTCTTCAATTCTCGCTCGTTTTCAGCTTCATTTCCGATTCAAGCTCCAGATAATTCCTAATTGCAAATATGAACGAAATGAGTATCGAATTCAAATAAAATGCATAAGAATTTAATCAAACTAGGGGGTAATTAGTACTATAAAATAGCACATTTTGGCGTTCATCAAACATCCCCCACTTGAATCCTACTTGTCCTCAAGTAGACTAATAACTCAAAAATTCAAAACTTTAAATATGAATGGCAAACGATGCATAAAAGGACTTACAAACTACACAGCATTCGGCAAACCAAATTTTTATCTTAAAATCGATTCTACCTTAAAACTCAGCAATCAAGAAACTCTACATGGGAAGCAATTCTAATATATTATTATTACATATAAAAGATAATTCACTCAGATTATCGATATTGTTGTCCACTTAAACAATCTAAATTTCAGAAATTGAGCTTAACTTGTTATTATTCTAGCAGGCCTTACCCTTGATTTTCAATAGCAAAATACTCTCATATAGATAACATGCCACAATTCTCCAATTAATGAAAATCCGAATAAATCAATCATTTTTCAAACCAAGACATTGGTGACAGGTCTGTACCTCAGTACAACAGAGCGACATAACTTGGCTTTGGTTTTTTCAATTCATGAGTCCTTTGTACTCTTTTTATTTTTATTTCTTAAATATACTGACGAAAACCAGGTCTGTACTTTCGTACAACAGAGGAGACAACACCCAGTATATTTCCAAATGATGATAATTAGGATCCCAAAATTATGGATTATAACACGCTATCATATGAGAATTAAGATTATCATACCTTGCTAAATGATCCTCAAAGGATAACTCCTACTTTTTTCATTACATTTCTTACTAGCTCAATAACTTCCATATAGATTGCCTATCGATACATCACAAGATGAATTATCTAATATATTAAAATTTACGATTATTTCATTCCTTGCATTCCCAAAACATGTTACAAGATTGCTAAACTTTACATAGAATACAATTTTAAAACAAAAATTTGGGTTGAAAAATGACTAACACGTAGAATGCCTCTTAACCTAAATATTTTTCAATAGCTACCATTCATAAATTAAGGACAAACAGACTTCTTTTCCCCCATCCCCCACTTAGAAATATGCAATGTCCTCATTGAAAAAGAAAACAAAAATAAAGGGAATAGAAAAGAAGTGAACAGAAACTCCCCTGATTTGAAGGCAATTTGCTTGAAGGACTTCGTTCAGAAATAAAATACTATAGCTCACTTCCGTAGGCAACACGATTGCATTTAGCACATGCAATAAGCCTTTAAACCCCTCGGTATCCCAAGTGGACGAGTTGTAGTCTCGTGAGGGTTTCCAGAGAACACATCCACAAAGTTCAAACCTGAAAACAAAAACAATAAAACATAATACAAATTAACAAAATAACGGGTTGTCTCCCGAAAGCGCTTTTGTTTATCACGTCGGTAAGCTCGACATCTTGCTTCACCACTTAATTCAAATCCATCTCCAAATCACGCTTGGAGTCCCTAATATCACCATAGTACTTCTTCACTCTACTTCCATTGACTTTGAAAGTTTTGCCAGAATATCCTTGCAAATCAACAGCTCCAAACGGATAAACCTTGTCAACAACAAAGGGGCCAGTCCAGCGTGTCTTTAACTTTCCTGGAAACAGATGTAATCTAGAACTATACAACATAACTTTATCACCCTTCTCGAATGTATGGTTCGACTTAAGATGAGCATCATGCCATTTCTTAGTTCGCTCCTTAAACAGTCTCGAATTGTCATAGGCATTTATTCTTAATTCATCCAACTCATTTAGCTGTGCCATTCTTTCCTTTCCAGCTAACTGCTCATCAAGATTGCACTTCTGTAGAGCCCAATATGCTTTATGCTCTAACTCAAAAGGCAAATGACAAGCCTTTCCATAAACAAGGCGATAAGGCGTTGTTCCAACTGATGACTTAAATGATGTTCGTGCCGCCCATAATGCATCATCCAACTTGTATGACCAATTCTTAGGGTTTCCTTCAACTGAACGTTCTAAAATACGCTTCAACCCTCTATTAGTCACTTCCACTTGACCACTCGTCTGTGGATGATAAGCAGTTGAAAACTTATGTTTAACTCCGTACTTTCGTAGCACTTTTTCCAATTGCAGATTTGTGAAATGTGTCCCTCGATCACTAATTAAAGCTTTCGGTGCTCCAAAGCGCGAAAATAACTGTTTAAGAAAATTTACCACAACTCGAGCATCATTCGTGGGTAATGCTTTTGCTTCGGCCCACTTAGAAACATAATCCACAGCCACAATGATGTATTTGTTTCCATTGCTAGGTGGAAACGGGCCCATAAAGTCTATCCCCCAAACGTCAAAAATCTCACTTACCATAATTGGATTTTGCAACATTTCATCCTTCTTTGAGATTCTCCCAGTACGTTGGCAGGCATCGCATTCCTTCACATACTTGAATGCATCCTTATAAACTGTTGGCCAATAAAAACCTACCTCAAACACCTTCCTTGCAGTGTAATTGGGACCATGATGTCCTCCAGCCGGACCATCATGACAGTGCTCTAAGATAATATCACATTCCTCTCCAGCTACACATCGTCGGACAATTCCATCGGCACACTGTCTGAACAGATATGGGTCTTCCCAGAAGTAATACCGTAAAGATGAGAAAAACCTCTTTCTTTGGTTGAAGTCCAATCCGGATGGAAGAGTCTTTGTAACTAGAAAGTTTGCAATATCAGCTAACCATGGAAATTCATTCAGAATTGCTTTCAACAAGCTTTCATCAGGAAATTTATCTCGAATTTCCGTTTCATCTAACTTATCCAATTCTGGATTTTCCAGTCTTGACAGATGATCCGCAGCCAGATTTTCTGCTCCCTTCTTATCATGAATCTCAATGTCAAACTCTTGCAATAACAAAATCCATCGCAACAACCTTGGTTTTGCATCTTGTTTTCCAAACAAGTATCTTAATGCAGAGTGATCGGTAAAAACAACAGTTTTTGACAGGACCAGGTAAGAGCGAAATTTGTCAAACGCAAAAACAACAGCAAGCAATTCCTTTTCAGTCGTAGTGTAATTCTCCTGTGCACTCGTCAAAGTCTTGCTTGCGTAATAAATAGGTTGAAACTTCTTATCAACCCTTTGGCCTAAAACTGCTCCTACAGCGTAGTCACTGGCATCACACATCAATTCAAATGGAAAATCCCAATTTGGACTTATCATAAATGGCGCGGATACCAATTTCTCCTTTAAAAGCTTGAACGCATCTTGGCACTCCTTTGAAAAATCGAACTTAGCTTCCTTTTCCAACAACTTGTTCATAGGACGTGCTATCTTTGAAAAATCCTTGATGAATCTTCTATAGAACCCAGCATGTCCTAAGAAACTTTGTATTCCTTTAACATTTGTTGGATGAGGTAGCTTTGCTATGGCCTCAATCTTCGCTTGATCAACTTCAATACCAGCTCTTGAAATTTTATGCCCCAACACGACTCCTTCTCGTACCATGAAATGACACTTTTCCCAATTTAAGACACGATTTGAACTTTCACACCTCTGCAACATCCTTTTCAGATTTGCCAAACACTTATCAAAAGAATATCCAAACACAGAAAAGTCATCCATGAAAATTTCCATGCTATCTTCCACCATATCATGAAAAATTGCCATCATGCACCGTTGAAATGTGGCGGGTGCGTTACATAGACCGAAAGGCATCCTCCGATAAGCAAAAGTTCCAAATGGGAAGGTGAAAGTAGTCTTATCTTGATCATTTTCATCAATTGGGATTTGGAAGTACCCGGAGAATCCGTCTAGAAAGCAATAATACTCTTTTCCAGCTAGACGTTTGAGCATCTGATCAATGAATGGCAAAGGAAAGTGATCCTTGCGTGTCGCATCGTTCAACTTTCTATAATCGATACAGACCCTCTATCCAGTAACAGTTCTCGTGGGAATTAACTCATTCTTCTCATTCGCAACCACTGTCATACCTCCTTTTTTTGGCACAACATGAATGGGGCTGACCCATGGACTATCAGAAATCGGGTATATCAATCCAGAGTCAAGCAATTTTATGATTTCCTTCCTCACAACATCTGTAACCTTAGGATTTAATCTTCTTAATGGTTGCACAACTGGTTTGAAGTAAGATTCCATAAGGATCTTGTGCGTACAATATGATGGGCTGATTCCCTTGATATCACCAATCGTCCAAGCTATGGCATGCTTATGTTCCTTCAGAACTTTTAGCAGACTTTCCTTCTCGTTTGCTGATAGCTTGGATGAGATGATAACTGGCAGATCCGACTCTCCTAGTAGGTATGCATATTCCAAATGGGTCGGTAAATCTTTCAATTCTAACTTTGGTGGTTCTTCAAAAGAAGATTTAACTGCCAACACCTCTTCTCGTGAACAAGGAATCCCATGCATAGTGATGCGAGTCTCTTTCTTGACTAAAATACCATCAGTCTCAACCGATTCTTCATTCTCTGTCGGCTGATTACTTTCTAACTCCTCATCACTCTCGAACTCTAGCTCCTCAAGCATCTTATCGAATTCTTCAATATCTCTAATTGCTTCTATGCTTCCCGTACATCCTTCCAGAATCATGGGATCAAGATCTTCATCCTCCATGAGACTTTGAAGGAACTCCTCATCATCAGTCATTTCTCTAGCACTCACAAAGTAGCAAGTATCATCAACTGCAACAGGATATCGCATTGATTTGTTGACATCAAACACTACTTCATCGTCTCCTAACCTCAGAGTGATTTTTCTATCATGAACATCAATCAATGCCCTTGCAGTGGCTAGAAAAGGTCTTCCCAGAATGATAGGTACCTTTTTATCTTCAACCATGTCTAGAATGATGAAATCACACGGGAAAACAAACCTATCCACCTTAACTAGCACATTCTCTACTATACCCCTAGGATATTGAACTGAACGATCTGCTAACTCAATGCACATTCTAATTGGCTTTGGTTCCCCTAACTTAAGTCTGGCATACATAGTATAAGGCATTATCGATATGCTTGCCCCCAAGTCAGCCAATGCATGAGTAAGGTCTAAACTTCCAATCAGACAAGGAAGGGTAATACTCCCAGGGTCTTTCACTTTCGGTGGAAGTTTATTTTGCATAACTATTGAGCATCTCTCGTTCATTGTCACCGTGGTTGCCTCCATCAGTTTGCTCTTATTGGTTAAAAGTTCCTTCAGATACTTTGCATACTTTGGCATTTGAGCAATGGCTTCCACGAATGGGATGTTAATGTGCAGTTGCTTCAGATTCTCTAGGAACTGGTGGTATTGAGCATCATCCTTACCTCTTCGCAAAGTTGCTGGATATGGTGGTGGAGGAGCATGATCCTTTGCATATTGCTTATCTTTAGCAATTCTTTCAGCCTCAGTGTCCACCTTGGGACTTTCCACAACTTCTACTTCCTTCTCTTTTTGCGGTAGGGGTTGAGAAATAGGTTTCTTCTTGGGAATGGGATCTTCAAAACCCCTTCCACTCTGGGTGATCACCGCTTTCGCCTGATCCCGTGGATTGGTCTCAGTGTATCCAGGTAGGGTCCCAGGGAATCTCTCTTGAAGAACTTTGGCTATGTTGGAAACATCCCCTTCAATCTGCTTAATCGCAGCTCCTTGGTTTCTCAATGCAGCGTCGGTGGCATCCATCCTTTATCCAGAGCTCGTAATGAATTTCTCATTGGAGGTGAGAAATTTACCCATCATTTCTTCTAAATTGGCTTACTTGTCTGAAGATGATGCACCCAGTTGATCCTTGGTGAAAAATCCAGTTTGAGTTTGGAGAAACTGTCGCCCTCCATCTTGGTATGGTCTTCTGAAGAAGTTTGCACCGCCCTGACGATATGGTGCTTGAGCTTCTCCATACTTGACTTCCTCAGTCTTTTCTCCCGTTCGCATCTCGGGGCAATCCTTCACTAAATGGCTTCCTCCACAGTTTTCGCATCCCACTTGGATAGCATGGATAGTCTCAGTAACCTTTTTGATATCCCTGCCCATGCTGTCGAGTTTAGCAGTTATGGACGCAAGACCATCTTCATCATTTACGGACCTCTTCCTTCTAGACGTACCATCATCCCATAGCTGAGAGTGCTTCGCTTGATCACGAATAGCGGTTAAAGCATCACGAGGAATCTTCTTGGGAATAGGCCCTTGAGCATCCAGTTGCTGTCGCGTGGCACGATCCACTCCCTTGTAGAAAATACTGACTACTTGCTGATCGTTCAGGTCGTGCTGCGGGCACTTATGCATCAGGTCCTTATATCTTTCCTAGGCTTGGTGTAACGACTCGTCAATTTCTTGCTTGAAGTTCCTGATCTCGTCAATCATCTTTGAGGTTTTGGAAGGAGGACAATACATCTTCAGAAACTTAGTGCGAAGGTCTTCACATGTGGTGATGGACCCAGCTGGCTCGTTTTGAATCCATCTCTTAGCAGCTCCCTTGAGTGTGATTGGGAATACCCTGAGCATAACTTGATCGCGTGTGATGTTTGGAACGTCGGCTATCTCCACGATTCTCTCCACATGATCATTAGCATCTTCCCTTTCTTCTCCTCGGAAAGGATTCTCCCTAAGCTCCTTGAGGAACTGTCCTTTGATTTCAAACTCCACATCTTGTGCAATCGCCAGCCTTACTACTCTAGTGCCACGGTCATTACGCATCCGACTCGAATACTCCTCGAGCGTTATGTTGGTGATATCTTCTGCCATTGTGTTATCTGGTTGATCGTTAAAAAGAAATCGTAGACACTCTCCAAAATCGCTTTCTAGATACGAACGGTAGTTCCTGGTACGTGGGGTAAAAAGGTTATTGGTAAAAACCTCGAAGTCGTAGCTAAGAAAGGTATTGATTAACGGTGAGTTCGGTGGTGCGGAAGCGGCGCGTCTTCTTTGATGGAATATACGTTCGGGTTCTTCAAAAGGGTCAGTTGGGTCTGGAACAGTTGATCGGGTCATAAACTCCAGTAGCGTACCTGGCAAATCAGCAGAACAGGCTACCTAACTACCCTAACTTATAACTAATAGTGAAAAGGAAATTAACTAATCAAGTAACAAATAAATAATAAATTAACTAAAAATTATAAACAAAAGACAACTTCCAATTTATTTAATTGAAACAAACCGTTCCCCAGCAGCGGCGCCAAAAACTTGATGTCGTGTAAACGGGGTTTTAGTTTTAAAATGGAAAATACCTAAGTTACTACACATAACACAGGCAAGAATACCTGATCATATATAGTATAGCTTAGTAAGTCCGAGTCGAACACAGGGAACGGATGTCAATATTAACAAATTGGAAATCGATATAATTAATTAAAGCAATAAAAAGTGGGGACGTTTTAGTTCCGATCGAACAATTGATAAACAATTATAAAAGAAATGATTATTTAAATAAAACTAAATTATTAAAATAAAGAAATAATAAAATAACTTAATTAAAGAAAAGATTTAATTCAAATGGTAAAAGAAATGCATTTGCTTAGATTACTTTCCTCAAAATCTGGAAATCATGTTATCAAGAATTGCTCACGTATGGATTTTATCGTGCTATAACAAGTGTATCAACCCTCCTTACAAGATAAATTGAATCAACACAATTAAGAAAAACATGAAGTTGTTTTCAACCCGCTAACAGTTCAATTTAACGTTGTCCACCTAATTGTGTTTTATATTAATTCAACACCGTTTATGTGATTTATTCTTATAACTTGAATCAACAAAGTCTATAACTATTTCTAGTTATCTTGTTCTTAAACAATTACTACCAATTATTAACCCTAACCCGTCAAACTCAATCTATTCGGTGATAATTCTCAATTAAAACCAACAATCATCAATAATCTTATGATCAAAAGGAACTCAATCTCAATTAATCATAAAACCACGTTAGGTAATTAGCAATATTCATTCAATAACCAAGGTTCAACGAATAAACACATAAACATGAATAAAATCCAATACGATTTGCAATTTCAATAATCAATCCATCAATTAAGTATTATCATCTAAGCAAATACATAAGAGATTTAGCCAATCATAATTTCACAAGAAATCAGATTCAATAACAATTCAATACTCATAATAAAATGAAAGAAAGAAACGTATTCGAACCGAAATAGCGAATTAATAATTGAATGAACGAATCCCCTTGATTATCCTTGATCTTCAACCTTCAAAAACCTCTGGAATTAGGGTTTGGGATCAGAGAAAACGTCTGGAGAAAAAGTGGAAAAAAGTTGTGTGCAAAATGAGGGCAAAATGAGTTTTTAGGGTTTCTGTCGAGGCAATCCATACGCCGTATGGATTGAAAAGCCCATGGGTTTGACCCGCGTATTTTGGCGGCCCGGCTCACTTCATCCATACGCCGTATGGATTCCATACGCCGTATGAATAGATTTTCCCAGCTTTTTCACCATCGACCAAATTCTTCACTTTTCCTCATTTTAACTTCTTTTCTTCAATTCTCGCTCGTTTTCAGCTTCTTTTCCGATTCAAGCTCCAGATAATTCCTAATTGTAAATATGAACGAAATAAGTATCGAATTCAAATAAAATGCATAAGAAATTAATCAAACTAGGGGGTAATTAGTACTATAAAATAGCACATTTTGGCGTTCATCACACACTTTTACCCTCATTCACACAACCCAATCAAAATACTGACGCGCCCCAAACGGTCGGTCCAGGAATCTCCTCCTGCCGTTGCGGACCTCACGCTCAAGGCGGCATCAGGGGTAGTTTTAAATTTATATTTTGTCGGGACCTAAACCTTCCGAACAACGTACTGATACTAGGTACGAGTACCTGATACTAGTATGTGGCAAGGATGATCCAGGGTCGTTCCTCACGACGGTAGAATTGAAGCAGAGCTCACTCGGATAACTTAGTAATTAAGCTAGGTTTTGGATAGTTGGATAGGTTTGTTTTTGGATTTTCTAATTTATTAACAAAACATAAAATATTAGTAGTTAGCAGATAATCTAGAGGGGTGTTTGCTATGACTTTGGTAGCTTTCTTAATTGGGATGATGCATTATGAAATGACCTTAAAAGATTTGTATTTCATTCATTCCAAGTATTAAGGAGTAAGCACTAGCTCCCTACTGATAGATTTCTCGATCAGTATGTCACTGAGTAACTAGGCTATCGTGATTCTGATCGGAGTAGTTTATCCAGCCATACAACACTAACCAATGAAGGCATAGTGACCCTTATCTGGGATGAAACCCTGGGTGCATGAATAAGGCGACAAACCAACTCGATGTCCGACCTTTCTTAACCCCACAAGAATACTTTAGTCTAAACGAAACATTTAAGTTCAAGATCAGGTTTTGTGTGTGTTGATCACTTTCTATCGATGGGTTTGTAAAGTCTAGGTATGATGTTTTACACAATAGGTAACTACGACTCTTCCCGTGGATATACCAAGCTCTTAGCCGAATTACGATACCTACTTTGCCTTAAACCCTAGACTTGTTTAACTAAGTTTATATTAAAGCACCATATTATCCATCTATGATATAAACCAGCCCTTACTTTTAAATCCCAATAAATCCCTAACTTGTCAACATTATAATATTCACGTTCAGTTAGAAAACCATATTTCCACGGGCACAGTGTACTTTACGTTCAGAGTAGAAAGCAGTATTTCCACGGCTCCAGTGTACTTAGTGTTCAGTTTGAAAACCATATTTCCATAATCACATTGTACTTTGCGTTCAGAGTAGAAAGCAGTATTTCCATGATGACGATGTACTTAGCGTTCATTTAGAAAGCGATATTTACACGATTAACAAATCAGACCATGTTCATGTTTGACACAGATAACTAAGTATTTTTGATGGGGTTCATGACGTCCTATCATTAAGACCGTAGCCACGTTTACTGGTTGAAAGGCGTTAAGTTTGATTGAGGTTTAAAGTCATAGATAGAAAGTGGATCAACACATTAGTTAATCATTAATCAACAACGGATTGTGCCCACGACTTTCATAGCTTCCACGTTCCGTACTCCACACATTCGTGATGTTTCCGGCGCTATACAAATGAAAGCCATATAACGTTACCTCCGTTGTTTTCATAATGACATCATCCCAATTAATACGACTAACTACATCATAGCAAACACGCAATAATACTACTTGCTAATCATGGTAAGTAATCCTAAATCTAGCATGACAACAGTAATAACAATCATCATATTAAAATAGATAAAGGATAGAATTAACCAGAGTAACAGCGTAGTTGAATACAACGTGAATGAATACAAGCGGAACTCCGAGTATCCTCCAAGCAATATTACAATATTACCCCCTATTCGTCCGGTCAAAGCCGTGACTAACTAGCCGCTAACTACGAAAACTAAAAATGAAAATCTAATCTAGAGAGAGAGTAGTGAGAGAAAGATGAGAGATGGAATGTGTAGATGTGTGTGTTTTCTCAAAATGATGAAATGAGGCTTCTATATATAGAGATCGCACAACCGTATCCGTAGACCGTATCCAAGACTTCAAACGCACAACCGTATCGCAAACCCGAATAAAAATCACATTTTTATTGCCTAAACACACGATACGGTTGAGCTAGGGCAAATACGGGAGAACTGGAGCAAATACGGTTGAGCATAGGGTGAATACGGGAGAACACAGGCCGTATAAGGCTGTGCTAGGCCGTATACGGTCTAGCTAGGCCGTATACGGTCTGTGCTAGGCCGTATACGGTCTAGTTTGGCCGTATACGGTCTAGTTCTCCCGTATCCTGATTCCTCGGTTCTTCTTTTCTTTGTTCGGGCGTAACTTCTTCATCCGATGTCCGTTTTGAGCGTTCTTTATATCCCTTTCGTAATTGAAAAACGAAGACAATGAGATAAGTTAGAGGTCCTAACTCCATGTATATCTCAAAAAGTGCTAGAATACGTTAACCGGAAGATTCAATGATCGTTTGTGCTCTATTTTACTCATTTTTAGGTCTTTTTGGTTGATTCTTGAAACATCGTCTATATTTTAGCCCTTATGATGAAATGTGATGTTTAAGTTCATATTTAAGTGTTTTCATTAATAATTGGGCTAAAATGGTGAGATAATGGCACACAAAAACATGACTTTTTGCGTGTCATCAAATATCCCACACTTAGACTTTGCTTGTCCTCAAGCAAAACTCAAAATTCTCACTTGCTTTTAGGAAAAACATTTTGAAAACACGAGTTTATTTTAGGGGGTGAGTCAAAACGTATTAAAAACAAACATATCCATATACAAGTAACATATCCTGAAAATAAGAGAAAGTAAGGTATTCCTTTCAGAGGCATAAAATGATTCTCTTAGGCATGCTTTCAGTTCTCGCGATCTTGGAATATACATGACTAGGCGATCTCACAAGGTGGTCACTCAATTCACTCAAAAAGTGTTTCGGGTTACCTATCAATTCTAATCAAACGAAATCGCTCATAAGCCAGTCATGCAACATCCATCATCATAGGCTTGCTTGAGAATCATATCTCCACCACTTAGGTGAGGATGGTGCTAGTTATCCCAGGACATTCAGAGTGGGTTGTAATGGCAAGTGAGGGTTACGGGGTATGGATAAGTGGAAATTTTTAGTTGTTGTAAAGGGTTTTGCTTATCTTAGGACTTTCAAGCTTTTGAAAAACATTATTTAAACAACCTTTTTAATGAAAACGGAAACGGATAATAGTACGGGAAGATAGCTATTTTGACTTCTATCTTTTGAAAATACACGAGGGAATTTATGTCTTTTATAAGAGCGGGAATTTTCGAGAGATTCGAAGCACTTAGCTTTATTCTATTTTCTTTTCTTTTTTTTTTTCTTTTGTTTCTATTTTTGGGCTTTTCTAGGGATTTTATTTCTTTCTTTTGCCCTTTTGAAATCCTTTTCTTTCTTTCGTCTTTTTCATCCTTTTGATGACTTTGCATTTACTCGGTGTCAATTTTTCACACCGTAAACTCTCAACTTTTTATCAAGGGAACGCACGCGAGAGATTTTGAGTAAACACCAGTATTGTGATTTTGGGGTGAAAGCAAAAAGGACATTTAAACGACATTTTCCACAAGTTTAAAAATATCTAAGATAAGATTTTTGGTGGGTGTGGAATAAATGGGTTAAGATTTAAAGGGTTTTGAAAGAAATGAATAGGCTAAGGCTCAACAGGGTTATCTAAGTGGATCATCAACACTAAAGATGAGTGTTGGAAGGGTTTTGGGCTTGAAGAGATATGATAAAAAAGGGTTAAATCCTAAGGAATGTCAAGGTCATTTAACTGCACCTATACCGCGTACGGTACTCTACCAATGTGGTCTCGAAGTGCATACCAGGAGCAAGTTCTAAGTTCGGATGCATGCATCGGCACACTCAAACAAACGAATAGTGAAACATTAAAGATGAATGCTTATTTTGGCTCAAGATACCTCACTGCAAGTTTTTGGGTTTGTTTGTGCCTAGCCATGCGATGCCCCTATTAGATTATCATTTTAGACCTAAGAAATTCCTATCTTATTTACTCTTAATTTCCAAAATACCCTACTCATATATGAAAATGCTCCTTCTTAAGACATTTTAACTCAAAAAAATTTTGAAAAATTTTAGCAAAAGTGAGTTTTTTAAACAAATTGAGGAACATTTTCCGAGTTTGCTTTTGGAAACAAGAATCAAACAAGCAAACCTAAGGTATTCTATACCGCTATCCCACACTTAGAGGAACATTGTCCCTAATGTTCTCTTGAGTTGGGATTTGAGAAAAATCCCACACTTAGAGTTTGAACATATCGGAAAATGTTACTCAAGTGTTTGTTTTGGGCTGGAATCCCATACTTAATGATAAGCTGGGGATATGGCATAGACTACTTTAATGAGAATTTAAAGCTAACAATCATATCAAAAACGAGAGTGAGAACGAGGAAACTCCCCTATATAGCTACGGCCTTGAGCTGAGGATTTGAAAAGTAGACTGCGTCAGCACCAGTGTTGGGTCAGACTCTGTCTTCGTGAAGTGTACTCAAGCTCAAGCGGTATATTCTTCATTTCAACCATCCACCAACTTCTCTCAAAAATAACTCAGAATAAAAGGATAGATTGTGGAAAATAAAGTGATAACATCATCAGGATGCAGGCAGAATCAAACAAGATGCACCAAATGTCCAGGATCTTCTCTGACGAACTGATGGAATGAATGTAATGTTGTTCTTGTCATAAGAGATCTCCGGCTTCCATTTCAATCCTGTCTTTCACTCCTTAATGTCCATTCCTTGATCAACTTATATTCTTAAGGTTTAGCCATGAATACTTATAAGCTGGAAGGTCTTGCTAGCGTTGTGGTGCTTCATGATCCCCAATAGTGGTAGTGATAAGTGGTGAATGAGTGGCTGGGTGGGTGGATGTGGTTATGGTGATGGTGGTTTTTGGGTTCCATGAAACGCTCTTCTAGCAACCAAGGATGTGGTAAGGTATGATCAGATTTATGGAATATGTGGGAACATATGGTGAATGTCGAGGTTATCTGCTCGATGAACAATTCTAAGAGAACTAGAAAGTGATCGTCTTTTGCATCCTAAATGTAACACCCCCGAAATTCACTGTTTTGCGGAAGCATAGCTTGGGGTGTTACTAATCAAATATCACAGCACAAAGATAAAGCAAACGACATCTATATGCAACGTTTGTAAATTAGTTACATTCCATAGATATAATGTTTGAAAACTTAGTGTTTTCGTATACAAAATGTAGTTTCCCCTAGAGTCCACGCGTATAGCGGGAGATTCTATTACATAATCGTAATATACAAAAGATAATGCTAAGAATCTCCGTTAATGCAGTTGTGTTGAAATCATGCGACTCTAGCTAAAATCCTGGAGTAATCCTACTCCATCCGGGTACCTGAGAAAACATGCTAAAAAGTGTCAACCAAAAGGTTGGTGAATCTCACAGGTTTGTAAATAATATCGGCTTTGAACACGAGATTTCATTAGTAGTGCCCGTAGGCGTATAATCAACCATTGCAATCCAGCAATCGTAAAATCAGTATTTGCAATCCAGCAAATGTAAATAAATAAGTTTATACCGTTGACATGAGGCTCATAATCGAAGCTTAACCCGTAAATATGTTTGCTCCCGTGACATGCTCGTAAGTGAGCAAGCATCAGTAACGAATAAGTTGTCACCCGTTTATACGTGTAAATCGGTACGTGGCAGCGCTACTGCCCCGGGTGGGGAGGGTCATTTCCCTAATGGATCCATTAACTACTGTTCGCGCTTAAGTCCATAACTAACGATATATGATGGAGAGACTTCTGTTTGTAAGTAAACTCATGCAATTCCGTTTGGTATAGTAAACAGTTTAGTACTTGTGTTCAGGAAAAATAAGTAGCATGTATCTCCCCCAATAAGATAAAACAGTAAAAGTGGGGCCGTAAGACTCACCTGAGTCTTTGCAAGTACGTTTATATCAATAAACGAGTAAGTAATATCAACCGTAGGTTCTCCGAACCCGTAACCTTCAAATGCCTAAACATATAAAGTTAAGTAAGTAGATGTCTCGCAAGACCATCTAGGCTAGTTGTTTACACAACTCATTATGTCCAAGTGTTTGTTTAGTAATCCGTTTGTAGTTTGAAAACAAATATGGCCCGTTGGTGACGGTTGGTAATAATGATTCAAAGCGTTATTATTTATAACGCAATTTAGTGTAATTGTAATTGAAAGTATGTTCTATGACGTTTGTTAAGTCGTATGACATAAGTATTTGAAGTTGTGTAAGTTCGACACTTAGTAAAATCTGACTTTTCAAGGTTCTGGTTTGTGCGACGTAGCATGCGACGTAGCATGCGACGTAGCATGCGACGTAGGGTGGTACGTCGCATGATGCGTCCTTCGCAAATCAATGCGACGTAGGGGGCGACGTCGCTAATGCGACGTTGGTTCCGTTTGCGACGTAAAAGTCTACGTCGCTATGTGCGACGTCCGCAAGTTAATGCGACGTAATGGGCTGCGTCGCTAGTGCGACGTTGGGATAATTGTGCGACGTAGGCCGCGACGTCGCTAAATGCGACGTTGGCCACAAAATGCGACGTTTTGAGCTACGTCGCAGATAGTCCAGCGTCTCTGCGACGTAGCGGTCTGATCGGAAAATGGTGGCCGGAAAATCGGTCGAAAAGCTTCCGTTCGGTCCAAATCTTTTACCCAACCCATTTTTGGACATTTTAAGCATATATAAACTATAAAAACGTAAAAATGAGTAAAAACGGAGAGTTTCGGGTTTTGTCGGAAACTTACGAAATGCCGAAATGAAATTCCGGAAAGATAGGATTGTAGATCGCGAAGTGGTGAACGTTTTTCTCTAAAGAGGTGGTATGATCCGGCGTCGTTTAATGGTGTTATTTTGCGATTTTTGGTGATGAATTGGGTTTAGTGATTGGGAGTAAAAGAAAGAGAGAGAGAGAAAATAGAGAAGAAAATGAAAGAGAAGGTGGGGAAATGGGAGGTTATCCTCCCATTTTCCGGTCCCCGCACCCCGTGCGGTGTTCGTTTTCTCCGTCATTTAGGCGTTATATCAAGCAGTTATATTTTTAAAAGGTGACGGGAATGTTTTAAATGAAATACCTTGAAATTAATTAATTATAAAAACATTTGCCGAAATATTAAAATTCTTAACTCGTGTTTAATATGTATTCGTTAAATTATTTAAATTGTCGTCGCGGTATTATAATTAGTGTTTGTTCGCTGTGTATTTTATATAATAAAATACGTTCCCATTATTTAGGTAAGTTTCTGTCACCAACGTCAAAATAATTGTGTCGGACTCCGTCCGGTTAATTCGTACGATTTATCCAAATCGCGTAAATACGCACATATATATATAAATCAACTTATATATATACAAATAGAGTCTGTAATTAGTCCTATTACATACTAATTACAACTAGTTACAAACAATTAGGCATAATTAATTATCCTAATTATGCGGGTGTTACATTCTCCCCTTGTTAAAGAAATTTCGTCCCGAAATTAGCTTGAGTGCGCGGACGGTGCGTTGTCTGGGAAGAGATGTGGGTATTTCTGTCGCATTTGGTCTTCCCGTTCCCAGGTGAACTCAGGGCCGCGCCTAGAATTCCACCTGACTTTTACTATTGGAATACGACTCTGTTTCAATTGCTTGACCTCACGGTCCATGATTTCCATAGGTTTCTCGACAAAATGGAGTTTATCATCGATTTGAATTTCGTCGAGCGGTATAATCAGCGTCTCGTCAGACAGACATTTCTTCAAGTTAGAAATGTGGAATGTGTTGTGTACGCTGCTAAGTTCAGCAGGAAGTTGCAGGCGATATGCCACTGGACCAATCCTTTCAAGGATTTCGAATGGTCCGATGTATCTAGGATTTAGTTTGCCTCGTTTCCCGAATCGAATAACACCTTTCCACGGTGCCACTTTGAGAAGTACCTTGTCTCCTACCTGGAACTCAAGGTGTTTGCGTCTCACGTCAGCATAGCTTTTCTGACGATCACGTGCAGCTTTCAGCCGGTTTTGAATACCAACGATTTTCTCAGTAGTTTCTTGAATGATTTCTGGACCCGTGAGTTGAGATTCTCCTAACTCAGTCCAACAGACAGGTGATCGGCACTTACGTCCGTAAAGTGCCTCGAAGGGTGCAGCCTTTATGCTGGTATGGTAACTGTTGTTGTACGAAAACTCACACAACGGTAAGTGATTTTCCCAAGAAGTACCGAAGTCGACTACGCAGGCTCGTAGCATATCCTCCAGTGTTTGAATAGTTCGCTCGCTTTGGCCATCGGTTTGCGGGTGATAAGCAGTACTCATATCCAGACGAGTACCAAGAGATTTCTGTAGCGATTGCCAAAAGTTAGAAGTAAAACGGCTGTCCCTATCCGAGATGATCGAGATAGGTACACCGTGTCGCGAGATGATTTCTTTGACATAGATGCGAGTCAGACGCTCCATCTTGTCGGTTTCCTTGATGGCCAGAAAGTGAGCAGATTTCGTGAGACGGTCCACGATCACCCAAATGGTATCGCAACCACTCGAAGTTTTCGGTAGTTTGGTAATGAAGTCCATGGAAATCTGTTCCCATTTCCATTGAGGAATTTCAGGTTGTTGAAGCAACCCAGAGGGTCTTTGGTGTTCGGTCTTAACTTTGGAACAGGTTAGGCATTTACTGACGTACAAGGCGATGTCAGCTTTCATGTTAGGCCACCAATACAACCCTTTGACGTCATGATACATCTTGTCAGATCCAGGATGTATAGAGTATCGAGATTTGTGAGCTTCAGCCATCACCAAATCTCGCAAGTTTCCGAATTTGGGTAACCACACCCGGTTAGAGAAGTACCGAGTTCCATCGGGTTTGATTTCGAATTGTTTATCCAAGCCTCGCAAGGCTTCATTTTTCAAGTGTTCATCGTTGAGTGCTTCAAGTTGAGCGGTAAGGATTTGAGCAGGAAGCTCGTTATGAATTGTCATAGAAAGTGCTCGAACTCGAAGGGGTTTCACTCGTTCTTTTCGGCTTAAGGCATCGGCAACTACGTTAGCCTTGCCCGGATGGTATTTGATCTCGCAGTCGTAGTCACTAAGTAACTCAACCCAGCGACGTTGTCTCATGTTTAGATCTTTCTGATCGAATATGTGTTGGAGACTTTTGTGATCGGTAAAGATAGTGCTTTTCGTACCGTAGAGATAATGTCTCCAGATTTTCAATGCGAAGACCACAGCACCCAACTCGAGGTCGTGGGTCGTATAGTTTTTCTCGTGAATTTTTAGTTGTCGTGAGGCATAGGCAATGACTTTTTCCCGTTGCATCAACACACAACCAAGTCCTTGGTGTGAGGCGTCGCAGTAAACTACGAAATCGTCGGTGCCCTCGGGTAAGGACAAGATTGGTGCACTGCAAAGTTTGTTTTTCAATAGCTGGAAGGCTGACTCTTGTTTATCAGTCCAATCGAACTTCTTATCTTTCTGAGTCAGTGTGGTTAGTGGAACAGCTATTCTTGAAAAGTTTTCGATGAATCGGCGGTAATAACCAGCAAGACCTAAGAATTGTCTCACTTCGGTTGGAGTGGTCGGTGACTCCCAGCCCTTGATTGCTTCAATCTTGGCGGGATCAACATGAATTCCTTAGCTGTCAATCACGTGCCCGAGGAATTGAACGGTTCGAATCCAGAACTCACACTTAGAGAATTTGGCATATAACTCTTCGTGTTTCAGAAGTCCTAGAATGGTTTTCAGATGTTGAGCATGTTCCTGTTCGTTACGAGAGTAAATCAGGATATCATCGATGAACACAATGACGAATTTGTCAAGATATGGTTTGCACACCCGATTCATAAGGTCCATGAATACGGCCGGTGCGTTGGTTAACCCGAATGGCATCACTTGGAATTCATAATGCCCATAACGAGTTCGGAAAGCTGTCTTTGGGATATCATTGTCACGGACTCGGAGTTGATGATAACCCGACCGTAGATCAATCTTTGAGTAAACACTCGATCCCTGGAGTTGGTCAAACAGATCATCAATTCTAGGAAGTGGGTACCGATTCTTTATGGTTAGCTTATTCAGCTCTCGGTAGTCAATACACATGCGGAAAGATCCATCTTTCTTTTTCACGAATAAGACCGGAGCTCCCCAAGGTGAGGAACTTGGTCGAATGAATCCTCTGTCCAGGAGTTCCTGTAGTTGGTTAGACAACTCCTGCATTTCGGATGGTGCTAAACGGTAAGGGGCTCGTGCCACGGGTGCAGCTCCAGGCTCCAGTTCGATTTGGAATTCAACTTGTCTAGGTGGCGGAAGTCCGGGCAAGTCTTCAGGAAAGACTTCCGGAAAATCCCGCACGATCGGAACATCCTCAAGTCGCTTCCCCTCCGACTTCTTCTCCGTTACATGTGCGAGGATGGCTTGATACCCTTTTCGTAGATATTTTCTCGTTTTCAGACAGGATACAATATTCAGATTCCGTCTACCGGTCTCCCCTTGTAGGACTAAGGTTCCACCAGAGACAAGAGGTATGCGAACGAGTTTGTCATGACAGATGATTTCAGCTCGGTGATTGGATAACCAATCCATACCGACAATAATATCGAAGCTGCCGATCTCGACAGGGATTAAATCAATGGAAAACGTTTCGTTCGTGAGGTTAAGTGTACAGTTGTGTATGATACTATCAGTCTCAATCAGTTTGCCATTAGCTAATTCTACAATGTATTTAGCATCTAAGGCAGTGGGAGTAATATCAAGTAAATGGCTAAATTTCTCAGAAATGAAGCTTCTATCGGCACCGGTATCAAATAACACAGAAGCAGTAAGGTCGTTGAGAAGGAACGTACCCGTCACGACGTTCGGGTCTTGTCTGGCTTCCCCAGCCTTGATAACGAATGCTCTACCGCGAGCAGGGTTATTGTTGTTTTTCAGCTTTGGGCAATCTTTCTTGAAATGCCCTGTATTTCCGCACCCAAAGCAGGCCTTTGGTGCATTAGTGTTGGGGGTGGGAATGTTGGTTCGGCAATCCTTGGCTAGATGCCCGAACCGCTTGCAGTTGGAGCAAGGGCAAGAACCGTCATGGTGGCGGTTGCATTTGGGACAGTAGGGTCTGCTCCCGCTGTACCCTTTCTTCTCCGAAGTTCCAGATGAATAAGCCTTAATGTACTCAGGCTTTTTGTTGGAGGTTTGGTTGAATGAGTTGGGGTTACCTTCCCACTTGCGTTTGTTGTTTGCAGATGGGGTTGAAGTTGTACCACGGCGGACAGAATTTGCCGTTAGTTCATGGGCCATACGGATGGCGCTCTGAATTGTACCCGGTTTGGAAGAAGTTACCAGATCTTGGAGTCTCTCAGGAAGACCATCAACAAATTTCTCGATCCTCTTGTACTCAGGATCGACCATGGTTGGGCACAGAAGTGCCAGTTGGTGGAAACGGTTGGTGTAGCCGGTGATATCATTACCCAGCATCTTGTGGTTCCAGAATTCCACTTCTAGTTGTTTCAATTCATCCCTGGGGCAGTACTCGCCCCTCAACATCTTCTTCAACTCCTCCCATGGGAGTTGGTAAGCAGTAGCAACACTCACAGTCTGGGCATAAGTGTTCCACCAGGTGAGTGCGGTGTCAGTAAAAGTACTAACGGAGAACTTAACCTTATCTCCCTCCGCACAGTTGCAGATAAGAAATACAGACTCAACTTTCTCGATCCAGCGTACTAGACCGATAGCTCCCTCGGTACCTGCAAAGTTTAGAGGTTTGCAGTTCTGGAAGTCCTTGTAAGAACAAGGTTTAGCAGTAGTGGTTTCAGCGGCATCGCTGTTTCTCGAGGAATTTGGTGGAGTATTCCGAGCCAAGGCTTCAGTAACAGCCTGGGTTATAAGGGAGGTAATCTGGGCATCTGTGTATGGTCTTGTCTTTGGCGGCATGATTCTTCAATAAAAGAAATGAAAATACATGAAATTTTGTAGGAACTTGTAATTGTCACAGATGTACATGTATAAAAGCAGTAATACATAACATCATATGGAAAATGACAATTTATATGAGTTGAAATAACAAGGAATATTTGATGGATAATGCGAGTTCAAAGGTTACATCCTACAGAGATATTACAAAAGGTGTCGGGAATTGTTACATCCGACTAGTTTATAGAGTAGTGCTAGATAGTCAAAAGATTACGAGATAGATTTCAAGACAAAGACTACACTAGTCTTCCTGTAGATTAATTTGCTCCATCAGCGTGACAAGGCGGTCCACGGTTTCTGCTAGTCTGTTGGTTTGCCTGGCGTTGTCTTCCACCAAGGCCAGTCGTTGTGCTAGTGTTCGAGAGTGATCCTCGGTCTCCTGTGAACGCTGTTCACATTCCTCTAGTCGGTTTCTTACAAGTTCATCCGCACCTAATTCGGCGGTCATTGAATCCTGAATTATGCTTACAGAGAGGTTGGTATCCTCTTGTTCTCGCTGGAGTTGGGATATGTGATCAAGTGCTTGGCGAAGCAGGTAGGTCATTCGGTGTTGTTCCCGTTCGAGACTTTCGAGCCTTTGCTCTTGACGGCGGAATTGGGTAGCCAACACTGGCAACGTGAGATGTGCCGATTCATGAAAGTTATGAACATGATAGGGGCTGTTTCGAGGCGACCTTGTGTTCCTCCTGGCTACTCGTGGGTTCCGTGACCCGTGTGAGTGAGAGTGTGACGGATTAGTTGGTGTGTTTGCCATTCCTGTGGCAGAGTGTAAGTAAGACGAGGCTAATATATATAAGTATATAATATCCAGCCTAGTGTCTAACATGCATCAAGTAATGGTCCGGTTCTCTCGTGGTCAGAGTCAACTAACGCATCCCCGTTTAACATAACCATTTCAGACCTCACATCATCTTTCCTTAATTGTACATAGTTGATCAGGCTATGTTAAATTAAAGTCGTATGATGTGATTCCTGAACCAATTATGCCTAATAAGGAAATACTGCCTAATGGTCATAGTCTAGGCCCACTAAATGCAACCTAATTCACTATAACCTTAGGCTCTGATACCAATCTGTAACACCCCCGAAATTCACTGTTTTGCGGAAGCATAGCTTGGGGTGTTACTAATCAAATATCACAGCACAAAGATAAAGCAAACGACATCTATATGCAACGTTTGTAAATTAGTTACATTCCATAGATATAATGTTTGAAAACTTAGTGTTTTCGTATACAAAATGTAGTTTCCCCTAGAGTCCACGCGTATAGCGGGAGATTCTATTACATAATCGTAATATACAAAAGATAATGCTAAGAATCTCCGTTAATGCAGTTGTGTTGAAATCATGCGACTCTAGCTAAAATCCTGGAGTAATCCTACTCCATCCGGGTACCTGAGAAAACATGCTAAAAAGTGTCAACCAAAAGGTTGGTGAATCTCACAGGTTTGTAAATAATATCGGCTTTGAACACGAGATTTCATTAGTAGTGCCCGTAGGCGTATAATCAACCATTGCAATCCAGCAATCGTAAAATCAGTATTTGCAATCCAGCAAATGTAAATAAATAAGTTTATACCGTTGCCATGAGGCTCATAATCGAAGCTTAACCCGTAAATATGTTTGCTCCCGTGACATGCTCGTAAGTGAGCAAGCATCAGTAACGAATAAGTTGTCACCCGTTTATACGTGTAAATCGGTACGTGGCAGCGCTACTGCCCCGGGTGGGGAGGGTCATTTCCCTAATGGATCCATTAACTACTGTTCGCGCTTAAGTCCATAACTAACGATATATGATGGAGAGACTTCTGTTTGTAAGTAAACTCATGCAATTCCGTTTGGTATAGTAAACAGTTTAGTACTTGTGTTCAGGAAAAATAAGTAGCATGTATCTCCCCCAATAAGATAAAACAGTAAAAGTGGGGCCGTAAGACTCACCTGAGTCTTTGCAAGTACGTTTATATCAATAAACGAGTAAGTAATATCAACCGTAGGTTCTCCGAACCCGTAACCTTCAAATGCCTAAACATATAAAGTTAAGTAAGTAGATGTCTCGCAAGACCATCTAGGCTAGTTGTTTACACAACTCATTATGTCCAAGTGTTTGTTTAGTAATCCGTTTGTAGTTTGAAAACAAATATGGCCCGTTGGTGACGGTTGGTAATAATGATTCAAAGCGTTATTATTTATAACGCAATTTAGTGTAATTGTAATTGAAAGTATGTTCTATGACGTTTGTTAAGTCGTATGACATAAGTATTTGAAGTTGTGTAAGTTCGACACTTAGTAAAATCTGACTTTTCAAGGTTCTGGTTTGTGCGACGTAGCATGCGACGTAGCATGCGACGTAGGGTGGTACGTCGCATGATGCGTCCTTCGCAAATCAATGCGACGTAGGGGGCGACGTCGCTAATGCGACGTTGGTTCCGTTTGCGACGTAAAAGTCTACGTCGCTATGTGCGACGTCCGCAAGTTAATGCGACGTAATGGGCTGCGTCGCTAGTGCGACGTTGGGATAATTGTGCGACGTAGGCCGCGACGTCGCTAAATGCGACGTTGGCCACAAAATGTGACGTTTTGAGCTACGTCGCAGATAGTCCAGCGTCTCTGCGACGTAGCGGTCTGATCGGAAAATGGTGGCCGGAAAATCGGTCGAAAAGCTTCCGTTCGGTCCAAATCTTTTACCCAACCCATTTTTGGACATTTTAAGCATATATAAACTATAAAAACGTAAAAATGAGTAAAAACGGAGAGTTTCGGGTTTTGTCGGAAACTTACGAAATGCCGAAATGAAATTCCGGAAAGATAGGATTGTAGATCGCGAAGTGGTGAACGTTTTTCTCTAAAGAGGTGGTATGATCCGGCGTCGTTTAATGGTGTTATTTTGCGATTTTTGGTGATGAATTGGGTTTAGTGATTGGGAGTAAAAGAAAGAGAGAGAGAGAAAATAGAGAAGAAAATGAAAGAGAAGGTGGGGAAATGGGAGGTTATCCTCCCATTTTCCGGTCCCCGCACCCCGTGCGGTGTTCGTTTTCTCCGTCATTTAGGCGTTATATCAAGCAGTTATATTTTTAAAAGGTGACGGGAATGTTTTAAATGAAATACCTTGAAATTAATTAATTATAAAAACATTTGCCGAAATATTAAAATTCTTAACTCGTGTTTAATATGTATTCGTTAAATTATTTAAATTGTCGTCGCGGTATTATAATTAGTGTTTGTTCGCTGTGTATTTTATATAATAAAATACGTTCCCATTATTTAGGTAAGTTTCTGTCACCAACGTCAAAATAATTGTGTCGGACTCCGTCCGGTTAATTCGTACGATTTATCCAAATCGCGTAAATACGCACATATATATATATAAATCAACTTATATATATACAAATAGAGTCTGTAATTAGTCCTATTACATACTAATTACAACTAGTTACAAACAATTAGGCATAATTAATTATCCTAATTATGCGGGTGTTACACTAAAGATATATCATTTCCCATAATAAGCAATGCTCCAAAGTTTCCAAATCTAATGAACGATAATGCTCCTCTTGTCATTCCTCCATTATACTTAAAGATTCTCCATCCATAGGCGTCAGTCCCTGTCTGTTAGGCATTTGTACAAACAATAGAGCATACAAACGTGATCTAATAGACATGTGATTATTCCCAAGGTCACTAGTTTTTGAAAGATTTTAAAAAGTGAAGGTTTTTGAAAAACAAACTAGTGTATGACTTTGAGTCTAATCACACTCTTAAAAGCGTCGACCGCCTATAATTTCATTTCAGCACAAACAACAGATATGGAAATACTAGCAAATTCAGTTAAATCAGGCAGCCAAGTATAAAGATTTCCAAATCACATATTTTTAAACGAGTTCGAGCATAATACACATATTAACATACAAATCATGATATAAGACATTGAAAGATCTTATGTATGTTCACAGAAATATATGTAAGTACCTCAAAAGCTCGAAATATGTGAGTGGGTGTGTATGATGACTAAGGCACCTAGATAATAAAACTTCTAGCAGGGTTCCATGTTTGCGAGTGAAAGGATGCTAAGAACTTCAGATAATGGTGAATAGATTTTTGCAATGAAGTCCAAACAAGTGGAGAAGGGATATTTCAGGATTTTAGCAAAAGCTTAACTTTAAAGTTCAAAAACCGTGACTTCAGTGAATATGAAATTTAAGTTCCAAGTCATTTTTGAAAATTATTCCCTTTTTGTTCACATAAACTTAGGAAAACTTTTAAACATGCTTTTCAGGGTTTCATTTTCTACTTTATTGGGGTTAGCATACTACTTTAACTTATTTTAATTATTAAAACTACGTTAGACATGGGTTGCCTCCCGAGAAGCGCTTGTTTTTGTTCGAGTCTCTAGCTTGACTCTAACACTATATGTCGGGAGATCCTAGCGGCTTCCTTGTATCCATCAGTAGACACAAGTAGTAATATTGGTGCATACCTATATAGTTAAAGCAGGTTATTCCTAGGGTATGCCCAATAAGATGAGAAGGTGCGTCGAAGTGAGTGATTCGTTTTACTTGAGGTATAATAAATCTCTCAGCTTCTTGTACTTTCTCAGTCTGGATGGTTTGGAGGGGTCGGTCAAAGGGGTCCTCATCACTCCATGACGTATACGTCATTATGTAGTGGAGAGATGGTTTGTAGGGCGACCTTGACGCAGAACCCACCTTACTTCCTATGGTCTCTTGGTTGATGATAATGTTGTATTCTAGGCAAGGAGGTGGGACAAAGTCAATTGACGTCTCCAATTTTGTGGCAACATTCTCATCAACTACTTGGGAAACTGGTATGTCTAAGGCAATAGAGGTTTCAACTAGATCAAGGGGCGATTCATCCGGAAAGATATGTGGGACATCATCAACCACAACTAGTTGTGGGATAGCATCAACCACGTCGGTTTGAGTTAGGATGAGATCACTTCTCAGAGTTGGCGCACATTCCTTCCGTCTTTCTGAGGCTGAGTCTTCTGTGTAAATCTCCTCTTCCGGGCTCTCCATTTCTATCTCCTCGTCTACTTCGTCAAACTCGTCACCCTGGCCAGTAGTTTCGAGTTGCAATGGTTCGGAGAGCTCCTCTAGAATGAACTCTTCGTCGGTCTTTGACGTTGATAGATTAAGAGTGGGTGGAAGTGAGGGTTTAGAAGATTGGGTAGGAGTTGAAGAAAGTTTGCAACCAGACTCATGAGAATGAAAGTCTATGTCAAGTGAAATAGATGAGGTATGTGTGTTCCTATCATCTTCCTGCAGCCTAAAGTTGGTTCTATCTTGATCCTCATTCTCCTTACTACTTACTTCTTTTCGTATTTCAGACAGCTTATCAGAACTTCTTCTAAGCATGTCTTCTTGTTCTTTTAGTAATTGCTCAAGTGAGTTGGAAGAGGGTGAGAAAGCAGCATTACTGCTGAGAAAGGTCAAAGACGAATCTCTCAAGTCAGAACTCTTGTATGGTTGACGTTCAGATACAGGGTAAGATGAGTGTGGGTAGGCTTCGAATGGTTCAGGATAATAAGGTTGGAATTGGAAAGCGTAAGGGTCATATTGAGTTTGTATGTGAGGATCTAGATACCCTATGTTTTCTGAATAATTCCTATTATACCTTTGACATTCGTTATCTAAGTGGGAATCACTTATACATCTATCTTGAACAAGACTATTAAATTGATCTATTAGTTGTCGTACATTTACCATTTCCCAAGTTCTAAAGAACACACGAAGAAGGTTTAGGAATTAAAGTTGTAGTATGGAGGGAAGTTATTCTAAGCTATTCTACGCTAATCTACGGGCAGAAATTAACTTCTAACAAGGATTGTGAGTCCTAGTCAAAAGGATCGCCTAAAAACTACTTTATCTAAATAAGCTCCAAATCGTACTACCGTCCCCGGCAGCGGCGCCAAAAACTTGACGCGCCCCAAACGGTCGGTCCAGGAATCTCCTCCTGCCGTTGCGGACCTCACGCTCAAGGCGGCATCAGGGGTAGTTTTAAATTTATATTTTGTCGGGACCTAAACCTTCCGAACAACGTACTGATACTAGGTACGAGTACCTGATACTAGTATGTGGCAAGGATGATCCAGGGTCATTCCTCACGACGGTAGAATTGAAGCAGAGCTCACTCGGATAACTTAGTAATTAAGCTAGGTTTTGGATAGTTGGATAGGTTTGTTTTTGGATTTTCTAATTTATTAACAAAACATAAAATATTAGTAGTTAGCAGATAATCTAGAGGGGTGTTTGCTATGACTTTGGTAGCTTTCTTAATTGGGATGATGCATTATAAAATGACCTTAAAAGATTTGTATTTCATTCATTCCAAGTATTAAGGAGTAAGCACTAGCTCCCTACTGATAGATTTCTCGATCAGTATGTCACTGAGTAACTAGGCTATCGTGATTCTGATCGGAGTAGTTTATCCAGCCATACAACACTAACCAATGAAGGCATAGTGACCCTTATCTGGGATGAAACCCTGGGTGCATGAATAAGGCGACAAACCAACTCGATGTCCGACCTTTCTTAACCCCACAAGAATACTTTAGTCTAAACGAAACATTTAAGTTCAAGATCAGGTTTTGTGTGTGTTGATCACTTTCTATCGATGGGTTTGTAAAGTCTAGGTATGATGTTTTACACAATAGGTAACTACGACTCTTCCCGTGGATATACCAAGCTCTTAGCCGAATTACGATACCTACTTTGCCTTAAACCCTAGACTTGTTTAACTAAGTTTGTATTAAAGCACCATATTATCCATCTATGATATAAACCAGCCCTTACTTTTAAATCCCAATAAATCCCTAACTTGTCAACATTATAATATTCACGTTCAGTTAGAAAACCATATTTCCACGGGCACAGTGTACTTTGCGTTCAGAGTAGAAAGCAGTATTTCCACGGCTCCAGTGTACTTAGTGTTCAGTTTGAAAACCATATTTCCATAATCACATTGTACTTTGCGTTCAGAGTAGAAAGCAGTATTTCCATGATGACGATGTACTTAGCGTTCATTTAGAAAGCGATATTTACACGATTAACAAATCAGACCATGTTCATGTTTGACACAGATAACTAAGTACCTTTGATGGGGTTCATGACGTCCTATCATTAAGACCGTAGCCACGTTTACTGGTTGAAAGGCGTTAAGTTTGATTGAGGTTTAAAGTCATAGATAGAAAGTGGATCAACACATTAGTTAATCATTAATCAACAACGGATTGTGCCCACGACTTTCATAGCTTCCACGTTCCGTACTCCACACATTCGTGATGTTTCCGGCGCTATACAAATGAAAGCCATATAACGTTACCTCCGTTGTTTTCATAATGACATCATCCCAATTAATACGACTAACTACATCATAGCAAACACGCAATAATACTACTTGCTAATCATGGTAAGTAATCCTAAATCTAGCATGACAACAGTAATAACAATCATCATATTAAAATAGATAAAGGATAGAATTAACCAGAGTAACAGCGTAGTTGAATACAACGTGAATGAATACAAGCGGAACTCCGAGTATCCTCCAAGCAATATTACAATATTACCCCCTATTCGTCCGGTCAAAGCCGTGACTAACTAGCCGCTAACTACGAAAACTAAAAATGAAAATCTAATCTAGAGAGAGAGTAGTGAGAGAAAGATGAGAGATGGAATGTGTAGATGTGTGTGTTTTCTCAAAATGATGAAATGAGGCTTCTATATATAGAGATCGCACAACCGTATCCGTAGACCGTATCCAAGACTTCAAACGCACAACCGTATCGCAAACCCGAATAAAAATCACATTTTTATTGCCTAAACACACGATACGGTTGAGCTAGGGCAAATACGGGAGAACTGGAGCAAATACGGTTGAGCATAGGGTGAATACGGGAGAACACAGGCCGTATACGGCTGTGCTAGGCCGTATACGGTCTAGCTAGGCCGTATACGGTCTGTGCTAGGCCGTATACGGTCTAGTTTGGCCGTATACGGTCTAGTTCTCCCGTATCCTGATTCCTCGGTTCTTCTTTTCTTCGTTCGGGCGTAACTTCTTCATCCGATGTCCGTTTTGAGCGTTCTTTATATCCCTTTCGTAATTGAAAAACGAAGACAATGAGATAAGTTAGAGGTCCTAACTCCATGTATATCTCAAAAAGTGCTAGAATACGTTAACCGGAAGATTCAATGATCGTTTGTGCTCTATTTTACTCATTTTTAGGTCTTTTTGGTTGATTCTTGAAACATCGTCTATATTTTAGCCCTTATGATGAAATGTGATGTTTAAGTTCATATTTAAGTGTTTTCATTAATAATTGGGCTAAAATGGTGAGATAATGGCACACAAAAACATGACTTTTTGCGTGTCATCAAATATCCCACACTTAGACTTTGCTTGTCCTCAAGCAAAACTCAAAATTCTCACTTGCTTTTAGGAAAAACATTTTGAAAACACGAGTTTATTTTAGGGGGTGAGTCAAAACGTATTAAAAACAAACATATCCATATACAAGTAACATATCCTGAAAATAAGAGAAAGTAAGGTATTCCTTTCAGAGGCATAAAATGATTCTCTTAGGCATGCTTTCAGTTCTCGCGATCTTGGAATATACATGACTAGGCGATCTCACAAGGTGGTCACTCAATTCACTCAAAAAGTGTTTCGGGTTACCTATCAATTCTAATCAAACGAAATCGCTCATAAGCCAGTCATGCAACATCCATCGTCATAGGCTTGCTTGAGAATCATATCTCCACCACTTAGGTGAGGACGGTGCTAGTTATCCCAGGACATTCAGAGTGGGTTGTAA
The DNA here is from genome assembly GCA_949592205.1 of Helichrysum umbraculigerum. Lineage (NCBI taxonomy): Eukaryota > Viridiplantae > Streptophyta > Magnoliopsida > Asterales > Asteraceae > Helichrysum > Helichrysum umbraculigerum. The sequence continues at coordinate 54,714,929 of CATIUR010000001.1, read as the reverse complement.
TGGCAAGTGAGGGTTACGGGGTATGGATAAGTGGAAATTTTTAGTTGTTGTAAAGGGTTTTGCTTATCTTAGGACTTTCAAGCTTTTGAAAAACATTATTTAAACAACCTTTTTAATGAAAACGGAAACGGATAATAGTACGGGAAGATAGCTATTTTGACTTCTATCTTTTGAAAATACACGAGGGAATTTATGTCTTTTATAAGAGCGGGAATTTTCGAGAGATTCGAAGCACTTAGCTTTATTCTATTTTCTTTTCTTTCTTTTTTTCTTTTGTTTCTATTTTTGGGCTTTTCTAGGGATTTTATTTCTTTCTTTTGCCCTTTTGAAATCCTTTTCTTTCTTTCGTCTTTTTCATCCTTTTGATGACTTTGCATTTACTCGGTGTCAATTTTTCACACCGTAAACTCTCAACTTTTTATCAAGGGAACGCACGCGAGAGATTTTGAGTAAACACCAGTATTGTGATTTTGGGGTGAAAGCAAAAAGGACATTTAAACGACATTTTCCACAAGTTTAAAAATATCTAAGATAAGATTTTTGGTGGGTGTGGAATAAATGGGTTAAGATTTAAAGGGTTTTGAAAGAAATGAATAGGCTAAGGCTCAACAGGGTTATCTAAGTGGATCATCAACACTAAAGATGAGTGTTGGAAGGGTTTTGGGCTTGAAGAGATATGATAAAAAAGGGTTAAATCCTAAGGAATGTCAAGGTCATTTAACTGCACCTATACCGCGTACGGTACTCTACCAATATGGTCTCGAAGTGCATACCAGGAGCAAGTTCTAAGTTCGGATGCATGCATCGGCACACTCAAACAAACGAATAGTGAAACATTAAAGATGAATGCTTATTTTGGCTCAAGATACCTCACTGCAAGTTTTTGGGTTTGTTTGTGCCTAGCCATGCGATGCCCCTATTAGATTATCATTTTAGACCTAAGAAATTCCTATCTTATTTACTCTTAATTTCCAAAATACCCTACTCATATATGAAAATGCTCCTTCTTAAGACATTTTAACTCAAAAAAATTTTGAAAAATTTTAGCAAAAGTGAGTTTTTTAAACAAATTGAGGAACATTTTCCGAGTTTGCTTTTGGAAACAAGAATCAAACAAGCAAACCTAAGGTATTCTATACCGCTATCCCACACTTAGAGGAACATTGTCCCTAATGTTCTCTTGAGTTGGGATTTGAGAAAAATCCCACACTTAGAGTTTGAACATATCGGAAAATGTTACTCAAGTGTTTGTTTTGGGCTGGAATCCCATACTTAATGATAAGCTGGGGATATGGCATAGACTACTTTAATGAGAATTTAAAGCTAACAATCATATCAAAAACGAGAGTGAGAACGAGGAAACTCCCCTATATAGCTACGGCCTTGAGCTGAGGATTTGAAAAGTAGACTGCGTCAGCACCAGTGTTGGGTCAGACTCTGTCTTCGTGAAGTGTACTCAAGCTCAAGCGGTATATTCTTCATTTCAACCATCCACCAACTTCTCTCAAAAATAACTCAGAATAAAAGGATAGATTGTGGAAAATAAAGTGATAACATCATCAGGATGCAGGCAGAATCAAACAAGATGCACCAAATGTCCAGGATCTTCTCTGACGAACTGATGGAATGAATGTAATGTTGTTCTTGTCAGAAGAGATCTCCGGCTTCCATTTCAATCCTGTCTTTCACTCCTTAATGTCCATTCCTTGATCAACTTATATTCTTAAGGTTTAGCCATGAATACTTATAAGCTGGAAGGTCTTGCTAGCGTTGTGGTGCTTCATGATCCCCAATAGTGGTAGTGATAAGTGGTGAATGAGTGGCTGGGTGGGTGGATGTGGTTATGGTGATGGTGGTTTTTGGGTTCCATGAAACGCTCTTCTAGCAACCAAGGATGTGGTAAGGTATGATCAGATTTATGGAATATGTGGGAACATATGGTGAATGTCGAGGTTATCTGCTCGATGAACAATTCTAAGAGAACTAGAAAGTGATCGTCTTTTGCATCCTAAAGATATATCATTTCCCATAATAAGCAATGCTCCAAAGTTTCCAAATCTAATGAACGATAATGCTCCTCTTGTCATTCCTCCATTATACTTAAAGATTCTCCATCCATAGGCGTCAGTCCCTGTCTGTTAGGCATTTGTACAAACAATAGAGCATACAAACGTGATCTAATAGACATGTGATTATTCCCAAGGTCACTAGTTTTTGAAAGATTTTAAAAAGTGAAGGTTTTTGAAAAACAAACTAGTGTATGACTTTGAGTCTAATCACACTCTTAAAAGCGTCGACCGCCTATAATTTCATTTCAGCACAAACAACAGATATGGAAATACTAGCAAATTCAGTTAAATCAGGCAGCCAAGTATAAAGATTTCCAAATCACATATTTTTAAACGAGTTCGAGCATAATACACATATTAACATACAAATCATGATATAAGACATTGAAAGATCTTATGTATGTTCACAGAAATATATGTAAGTACCTCAAAAGCTCGAAATATGTGAGTGGGTGTGTATGATGACTAAGGCACCTAGATAATAAAACTTCTAGCAGGGTTCCATGTTTGCGAGTGAAAGGATGCTAAGAACTTCAGATAATGGTGAATAGATTTTTGCAATGAAGTCCAAACAAGTGGAGAAGGGATATTTCAGGATTTTAGCAAAAGCTTAACTTTAAAGTTCAAAAACCGTGACTTCAGTGAATATGAAATTTAAGTTCCAAGTCATTTTTGAAAATTATTCCCTTTTTGTTCACATAAACTTAGGAAAACTTTTAAACATGCTTTTCAGGGTTTCATTTTCTACTTTATTGGGGTTAGCATACTACTTTAACTTATTTTAATTATTAAAACTACGTTAGACATGGGTTGCCTCCCGAGAAGCGCTTGTTTTTGTTCGAGTCTCTAGCTTGACTCTAACACTATATGTCGGGAGATCCTAGCGGCTTCCTTGCATCCATCAGTAGACACAAGTAGTAATATTGGTGCATACCTATATAGTTAAAGCAGGTTATTCCTAGGGTATGCCCAATAAGATGAGAAGGTGCGTCGAAGTGAGTGATTCGTTTTACTTGAGGTATAATAAATCTCTCAGCTTCTTGTACTTTCTCAGTCTGGATGGTTTGGAGGGGTCGGTCAAAGGGGTCCTCATCACTCCATGACGTATACGTCATTATGTAGTGGAGAGATGGTTTGTAGGGCGACCTTGACGCAGAACCCACCTTACTTCCTATGGTCTCTTGGTTGATGATAATGTTGTATTCTAGGCAAGGAGGTGGGACAAAGTCAATTGACGTCTCCAATTTTGTGGCAACATTCTCATCAACTACTTGGGAAACTGGTATGTCTAAGGCAATAGAGGTTTCAACTAGATCAAGGGGCGATTCATCCGGAAAGATATGTGGGACATCATCAACCACAACTAGTTGTGGGATAGCATCAACCACGTCGGTTTGAGTTAGGATGAGATCACTTCTCAGAGTTGGCGCACATTCCTTCCGTCTTTCTGAGGCTGAGTCTTCTGTGTAAATCTCCTCTTCCGGGCTCTCCATTTCTATCTCCTCGTCTACTTCGTCAAACTCGTCACCCTGGCCAGTAGTTTCGAGTTGCAATGGTTCGGAGAGCTCCTCTAGAATGAACTCTTCGTCGGTCTTTGACGTTGATAGATTAAGAGTGGGTGGAAGTGAGGGTTTAGAAGATTGGGTAGGAGTTGAAGAAAGTTTGCAACCAGACTCATGAGAATGAAAGTCTATGTCAAGTGAAATAGATGAGGTATGTGTGTTCCTATCATCTTCCTGCAGCCTAAAGTTGGTTCTATCTTGATCCTCATTCTCCTTACTACTTACTTCTTTTCGTATTTCAGACAGCTTATCAGAACTTCTTCTAAGCATGTCTTCTTGTTCTTTTAGTAATTGCTCAAGTGAGTTGGAAGAGGGTGAGAAAGCAGCATTACTGCTGAGAAAGGTCAAAGACGAATCTCTTAAGTCAGAACTCTTGTATGGTTGACGTTCAGATACAGGGTAAGATGAGTGTGGGTAGGCTTCGAATGGTTCAGGATAATAAGGTTGGAATTGGAAAGCGTAAGGGTCATATTGAGTTTGTATGTGAGGATCTAGATACCCTATGTTTTCTGAATAATTCCTATTATACCTTTGACATTCGTTATCTAAGTGGGAATCACTTATACATCTATCTTGAACAAGACTATTAAATTGATCTATTAGTTGTCGTACATTTACCATTTCCCAAGTTCTAAAGAACACACGAAGAAGGTTTAGGAATTAAAGTTGTAGTATGGAGGGAAGTTATTCTAATATATTCTACGCTAATCTACGGGCAGAAATTAACTTCTAACAAGGATTGTGAGTCCTAGTCAAAAGGATCGCCTAAAAACTACTTTATCTAAATAAGCTCCAAATCGTACTACCGTCCCCGGCAGCGGCGCCAAAAACTTGACGCGCCCCAAACTGTCGGTCCAGGAATCTCCTCCTGCCGTTGCGGACCTCATGCTCAAGGCGGCATCAGGGGTAGTTTTAAATTTATATTTTGTCGGGACCTAAACCTTCCGAACAACGTACTGATACTAGGTACGAGTACCTGATACTAGTATGTGGCAAGGATGATCCAGGGTCGTTCCTCACGACGGTAGAATTGAAGCAGAGCTCACTCGGATAACTTAGTAATTAAGCTAGGTTTTGGATAGTTGGATAGGTTTGTTTTTGGATTTTCTAATTTATTAACAAAACATAAAATATTAGTAGTTAGCAGATAATCTAGAGGGGTGTTTGCTATGACTTTGGTAGCTTTCTTAATTGGGATGATGCATTATAAAATGACCTTAAAAGATTTGTATTTCATTCATTCCAAGTATTAAGGAGTAAGCACTAGCTCCCTACTGATAGATTTCTCGATCAGTATGTCACTGAGTAACTAGGCTATCGTGATTCTGATCGGAGTAATTTATCCAGCCATACAACACTAACCAATGAAGGCATAGTGACCCTTATCTGGGATGAAACCCTGGGTGCATGAATAAGGCGACAAACCAACTCGATGTCCGACCTTTCTTAACCCCACAAGAATACTTTAGTCTAAACGAAACATTTAAGTTCAAGATCAGGTTTTGTGTGTGTTGATCACTTTCTATCGATGGGTTTGTAAAGTCTAGGTATGATGTTTTACACAATAGGTAACTACGACTCTTCCCGTGGATATACCAAGCTCTTAGCCGAATTACGATACCTACTTTGCCTTAAACCCTAGACTTGTTTAACTAAGTTTGTATTAAAGCACCATATTATCCATCTATGATATAAACCAGCCCTTACTTTTAAATCCCAATAAATCCCTAACTTGTCAACATTATAATATTCACGTTCAGTTAGAAAACCATATTTCCACGGGCACAGTGTACTTTGCGTTCAGAGTAGAAAGCAGTATTTCCACGGCTCCAGTGTACTTAGTGTTCAGTTTGAAAACCATATTTCCATAATCACATTGTACTTTGCGTTCAGAGTAGAAAGCAGTATTTCCATGATGACGATGTACTTAGCGTTCATTTAGAAAGCGATATTTACACGATTAACAAATCAGACCATGTTCATGTTTGACACAGATAACTAAGTACCTTTGATGGGGTTCATGACGTCCTATCATTAAGACCGTAGCCACGTTTACTGGTTGAAAGGCGTTAAGTTTGATTGAGGTTTAAAGTCATAGATAGAAAGTGGATCAACACATTAGTTAATCATTAATCAACAACGGATTGTGCCCACGACTTTCATAGCTTCCACGTTCCGTACTCCACACATTCGTGATGTTTCCGGCGCTATACAAATGAAAGCCATATAACGTTACCTCCGTTGTTTTCATAATGACATCATCCCAATTAATACGACTAACTACATCATAGCAAACACGCAATAATACTACTTGCTAATCATGGTAAGTAATCCTAAATCTAGCATGACAACAGTAATAACAATCATCATATTAAAATAGATAAAGGATAGAATTAACCAGAGTAACAGCGTAGTTGAATACAACGTGAATGAATACAAGCGGAACTCCGAGTATCCTCCAAGCAATATTACAATATTACCCCCTATTCGTCCGGTCAAAGCCGTGACTAACTAGCCGCTAACTACGAAAACTAAAAATGAAAATCTAATCTAGAGAGAGAGTAGTGAGAGAAAGATGAGAGATGAAATGTGTAGATGTGTGTGTTTTCTCAAAATGATGAAATGAGGCTTCTATATATAGAGATCGCACAACCGTATCCGTAGACCGTATCCAAGACTTCAAACGCACAACCGTATCGCAAACCCGAATAAAAATCACATTTTTATTGCCTAAACACACGATACGGTTGAGCTAGGGCAAATACGGGAGAACTGGAGCAAATACGGTTGAGCATAGGGTGAATACGGGAGAACACAGGCCGTATACGGCTGTGCTAGGCCATATACGGTCTAGCTAGGCCGTATACGGTCTGTGCTAGGCCGTATACGGTCTAGTTTGGCCGTATACGGTCTAGTTCTCCCGTATCCTGATTCCTCGGTTCTTCTTTTCTTCGTTCGGGCGTAACTTCTTCATCCGATGTCCGTTTTGAGCGTTCTTTATATCCCTGAAATCGTAATTGAAAAACGAAGACAATGAGATAAGTTAGAGGTCCTAACTCCATGTATATCTCAAAAAGTGCTAGAATACGTTAACCGGAAGATTCAATGATCGTTTGTGCTCTATTTTACTCATTTTTAGGTTTTTTGGTTGATTCTTGAAACATCGTCTATATTTTAGCCCTTATGATGAAATGTGATGTTTAAGTTCATATTTAAGTGTTTTCATTAATAATTGGGCTAAAATGGTGAGATAATGGCACACAAAAACATGACTTTTTGCGTGTCATCAAATACCTTGGGATAATTAGCACCGTTCTCAAAGGAGTGGTGGAGATACGATTCTCGACCAAGCCTATGACGATAAGCTCTGCATGACTGACATTGAGCGATTTCGTTTCTAATAGAATTATAGGTAACCCGATACACTATGAGTGAATTGAGTGACCACCTGTGAGAATCGCCTAGTCATGTATATCTACGTTTCGAGAGTTGCAAAGTATGCCAAAAGGATAGTTAGTTTTATGTTTAAGTATAGTTAATTTTTGTTGATGCTTACTTTTTGAAAGTATTTTTCTATCTTGAAGAAACTGATTTTCTGCAGGAGATATTCTAAGCATCCCAAAATGTTTTCAAAATATAAAATTTTTTCCGGATGAAAATGAAGGTTTGCTTGAGGACAAGCAAACGCTTAAGTGTGGGATATTTGATGTATCGCAAAAAGTCACATTTTTATGTACATTATTTGTACCATATTTAGATCTTTTCTAACAAATACATCTTAAAAATCATCATTTTTATCAACTTTTGTTTGAAATGTATAAACTTGTCGGTCTTTCGAAAATCATACAAAAAGGGCAGAAAACCAACCTAAATAGGTACCAAATTGGGCCACATCTCAAATCTACTGTAAATTCCATACCAGGGCCTCACAACTGTCTTATTTTATAGCCATGAAGATTAGAAGACAGTGGATATAAGGCAAGCACAAATTAGATCAAGGATGCGAAAGATATAAGACAAACAACGCAACCGAAGACCACGAGAAGTATTCTGGACATGCCTGGGCTATACACCTCCAAAATATACCGAATTGGAATCATTCTGAGTGTAACGGAATTACGAGATCATGGGCGAAAAAATCAAGTCAATCGGGCGAGAAACGAAGGAGATACGGCCGTCCGAAGCAACGAGAAAAAGTCGAAGAAAACACACTGCCTCACCCAGGGCCGTACATGGCCTGGGTAGAGCTGTACACGGCCTGTTTTGGATCGTGTATGGACTCCTCAAGGCTGTGTACAGCCTGGGGAGTGGCCGTATGCTCTCCTCATGTTTCATTTTCTTGTATCTTGGTACTTGTGGACTTGTAAGCTTACATCCTTGGCTCCCCTATAAATAGTAGACCTCATTTCATCATTTCACATACCTCTTAACTTCACATTTTTCATTTCTCACTTTCTCTCTCACATAGTCTCTCTCTAGGATTTAGTTTATTTCCGTTTATCTCTCTAGTTTCTCTCTCTAGTGAACTAGAGAGACGTAGGCAACGGTTCGAGTGGGGAAGATAGTTGTAGCTTGGGAATTTTATTGTAATGAAGTTTTCAAGATTCTAGCTTGTACTACTCAGTGTTACGCTGTTTAAATACTGGTTATTGCTTATTCCTTTACTTACAGTTATTATGTCTTGTTTGTATGATATCTTTGTTTGTGCTACGAATATTGCTATGCTATTTAGGTAATTTGATACTGTGATTGTTGAAATGTAGATATTAGGATTAGGGATGATATATAATTCATATTAATATACAATAATTGGTGATTGTATTGATGTGTATCTGGTTAAGTTTTACATGAATATAGACATAATCAAGTTTCCACCCTTTCCAGTCTTTCACGTGACTATTGCCCATAGTACATGACTTGATCAACCCTAATACTATTGTTGCGTTGTCGGGACCACAGGTCGTTAATTGCAACCTTGGAACACAACGGTGAGGTTTTAAATTTATAAGAGCTAGGGCTCAAACTATAAGTACTACCTACTTTGTGGGAGTAAGCAGTAAGTATAACTCGAGTGTCGTCCTTAAATCGGAGCTATTGGAGCTGAAAGTGATTTACTGTAAATAAGCGTCCTAATAGGATGGGTTTTTAGAAAGTAGGTAGGTTTCTTTGATTATCTAGACTAATACTAAAAACTAAAACAAATAAAAATAAAAGAGAGTAGACGACAGGTAAAACGTGATTGCTGAAACGTCGATAATTAGGGTTTCGGGATGATATTCATTATAATGATAATTGGAGACTACCCTGGGCAAATCATCAGACGGACAGTCGGTGTAAACACTAGGACCATATGAGAGTCCCGGAATCACTATCAGTTAATGATTTGGAATCGCAAAGTGTAAAGTTAAATTGTAGAAGGGGGGGTTGAATACAATTTAAAACTATTTCAGATTTTAACTTAGTTAATTAGTTAGTTTTAAATTGTTTAACAGAAACAGAGTATGAACGATAATAACAGAGTATTCAAATATATGACAATATCAAAGTAAAGAACTAATAGTAGCTTAAAAGTGAATTGTATTGATTATTAAATTCACAAGTGTTGAATGCGGAATGGATTAACCAAGGTTTAATCCAATTCAAACACTTAGCTAATCTATTACAGGATGAGAAGAACAGCAGTGGACAAACACGCTGACTGTTCTCTCGCTGAGCGACAATACGTACTCTAGACAAACTGATCACTGACAAACAAGTGATAAGTACGTATTGACAACTAGCCTCTACAGTACAAATACATAACTATTTATACTACAAGAGTCCCGTAAATGTCTCCTATAAAATAGGATCTTGGAAGGACACGTGTCGCTGCTTGATTGGCTTGATCTCTGATGAACCGACATTCTGCGGGTCCCAATTCTGTTACCGCAAATATCTCGTTACCTTAAAACCAATCATTCGCCGCCACGTAATCTTTCGAACATACTTCAAGTAGGAACGCTCTTGCTGATGTATAGATAAGTACAGTACTTTCTGTACTTGATGATTGAGAGGCTTTATTGAATAGTCACTGAAGATACATTAATTCTCCCCACTCACTGCGAGCTAACATGCTCTTGTAGAATGACTTGAACTATTGATCTTCAGCGACTAGCTGTTATTCTGGCAGTGACTTTTGCCTTTTATTGATTTGAAGATATAAAGCTCTCGTTGTCTTTGATCAGCGACACACCAAGTTGAGCTTTAATCTTCCTCAGCGTATCAATTCCTTTGAGAGTAGAATGAACGATGATGAGTGAAACTAATCTTCAGCAACAGCAGCTTTGATACAATCCATTTCTTCATCGAGTAGTGTTTCATTGAGTTGGTCAGTGACCAGCGACTAAACATGGTCAGCGACCAGTGACTCAACAATCTCCCCCTAAATGATTGTGATCAAAGCTCCCTAGACAAACTTATTGCTGTGAAAGTTTATAGTCAGTGTTTAAAGAATTTAAACATTCAGTGACTTACACTTTGATCCATTCATTTATCATTTTGGATTCTTTTGATATGATCTGAGTTTTGCACTTTTGGTTTTCTCAAAAGATCAGATTTCATTGAACTGTAAAATATAAAGTACATATGGTTTTTCAGTTACAATAAATCTAATCTATTATAAGTTTTAAACCTACCATCTTCAGCAATTAGATGAGGCAATCAGATGAGGCAGTTATTCTTGGTATATCAAACCTACTATCTTTAGCGATTAGATAAATAGTAGTGATTTCTACTATCTACAACGATTAGATGAAACAATGATTCTTGGCATATCAAACCTACTATCTTCAGCATGACACCCTCACACGAAGCTTTAACCGACTGAAAATCAATAAAAATGAACCTTCAGATACTGATCAGGATAGAGAAGGATTCATTACTATGCTTCAGATACTGATCCAGATAGAGAAGGATTCATTGCTAAGTTGAAGTGGCACAAATATTGAATAAAATCGCCAAGAAAATTGTAACTCAAATACAGGGAATATGTAAGTTTTGTGATAGAAGCTGCAAAGATGATTCCCAAGTATTAGCAACTTTGATAGTATCCGCGATTTTTCATATGAGTATAAGCAACATTGGTTTTTGCATTTATTTTCACATTCTCTCCCCCTTGATAACATCACGAAGTAGATCAGCATTTCTCTGGTAGCATCAGCAACAATTGAATATTTCTCCCCCTTGATGATAGCATGAAATGCTGCAGTAAATGTTTGATCTTTTTGTAATAAGTCAGTGGTTTTCTCATCATCATCAGCTTGTGTTTTAGCTGATGGATCATTGAAAACAGAGGTATCAGCCTGTATCTCTCCTTGTGACTGGAGAGAGACATTGACAGCTGGTGCAGTGCTAGATGAGAGGTGGCCCGGGTCTGAAGCCAGTGATGTGACACCAGCAATGAGTGTGTTATCACCCACTGATATCACTAGCCCTTTTGATGAAGTGTCATCCTTTTGTGAGAATGACAAGTAGCTGATGGTTGGACTCGATATGAGGGTGTGAGATGCACCCAAATCATTGCTAACAATGGGTTGAGCCATTGTAGCTGTCTGTAGGTTTCCCTTTATAGAGTCACTGGACTTTTGTGAGTCCAGCGAAGCGGTTGAAGGCTTGGGGTCAGCAAGGGCGCCCGCTGGGACTGAACTTTCAGCCTCCGCTTCACCCTTGGCATCCTTGGATGTCTTCATGTTGCTATGTTCCTGATCCGTTAATGTCAGGAACCCTAATTTGGATTTTCTTTGCAGAGCAGTTGATGAGTTTTGTAGTGGTGGTTGACCAGAAATAATCATTGGGGGTGTTTTCAGTGATTTGGTCGATTTGGTGGCAACAATTGACGACTGTATAGAGGAACACTGTTGATTCCCGTTATCAATAAAACCCTCAAGAAATGAAACCACTTGAACTATCGAGTGAGTATTGATAAACCAGAACTCACTGAGCCATTCTAGGTTCATCTCTCCAGGTGATAACATACGAACAGGGAGAATAAAGTGGTTTGTTCAAAAAGGTTTAGTTTCTCCGCATGCTCTGTTTTATTTTTTATCAAATTATCTTTTCAAAATTTATCTGATTTACTGTAATAACAAGATCTTTGAATTCTGCAAAGGCTCGAAGAGCTTTGAACTCTGCAGAGATGGTAAAAAAAAATTGATCTTGCCAGTGATAAAGATGTTTTGCAGTATTTTTGCCTTTAAAACAGAGTGTTTTTCTTTTGAAAATCAAGAAGGTGAAAAATGAGATGAGTTAAATCGCTGTTTTATAGCGTGCTTCTTGATAATCATGTGGTGGAAAATGGATCATCGTGGTCGATGATGGTGGTGAGTAGAGGTGGTATAGAGGTGATGATTATGGAACCTGGTGGTATTAATGGTGATGGGAGAGGTGTGCCGGAAAAGTACACTGACGTAAGAGAGAGAGTGTTAGACAATACGACTTTTCCGTTACACTACAACCTAATTTTAAATGATATTTGTAAACTTAATAGCACCATAAAATGATATCTTCAGTGAGAGAAAGAGTTACTGAAGATATATAATCAATTTCTTGATTTACCACCCAAAGGAGATATAACAATTATAAGATAATAAATTTAATTGTTTATCTTGCTGAGACTAGGTCTCGCTGACTTAATCACAACTTAGAATACTGATTAAGTCATTGTGACATAGTTACAGTTTTGATATAAATTTAACTTATCAACTCACCATTGTTACATTGTAAATTTTTCTTTTATCTCTCTTTTTTTTTTTTTTTTTTTATTAAGAAGAACATGAATATAGATTATGTCTTATGTTAAATGTATAACATATTTCTATATTACACCTCACTGATCTAGTTACAACTTAGAATACTAACTAGATCAGTTAAAGATACCATAGAGGAATGCTACAAACCTATCATTAAGACATAAGAAAATATTCATGAGTCTTTATAAGAATATAATATTAGAAGATCACTGTAAGCTGGGTATTAATCTCGCTGATTAGTTCAGTAAGGATTAAAACATCAGAGTTTATGGTCAACTGAAATTATATTTTACAAAGACAAATTATTTAAAAGCATTTATAAATTTAAACGACAATAGATTAATAAACTCAAAGAGTTTATTTATTCATTGAAGTTTAACATACCAAGCTCGCTAGTAAGAAAATTAAATCTTTTCTCTTCCAAAGGTTTTGTTAACAAATCAGCGAGTTGGTAATCAGTTGGAATGAAATGAAGTTCAATATCACCTTTCATCACATGGTCCCTGATGAAATGATATCGTACATCGATGAGCTTTGTCCTTGAGTGCATCACTGGATTGTTTGCAATGGCTATGGCACTTTGACTATCACAATCAATTGGAATTTCTTTGAAGTCAAATCCATAGTCAGCAAGTTGATTTCTCATCCAAAGAATTTGAGCCGTACAAGCACTAGCAGCAACATATTCAACTTCAGCAGTTGAAGTTGAAACTGAATTTTGTTTCTTGCTAGACCAGCTTACAAGCTTTTCTCCAAGAAACTGACAGCTAAGTGCTCTTTCTATCCAGCTTACATCCAGCGTGATCAGAATCAGAATATCCTTTCAGTGAGAAATCTGAACCTGATGGGTACCAGAGACCAAGGTTTGGTGTACCCTTCAGATATCTAAATATTCTTTTGACAGCGAGAACGTGTGATTCCTTTGGATCAGCTTGATACCTAGCACAAAGACATGTAGCAAACATAATGTCTGGTCTACTTGCAGTTAGATACAACAGTGACCCAATCATACCTCTGTAAGCAGTGATGTTTACAGATTTACCATCAGAATCAGCATGTAGCTTTACTGCAGGTGACATGGGTGTAGCAAGGGATGAGCAATTAGCAAATTCAAATTTCTTTAACAGATCTTTAACATATTTTCCTTGACTTATAAAGATTCCAGTTTTGGTTTGTTTTATTTGTAGGCTAAGAAAAAATGTTAATTCACCCATCATGCTCATCTCATAACTTTTGGTCATGAGATCCGAAAATTCCTTGCACATGTCACTGTTAGTAGACCCGAAAATGATATCATCAACATAGATCTGGACTAATATGACATCTCTCTTATCTCTTTTGATAAACAATGTGCTGTCAATTTTACCTCTGACGTAGCCACATTTTATCAGGTAGACAGAGAGAGTGTCATACCATGCTCTAGGAGCTTGTTTTAGTCCACACAGGGCTTTATCAAGTTTGTAAACATAACCAGGATGTTTTGGATCAATGAATCCATGTGGTTGCTTGACATACACTTCTTCTTGCAGTTTGCCATTCAGAAAGGCACTTTTCACATCCATTTGATATACTTTAAACTTCTTGTGAGCTGCATAAGCTAGAAATAGCCTGATTGCTTCAAGCCTAGCCACTGGTGCAAAGGTTTCGTCATAGTCAATGCCTTCTTGCTGACAGTAAACTTGTGCAACCAGTCTAGCCTTCTTTCTTATTACCACACCATCAACATCCATCTTATTTCTGAACACCCATCGTGTTCCAATCACTGATTTACCAGCAGGTTGAGGTACAAGCTTCCAAACTTTATTTCTTTCAAACTGAGATAGCTCTTCTTGCATGGCAGCTATCCAGTGATGATCAGTGAGTGCTTCATCAACCTTCTTTGGTTCCATCAGTGACACAGAACTTACAAACAAACAAAAGTTAGCAGTTGTTGATCTTGTCTGAACCCTGGATTGTGGATTACCAATATTCAATTGATTATCAATATGTTTTGTCCACTTAGTCATTCGCTGAGGTTCAGCAGTGACTGTCTTATCTAGTGATGGTTTATGTGTAAGATCAGCATCAAAAACATGAGTATTGTTGTTATGAGAGTTTTGGTTTGGACATTGAGTTGATGATGATGGGACATCAGTAGGTAAAGATGATGTCCCTGAATTATTCTCAGCTAAAGTAGAGCTAGAATTGATTTCAGGAATACTATCTTCCCCTTCAAAGTCTGATGAGAAATTTTCATATTTTTTATCATTTGATTTTCTTTCATTTGATGAGTCACCATCCATTTTGTTAAAAACAAGATTTTCATACTCTTTAGGATCAGTGAGTGACTTATCATATGATTCATCAAAAGTGACATCCATTGATTCCTCAATACATTCTCTTCTTTTATTGTAAACTCTGAAAGCTTTAGAGATAATTGAGTAACCAACAAATATTCCTTCATCAGCTTTTGGATCAAACTTTCCTAAGTGATCTCTTTTGTTTAAAATGTAGCAAGTGCTACCAAAAACATGGAAAAAACTTATGTCGGGTTTTCTCCCTCTTAACATCTCATATGCTGTCTTATTATGTCGTTTGACAATCAGTGACCTATTCTGAGTATAGCAGGCAGTACTCACTGCTTCAGCCCAGAAATAGGTCTTAAGACCAGCATCAATGAGCATTGACCTGGCAGATTCAATTAAGGTTCTATTTCTCCTTTCTGCCACCCCATTTTGTTGGGGTGTTCTTGGAGCTGAAAAGTTTTGAGAAATACCTTTAGAATCACAGAAAGTTTCTAGGTCAATATTTCGAAATTCAGTGCCATTATCACTTCTTAAATGTTTTACCGAAATACCATTTAAGTTCTCCATCTTTTTTTTTTTTTGGGTAAAGGGACGTACCCTGGTAAATTTTATATAATGTTCTCCATCTTCTTGATAAAGGATATAATTTCACCTGCTGCTTCGTTCTTTGCTTTAAGAAAGAATACCCAAGTGTATCTGGAGTATTCATCCACGATTACCAAGCAGTATCTCTTTCCACCAAGACTTGAAGTACTCACTGGTCCAAATAGATCCATATGAAATAGATAGAAACATTCTGTTACTGATGATGTTTGTTTACTTTTGAAGGAAGAACTATGATGCTTTCCTTTCTCACATGCTGAACAAAGCTTGTCTTTGTTGTAAGATAATTTTGGAAGTCCAGTGACTAAACCATGTTTGCTTAACTTGTTGATAGCTTTTAGATTCAGATGAGAAAGTCGCTTATGCCATAACCATCTTTCTTCTGAAACTGTTCTGGAATAAAAACACGTCCCTGACTGAGCTGAGTCCATATTGACTACATAAGTATTGCCCTTTCTGTTAGCAGCAAGCACAACACTTCCTTTCTTGTTGTAAACAACACCAGCTTCATGATCAAACAACACCTTGTTCTTTGAATAAAAAAATTGACTGATACTTAGCAAATTGTGCTTCAGTCCCTCCACATATGCAACTCTTTTGAACATCACATTCCCATTGGTTAAGACTCCATACCCTCTGGTCTTCCCAACCTTGTTATCACCAAATACCACATCAGGACCTTTTTCATCCTGATAGTCACTGAGCAGAGACTTGCATCCTGTCATGAGCCTGGAACATCCGCTGTCCAAGTACCAGATAGTCTCTCTAAGAATACCTTTGTAGATGCTATCAGAATCCCAACCAGATGCTGAACATTTTTGAGCTACTTCCTTGATGTCTTCATGGAATTCAATGTCATCAACCATCAAACAATAATCTTTGTCCAAGCAAATCATTGCTTCTTCATCATCGGATGAAGAGGATGAATCAGAGTCGCTGAGTGAACTTTCTTCAGCGACAAACCCTTTTCTCTTCTTCCCTGATTTGGACATAGCCTTCAGCTTTTTGTACTTTTCCGTGTATTTGTTGTACTTGTCATTTCTGAACATTGTCTTTTGTTTAGGGATTGGATTGACTGACTTTGATCTACATTCAGCTGTAAAATGACCAGGTTTGCCACACTTGTAGCATTCTCCCTTGGATTGAAAATTGTCAGATGATGGAGCACCAGCGAATCTTTTTGATCTGGTGTTCCTTCTGAAATTAGCAACCATCATGGCCATGTCTTTTTCAAGCTTCTCCAGACCCTCATCATATTCATACTCCGATTGTTCTTCAGCTTGACCACCTTCTTCTTCAGCTATAAGTGACTTTGAGCTTCTCTTAGACACTTTTGACTTCTGTCTCTGATCGATTTCTTCAAGCTCAGCTACAAGGGCATTGGATATCTTTTGTCTTCCAAGTGTTGCACGAATGTGCTCACTCTGATCAGCTAGCTTTTCAGACTGCTCCCAGTTGAGCAAAATACCATAGACTTGAGTTAGATTAAGAATTGGATAATCATTCCTCTGTCTGGTGCATGTGGCAATGGTTCCCCAGATTTTCCTTGGCAGCAACTCAAGAAACTTTTTAACAACAAATCTCTATTCCTTGCCTATACCAGCCTTCTCCATTTTGTTCATCAATGACTGGTATCTGGTGTAAGTAGAAGACATAGATTCATTGGGTTCCATTGCAAATAGCTCATACTGGCGAGTGAAATTGACTTCCCTGCAGCGAATAATATCAGGAGTTCCAATATATATATTCCTAAGGGTGTCCCACATGTCTTTAGCAGTTTTACAAAGCCTGATAGATTCAAACACTTCATCAGGAAGTGCCATGCCTATGTAGATTTTAGTTTGTTTATCCAGTCTAACCAATCATCTATCCTCATCCGACCATTGTTCCTCTCTTTTGGGCACAACCATTTCTGGTATAGCAGGAGTAGTAGCTGTAGCAATGACAACATGAATAATTGTGGTTGGAATGTGGGGACCATTGTTTATTGTATTACAGAGACGGTCGTCAACTAGGTCTAAAAACATCATCATTCGGGACATCCAAGTTTCAATCCTTGAAGGATCAAAAGCTGGAGGTTTGGTTGTAGAACCATTTCCCTTATGATAATCAGAGTCTACACAACTGTACTTTACTGATTCCATTGCAGACCTGGTTAATTGAATTTAAACCAACTCTGCTCTGATACCAATTGAGAGTCCCGGAATCACTATCAGTTAGTGATTTGGAATCGCAAAGTGTAAAGTTAAATTGTAGAAGGATAGGTTGAATACAATATAAATCTATTTCAGATTTTAACTTAGTTAATTAGTTAGTTTTAAATTGTTTAACAGAAACAGAGTATGAACGATAATAACAGAGTATTCAAATATATGACAATATCAAAGTAAGGAAGTAATAGTAGCTTAAAAGTGAATTGTATTGATTATTAAATTCACAAGTGTTGAAAACCCCTGGAATTCTCTCTCAACTTTTGGCGATTTTATGGTTTTCTTGGTTGTCCAAATCCGTCCGATTCATGATTGAAAAAGCTGATTTTTTCAAAAGCTGATTTTGATTGAACATTTAATCTTTTAATACTGATCTAGCAAACGTTTATACGTGATAAAAGCCCTAATTCGTTTTATGTTTCTGGCCAATTCTGGCTTGACTTAAATCGATTAGGGTTTATAGTTATCTTTGCTAAGGATTGATCAGGTGTGGATTGGTATCTATACGAATTGGTTATACTTTGCTGCTGGTGTGTCTTTGATCAGATTTATTTAGCAGAATATTGTATTATGGTTGTTTGATCGGATCTCTACCAGTTTGCTCTTACTTGGGCTGCACGTTTTCTGAGTGTTGCTTGGGCACCAATCAGTTTGTGTTATTCGTTTTTTCTGCTGGTTCTCTTGATCAGATTGCTTACCTAGTGGGACGATTGGGTCTGACCAGACGTGGAATTGTGGTTTTGTGTTTCCTTCGGCTGATTGTGTCTTGATATTGGATACGTCAATATAGCAAGATTTTACTTGGAACTGTTTTGAGGAACGTTTGTGGTAGTTGAGTGTCTAATGATGGGGGTAAAGAGAGATGGTATATCTAGTGCACCAAAAGTAAACCTTGGTTCTAAGTCACTTAGAATGGTTAACGGGATATTGGTTGGTGCTGATGGTCTTCATGTTCCATCTACATATCGTGGAGATGAATCTAGCTCGTGTGATACTACACCACATAAGCCTTCTTACGCTAGTGTGGTGAATGAGGATGTATGTAATCAGCCGAATACTACTTCGTATGCGAATGTGATACAACCTGATACAGGTAATAGGAAGGTCAACTTCCGTGTGTTTGAAGTGGAAAAGCCTCTTAATGATTCGGTTGATGTTCATATTCCTATGTCCTCGGTTCTAGAGGCTAATACTAGGTTTGAGAATACTCTTTTCGGATACTTTCTTGTTAAAAAAGTTGCTTTTCCTGTTGTTGAACACTATGTCTTGAATGCTTGGAAGAAATTCGGTATTAATAAAGTGATGATGAATTCAAATGGATTTTTCTTCTTCAAGTTTAATTCTGCAACAGGTTTGGAGGGGGTTTTTGGAGAATGGTCTTTGGTTTGTTCGAAAGGTGCCAATTGTGTTAAAGAAGTGGTCTTCTACAGCTAGCTTGTTGAAAGAGGATCTTGTCTCAATTCCAATATGGGTTAAGCTTCATGGGGTTCCAATTGCTGCTTTCACTGAGGATGGTTTGAGTGCTATTGCTACCAAATTGGGTACTCCTCTAATGCTTGATTCTTATACCAGCTCTATGTGTTTTAACTCGTGGGGTCGGTTGGATTTTGCTCGTGCCCTGATTGATATTAGGGCTGATCGGGTTCCTAAAGATACTTTGGTAATATCAGTCCCGTTTGTGGAAGGTACAGGGCATTCTCTACATACGGTTTGCGTGGAATATGAATGGAAGCCTCCTCGTTGTAATGCTTGTAAGGTATTTGGGCATGCGGAGGATCAATGTCCAAAGCGTGTTCCTATTGTCTCGGAAAAACAAGGTGATGTGAATGTTGTTAAAGGGGCTGAGGTGAAGAACAAGAAAGACTCTGAAGGTTTCCAAGCCCCGAGAAAACCGTTCCGTGGTCTTGTGGTTGGTAATCCACAGAAAGTGGCTGTTGCACCTGCTAAACAGGTGTTTGTTCCTAAAAAGAAGACAAAGGAGATTGGTAAGACTATAACATCTAATTCCTTTGAGTCTCTGAATAAGTTAGATTCTACATTGGATAATACGGCTTCTATAAGTGAGCAGTTGGATAGAAAGCAGGAAGATCGTGGGAAGAAGGTGGCTTCTTCTGATGGTAACACTGATAATAATCCCAGTTTGTATTCTCGTTGGAAAGACACTTATGGATCTCATGTTTCTGATGACTTTATGGCTGGTGAGGCTACTGAAGATGATGAAGATGATGTTCTTGATCCTGTAGATAACGAGATGGCTGATTACATGAGTCTTCATGATAGGAAAATGGATAAGAAGAAATAAGTTCTGGATTTTGTTTGATTTCTGTTGAGTCAAGTGTGGTCTTTGTTTGATTTATGTTAAGTCAGATAGTGAGTAGTGGTTGTTTCCTTGTTATGTAGTCCTTTGCCTATGTAACGGGCTGAGATGTGGGATTCACTCACATCCATTGTACTTAAATGCTTTTGGGAATATATTTACCGGGTAATTTTTTTCCCTTTACCCACAAAAAAATGCGGAATGGATTAACCAAGGTTTAATCCAATTCAAACACTTAGCTAATCTATTACAGGATGAGAAGAACAGCAGTGGACAAACACGCTGACTGTTCTCTCGCTGAGCGACAATACGTACTCTAGACAAACTGATCACTGACAAACAAGTGATAAGTACGTATTGACAACTAGCCTCTACAGTTAAAGTACAGAACTATTTATACTACAAGAGTCCCGTAAATGTCTCCTATAAAATAGGAACTTGGAATGACACATGTCGCTGCTTGATTGGCTTGATCTCTGATGAACCGACATTCTGCGGGTCCCAGTTCTGTTACCGCAAATATCTCGTTACCTTAAAACCAATCATTCACCGCCACGTAATCTTTCGAACATACTTCAAGTAGGAATGCTCTTGCTGATGTATAGATAAATACAGTACTTTCTATACTTGATGATTGAGAAGCTTTATTGAATAGTCACTGAAGATACATTAATTCTCCCCACTCACTGCGAGCTAACATGCTCTTGTAGAATGACTTGAACTATTGATATTCAGCGACTAGCTGTTATTCTGGCAGTGACTTTTGCCTTTTATTGATTTGAAGATGTAAAGCTCTCGTTGTCTTTCATCAGCGACACACCAAGTTGAGCTTTAATCTTCCTCAGCGTATCAATTCCTTTGAGAGTAGAATGAACGATGATCAGTGAAACTAATCTTCAGCAATAGCAGCTTTGATACAATCCATTTCTTCATCGAGTAGTGTTTCGTTGAGTTGGTCAGTGACCAGCGACTCAAGATGGTCAGCGACCAGTGACTCAACACCATACGTTTTAGTCTAAAAGCCTAAAAGCATATGTCACTGAATCATAGGTTATCGTGATTCTGATCAGAAACAGGTTGTTTAAACCCCCCACTGTCCTGGAAGGACTAAGCGACCTTTACGGATGATATATCATGGGTGTAGGCATAAGGTAACAAACTACAATTTATTATCTGACCATTCTTAACACCTAAATCTATCTTAGTTTATCTGGGTATGTACTAATTGTATGCTATGTATGTTAAGCTGTCGGTTATGTTGAGTTAAGTATTTTAAGCATCTTGTATTACAGCCAAATACTTTCTTTCTTTTCAGAACTCTTTACTATCAGGTTTAAGTATAATTAACTCCGTCATGAATTAGACCCTCCATTGCAATCAGGCGTTCATCCCTAGGAATACTCACGGTGTACAGTGCATTGGCATATCCACGGTGTTCCCGACTCAAGGTATACTCACGGTGTACAGTGCATTGGCATATCCACAGTGTTCCCGACTCAAGGTATACTCACGGTGTACAATACAATAAAGTAGTTCCACAGTTTGTATTTGAACCTTGGTGTACTAACGGTCTACGGTGCATCGAACATTTCCACAGCTGTATTTAAACCTTGGTGTATTAATGGTGTACGGTGCATCGAGCATTTCCACAGCTTTATTGTTCCAAGACCCATATTCCAGAAGGTTAGCTTATAGGTATTCCACGATGAGATAGACCTACGGCAGTTCCTTAGCTTCCACGTATTTGTACTCCACACGAGGTGTTTCCAACGCTATACGAAGTACTGTGCCATTTTATGGAATATTCATAGCTTCGTACTGTAATATGAGATAACTATATCTACGTAGTATTAGGGTTGATCAAGTCCTATCCTAAGGGTAATAGTCACGTGAAAGACTGGAAAGGGTGGAAACTTGATTAAGTCAATATTCATGTAAAACTTAACCAGATACACAGCAATACAATCACCAATCATTATATATTAAATATGAATTAAACATCATCCCTAATCCTAATATCTACATTTCAACAATCACAGTATCAAACTACGTAAATAGCATGGTAATATTAGCAGCACAAACAAAGATATCATGCAAGCAAGACATAATAACTGTAAGTAAATGAATAAGCAATAACCAGTATTTAAGCAGTGTAACACTGAGTAGTACAAGCCAGAATCTTGAAAACTTCGTTATAATAAAATTCCCAAGCCAGATCTATCTTCCCCACTCGAACCGTTGCCTACGTCTCTCTAGTTCTCTAGAGAGAGAAACTAGAGAGAGAAACCACACTAAACTAATTCTAGATAGAGAGACTATGTGCGAGAGAAAGTGAGAAATGAAATGTGACGTATGAGATGTGAAAAGGTGTGTGAAATGAGGTTATGGAGATCTCTATTTATAGGCAAGGCATGAAATCACACGTAGAAGCACCACAACATCAAAATACAAGCAAATGAAGCAAGAGGAGAGCACATGGCTCGTCCCCAGGCCGTACACTGCCTTGAGGAGGCCGTACACGGTCAGTATAGGCCGTATAAGGCCCTCCCCAGGCCGTGTACGGCCGTGGGGGTGGCCGTGTGTTTTTCTTCTACTATTTTACGTTGCTTCGGAAGGCCGTATCTCCTTCGTTTCTCGCCCGTTTGACTTGATTCTTTCACCTACGATCTTGTAATTCCGTTACTCTTGTAATGATACCAGTTTAGTATATTTTGAAGGTGTGTAGCCCAGGCATGTCCAGAATACTTCTCGTGGTCTTCGGTTGTGTTGTTTTTTTGGGTAAAAGGGAGTTACCCTGGTAAATTTTATTAAAAGATATTACGTTACAAGTACAAGAATGTGGAAAACCACATAAGCTCAGACTAACAAAATGAAAGACTAACCACATATACTTGACAGGCCAAGCATATGACAACCACTTTAACAACCAGAAAACAATACACTAACACACAGACCACCAAGCAATGATCCACTTTAAGTGCTTCATAACTGAAAGAAATCAGCGCCCAATAATAAGAGACCTCGGGAGATTCCAAGTCTCTATCACCTTATAAACCCATCCAGAAGGCTTGAATCTGAAAGAAAAAAGCCTGTACCGAATTACTTCTAAAATAGAAGACACCACCTGATCTTCAGACCGCCTTTTCTTCTGAAATAACCGGCTATTACGTTCATTCAAAATAAAATAAGCAGTAGCACCGAGGAGAAGCTTAAAGATGATAATTCTAATAAACTTCCGAGAAGACCATGGCTTAATCCAGGCAACACAATCCACCAAAGACGTAGATTGTAAATGAGAATGAGAATCCGGTTGGGTGTTACAAAGAGGACACCAAAGCAGGTTTAAGTTGGTAGAAGAACCAACATCCCATTGCTTTAACCGGTCTTGAGTCTTCAACCTTTCACCCAAAACTAGCCATAGATGAATAGCATGACGAGGAATGCATAAAGGAAACCAAACAACCAAGGTCCAATCAACCAAATCAGCCCTTGGCCGAAGGGACTCCCAAACATGGCTAATTTTGAAATCAACCAAATCTCCCTCTAGAGATCTCCAAAACAGCTTATCACAAGAATTTACTAAACTCGGGACAGGAAGCTGAGATAGAGATGGGTACCTCGAAATCCAAGAAGAAGGCCAGTTCCAAGAATGTCCCACAACCACATCCGCAATTGTGTCCGTTATTTGAAAGTCTCTTGTAATGTAATACCGAGAAATTAAGCTAGCCAAAGGACATAAAGAGTGCCAAATATCAAACCAAACAGAAATAGATGTACCATCACCTATAGTAAACCAAAAATGCTTTCGAAGACTATCCCGTAATTAAAGAATCTTCCTCCAACTCCAACTCATATCCCCTTTAGCCGTAATGTCCCAAAAACTTCGACCCCCGAGCTTATGAAAGTAAATCCATCGAACCCACATAGAGTCCTTATGTACTAATATGTTCCAAATATGCTTCGCCATAAGAGCCCTATTCCAATAATCAAGTCTATTAATTCAAAGACCACCCTCATATTTAGGGAGACAAACTACTTTCCACGAGACCTTAGCTTTACCATGCTTCATTTCCCCTTGACACCAAAGGAAGCCTCTAATCAGACCTTCAATTTCTTTAATAGTTTTAACAGGGAGGATAAACAAAGCAGCCCAATAACCCTGCAGAGATGATAGCACCGAAGAAACAAGTTGCAACCTGCCAGCCAACGATAGCCCCTTGTTTTTCCAATTACCAATTCTATTCTGAACCTTTTCAACCAAAGGTCTACAATCCCTAGATAATAAACCAGTTGATATTAACGGAACACCTAAATATCTAACAGGGAGCTGCCCTTCTGTAAATGGCATAATCGACAGAATAACATCCCGAACAGAATTAGGCACATTACAAAAGAAGGCACTACTCTTAGGAATACTAGGAGATAAACCCGATACCTCAGTAAACTCATTCAGCACCTGAGAGAGTTGGACAGAAGTAGCATTACCCCTACAGAAAAGAAACAGATCATCTGCAAATCAAATATTCACAATCCTTTGCTCATCACAATGCCTATGGTACTCATACCCCTCTGAATCAATAATCCGTTTCCTGAGTAACAAAGTGAGGATCTCCATTACCAAAGTAAATAAATATGGGGACAAAGGGTCTCCTTGGCGAAGCCCTCTTCCCCCTTTAAAGAACCCGTGAGAATGGCCATTAATGACTACTGAAAATGTTACCGAGGTAACATAAGCCATAATCAATTTTATCATATGTGGATGAAACCCGAATCCGTGAAGAACTTGCCGTAAAAAAGGCCAATTCACAGTATCATACGCCTTTTGGATATCAACCTTGAAAGCACATCTAGGAGGCCCTTTACAAAGATGAAATCCCCTCATTAATTCCTGGGTCAACATAATATTATCCGAAATGGATCTCCCAGGAACAAAAGCCGATTGATTATCACTGATAATATCAACCAAAGACTCTTTAATTCGATTAGTAAGAATTTTACTAATACACTTATAAAGCACATTACATAAAGATATTGGACGATAATCATTAATTCGAGCTGGAGTCGAAATTTTAGGAATTAAGACAATAGAAGTATGATTCAATTCCCGAAGAAGACACCATTCACAAAGAAATCCCGAACAACCAAATATACATCATTACCCACAATCTCCCAAGCCTTCTTATAGAAAGCAGCAGAAAACCCATCCGGGCCCGGGGATTTATTATCCCCAATAGAAAACATAGACAGTTTAACCTCCTCCTTTGTTACTTCTCGAATCATACCGTTAGCTTTTTCCATTGGGATCTTCTTCAGAAACAGCCCGTCATCAAGAAGAGGCTGAACAGCCCCTGTTTGCCGCAAAAAACTCCGAAAATGTTCCACAAAAGTATGAGGAACACGGTCTCCTTCCCTAAGAAGATTATGAGAATCAAGAACAACGTTAATTCTGTTTCTGCTAGCCTTTTCCTTGACCACATTATGGAAGTACTTCGTATTACTATCACCTTCACGAAGCCAATCAATCTTTGACTTTTGCTTTAAATATCGTTCCTCGTCAAGAATGGCCTGATTAAAAGCCATTAAGTAATTAGAAGCTTCCTCTCTTAGATCTATCGAATCAGGATGATCATCAAGATCCTTTTGCACTCTATCTAACTCCACCCGAAGTTTCACTACTTTATCATGAAGATCACCTTGATCCCGCATAAGCTTACGTAACGGTTTCTTTAATAATTTCAGTTTACTAGTAACCCGATACATATTATAACCAACCACCTGATTTTTCCAGACATCATCTACAATCTTTAAAAAATCAGCCTTATGAGCTAAGAAATTAAAGAACTTGAAAGGTTTAGAAAACCTTCTAGTAGATGTAGGCAATTTCAATACTGCAGGAGTATGATCCGAGATACGATATGGTTGAAATAAAGCAACTAAACCCGGCCACGTAGTAAACATCTCCACATTCCCCATAACTCTATCAATCTTCCTCAAAATTCCATCATTGCTTTTGGGTTTTTGATTCCATGTATAATGAAAGCCGGAGCTATTAACATCCATAATATCAATAGCCTCAACACATTCCTTAAACTCACGCATTGCAATGGAATAACCAGAAGGGCCAGTAGATATATCCTCTATATTAAGATGAGCATTAAAATCACCCACTAAAACCCACGGCCTACCATTAACAAGTATGCTATGCATACATAAGTTAGTCCACAATTCTCTTCTATGAACATAAGAGTTCCCCGCATAAATAAAAGAACAAAAAAAGACCTTGTTCTCTGACCGAATACCCAATTGGCAATGAATAACCTGATCGGATGCATGAATGTACATAAGGTCAACAATACCCGGGTCCCATCCAATAATAATTCTCGTACCTCCAACACAATAACTCGCATTAGAAATCCAGTCCCAAAGAGAAAACAACTTCGAACAGATGGTTTGAAGTTTAGAAGAATGAACATGAGACTCCAAGACAGCACAAACACTCAAATTATTTTCTCGAACTACCTGTTGAACCTCACTTTGTTTAGGGACTTGATTCATACCCCTAATATTCCATGAGGCTAAACTAACCATTAGAACCATCCAGACCGGGAGTGCTTGCCCCCTCAGAAGAAAATTGAACCTTAGGGTTCCCTACAAAATTAGCCGTTTCATTCACCTCGGCTTCCACATCACTAATATCCCCCACATCTTCCACAACACTTTTACCTCGATCATGTGAACCACTCGACTTCAAATGATGGATTCCAGAATCCCTACCATGTAAATCATCCAATTCAGCATTTAAAGCACTAAATCGGTTACTAACAGGCACATCTTGAGTTTTAGCACTCTGATTGTTGGACTTGGAGGATTGTCCCGTATCCTTAACCTTATAAATAACTTTAGGTTGCTGACTACGTATAAACAACCCGCCAGGTGCCTTAGCTTGCTTCGAAGGACCCCTAACAGTTTTCTTTGGCACTTCAAATTCTTGGTTAACTTTATTAGCGACCTCCTTAACCACATTTTTCGGACATTCAGAGTCTTTATGTCCAAATATCTTACACACACTACACCGAGGTGGTTTCCACTCATACTCAACCCGAACCGTATACAATGTTTTACCATTGCCCTTAACCTTTGGAATAGCTACAATTACACTTTCTCTCAAAGCAGATCCCGAATCAACTTCCACCGTAGCACGGGCAAAATTTGGACGACCCCATGATTCCATACACATTGTACTTGTGTAAGATTCCAACATGTCGCACCCCCTAATTCGGGTTGCGGAAGCAAATCGGGTCGGAGCACGACTAATCAATAATCAAGCACATAAGATATATAATGAATGACTCTATATGCGTCGTTTACAAAATACATTGATATAACATAAGAGTTTACAAACTGTTTACATTATATTGAGTTCACATGATTACCATGAGAGATTCTAGTACATTTCCAATTATACAAAATATAGATATGCAAGGAAATCTCTTGATGTTTAATGATTGCATGCGACTCGAGCTAAAGTATCCTGATGGGCAGTCCAACCTATTGCTGGGTACCTGAGATAACATGCTAAAAGGTCAGCTAAAAGCTGGTGAGCTCACAGGTGTATATGAGTAAATGAGATTTATGAACCACAAGATTTATATAATGATTTGTAATCAAACAAATAATGAATGTACATGCAGCCATGAGTCCATAGTTTGAGCTTAACTGAGGGGGTCAGGATCCACATTCAAGGACCTGATCGAGGTGCCTCCCTATGAGTGCCTAATCAACACTCATACTGAACAAATGATAATGCGTCCGTTTGACAGGTTAGTGCTTGCTAACTCGGACGGGGATTGTCAATCCCATATGGTACCATACACTAACATTCACGCTAAATCATATTAACAAACTATGGAGGACTTTAAATTGATTAGATGAAATTAACTCATGTAGCATATAGCGATGTTTTGATACTTGTGTTCACATGTAAAACAAAACGAGCATGTATCTCACCCCTAGGTAAAAGCATTTAAAAAGGGGCTATGAGACTCACCTGAGCCTAATGAGTTGCTAACAAGCAATAATGATGTTGTTCAAGAGTAATGATGTCGTCTCCAACGACTGAAACCTGCCGGGCGTATTAAATGCGCAAGGTTTTAAAATGATTAGATGTCTTAACAGTTCATCTATGCTAGTTTCTCATTCAACTAGTAATGTCCAAATACATCTGGTTTGTTTGTTTGTGTTTTGAAAATATGTAATAATCTATGTTTGTTTGTTGGTGATTAAATGTAATAATAATCTCAAAACATTATTATTAAAATGTTGTAATGATATACTTGTAAAGTATATTTGAAGTGTTTAGTATTCGTATAATTCATGTGTTGTTGTGTTGTTGCCTTAGGTGATTATAAATTGTTACCACTTCTAGTTATATCTCAGTTTCCACCGCTAGTTCAGTTTCCACCACTAGTTCAGTTTCCACCGCTAGTTCAGTTTCCACCGCTAGTTCAGTTTCCCAGTTTCCACCGCTAGTTCAGTTTCCACTACTAGTTCAATCTTGTTTCCAAAACAGCCCTTTATATATATTCGCCAGATTTTTGACTCAACAACCCTCTCGTTTTCTACAATTTTTAATCCAAACCAAGACCCACCAAAAATCACAGATGTTCCCCTATTGGTCTAGTGTAAATCTGCACTTTATGATAATCTTATAAATTCATTTACTATTTTTAACAAAAATGAAAAGTGAAGCTGGTCAGATTAGGTCCAAAATCAGGTAACACAAATATCTACTTCCACACTAAATTCCGTGGGGATCTGGTCAAAGTGGTAAACACAAAAGTTGTAGCCAACGTCTTAATGGTCATTTTTCGTTTAGATTTCATGAGTTGGTTCCTCCTAGAACTCGAGATATGGCCTCGAGAAGTTAATGAAAGTTTCTGTCTGCCGGAACAGTAGTTCTATGTCACCGGAGAAATTATTTTAAAAAAGCAAAAGAAGTCGAAATGTTACGAAACCAATTTTGTTAGAAACCTTACTTCTTCTACTACATTTTAGGCTTAAGAAACATCTATTTTCATGTTAAAATGAATTTTATAAAAATCGTTGAAATTAGAACAAAATCAGGACAGGAAGATTAAGCTCTAGATTTTGAGTTTTTAAAATGCGATTTGACTTATGTTTTGGACATTTTCTAGTTATATGAACATACTAACATGCTAATAAACTTAATCCAAGTAATTTTAGCAAAAGAAACGAGATCCTTACAAGAAGATCAAAGATCTAGAGCCGAGGTGCGAAGAGGATGCGAGAACCGAGCTTTTCCTTTGATTTCCTTCAAGATCCAAGTTGTAGATGATGGTGATTTGTGGTGGTGGGCTGGAAAATGACCAGAGGAGAGGGGGAGGTGGTTTTACAGTGAGAGTGTAGAGAGAGAGGGGTGTGGTTGGAATGAAAGAGTAAGGGTGTGTTTTGGATGCTTAAAGTCAAGGAACAAGATCCACTTTTGGTGGATCTTGTTTGAGCAGATTTTTATTATAAAATGGGAGGTGGGGTTTGTTAAAATCTTGCCTCCCAATTGATGGTATTATATCCGTATGTGTTTACCCGATCGTTTAAACGTTTAATTATACGTTATACGTTTTATACGTGTGTTTAAAATAATGATAGAATCTCGATATTTATAGTCGAAGTATTTTATCAAAATACTTACTAATGAGTTATAAAATTATGACTTAAGTTTATTTTGTTGATCGGGTGTGATTCACGTACTTTTGTCGCGTATAACTTAGTCGATACGATACGAAATACTTATGAAATATTATCGAAATAATATTTAGAAAATCACTATGTTTATTAAATAATTTAATATTATTTAATAAATTGGGTTCACCAACGTCCGTATTAATGTATCGGAATTCGGCCGATATAATAACATGCACGATTAAATCTAATCACGTAAATGCGTATATTTATAAAATACACGTAATGATACATACAATTAGCCTAACATAGAACTAATTACATGTATTACAAAATGATTAGGCGCAAATTCCTAGCCCTAATTGGTCGGGTGTCACATTCTCCCCTTGTTAAAGGAATTTCATCCCGAAATTTAGCTCTGAGTCGTGGTTGGAGTGGAATCAGTGAATAATTGAGGATACTTGAGTCGCATCTGGTCTTCTCGTTCCCAAGTGAATTCCGGGCCACGCCACGAATTCCACCGGACCTTAACGATGGGAATACGACTTTGTTTCAACAGTTTGACCTCACGGTCCATGATTTCCACTAGTGTCTCGACAAAATGAAGTTTATCATCGATATGGATTTCGTCAAGAGGAATGATAAGTGTCTCATCAGACAGACATTTCTTCAGATTAGAAATGTGGAATGTGGGATGCACGTTGCTGAGCTCGGGTGGCAGCTGCAATCGATATGCTACTGGACCAATCTTTTCAAGGATCTCAAAAGGTCCAATGTATCTGGGGTTCAATTTCCCGCGTTTCCCAAAACGGATGATGCCTTTCCAAGGCGAGACTTTCAAGAGTACTCGATCCTCAACCTGGAACTTGAGATGTTTGCGTCTCACGTCAGCATAACTTTTCTGACGATCACGCGCGGCTTTGAGTCTGTTTTGGATTCCAATGATTTTCTCCGTTGTTTCGTGAATGATCTCAGGACCAGTGAGTTGGCTGTCTCCCACTTCGGTCCAACACATAGGTGATCGGCATTTACGACCGTACAATGCCTCGAAAGGTGCAGCTCCAATACTGGTATGGTAGCTGTTGTTGTACGAAAACTCGCACAAGGGTAGATGATGTTCCCAGTTTGCACCGAAGTCAACTACGCAAGCCCGTAGCATGTCTTCCAGTGTCTGAATGGTTAGTTCACTTTGGCCGTCGGTTTGAGGATGATATGCAATACTCATATCCAGACGAGTACCCAATGATTTCTGAAGTGACTGCCAAAAGTGAGAAGTGAACCGACTATCCCTGTAAGAGATAATCAAGATAGGAACGCCATGTCGGGATACAATTTCTTTTATATAGATTCGTGTGAGGCGTTCCATCTTGTCGGTTTCTTTGATAGCGAGGAAATGAGCAGATTTTGTAAGCCGATCTACGATCACCCAAATGGTGTCGCAACCGCTAGATGTTTTTGGAAGTTTCGTGATGAAGTCCATGGAGATCTGCTCCCATTTCCATTGAGGGATTTTCGGCTGTTGGAGCAAGCCGGAAGGTCTCTGATATTCGGCTTTGACTTTGGAACATGTGAGGTACTTGCTGACGTACGTGGCAATCTTTGCTTTCATGTTTGGCCACCAGTACAATTCCTTGATTCCATGATACATCTTGTCCGATCCAGGATGTATGGAGTATTTGGACTTGTGAGCTTCATCCATCACCAAGTCGCGGAGGTTTCCAAATTTAGGTAACCAGATTCGATTTGCGAAGTACTTGACCCCATTGGGTTTGATTTCAAATTGATTCTCCATGTTTCGTAAGGCCTCATCTTTGAGGTTTTCAGGTTTCAAAGCTTCGAGTTGAGCAGTAAGAATCTGAATGATTAAATCATTATGCATGGTCATACTCAGGGCTCGAACTCGAAGTAGTTTGGTGCGCTCCTTTTGACTTAGGGCATCGGCAACTACATTAGCCTTCCCCGGATGATACTTGATCTCACAATCATAATCGGTAAGCAACTCGACCCAGCGACGTTGCCTCATGTTGAGATCCTTCTGATCGAATATGTGCTGGAGGCTTTTGTGATCGGTGAAGATCATTTTGTGCCATACAAATAATGTCTCCAGATTTTGAATGCGAACACCACGACCCCCAGCTCGAGGTCGTGAGTCATGTAGTTCATTTTGTCAACTTTGAGTTGTCGAGAAGCGTAAACTATGACCTTGTCTCGTTGCATCAACACGCAACCAAGACCTTGATATGAAGCATCGCAGTATACCACGAAGTCTTCATTGCCTTCGGGTAATGATAGGATAGGTGCACTGCAAAGCTTTTGCTTCAATAGATGAAATGCTGACTCTTGCTTATCAGTCCAATTAAACTTCTTTTCTTTCTGAGTCAGTGTCGTGAGATGTTGAGCTATTTTCAAGAAATTTTCAATGAAGCGCCGATAATAACCAGCCAATCCTCAAAATTGGCGAACTTCGGTCGGCGTTGTCGGTGCTTGCCAGCACTTGATAGCCTCAATCTTTGAGGGATCAACATGAATTCCCTGACTGTCAATCACATGACCAAGGAATTGGACAGTTTGCATCCAGAACTCACACTTGGAGAATTTTGCATATAACTCTTCGTGTCTAAGAAGTTCTAGAATGGTTTTGAGATCTTGTGCGTGCTCTTGCTGGTTGCGCGAGTATATAAGAATGTCGTCGATGAAGACAATGACAAACTTATCCAGATATGGTTTACACACACGGTTCATAAGATCCATGAATACTGCCGGTGCGTTTGTCAAACCAAATGCCATTACCCGAAACTCGTAATGACCATAGCGAGTTCGGAAAGCTGTTTTCGGAATATCTTCGTTGCGAACTCGCAGTTGATGATAACCTGACCGTAGATCAATTTTCGAATAAAATCTCGACCCCTGAAGTTGGTCGAATAGGTCATCAATATGGGGAAGTGGGTAACGGTACTTGATGGTTAATTTGTTCAACTCTCTGTAGTCGATACACATCCTGAGTGAACCGTCCTTCTTTTTCACAAACAGGACCGGTGTAACACCTGCCTAATTAGGATAATTAACTATGCCTGATTACTTGTAACTAGTTGTAATTAGTATGTAATAGGACTAATTACTGACTCTATTTGCATATATATATAAGGTGATTTATATATATACGTGTACTTACGCGATTTGGATAAATCATACGAATTAACTGGACCCGATTCCTTATACTTGGACGTTGGTGAAACATCTTAAATTGAACATGAAACATTATTTAAAAACATAATGGTATTCGAAATTGTATTTTAATAATACTTTCAAATTGTCCAGATCGTACAAATAAACGTCTACGCGGTTAAAATAGTTAACGCACAAATTAAAAACAAAAATAAACAAACTTATATAAAGATTTGACAAAATAATTTAACTAAATTATTAAACAAAGATTCGTATTTTTAAATGAATAATTTTGCGAAAAATAAATATTTAACGCTTAAACAACGGAGAAAAACGAACACCGCACGGAGCGCGCAAGCGTAGACTAGAAAATGGGAGGTTAAACCTCCCATCTTTTTTCCTTTTTCCTCATTTTCTTATTCTCTCTCTCTTTCTTTCTCTTCTTTTCTCTCAACTAACCAAACCATCACCACCTCCATAAATCACAAAATAACACCATTAAACGCCCTCGGATTTACTCGGCCATTTGGAATAAAAGCATCACCTCGCAACTATCTACAACTCTATCTTTCCGGATTTTCGTTTTGACATTTTGTAAGTTTCCGACAAATCCCGACATCTCTCGATTTTGATCATTTTTACTAGTTTGTGGTTTCTATAGGCTTATTATGATCATATAAGGGTTGGGTAAAAGAATCGGACCAAACGGAAACCCGAAAACATGTTTTTGGCTCGAAATCCGTCGATCAGACGTAAGTGACGCACTGATGAACCCAGATATGCATCACTTCGTGCGACACTGACTAAGTGTCGCATAAGCCCTCTTTTCCCGTCACTACCTAAGTGACGCATTTTCAATATCCGTCACTACTAGCGTCATTTGCCTAAGTGACGCCTATGATTGAAATCTAATTTTATATGACACTCTTGCCCGACACTACTCTAGTGACGCCTAGAACCTTAAACCGACACTTGTTACCGTCACTGCCTAAGTGTCGCCACCTTATGCGTCACTTCCCTAAGTGACGCCCTAAATTCATATTTCGCAAATTTATGCGACACTTCCTAAGTGTCGCATAAACCTTAAGTGTCGCTATAAGTGACGCTAAAAACAGAAAGTTTTAAACCATTTTTACTAAGTATCGAGACCAAAAATTTATCACTTGATTTCACCCAAATTCAAGTCCAGATGCGTTTTTCACCATAACAATATGACAGAAATAAAAATTTTTCGAGCTGACCTGGCATCTCGACCCAGCCAGGGGTTGCCACCCCTGGAACCCCGCTAACCAGGGGCGCTGCCCCCGGACCCCCGTTATAATGAGTTTGTAAATACATTTCACACCAAGTGTCGAACTTAAACAACTTCAAACCTTATTACGACACGACTTTATAAACAGATTGAGACATATTTTTCAAGAGTAACACTTTGGAACTATTGTTACAAACCGTCACCAACGGGCCAAACATGTTTTCTAAAGACAAACGATTACGAACACTTAAACATACATCGGGCATACTAGTTGTGTACAACTAAACGAAACGTCTTGCGGGACACATACTTACATAACCTCATATGTTAGGCATTTGAAGGTTACGGGTTCGGAGAACCTACTTGCTATACTTACTACTTGCTACTTGCTATTTGCTATGGCTTACTACTCGACTCAGGTGAGTCTTACAGCCCCACTTTTACTGTTTTACATACGGGGTGAGATACATTGCTTGCTTTTCTTGAACACAAGTACTAAAACTGTTTACTATACCAAACGGAATTGCATGAGTTGTTTACTACTTACAGAAGTCTCTCCATCATATATCGTTAGTTATGGACTTAAGCGCGAACACTAGTTAATGGATCCATTAGGGAAATGACCCTCCCCGCCCGGGGTAGTAGCGCTACCATGAACCGTTATGTATAAACGGGCGACTATTATTCGTTACTTATGCTTGCTCAGTTACGAGCATGTCACGGGAGCAAACTATTACTTACGGGTTAAGCTTCGATTATGAGCCTCATGGCAACGGTATAACTTATTTACTTTACATTTGCTAGATTTGCAAATACTTGATTTACGTCTACGGGCACTACTGATGAAATCTTGTGTTCAAAAACTGATATTATTTACAAACCTGTGAGATTCACCAACATTCGTGTTGACCCTTTTAGCATGTATTCTCAGGTACCCAGACGGAGTAGGATTTCCTCCAGGCATAGCTAGAGTCGCATGATTTCACTAAACTGCTTTAACGGAGATTCTCAGCATTATCTTTTGTACATGTTGATTATGTAATAGAATCTCCCGCTATACGCGTGGACTCTAGGGGACTACATTTTGTATACGAAAACATTAAGTTTTCAAACACTTACTATTTATGAAATCGTTTTACAACGTCTCATTTAGAGGTCGTTTACTATATATCTTGTGCTTTGTATATTGATTAGTAACACCCAAGCATGCTTCCGCAAATCATTAAATTTGGGGGTGTTACAGATTGGTATCAGAGCCTAAGGTTATAGTGAACTAGGTTGCATTTAGTGGGCCTAGACTATGACCATTAGGCAGTATTTCCTTACTAGGCATGATTGGTTCAGGAATTACAGCATACTACTTTAATTTAACATAGCCTGATCAACTATGTACAATTAAGGAAAGATGATGTGAGGTCTAAAATGGTTATGTTGAACATGAATACGTTAGTTGACTCTGACCACGAGAGAACCGGACCATTACTTGATATGTGCTAGACACTAGGCTGGATATTATATACTTATATATATTAGCCTCGTCTTACTTACACTCTGCCACAGGAATGGAAAACACACCACCCAATCCGTCACACTCTCATTCACATGGATCATGAAACCCACGAGTAGCCAGGAGAAACACTGGACCACTTCGAAGCAACCCCTATCCGGTTCATAACTCTCAGGACTCGGCACATCTCACGGTGCCAGGGTTGGCTACCCAACTCCGCCGTCAGGAGCAAAGGCTCGAGAATCTCGAACGAGAACAACACCAAATGACCTACTTGCTTCGCCAAGCTCTTGACCGCATATCACAACTCCAGCGAGAACAAGAAGATACCAGCCTCTCTGTAAGCATAATTCAGGATTCAATGACCGCTGAACTAGGTGCGGATGAACTCATAAGAAACCGACTAGAGGAATGTGAACAGCGTTCACAGGAGACTGAGGAGCACTCTCGAGCACTAGTAAAATGACTGGCCTTGGTTGAAGACAACGCCAGGCAAGACAACAGACTAGCAGAAACCGTGGATCGCCTTGTCGCGCTGATGGAGCAGATTAATCTGCATCAAGATTAGATCAGTCTGTAACTTGTAACCAGTTAATTTCTTAATTAGGACCTATGTAATTCAACCGGATGTAACAATTCCTGGCACTTTTGTACTACTATTACTCTGTAATCTTTGGAAAACCCGTATCTTGTATTCAACTTGTTTATCTAAATGAAATGTGATTGTCACTTCGTACTGTTACCGTGTATCTCATCATTTACACTGGTGACATATCATAATTTCATGCAAATATCTTATTCCTCTTTCCTTGTTCTTTTCTTGTTCAGCATCATGCCTCTTCATCGACAAATCACCCTCAGTGAAGCCGAAATTGCGGGTTTGATTGCCCATAGTGTGGCTCAAGCCCTAGCTACCCGAACATCAACTCCTGGTAGCGAAGATACAGCTAACAATGGACCACAACTTAAACCCTGCTCATATAAGGACTTCCAAAACTGCAAACCTCTGAACTTTGCAGGTACTGAGGGAGCTATCGGTCTAGTACGCTGGATCGAGAAAGTCGAATCTGTATTTCTTATCTGCAACTGTGCGGAGGGAGACAAGGTTAAGTTCTCCGTTAGTACTTTCACTGACACCGCTCTTACTTGGTGGAACACCTATGCCCAGACTGTGGGTATTGCTAATGCTTACAAGCTCCCGTGGGAGGAGCTGAAGGAGATGTTGAGGGGTGAGTACTGCCCCAGGGACGAACTGAAACAACTAGAGTTGGAATTCTGGAACCACAAGATGCAAGGTGATGATATCACCGGGTACACCAACCGTTTCCACCAACTGGCCTTTCTGTGCCCATCCATGGTCGATCCTGAATATAAGAGGATCGAGAAATATGTTGATGGACTGCCCGACAGACTTCAAGACCTAGTAACGTCATCCAAACCGGGTACGATTCAGAGCGCCATCCGTATGGCCCATCAGCTAACGGCAAATTCTGTCCGCCGTGGCACAACTTCTACCCCATCTGCAAACAACAAACGCAAATGGGAAGGAAACCCCAACTCATCCAACCAACTCACCAACAAGAAGCCTGAGTCTATTAAGGCTTATTCATCGGGGACTACAGAAAAGAAAGGGTACGTCGGGAACAAACCCTATTGTCCCAAATGCAATCGTCACCACGACGGTTCCTGCCCTTGCACCAACTGCAAACGGTTCGGGCACCTAGCCAAGGATTGCCGAGCCATCATTCCTACCCCCAACACCAGTGCACCAAAGACCTGCTTTGGGTGCGGAAATTCTGGGCACTTCAAGAACAACTGCCCCAAACTGAAAAACAACAACAATAACAACAACAACTGCAACAACAACACCCGGAGCATAGCCTTCGTCATCAACTCAGGGGACGCCCGCCAAGACCCAAATGTGGTCTCGGGTATGTTCTTCCTCAACAACTTATCTGCTTCTATTCTATTTGATACTGGTGCTGATAAGAGCTATATTTCCGATGAGTTTTGCCCACTACTTGACATCACCCCTGTGGCCTTAGATGTTAAGTACACCGTAGAACTTGCAAATGGTAAACTCATAGAAACCGATAGTGTGATACCTAATTGTACTTTAAACCTAGCCGACGAAATCTTCTCAATCGATCTTATGCCTGTTGAACTAGGAAGTTTCGACGTCATCGTGGGTATGGACTGGTTGTCCAAGCATCGGGCCGAAATTGTTTGTTCTGATAAAATTGTACGCATCCCTCTCGCCGTCGGTAGAACCTTGATCATACAGGGGGAGACCGGTGGGTCGAGACTGAACATAATCTCCTGTTTGAAAACCTGAAAACTTCTGAGGAAGGGTTATCCAGCAATTCTCGCACACATCACGGAGAAAACGTCAGAGGAGAAGCGACTTGAAGATGTGCCAATCGTTAGAGACTTCCTCGAAGTCTTTCCAGAAGAACTACCTGGCCTACCACCACCCAGACAGGTTGAGTTCTCGATTGATCTCGTGCCGGGTGCCGCGCCGGTGGCCCGAGCACCGTACCGCCTAGCCCCATCAGAACTTCAGGAGTTGTCTACTCAGTTACAGGAACTCCTGGATAGAGGATTTATCAGACCGAGTTCTTCACCTTGGGGAGCTCCGGTCTTGTTTGTCAAAAAGAAAGACGGTTCATTCAGAATGTGCATCGACTACCGAGAGTTGAACAAGCTAACTGTCAAGAACCGATACCCACTTCCTCGAATCGATGATCTGTTCGATCAACTTCAAGGATCGAGCTGTTATTCAAAGATTGATCTTCAATCAGGTTATCATCAATTGCGTGTTCGCAATGCCGATATCCCAAAAACCGCCTTCAGAACCCGTTACGGGCATTATGAATTCCAAGTAATGCCATTCGGTCTAACCAACGCACCGGCTGTATTCATGGATCTTATGAATCGGGTGTGTAAACCTTATCTCGACAAGTTTGTCATTGTCTTCATCGATGACATCCTCATATACTCACGAAACGAACAAGAACACGCACGACATCTCAGAACCATCCTAGAACTACTTAGACACGAGGAGCTTTACGCCAAATTCTCTAAGTGTGAGTTCTGGATAAAAACCTTTCAATTTCTTGGACACGTGATTGATAGTCAGGGAATTCATGTAGACCCATCAAAAATCGAGGCCATCAAGAACTGGCAAGCGCCAACCACTCTAACCGAGGTACGCCAATTCTTGGGATTGGCCGGTTATTACCGTTGGTTCATTGAAAATTTCTCAAAAATAGCCATACCACTCACGACACTGACTCAAAAGGATAAAAAGTTCGACTGGACCAATAAACAAGAGTCAGCCTTTCAACTGTTGAAACTCAAGCTTTGCAGTGCGCCTATTCTATCCCTACCCGAAGGCACCGATGATTTCGTGGTATACTGCGATGCTTCTCACCAAGGTCTCGGTTGCGTGTTGATGCAACGAGACAAGGTCATTGCTTACGCCTCCCGGCAACTTAAAGTTCACGAGAAGAACTACACAACTCATGACCTCGAGTTAGGGGCCGTGGTGTTCGCTCTCAAAATCTGGAGACATTACCTTTATGGTACCCGAAGTACTGTATTCACCGACCACAAAAGTCTCCAACACATCTTCGACCAAAAAGATCTTAACATGAGGCAACGTCGATGGGTCAAGTTACTCACCGATTACGACTGTGAGATCAAATATCATCCGGGCAAGGCAAACGTGGTTGCCGATGCTCTCAGTCGTAAGGAACGAACAAAACCACTTCGAGTCCGAGCCCTCAGTATGACCATTCACAACGATTTGAATATCCAGATTCTCACCACTCAAC
The DNA here is from genome assembly GCA_949592205.1 of Helichrysum umbraculigerum. Taxonomy (NCBI): domain Eukaryota; kingdom Viridiplantae; phylum Streptophyta; class Magnoliopsida; order Asterales; family Asteraceae; genus Helichrysum; species Helichrysum umbraculigerum. The sequence goes on along the minus strand of CATIUR010000001.1, from coordinate 54,675,638 downwards.
TCGAAGCTCTCAAACCCGATAATGTCAAAAACGAGGCCTTGCGAGGCATGGATAAACAATTCGAAATCAGACCCAACGGAGTTAGGTACTTCTCTAACCGAATCTGGTTGCCTAGTTTCGGGAACCTGCGGGACTTGGTGATGGATGAAGCTCACAAGTCCAAATATTCTATCCACCCGGGATCCGATAAAATGTATCACGGGATCAAAGAGTTTTATTGGTGGCCAAACATGAAAGCTGAAATCGCCACGTACGTCAGCAAGTGTCTTACTTGTTCAAAAGTCAAAGCCGAGTACCAGAAACCTTCCGGCTTGCTTCAACAACCCGACATTCCTGAATGGAAATGGGAACAAATCGCCATGGATTTCATAACCAAACTCCCTAAGTTGTTGAGCGGTTGCGATACTATTTGGGTAATCGTCAATCGTCTCACCAAATCAGCTCGTTTCTTGGCAATCAGAGAAACCGATAAAATGGAACGCCTCACACAAATCTACCTCAAAGAAATCGTTTTCCAACATGGTGTCCCTATCTCGATCATCTCTGACAGAGATGCTCGTTTCACATCTCGCTTCTGGCAATCACTCCAAAAATCACTGGGTACCCGTCTCGACATGAGTACTGCGTACCACCCTCAGACCGATGGCCAGAGCGAACGAACTATTCAGACACTGGAAGATATGCTACGAGCCTGCGTAGTTGATTTCGGTACAAATTGGGAAAGACATCTACCATTGTGCGAGTTTTCCTACAATAACAGCTATCACGCCAGCATTAAGGCTGCACCTTTTGAGGCACTGTATGGTCGTAAGTGCCGATCACCGATCTGTTGGACTGAAGTCGGAGATAGTCAACTCACTGGTCCTGAACTCATACACGAAACCACCGAGAAAATTGTTGAAATCCAAAATCGACTCAAGGCCGCACGTGATCGTCAGAAAAGTTATGCTGACATGAGACGCAAACCACTCGAGTTCCAGGTTGGGGACCGAGTATTTTGAAAGTATCGCCTTGGAAAGTCGTAATCCGATTCGGCAAACACGGAAAGTTAAATCCCAGGTACATAGGGCCTTTTGAGATCCTCGAGAGGATAGGTCCAGTGGCATATCGACTACAGCTGCCCTCTGAACTCAGCAGCGTGCACCCTACCTTTCACATTTCTAACTTAAAGAAATGTCTGTCTGACGAGACACTTATCATACCACTTGACGAGATTCGCATCGATGATAAACTTCATTTCGTTGAGGAACCCGCTGAAATCATGGACCGTGAGGTCAAACAACTAAAACAGAGTCGTATTCCCATCGTAAAAGTCAGGTGGAATTCTAGACGTGGTCCTGAATTCACTTGGGAACGGGAAGACCAAATGCGACAGAAATACCGACATCTCTTCCCAGACGACGCACCGACCGTGCACTCGAGCTAATTTCGGGACAAAATTTCTTTAACAAGGGGAGAATGTAACACCTGCCTAATTAGGATAATTAACTATGCCTGATTACTTGTAACTAGTTGTAATTAGTATGTAATGGGACTAATTACTGACTCTATTTGTATATATATATATAAGGTGATTTATATATATACGTGTACTTACGCGATTTGGATAAATCATACGAATTAACTGGACCCGATTCCTTATACTTGGACGTTGGTGAAACATCTTAAATTGAACATGAAACATTATTTAAAAACATTATGGTATTCGAAATTGTATTTTAATAATACTTTCAAATTGTCCAGATCGTACAAATAAACGTCTACGCGGTTAAAATAGTTAACGAACAAATTAAAAACAAAAATAAACAAACTTATATAAAGATTTGACAAAATAATTTAACTAAATTATTAAACAAAGATTCGTATTTTTAAATGAATAATTTTGCGAAAAATAAATATTTAACGCTTAAACAACGGAGAAAAACGAACACCGCACGGAGCGCGCAAGCGTAGACAGAAAATGGGAGGTTAAACCTCCCATCTTCTTTCCTTTTTCCTCATTTTCTTATTCTCTCTCTCTCTTTCTTTCTCTTCTTTTTCTCTCAACTAACCAAACCATCACCACCTCCATAAATCACAACATAACACCTTTAAACGCCCTCGGATTTACTCGGCCATTTGGAATAAAAGCATCACCTCGCAACGATCTACAACTCTATCTTTCCGGATTTTCGTTTCGACATTTTGTAAGTTTCCGACAAATCCCGACATCTCTCGATTTTGATCATTTTTACTAGTTTGTGGTTTCTATAGGCTTATTATGATCATATAAGGGTTGGGTAAAAGAATCGGACCCAACGGAAACCCGAAAACATGTTTTTGGCTCGAAATCCGTCGATCAGACGTAAGTGACGCACTGATGAACCCAGATATGCGTCACTTCGTGCGACACTGACTAAGTGTCGCATAAGCCCTCTTTTCCCGTCACTACCTAAGTGACGCATTTTCAATATCCGTCACTACTAGCGTCATTTGCCTAAGTGACGCCTATGATCGAAATCTAATTTTATACGACACTCTTGCCCGACACTACTCGAGTGACACCTAGAACCTTAAACCGACACTTGTTACCGTCACTGCCTAAGTGTGGCCACCTTATGCGTCACTTCCCTAAGTGACGCCCTAAATTCATATTTCGCAAATTTATGCGACACTTCCTAAGTGTCGCATAAACCTTAAGTGTCGCTATAAGTGACGCTAAAAACAGAAAGTTTCAAACCATTTTTACTAAGTATCGAGACCAAAAATTTATCACTTGATTTCACCCAAATTCAAGTCCAGATGCGTTTTTCACCATAACAATATGACAGAAATAAGAATTTTTCGAGCTGACCTGGCATCTCGACCCAGCCAGGGGCCAGCCCCTTGGACCCCGCCAGGGGTTGCCACCCCTGGAACCCCGCTAACCAGGGGCGCTGCCCCCGGACCCCCGTTATAATGAGTTTGTAAATACGTTTCACACCAAGTGTCGAACTTAAACAACTTCAAACCTTATTACGACACGACTTTATAAACAGATTGAGACATATTTTTCAAGAGTAACACTTTGGAACTATTGTTACAAACCGTCACCAACGGGCCAAACATGTTTTCTAAAGACAAACGATTACGAACACTTAAATAGACATCGGGCATACTAGTTGTGTACAACTAAACGAAACGTCTTGCGGGACACATACTTACATAACCTCATATGTTAGGCATTTGAAGGTTACGAGTTCGGAGAACCTACTTGCTATACTTACTACTTGCTACTTGCTATTTGCTACGGCTTACTACTCGACTCAGGTGAGTCTTACAGCCCCACTTTTACTGTTTTACATACGGGGTGAGATACATTGCTTGCATTTCTTGAACACAAGTACTAAAACTATTTACTATACCAAACGGAATTGCATGAGTTGTTTACTACTTACAGAAGTCTCTCCATCATATATCGTTAGTTATGGACTTAAGCGCGAACACTAGTTAATGGATCCATTAGGGAAATGACCCTCCCCGCCCGGGGTAGTAGCGCTACCACGAACCGTTATGTATAAACGGGCGACTATTATTCGTTACTTATGCTTGCTCAGTTACGAGCATGTCACGGGAGCAAACTATTACTTACGGGTTAAGCTTCGATTATGAGCCTCATGGCAACGGTATAACTTATTTACTTTACATTTGCTAGATTTGCAAATACTTGATTTACGCCTACGGGCACTACTGATGAAATCTTGTTTTCAAAAACTGATATTATTTACAAACCTGTGAGATTCACCAACATTCGTGTTGACCCTTTTAGCATGTATTCTCAGGTACCCAGACGGAGTAGGATTTCCTCCAGGCATAGCTAGAGTCGCATGATTTCACTAAACTGCTTTAACGGAGATTCTCAGCATTATCTTTTGTACATGTTGATTATGTAATAGAATCTCCCGCTATACGCGTGGACTCTAAGGGACTACATTTTGTATACGAAAACATTAAGTTTTCAAACACTTACTATTTATGAAATCGTTTTACAACGTCTCATTTAGAGGTCGTTTACTGTATATCTTGTGCTTTGTATATTGATTAGTAACACCCAAGCATGCTTCCGGAAATCATTAAATTTGGGGGTGTTACAACCGGAGCTCCTCAAGGTGAAGTACTCGGTCTTATAAAACCCTTATCCAGGAGTTCCTGTAACTGAATAGACAACTCCTGAAGTTCTGAAGGGGCCAAGCGATATAGTGCCCGTGCCACGGGTGCTGCTCCGGGCACAAGGTCGATTGAGAACTCAACTTGCCTCGGTGGTGGAAGACCAGGCAATTCTTCAGGAAAGACTTCTGGAAAGTCCCTGACGATGGGCACATCCCCAAGTCGTTTCTCTTCCGACTTTTTCTCAATAACATGAGCGGGGATTGCCTGATAACCCTTTCTAAGGTATTTGCGGGTTTTCATGCAGGATATGATATTCAATCTTGTTCCACCGGTCTCACTTTGTATGATCAAAGTACTACCAATGAAGAGAGGAATACGAACAATTTTGTCATAACAGACGATTTCAGCTCGGTGCTTGGATAGCCAATCCATGCCTACAATGATATCAAAACTTCCAATCTCGACAGGTATGAGGTTTATGGAAAAGAGTTCGTTTGCAAGGTTTAAAGTGCAATTCGGTATCACACTATCGGCCTCAATCAATTTACCATTAGCTAATTCTACAGTGTACTTTGCTTTTAAGGCAACTGGGGTAATATCTAATAGTGGGCTAAACTCCTTAGATATAAAAATCTTATCAGCACCAGTATCAAACAGAACTGAAGCAGTTAAATTGTTGAGAAGAAACATACCCGTGACCACATTAGGGTCTTCACGGGCGTCTCCAGCATTCAGCACAAAAGCTATGCCCCTAGCATTGTTGTTGTTGTTACCCTTGTTCTTCAACTTTGGACACGCATTCCTGAAGTGTCCAGTGTTTCCACACTCATAGCAGGCTCGGGGTTGGTTGTTGTTAGTGTTGGTAGTGGGGTTGGTTGCAGGTGCTCGGCAGTCTTTGGTAAGGTGTCCATGCCTCTTGCAGTTGTTGCAGGGGGTACCACAAGGACCATCATGATGTTGGTTACACTTGGAACAGTAGGGTTTACTTCCAGTGTACCCTTTCCTTTCTCCAGACCCCGATGTGTCATTCTTGACAATCTCAGTCTTTTTGAAGGTTTGCTGGTTTTGATTTCCAGACCATTTCCTCTTGTTGTTGTTCCCAGAAGATGAGACAGGTGTTTCTTGGCTCTCTTGCATATCCACGATTTCATGGGCCAATAGGATTGCTCCCTGAATGGTGGTTTTGTTGGAAGAGGCGACGTTCCCCCGGACAGGTTCCGGAAGACCGCGGATGTACCTCTTGACTTTGTCGGTCTCAGTGCTTACTAAGGCTGGGCGAAGGGTTGAAAGTTGTTGGAACCTGGTAGTGTATCTAACAATGTCGGTTCCTTGAACCTTGAGATGCCAGAACTCCTCATCTAGCTTCTGGAGTTCTTTAGTTGGGCAATACTCATCCGTGAGCATTTTCTTCATATCCTCCCATGGGAGTAAATAGGCGGTTTCGATACCCACATACTGGGCATACGAGTTCCACCAGGTGAGGGCACCGTCAGCAAGGGTGCATGTGGAAAACTGAACTCTATCCCCTTCCGCACATTTACTGATGCGGAAGACGGACTCCATCTTCTCGAACCATCTGATTAGGCCGATGGCTCCTTCAGTTCCTTTAAAGTTCAAGGGTTTGCAGTTCTGGAAGTCCTTGTAGGAACAAGGCTTGGCAGTAGGAGTGGTATCGACAGTATCACTATTCCTTCTGGAGGTCTTTGACGACTGTCGCGCCAAGGCTTCAGTTACTGCCTGGGAAATGAGGGATGCCATCTGGGCATTGGTGTAAGTCCTTGACTTTGGCGGCATGATGTTCCTGAGAACAGAAGGATAGGGTTTGTGAGAGTTTGTCCATAAATGATGATTATCATAGACGTACATATATAATGCGGTAATATAAAACATCACAAGATGACAATCAACATTATAGAACAATCAAGAGGTGTTGAATAACCATCTCTACTGACTAGCAACTGCGTGCTGTCTAGCCTGGTTATTTTAGTTGTTGTGAGTTGGATATGGTCTAGCTCGAAGTGACTCGGTGGTCCTCCTAGCTACCTATGAGTTTCGTGATCCCAAGAGAAGTGACTCGGTGGGTGTGTTTGCCATCTCTATGACAAAGTGTTTGGAAATGTGAGTGCATATATATGTATATATATATATATATATATATATATATAATATAATAGACTAGCGTACAGTACTTGAGCGATGACTATGTATGTATATATACATATATCACATAATAGTCTTATGAGTGTCTAGCACAAAAAATTATAAGTCCCGGTTTCTCTCATGGTCAGAGTCAACTAATGTATCCCTATTCCAGCATAACCATTTCAAGCCTTACATCATCTTTATTTAATTGTACATAGTTGATCAGGCTATGTTAAATTAAACTTGTATGATGTAACTCTTGAACCAATCATACTTAACAGAAAATATTGCCTAACGGTCATAGTCTAGGCCCACTAATGCAACCTAGTTCACTATAACCTTAGGCTCTGATACCAATCTGTCGCACCCCCTAATTCGGGTTGAAGAAGCGAATCGGGTCGGGACGCGACTGTAACACCCCCAAATTTACTGTTTAGCGGAAGCACGAATTTGGGTGTTACTAATCAATATACAAAGCACATAAGATATAATGAACGACCACTATACGCGTCGCTTTACATTTGTATTGATAAAACCAAAAGTTTACATCAAAAATATTTTTTACATTAGCTCAGCTGAAATTGAGAGATTTAAGTACATAATTAATCTATACAAAATATAATAATGCAGCTAAATCTCTGATTGTTTGCATGCTGACTCGAGCTAATTCACCTTGATTGAGCAGTCCAACCTACTGCTGGTTACCTGTGATACAAGATAAAATGGGTCAGCGAAACGCTGGTGAGCTCACAGGTTTGTATGTCAACACATATTTGTATGAACCGCAAGATTTATAATTGAATTTAAAATGCAATTAAGCAAAATAAAAGTTATACAGCCATGAGCACATAGTCTGAGCTTAACTTGAGTTGTCAGGTCCAATTAAGGAAACCTAACTTGAATGCCTCCTACGAGTGCCTAATCTACACTCGTCTTCCCAAATGCTAATACATCCGTTTGACCAGTTAGTGCGTGCTAACCCGGATGAGGATTGTCAATCCTATATGATATCATATACTAACATTCACGCTACTACGTATTACCAGACTATGCTATGGAGGGCTTTAAATTGATTAGCTTAAAACTCATGTAGTATTTGATTTGGTTTGTACTTGCGTTCAGCTTGTAAAACAAAACGAGCAATAATATCACACCCCTGATTGAAAAGCAGTAAAATAGGGGCCATGAGACTCACCTGAGTCTTGAAGCGTTTAAACAAATAAACTTGATTTGGTTTGACTTGTATTGATGTCCGAAGACTTGTAACCTGAGGGTGTCCATGACACGCAATGGTTATTAATTGATTAGGCATCCCGAAAGACTACCCTTGCAGTTGTTTGTCCAAATTACCCCGATTTGGTTGATTGACTTGTCCAAATTACTACGATTTGGTTGATTGATTCGAATGTTTGAAAATATGTACGGCCCGTTGGTGACGGATTTGTAATAATAATCTCAACTATTATTATTTTGATTTCGTGGTGTTTTACCTGAAAAATGTGTTTTCATTGTGTTTTAGAAGCCGTTACAAACTCTAAGTGATGGGGGTCCGGGGGCAGCGCCCCTGGTAGCGGGGTCCAAGGGGCGGCAGCCCCTGGCGGGGTCCAAGGGGCAGAGCCTTAGTGAAAAACGCATCTGGACTTGAAATTGGGTGAAATCAAGTGATAAAATTCAGGGTCTCGACACTTAGTGAAAATATGTGTTTTCTGGTTTGTGCGACGTTGGGTGCAACGTCGCAGGTCCTGACTGCGACGTTGAGCATGGCGTCGCTATGTGCGACTTTCGCAATTTAATGCGACGTTGTGCGTGGCGTCGCTATATGCGACGTTGTTGATTTCTTCGACGTAAGGGCTTGCATCGCTAAGTGCGACGTCGGTCAATTAGGGCGACGTAGTGGCTGATGTCGCTATGTGCGACGTCGTGATGTGTTTTGCGACGTCGCAGCTGACGTCGCACCAAGTCTGGGCCAAATGCGACGTTGCGGTCTGATGACCAGAATTTGTGTCGAAAACGAGTCTTCCGGCGACCGTTCGGTCCAAATCTTTCACCCAACCCATATTGGGACATTTTGAACGTATATAAACAATAAATATGTAAAAATGAGTGAAAACGAGAGGTTTCGACTTTTGTCGGAAAACTTACAAAGTGGCGAATCAAAAATCCGAAAAGATGAGGTTGTAGATCGCGATGCGGTGAACGTTTTTCTCCAAACGAGCTTGATGAGATGATAGCGTTTTGTGGTAGTTTTTAGGGATTTAAGGTGGATGGTGATGGTGGAATTGTTTGAGAGAAAAGAAAGAGAAAGATGGAAAGGAGAGAGAGATAGATTGCAAATGAGATGAGGGGGAGGTGATGACCCCCTCTTGGTAGATTTTTGGTGGGGTCCACGGGTGTGGGCTTCAGCAATTTTTCTTCCGTGCATTCGCGCTCCGTGCGGTGTTCGTTTACCCGATCGTCTAAACGTTTAAATAATTATTTTACGTATTCAACTTCAAGTTTCAAATTACGCATATTTCCTTAATATTTTTGAGAAAGTATTTTACCAAACACTTAATTATTGTGTTATAAAGTGTAATTAAACTTTGTTACGATTCGATTGCGCGTTTAATATCTAACCGCGTAGACGTTTACTATACAATATGAAATGTAATTGAAATATTATCAAAATAATATATTGGGTATAATATTGTTATTAAATAGTGTTATCTTATTTAATAAAATTGTTCACCAACGTCCGTATTTAATTGAACCGAATTACATTCGATTTAAGTTGAGCATGATTTAATCAAATCATATACTTGTATATATTCAACAATATATATATTTGATATATTAATTAGCCTAACACAGAACTAATTACATGTATTAAACTTGGTTAGGCACTAATCACTAGTCCTAATTTGACGACTGTCGAAGTCGTGTTTGAAGTAGCATCAGTGAACAACTGAGGGTACTTGAGTCTCATTTGATCTTCCCGTTCCCAGGTGAATTCCGGACCACGCCGCGAATTCCACCTAACCTTGACGATGGGAATACGACTTTGTTTGAGTTGTTTGACCTCACAGTCCATGATTTCGGCGGGTTCTTCAACAAAGTGAAGCTTGTCGTCAACTCGAATTTCATCGAGTGGAATGATAAGTGTCTCATCAGACAGACACTTCTTCAAATTTGAAATATGAAAAGTGGGGTGCACACTGCTTAGCTCGGATGGCAGCTGCAATCGATAAGCCGCTGGACCAATCCTCTCGAGGATCTCGAATGGTCCAATGTATCTGGGATTTAACTTCCCTCGTTTGCCAAATCGAATTACGCCTTTCCAAGGCGATACTTTGAGTAGTACTCGATCCCCAACTTGGAACTCGAGTGGTTTGCGTCTCACGTCAGCATAACTTTTCTGACGATCAGGTGCGGCTTTGAGCTTGTTTTGAATCTCGAAGATTTTCTCGATTGTTTCGTGAATGATTTCCGGACCCGTGAGTTGGCTATCCCCAACTTCGGTCCAACAGATAGGTGTTCGGCACTTACGACCGTAAAGTGCCTCGAAAGGTGCAGCCTTAATGCAGGTGTGATAACTGTTGTTGTACGATAACTCGCACAATGGTAGGTGTTGTTCCCAGTTTACACCGAAGTCAACTATCCAGGCTCGTAGCATGTCTTCCAGTGTTTGAATAGTTCGTTCACTTTGGCCATCAGTTTGAGGATGGTACGCGGTACTCATATCGAGACGAGTACCCAATGATTTTCGAAGTGATTGCCAAAATTGAGATGTGAAACGACTATCCATGTCGGAGATAATCGAGATTGGAACACCGTGACGGGTTACGATTTCTTTCAGGTAGATTCGAGTAAGGCGCTCCATTTTATCGGTTTCCTTGATTGCCAGGAAATGAGCAGATTTTGTGAGACAATCGACGATCACCCAAATGGTATCGCAACCGCTCGATGATTTGGGTAGTTTGGTTATGAAATCCATGGCGATTTGTTCCCATTTCCATTCAGGAATGTCGGGTTGTTGGAGTAAGCCAGAAGGCTTCTGATATTCAGCTTTGACTTTTGAGCAAGTAAGGCACTTGCTAACATAGGTGGCGATTTCAGCTTTCATGTTCGGCCACCAATAAAAATCCTAGATACCGTGATACATTTTGTTGGATCCCGGATGGATAGAGTATTTAGACTTGTGAGCTTCATCCATCACCAAGTCTCGCAGGTTCCCGAAGCTAGGCAACCAGATTCGGTTTAAGAAACACCTAACTCCGTTAGGTTTGATTTCGAATTGTTTATCCATGCCTCGCAAGGCTTCGTTTTTGACATTATCAGGTTTGAGGCTTCGAGTTGAGCAGCGAGAATCTGAATGTTTAGATCATTGTGAATAGTCATACTAAGGGCTCGGACTCGAAGTGGTTTCGATCTTTCTTTTCGACTGAGGGCATCGGCAACAACATTTGCCTTGCCTGGATGATATTTGAGTTCGCAGTCATAATCGGTAAGCAACTCGACCCATCGACGTTGCCTCATGTTGAGATCCTTCTGATCGAATATGTGCTGGAGACTTTTATGATCGGTAAAAATTGTGCACCTAGTGCCGTAGAGGTAATGTCTCCAGATTTTGAGAGCAAAAACGACAGCTCCTAGCTCGAGGTCATGAGTGGTGTAATTCTTTTTGTGAATCTTGAGTTGTCGTGAAGCGTAAGCTATGACTTTGTCTCGTTGCATCAGAACGCAACCGAGACCTTGATGAGAAGCAACGTAGTATACCACGAAGTCATCGGTGGCTTCGGGTAATGATAGAATAGGAGCACTGCAAAGCTTTTGTTTTAAAAGTTGAAATGTTGACTCTTATTTATCGGTCCAGTCGAACTTTTTGTCTTTCTGAGTCAGTGTCGTGAGTGGTAGGGCTATTTTTGAGAAGTTCTCGATGAATCGTCGATAGTACCCGGCCAGTCCTAAAAACTGCCGTACTTCTGTTGGAGTTGTCGGCGGTTGCCAATTTTTGATAGCCTCGATTTTTGAAGGATCTACATGAATTCCCTGACTATCGATAACGTGTCCAAGAAATTGAACGGTTTGTATCCAGAACTCACACTTGGAGAATTTGGCGTAAAGTTCCTCGTGTCTAAGTAGTTCTAGAATGGTTTTGAGATGTTGCGCATGTTCTTGTTCGTTTCGCGAGTATATGAGTATGTCATCGATGAAGACAATGACAAACTTGTCGAGATAAGGCTTGCACACCCGATTCATAAGGTCCATGAATACAACCGGTGCATTGGTTAGACCGAATGGCATTACTTGAAATTCGTAATGCCCATAACGGGTTCTGAAGGCGGTTTTCGGAATATCGGCGTCGCGAACACGCAATTGATGATAACCTGATCGAAGATCAATCTTTGAATAACAACTCGATCCTTGAAGTTGGTCGAACAGGTCATCGATTCGGGGAAGTGGGTATCGGTTCTTGACGGTCAACTTGTTCAACTCTCGGTAGTCATTACACATTCGGAAAGAACCATCTTTCTTTTTGACAAATAGGACCGGAGCTCCCCAAGGTGAAGAACTCGGCCTGATGAATCCTCTTTCCAGGAGTTCCTGTAATTGGGTGGACAACTCCTGAAGTTCGGATGGCGCTAAACGGTACGGTGCTCGGGCCACAGGTGCAGCACCTGGCACGAGATCGATTGAGAACTCAACCTGTCTTTGTGGTGGTAGACCAGGTAGTTCTTCGGGAAAGACTTCTGGAAAGTCTCGAACGATTGGTACATCCTCAAGTCGCTTCTCCTCCGACTTTTTCTCCATGATGTGTGCGAGAATTGCAGGATACCCTTTTCTCAGAAACTTTCGGGTTTTCAAACAAGATATGATATTGAGTCTCGTCCCACCGGTCTCCCCCTGTATGACCAAAGTTCTACCGGCGGCGAGAGGGATTCGAACGACCTTGTCGTAGCAAACGATTTCAGGGCGATGTCTGGACAACCAGTCCATGCCGATAATGACATCAAAACTTCCTATTTCAACGGGCATCAGGTCAATGGAGAAGATTTCGTCGGCTAGGTTTAAAGTGCAATTAGGTATCACACTATCGGTTTCTATGAGTTTACCATTTGCAAGTTCTATGGTGTACTTAACATCTAAGGCAATGGGGGTGATGTCAAGTAGTGGACAAAACTCATCAGAAATAAAGCTTCTATCAGCACCAGTATCAAATAGAACAGAAGCAGTTAAGTTGTTAAGGAAGAACATACCCGTGACCACATTCGGGTCTTGACGGGCGTCCCCGGAGTTGAGCACGAGCGCTCTTCCCTTAGCGTTGTTGCTGTTGTTGCTCCTTCGTTTAGGACACTCACTCTTGAAATGTCCAGCTTCTCCACATCCATAACAGGATTTGGGTTGTTGGGTGTTGTTGTTGGGTTTAGGAGCTCGGCAATCCTTAGATGAATGCCCGTACTTCCTGCAGTTGTTGCAGGGAGATTTGCAGGGACCGTGGTGGTGATAGTTACACTTGGAACAGTATGGCCTGTCCCCAGTGTAGCTACGTTTGGGCTCAGAATTGGTGTTATAAACTTGGATGGTATTGGGCTTTTTGCTTTGGGTGTTGTGAGGTTCAGAGGATTTGCGTTTGTTGTTGTTGGATGCCTCACGGTTGACAACTAGTGCCATGAGTTCATGTGCTAGCCGGATAGCACTTTCGGTAGTGGTTGGTTTGGCCGAAGCGACATTCCCCTGAATGCTCTCAGGAAGGCCGCGGATGTACCTTTTGATGCCTTTTGTCTCCGATTCAACCAATCCTGGGCATAGTAAGGCGAACTGTTGGAACTTGGCGGTATAACCCTCAATATCGGTACCCTGCACCACCAAGTGCAAAAACTCTTCCTCCAGACGGTGTAGGGCTTCTTCGGGACAATACTTCTCCGTTAGCTTCTTCTTCAATTCAGCCCAAGGAAGCTGGTTTGCTATTATCGAAATAATATTTAGAAATCACTATGTTTATTAAATAATTTAATATTATTTAATAAATTAGGTTCACCAACGTCCGTATTAATGTATCGGAATTCGACCGATATAATAACATGCACGATTAAATCTAATCACGTAAATGCGTATATTTATAAAATACACGTAATGATACGTACAATTAGCCTAACATAGAACTAATTACATGTATTACAAAATGATTAGGCGCTAATTCGTAGCCCTAATTGGTCGGGTGTCACATTCTCCCCTTGTTAAAGGAATTTCATCCTGAAATTTAGCTCTGAGTCGTGGTTGGAGTGGAATCAGTGAATAATTGAGGATACTTGAGTCGCATCTGGTCTTCCCGTTCCCAAGTGAATTCCGGGCCACACCGCGAATTCCACCGGACCTTAACTATGGGAATACGACTTTGTTTCAACAGTTTGACCTCACAGTCCATGATTTCCACTGGTGTCTCGACAAAATGAAGTTTATCATCGATATGGATTTCGTCGAGAGGAACCATAAGTGTCTCATCAGACAGACATTTCTTCAGATTAGAAATGTGGAATGTGGGATGCATGCTGCTGAGCTCGGGTGGCAGCTGCAATCGATATGCTACTGGACCAATCTTTTCAAGGATCTCAAAATGTCCAATGTATCTGGGGTTCAATTTCCCGCGTTTCCCAAAACGGATGACGCCTTTCCAAGGCGAGACTTTCAAGAGTACTCGATCCCCAACCTGGAACTCGAGATGTTTGCGTCTCACGTCAGCATAACTTTTCTGACGATCACGCGCGGCTTTGAGTCTGTTTTGGATTCCAATGATTTTCTCCGTTGTTTCGTGAATGATCTCAGGACCAGTGAGTTGGCTGTCTCCCACTTCGGTCCAACAGACAGGTGATCAGCATTTACCACCGTACAATGCCTCGAAAGGTGCAGCTCCAATACTGGTATGGTAGCTGTTGTTGTACGAAAACTCGCACAAGGGTAGATGATGTTCCCATTTTGCACCGAAGTCAACTACGCAAGCCCGTAACATGTCTTCCAGTGTCTGAATGGTTCGTTCACTTTGGCCATCGGTTTGAGGATGATATGCAGTACTCATATCCAGACGAGTACCCAATAATTTCTGAAGTGACTGCCAAAAGTGAGAAGTGAACCGACTATCCCTGTCAGAGATAATCGAGATAGGAACGCCATGTCGGGATACAATCTCTTTCAGATAGATTCGTGTGAGGCGTTCCATCTTGCCGGTTTCTTTGATAGCGAGGAAATGAGCAGATTTTGTAAGCCGATCTACGATCACCCAAATGGTGTCGCAACCGCTAGATGTTTTTGGAAGTTTCGTGATGAAGTCCATGGAGATCTGCTCCCATTTCCATTGAGGGATTTCCGGCTGTTGGAGCAAGCTGGAAGGTCTCTGATATTCGGCTTTGACTTTGGAACATGTGAGGCACTTGCTGACGTACGTGGCAATCTTTGCTTTCATGTTTGGCCACCAGTACAATTCCTTGATTCCATGATACATCTTGTCCGATCCAGGATGTATGGAGTATTTGGACTTGTGAGCTTCATCCATCACCAAGTCGCGGAGGTTTCCAAATTTAGGTAACCAGATTCGATTTGCGAAGTACTTGACCCCATTGGGTTTGATTTCAAATTGATTCTCCATGTTTCGTAAGGTCTCATCTTTGAGGTTTTCAGGTTTCAAGGCTTCGAGTTGAGCAGTAAGAATCTGAATGATTAAACATTATGAATGGTCATACTGAGGGCTCGAACTCGAAGTGGTTTGGTGCGCTCCTTTCGACTTAGGGCATCGGCAACTACATTAGCCTTCCCCGAATGATACTTGATCTCACAATCATAATCGGTAAGCAACTTGACCCAGCGACGTTGCCTCATGTTGAGATCCTTCTGATCGAATATGTGCTGGAGGCTTTTATGATCGGTGAAGATGGTACATTTTGTGCCATACAGATAATGTCTCCAGATTTTGAGTGCGAACACCACGGCCCCCAGCTCGAGGTCGTGAGTCGTGTAGTTCTTTTCGTCAACTTTGAGTTGTCAAGAAGCATAAGCTATGACCTTGTCTCGTTGCATCAACACGCAACCAAGACCTTGATGTGTAGCATCGCAGTATACCACGAAGTCTTCATTGCCTTTCGGGTAATGATAGGATAGGTGCACTGCAAAGCTTTTGCTTCAATAGATGAAATGCTGACTCTTGCTTATCAGTCCAATTAAACTTCTTTTCTTTCTGAGTCAGTGTCGTGAAAGGTTGAGCTATTTTTGAGAAATTTTCAATGAAGCGCCGATAATAACCAGCCAATCCTAAAAATTGGCGTACTTTGGTCGGCGTTGTCGGTGCTTGCCAGCACTTGATAGCCTCAATCTTTGAGGGATCAACATGAATTCCCTGACTGTCAATCACATGACCAAGGAATTGGACAGTTTGCATCCAGAACTCACACTTGGAGAATTTTGCATATAACTCTTTGTGTCTAAGAAGTTCTAGAATGGTTTTGAGATGCTGCGCGTGCTCTTGATCGTTGCGCGAGTATATAAGAATGTCGTCGATGAAGACAATGACAAACTTGTCGAGATAAGGCTTGCACACCCGATTCATAAGGTCCATGAATACAACCGGTGCATTGGTTAGACCGAATGGCATTACTTGAAATTCGTAATGCCCATAACGGGTTCTGAAGGCGGTTTTCGGAATATCGGCGTCGCGAACACGCAATTGATGATAACCTGATCGAAGATCAATCTTTGAATAACAACTCGATCCTTGAAGTTGGTCGAACAGGTCATCGATTCGGGGAAGTGGGTATCGGTTCTTGACGGTCAACTTGTTCAACTCTCGGTAGTCATTACACATTCGGAAAGAACCATCTTTCTTTTTGACAAATAGGACCGGAGCTCCCCAAGGTGAAGAACTCGGCCTGATGAATCCTCTTTCCAGGAGTTCCTGTAATTGGGTGGACAACTCCTGAAGTTCGGATGGCGCTAAACGGTACGGTGCTCGGGCCACAGGTGCAGCACCTGGCACGAGATCGATTGAGAACTCAACCTGTCTTTGTGGTGGTAGACCAGGTAGTTCTTCGGAAAAGACTTCTGGAAAGTCTCGAACGATTGGTACATCCTCAAGTCGCTTCTCCTCCGACTTTTTCTCCATGATGTGTGCGAGAATTGCAGGATACCCTTTTCTCAGAAACTTTCGGGTTTTCAAACAAGATATGATATTGAGTCTCGTCCCACCGGTCTCCCCCTGTATGACCAAAGTTCTACCGGCGGCGAGAGGGATTCGAACGACCTTGTCGTAGCAAACGATTTCAGGGCGATGTCTGGACAACCAGTCCATGCCGATAATGACATCAAAACTTCCTATTTCAACGGGCATCAGGTCAATGGAGAAGATTTCGTCGGCTAGGTTTAAAGTGCAATTAGGTATCACACTATCGGTTTCTATGAGTTTACCATTTGCAAGTTCTATGGTGTACTTAACATCTAAGGCAATGGGGGTGATGTCAAGTAGTGGACAAAACTCATCAGAAATAAAGCTTCTATCAGCACCAGTATCAAATAGAACAGAAGCAGTTAAGTTGTTAAGGAAGAACATACCCGTGACCACATTCGGGTCTTGACGGGCGTCCCCGGAGTTGAGCACGAGCGCTCTTCCCTTAGCGTTGTTGCTGTTGTTGCTCCTTCGTTTAGGACACTCACTCTTGAAATGTCCAGCTTCTCCACATCCATAACAGGATTTGGGTTGTTGGGTGTTGTTGTTGGGTTTAGGAGCTCGGCAATCCTTAGATGAATGCCCGTACTTCCTGCAGTTGTTGCAGGGAGATTTGCAGGGACCGTGGTGGTGATAGTTACACTTGGAACAGTATGGCCTGTCCCCAGTGTAGCTACGTTTGGGCTCAGAATTGGTGTTATAAACTTGGATGGTATTGGGCTTTTTGCTTTGGGTGTTGTGAGGTTCAGAGGATTTGCATTTGTTGTTGTTGGATGCCTCACGGTTGACAACTAGTGCCATGAGTTCATGTGCTAGCCGGATAGCACTTTCGGTAGTGGTTGGTTTGGCCGAAGCGACATTCCCCTGAATGCTCTCAGGAAGGCCGCGGATGTACCTTTTGATGCCTTTTGTCTCCGATTCAACCAATCCTGGGCATAGTAAGGCGAACTGTTGGAACTTGGCGGTATAACCCTCAATATCGGTACCCTGCACCACTAAGTGCAAAAACTCTTCCTCCAGACGGTGTAGGGCTTCTTCGGGACAATACTTTTCCGTTAGCTTCTTCTTCAATTCAGCCCAAGGAAGCTGGTTTGCTATTATCGAAATAATATTTAGAAAATCACTATGTTTATTAAATAATTTAATATTATTTAATAAATTAGGTTCACCAACGTCCGTATTAATGTATCGGAATTCGGCCGATATAATAACATGCACGATTAAATCTAATCACGTAAATGCGTATATTTATAAAATACACGTAATGATACGTACAATTAGCCTAACATAGAACTAATTACATGTATTACAAAATGATTAGGCGCTAATTCGTAGCCCTAATTGGTCGGGTGTCACATTCTCCCCTTGTTAAAGGAATTTCATCCTGAAATTTAGCTCTGAGTCGTGGTTGGAGTGGAATCAGTGAATAATTGAGGATACTTGAGTCGCATCTGGTCTTCCCGTTCCCAAGTGAATTCCGGGCCACACCGCGAATTCCACCGGACCTTAACTATGGGAATACGACTTTGTTTCAACAGTTTGACCTCACAGTCCATGATTTCCACTGGTGTCTCGACAAAATGAAGTTTATCATCGATATGGATTTCGTCGAGAGGAACCATAAGTGTCTCATCAGACAGACATTTCTTCAGATTAGAAATGTGGAATGTGGGATGCATGCTGCTGAGCTCGGGTGGCAGCTGCAATCGATATGCTACTGGACCAATCTTTTCAAGGATCTCAAAATGTCCAATGTATCTGGGGTTCAATTTCCCGCGTTTCCCAAAACGGATGACGCCTTTCCAAGGCGAGACTTTCAAGAGTACTCGATCCCCAACCTGGAACTCGAGATGTTTGCGTCTCACGTCAGCATAACTTTTCTGACGATCACGCGCGGCTTTGAGTCTGTTTTGGATTCCAATGATTTTCTCCGTTGTTTCGTGAATGATCTCAGGACCAGTGAGTTGGCTGTCTCCCACTTCGGTCCAACAGACAGGTGATCAGCATTTACCACCGTACAATGCCTCGAAAGGTGCAGCTCCAATACTGGTATGGTAGCTGTTGTTGTACGAAAACTCGCACAAGGGTAGATGATGTTCCCATTTTGCACCGAAGTCAACTACGCAAGCCCGTAACATGTCTTCCAGTGTCTGAATGGTTCGTTCACTTTGGCCATCGGTTTGAGGATGATATGCAGTACTCATATCCAGACGAGTACCCAATAATTTCTGAAGTGACTGCCAAAAGTGAGAAGTGAACCGACTATCCCTGTCAGAGATAATCGAGATAGGAACGCCATGTCGGGATACAATCTCTTTCAGATAGATTCGTGTGAGGCGTTCCATCTTGCCGGTTTCTTTGATAGCGAGGAAATGAGCAGATTTTGTAAGCCGATCTACGATCACCCAAATGGTGTCGCAACCGCTAGATGTTTTTGGAAGTTTCGTGATGAAGTCCATGGAGATCTGCTCCCATTTCCATTGAGGGATTTCCGGCTGTTGGAGCAAGCTGGAAGGTCTCTGATATTCGGCTTTGACTTTGGAACATGTGAGGCACTTGCTGACGTACGTGGCAATCTTTGCTTTCATGTTTGGCCACCAGTACAATTCCTTGATTCCATGATACATCTTGTCCGATCCAGGATGTATGGAGTATTTGGACTTGTGAGCTTCATCCATCACCAAGTCGCGGAGGTTTCCAAATTTAGGTAACCAGATTCGATTTGCGAAGTACTTGACCCCATTGGGTTTGATTTCAAATTGATTCTCCATGTTTCGTAAGGTCTCATCTTTGAGGTTTTCAGGTTTCAAGGCTTCGAGTTGAGCAGTAAGAATCTGAATGATTAAACATTATGAATGGTCATACTGAGGGCTCGAACTCGAAGTGGTTTGGTGCGCTCCTTTCGACTTAGGGCATCGGCAACTACATTAGCCTTCCCCGAATGATACTTGATCTCACAATCATAATCGGTAAGCAACTTGACCCAGCGACGTTGCCTCATGTTGAGATCCTTCTGATCGAATATGTGCTGGAGGCTTTTATGATCGGTGAAGATGGTACATTTTGTGCCATACAGATAATGTCTCCAGATTTTGAGTGCGAACACCACGGCCCCCAGCTCGAGGTCGTGAGTCGTGTAGTTCTTTTCGTCAACTTTGAGTTGTCAAGAAGCATAAGCTATGACCTTGTCTCGTTGCATCAACACGCAACCAAGACCTTGATGTGTAGCATCGCAGTATACCACGAAGTCTTCATTGCCTTTCGGGTAATGATAGGATAGGTGCATTGCAAAGCTTTTGCTTCAATAGATGAAATGCTGACTCTTGCTTATCAGTCCAATTAAACTTCTTTTCTTTCTGAGTCAGTGTCGTGAAAGGTTGAGCTATTTTTGAGAAATTTTCAATGAAGCGCCGATAATAACCAGCCAATCCTAAAAATTGGCGTACTTTGGTCGGCGTTGTCGGTGCTTGCCAGCACTTGATAGCCTCAATCTTTGAGGGATCAACATGAATTCCCTGACTGTCAATCACATGACCAAGGAATTGGACAGTTTGCATCCAGAACTCACACTTGGAGAATTTTGCATATAACTCTTTGTGTCTAAGATGTTCTAGAATGGTTTTGAGATGCTGCGCGTGCTCTTGATCGTTGCGCGAGTATATAAGAATGTCGTCGATGAAGACAATGACAAATTTATCCCGATATGGTTTACACACACGGTTCATAAGATCCATGAATACCGCCGGTGCGTTTGTCAAACCAAATGCCATTACCCGAAACTCGTAATGACCATAGCGAGTTCGGAAAGCTGTTTTCGGAATATCTTCGTCGCGAACTCGCAGTTGATGATAACCTGACCGTAAATCAATTTTTGAATAAAAGCTCGACCCCTGAAGTTGGTCGAATAGGTCATCAATACGGGGAAGTGGGTAACGGTTCTTGATGGTTAGTTTGTTCAACTCTCTGTAGTCGATACACATCCTGAGTGAACCGTCCTTCTTTTTCACAAACAGGACCGGAGCTCCCAAAGGTGAAGAACTCGGTCTTATAAAACCCTTATCCAGGAGTTCCTGTAACTGAATAGACAACTCCTGAAGTTCCGAAGGGGCCAAGCGATATGGTGCCCGTGCCACGGGCGCTGCTCCGGGTACAAGGTCGATTGAGAACTCAACTTGCCTCGGTGCTGGAAGACCAGGCAATTCTTCATGAAAGACTTCTGGAAAGTCCCTGACGATGGGCACATCCTCAAGTCGCTTCTCTTCCGACTTTTTCTCAATAACATGAGCGAGGATTGCCTGATAACCCTTTCTAAGGTATTTGCGGGTTTTCATGCAGGATATGATATTCAATCTCGTTCCACCGTTCTCCCCTTGTATGATCAAAGTACTACCAGTGACGAGAGGAATACGAACAATTTTGTCATAACAGACGATTTCAGCTCGGTGCTTGGATAGCCAATCCATGCATACAATGATATCAAAACTTCCAATCTCGACAGGTATGAGGTTTATGGAAAAGAGTTCGTTTGCAAGGTTTAAAGTGCAATTCGGTATCACACTATCGGCCTCAATCAATTTGCCATTAGCTAATTCTACAGTGTACTTAGTTTTTAAGGCAACTTGGTAATATCTAATAGTGGGCAAAACTCCTTAGATATAAAACTCTTATCAGCACAAGTATCAAACAGAACTGAAGCAGTTAAATTGTTGAGAAGAAACATACCCATGACCACATTAGGGTCTTCACGGGCGTCTCCAGCATTCAGCACAAAAGCTCTGCCCCTAGCATTGTTGTTGTTGTTACCCTTGTTCTTCAACTTTGGACACGCATTCCTGAAGTGTCCAGTGTTTCCACACTCATAGCAGGCTCGGGGTTGGTTGTTGTTAGTGTTGGTAGTGGGGTTGGTTGCAGGTGCTCGGCAGTCTTTGGTAAGGTGTCCATGCCTCTTGCAGTTGTTGCAGGGGGTACCACAAGGACCATCATGATGTTGGTTGCACTTGGAACAGTAGGGTTTACTTCCAGTGTACCCTTTCCTTTCTCCAGACCCCGATGTGTCATTCTTGACAGTCTCAGTCTTTTTGAAGGTTTGCTGGTTCTGATTTCCAGACCATTGCCTCTTGTTGTTGTTCCCAGAAGATGAGACAGGTGTTTCTTGGCTCTCTTGCATATCCATGAGTTCATGGGCCAATAAGATTGCTCCTTGAATAGTGGTTTTGTTGGAAGAGGCGACGTTCCCCCGGACAGGTTCCGGAAGACCGCGGATGTACCTCTTGACTTTGTCGGTCTCAGTGCTTACTAAGGTTGGGCGAAGGGTTGAAAGTTGTTGGAACCTGGTAGTGTATCAAACAATGTCGGTTCCTTGAACCTTGAGATGCCAGAACTCCTCATGTAGCTTATGGAGTTCTTTAGTTGGGCAATACTCATCCGTGAGCATTTTCTTCAGATCATCCCATGGGAGTAAATAGGCGGTTTTGATACCCACATACTGGGCATACGAGTTCCACCAGGTGAGGGCACCGTCAGCAAGGGTGCATGTGGAAAACTGAACTCTATCCCCTTCCGCACATTTACTGATGCGGAAGACGGACTCCATCTTCTCGAACCATCTGATTAGGCCGATGGCTCCTTCAGTTCCTTTAAAGTTCAAGGGTTTGCAGTTCTGGAAGTCCTTGTAGGAACAAGGCTTGGCAGTAGGAGTGGTATCGACAGTATCACTATTCCTTCTGGAGGTCTCTGACGACTGTCACGCCAAGGCTTCAGTTACTGCCTGGGAAATGAGGGATGCCATCTGGGCATCGGTGTAAGTCCTTGACTTTGGTGGCATGATTTTCCTGAGAACAGAAGGATAGAGTTTGTGAGAGATTGTCCATAAATGATGATTATCATAGACGTACATATATAATGCGGTAATATACAACATCACAATATGACAATCAACATTATAGAACAATCAAGAGGTGTTGAATAACCATCTCTACTGACTAGCAACTGCGTGCTGTCTAGCCTGGTTATTTTAATTGTTGTGAGTTGGATAGGGTCTAGCTCGAAGTGACTCGGTGGTCCTCCTAGCTACCTATGAGTTTCGTGATCCCAAGAGATGTTGTTGAGAGTGGGATGAAGTAGAAGATGTTTCGGTGGTTGTGTTTTCCATCTCTATGACAAAGTGTTTGGAAATGTGAGTGCCTATATATATATATATATAATATATAATAGACTAGCGTATAGTGCTAGAGCGATGACTATGTATGTATATATACATATATCACATAATAGTCTTATGAGTGTCTAGCACAAACAATTATAAGTCCCGGTTTCTCTCATGGTCAGAGTCAACTAATGTATCCCTATTCCAGCATAACCATTTCAAGCCTTACATCATCTTTATTTAATTGTACATAGTTGATCAGGCTATGTTAAATTAAACGTGTATGATGTAACTCTTGAACCAATCATACTTAACAGAAAATACTGCCTAACGGTCATAGTCTAGGCCCACTAATGCAACCTAGTTCACTATAACCTTAGGCTCTGATACTAATCTGTCGCACCCCCTAATTCGGGTTGCGGAAGCGAATCAGGTCGGGGCGCGACTAATCAATAATCAAGCACATAAGATATATAATGAATGACTCTATATGCGTCGTTTACAAAATACATTGATATAGCATAAGAGTTTACAAACTGTTTACATTATATTGAGTTCACATGATTACCCTGAGAGATTCTAGTACATTTCTAATTATACAAAATATAGATATGCAAGGAAATCTCTTGATGTTTAATGATTGCATGCGACTCGAGCTAAAGTATCCTGATGGGCAGTCCAACCTACTGCTGGGTACCTATAACACCCCTCATTTAAAGACATTATTATATTGAATTTACTCGAAAGCGTAAGTCCCAAACTATAATCAATCATATAATATATAAATAATCATAAACTTTTTCCAATCAAAACCTGGTATCCAACAGTTCAAATCTTATTTCAATGTTAATATAACCAGAGCGAGGTGTTAAATAATTACAAAACAATACATCACTGATTTAGTCAAATCAGATATCAGAGTGAACGCTAGCTCATCAAACATTCTATTCCAGGTCAACATCTTCACGCTTAGTCAACTATCCAACTATAATCTGCAAGGAAGGGAGATGTGGGGGATTAGCACAACGCTAAGTGAGAAGATCAATAAACAACAGCTCAATTTGGTACAACAATTTGCTTTCAACTAATAATCATGTTCAATCAACAATTCAACAAACAACTTATATTCACACAATCAACTGGCGACATAGAGGACCGGTGGTTCTTGAGATAACAACCACTCAAAGAACACTTTGAAACCAACTGCTGGCCAAAACAGAGGTTTAACCGACTACTTGGTGCTATTAACCCAAGCAACACAGGCTACGACAAATAAACTTGTACTAAGACCCTGTGTTACCTAACTAATAGCGAACCCAAGCCCAGCCCCATGCTGGCCTCCGTCTAAACAATGCTCAAAAGCAACATATCAATACACGAGTCAACAACATAAGTTATCACATATCAACACACTATCATCATATCAACAATTCAGGTCACTAGTTCACTCACAGTATTATTACTAATAAACTGCAAACATCATGGCAATAAAACAACAGTAATAATACAATTACCAGTTGTAACAAATCTGTTACAACCAAATCAAACTGAAGGTTATTGACCCACTCACCGTTACCTCAGTCGTCCCACTCGGTAGTCTAATGTCACCGAGTCTTCTCAGTTTATCTGAAAACACAACAATGTAACTCAAGTCAGTTACGTATTTCAACTGATAGTACTTTTATAATCAATAACATTATTCCAGCTATCACCTTATTAATCCAATTATAAGTACTATTATACAACTACATGGATATTATCCATTTCAAATCATTTAGTCTTATTTTATATGATCACATATAATCATACTCATTCACACGTACTTATCATCATATATTAAATTACGAATCGATAATCTTACTTAATCTAGTTCCATCGTATCTCAACTCGATTTAGTGTGTTATTAATTCACAACAATATTTCATCAATCAATCTTAACACAATAATCAGTTTATTATTTATCATAATATATCTTGTAATCATCAACTAGTTAATTATTTCAACAATCGAAATGCGTTTCGAAAACTTAAAATAAAAGTACTCTGAATCATGCCCTAGCCGCCGGCTTCCCGGGAAGCCGCCCGGCTTCACAACTTTTCCCCAACCCAGTCCTTAACCCGAGTTCAAAAATCGAAGACGTTCGCATGAAGCCGCCGGCTTCACTCCAAGCCGTCCGGCTTCAGAGGAAGCCGTCCGGCTTCCCATGAAATAAGAACTGCCCGCCGGCTAGAGGTGGTACCCGGCGGGTACACCACCCAGACCAGCGAGCTGCTGCAGCTATTCCATCTCAAATCCGAAACAAAAACCATAAAATCTCCAAACCAAAGTGTCTAATCGATTATATACAACAATAAACACTTTATAATACTAATCAACTACACATATCATCATATATTATCATTCATCACAATCATTATCCAAAAACCCTAAATTGATAATATGTATACATATATATGATGAACAAGTTTGAGGAATCAAACTTACTACCAAAAGAAGGAGGTTATGATGATGAAGATAAAGAAGCCAAAATCACAAGATCATCAAGCAACTTTCTTTCTTTTTCTTTTGATTTCAAAGATATGTATGTGTGTGTTAGTTGAGAGGAAAGATCAAGAAAAATAAATAAGAAAAGGGTCGGTCCATTTTAACCGACTTAAAACATTGGGTATTTTATACCCGCTCTAAATCTATTGTCCGGTACTTCAATACTGACTACGAGAAATTTATTTTATTGCACCGTGATCTACAACTATTTAAAACAGACAATATTTCATTACTCACAATAAGTCATGAGACTTAATTCACCAAGTTCACAATTAAACAACTATATCAATTTAAATTTCTAAAATGATTAAATATTCAATTTAAAATAGAAAACTACCAGACCGGTTCAGAGGATGTTACAAATCTCCCCACCTTTAGGAGATTTCGTCCTCGAAATCTAATCTTATCCGATAACTCACGGAAACATACATTTATCAAGGCCACACATTAAATTTGATATTAAATTTCAAGTTCTGTCTTCGAATGTTACCAACCGCTGGAATCCGCAAAAGTATAAATAATTCCATCCTTTGCATCTCAATAATCCATCGTATTACCGCATTCAAGTTTTACTCAACTCATATCGGACAATAGTCTACCACAAACTTTCATTGGTATCCATAACCGTTCATCAATATTCTACTTTCAAACCCTCATTCATCCACTAGTAATCTCAAAAGAAATCAACCGAGATTAAAACTCCCTCATAACCTCTTTAATCAAAATTTCAACATATTTTGAAAGATATAATTCCACTAATTGTCACCTGTTTCCATTCCTCAAGTTCAGAATTTCAAATCATACTCAATCGTTAATTCATCTTTCTTAAAGCACAAGCTCAACCAAATACTCGTTATAACTCATAATCTACAACACATTATCCCTTACGATAAATTATCAACACACTGCTCACAACCCGTTTACAATTTATTACTCCATTACTAATCAAATCATCGGGTACAATTCACATCATAGGATTTTCATAACAACAGGACTTGAACCCAAGATAAGGTAGTCTTTAATCCTTCATCATTGGTTAACAATACCGATCAATCCATCATTTTTTATTAAACAACTTTGGTTTTATCCACTAATGAAAGTATTCAAATTACTTAATCTTTGCAGCAAATCTATTATCACTTCTCAAATTATGACAACATCTTGATAATAGCAATTATCCAAACACTTTCACCAACATTTAGATATCTCCATTTTATGATGGTACCATACTGATGACTTTAATAATCAACTCCGATGTGCAACTCAGTTAGCAAAATCCAACATGGCCTTCAGATTCATAACACAAAATTAACTTTAATCCTTCGAGTTACAATAAGTTAACTCCATCATTTACACAACCCAAGTTATCACATAAGTGGTTTACCATAACATTACTCCGAAAATTATCAAATCCATCAAGATTTTCAAGCTACACGGCTACCAATCGACCCACTAGATTAAATTATATTTCCACAACATAAGATAATTAAATTATATCATAGGTCCTCCTCAAGGCATATACCAATACCCTTGAACTCGTCACAATACCAAAATCGCATCTTCAGATTATGATTAAAATAACTCATTCATCAACTTGAGTCGATAGACATAACGACAACTCAATTTCGTTTCTCCACATTCACAATTTATTCTCGGGCATAAATAGGATCTCCAACTCTTTCAAACAACATAGAAATAATTATTCATGATTTCGTTACAATTCCATCCCAAAGTTAACCCATCAGAAGTCATTAACTTTTAAAATCAAAGGTCAAACACGCACAATCCACTCTGACTTCATTTATGCTTTCAATATATACCACACTTTCTATTCTTTTCAAAGTCAAATTCAACTCATCGACAATTCATCATAAAGATAATCAACTTTTTTCGAAGTTTCCAAAACTATTTCCAACACCGGTTTATGTTCTGATCTAAATATCGAATAATCAACGTGTCATCAATCAACAATTATAATGTCAACCAGGAAGTTGCCACTTTTGGATAATTAAACTCATTAACCACACAAATATCTTTTAATTCCATTGATATAATCAAACTCATGATAACAATCATATTAGCTATAACAAATAGCCGATGGTATGCTTCTTTTAATCAAACTCAGAGCATCGTACCAATCACAATTTTACAAATCAACTGATTAATTCCATAATCTCATCAATCGAAGATGAATCTTTCCAAAGAGGGACACATTCAATTCAACAATATAATTCCCTTTTACCATTCCAATAATTAGTCACAACTGTATTATATGCTCAATTTCCAATCTTTATAATTACGTAAATATCGTCATTCCAACAATCTCAACTTGTTCAACAAAGTTGACATATCAAAATTATTTATTCCACTAAAATCTCACGAGCATTTATTAATCTCAGCAATATAACCAAACTTACAACAATCAAAGCGGATTCAACAGGTAGTCATGGAATATCCACTTATTCAACATATAGTTTAACTCGTGTTAATCCGGTATTTCCCAACCAATAATATTTTACCGTCAATCTCATCAATATATTCAATTAGTGGCAATCACTCCACATTATCCCGTTAGTTTCATCAACCGACAACAAATCTTTTCACAAAGTTAACACACAAGGTTCAACGAATTCATATTCTTCACATAAACATTTCCGAATTCAACAACACAATTATTTTCTCGCATCTTTCGAGTCAACCACACGACTCACCCAACAAGGATATTCTTTAATTTCTTTTAATATTTAACAATTTACTTTTTCCAATTCAAGTCAATCCTATTTCAACTAAGGTTGACACAAAAAAAATTATCAATTATAATGACCCTCAATTAAATAAACAATTTCAGTCACTAATACAGTAACAGAAATTACTTTATCAACAATCTTTATTCTAAAGAATAAATCACTAGGGTCACTATCAACTTATCACACATCTTACAACAATCAAGCATATAGATGCAACTAGTTCAAGCAATTAAGTAAAAGCTAGTACAAGGTAAATACAAGTGTACCTGTAATAGCGTCATCCATCTCGACAGTGTCATCAACTGTCATAAGAAAAACTACCAACTGCGGACTCTAGTTTCTTCCGCTTATGGCCAGAAGACAACGAGGCACCGACCAAACCCGAACTTTGACTTATCTTTTCTGGACCTTGCCCCGCACGATGACCTTCTCGTTGACAATTCCAACACACTTTCTCGAGATAATCACAATCTCTGACTTTATGTCCAATCGATCCACATTTAATACATCTTGTAGTTTGAGGAGTACATCTTCCCGTATGTCTAGTTTTACAATCGTTACACCAGGGAGATTGATCATTTATAATACTGTGACTCCTTGATTTTCCATTCCGTCTTTTATGTTTACTTTTACATGACAATTCACTTTCAACTGGATATAACACCTTTTCTATATTCTGTTTATTCTGAACTCTTAATTCATTATCCGCTAGCCGAGCTAAAGCAAAAGCATCGGCCAAAGAGTTTGCCAATCTCACTGAAGTACGGTATTCTAGTGGCAATGTTTCAACAAAATGATCTATCTTTGTTCTATCATCAGGTACCCATTGATGTACAAATCTCAATTTCTAAATAAACTTGTCAATCAACTCATCAATCGTTACCCCACCAGTTAATTTTAATCCCATGAATTCCTGTCTAACACGCGACACATCAAATTCAGAGCAATATTGCCTACATACCTCATTATAGAAATCTCTCCACTGAATAGATGCTTTCTGCTGTGGCGTCATATTTGCTGTAACCGAATCCCACCAAAACATTGCTTGGCCTTTCAAAAGCTGAACAGCATAAAGAACCTTAAATTTATCCTCACATTGACTAATCTCAAACTTTCTCTCCATGTCCCGCAACCATTCAAGTGTAACAGCTGGATCAAAACTTCCATAATACTTTGGAGGTTTACAGGACATAAAAGTGGCAAAAGAACAACTCTTTTCTGAACAAGGGGCATCCGTTCTCGAGAAACCTTCGGAGGTACGGGTCGGGTGCTCGTGTCCTACCATATCTGTACTGAACACTACAACAACAACAACAACTCGCAACTCATTAATCGTTAGTACTCAATAAATCAACTACTTCTCAACTTAGCTAAACCCCACATCATGGAATGTTTGACTAACACATAAATAGATTTGGGATTGAACACTTACCACGTTCAATTCACCCAAACCTATGCTCTGATACCAACTTATAACACCCCTCATTTAAAGACATTATTATATTGAATTTACTCGAAAGCGTAAGTCCCAAACTATAATCAATCATATAATATATAAATAATCATAAACTTTTTCCAATCAAAACCTGGTATCCAACAGTTCAAATTATATTTCAATGTTAATATAACCAGAGCGAGGTGTTATATAATTACAAAACAATACATCACTGATTTAGTCAAATCAGATATCAGAGTGAACGCTAGCTCATCAAACATTCCATTCCAGGTCAACATCTTCACGCTTAGTCAACTATCCAACTATAATCTGCAAGGAAGGGAGATGTGGGGGATTAGCACAATGCTAAGTGAGAAGATCAATAAACAACAGCTCAACTTGGTACAACAATTTGCTTTCAACTAATAATCATGTTCAATCAACAATTCAACAAACAACTTATATTCACACAATCAACTGGCGACATAGAGGACCGGTGGTTCTTGAGATAACAACCACTCAAAGAACACTTTGAAACCAACTGCTGGCCAAAACAGAGGTTTAACCGACTACTTGGTGCTATTAACCCAAGCAACACAGGCTACGACAAATAAACTTGTACTAAGACCCTGTGTTACCTAACTAATAGCGAACCCAAGCCCAGCCCCATGCTGGCCTCCGTCTCAACAATGCTCAAAAGCAACATATCAATACACGAGTCAACAACATAAGTGATCACATATCAACACACTATCATCATATCAACAATTCAGGTCACTAGTTCACTCACAGTATTATTACTAATAAACTGCAAACATCATGGCAATAAAACAACAGTAATAATACAATTACCAGTTGTAACAAATCTGTTACAACCAAATCAAACTGAAGGTTATTGACCCACTCACCGTTACCTCAGTCGTCCCACTCGGTAGTCTAATGTCACCGAGTCTTCTCAGTTTATCTGAAAACACAACAATGTAACTCAAGTCAGTTACGTATTTCAACTGATAGTACTTTTATAATCAATAGCATTATTCCAGCTATCACCTTATTAATCCAATTATAAGTACTATTATACAACTACATGGATATTATCCATTTCAAATCATTTAGTCTTATTTTATATGATCACATATAATCATACTCATTCACACGTACTTATCATCATATATTAAATTACGAATCGATAATCTTACTTAATCTAGTTCCATCGTATCTCAACTCGATTTAGTGTGTTATTAATTCACAACAATATTTCATCAATCAATCTTAACACAATAATCAGTTTATTATTTATCATAATATATCTTGTAATCATCAACTAGTTAATTATTTCAACAATCGAAATGCGTTTCGAAAACTTAAAATAAAAGTACTCTGAATCATGCCCAAGCCGCCGGCTTCCCGGGAAGCCGCCCGGCTTCACAACTTTTCCCCAACCCAGTCCTTAACCCGAGTTCAAAAATCGAAGACGTTCGCATGAAGCCGTCGGCTTCACTCCAAGCCGTCCGGCTTCAGAGGAAGCCGTCCGGCTTCCCATGAAATAAGAACTGCCCGCCGGCTAGAGGTGGTACCCGGCGGGTACACCACCCAGACCAGCGAGCTGCTGCAGCTATTCCATCTCAAATCCGAAACAAAAACCATAAAATCTCCAAACCAAAGTGTCTAATCGATTATATACAACAATAAACACTTTATAATACTAATCAACTACACATATCATCATATATTATCATTCATCACAATCATTATCCAAAAACCCTAAATTAATAATATGTATACATGTATATGATGAACAAGTTTGAGGAATCAAACTTACTACCAAAAGAAGGAGGTTATGATGATGAAGATAAAGAAGCCAAAATCACAAGATCATCAAGCAACTTTCTTTCTTTTTCTTTTGATTTCAAAGATATGTATGTGTGTGTTAGTTGAGAGGAAAGATCAAGAAAAATAAATAAGAAAAGGGTCGGTCCATTTTAACCGACTTAAAACATTGGGTATTTTATACCCGCTCTAAATCTATTGTCCGGTACTTCAATACTGACTACGAGAAATTTATTTTATTGCACCGTCATCTACAACTATTTAAAACAGACAATATTTCATTACTCACAATAAGTCCTGAGACTTAATTCACCAAGTTCACAATTAAACAACTATATCAATTTAAATTTCTAAAATGATTAAATATTCAATTTAAAATAGAAAACTACCAGACTGGTTCAGAGGATGTTACAGTACCTGAGATAACATGCTAAAAGGTCAGCTAAAAGCTGGTGAGCTAACAGGTGTATATGAGTAAATGAGATTTATGAACCACAAGATTTATATAATGATTTGTAATCAAACAAATAATGAATGTACATGCAGCCATGAGTCCATAGTTTGAGCTTAACTGAGGGGGTCAGGATCCACATTCAAGGACCTGATCGAGGTGCCTCCCTATGAGTGCCTAATCAACACTCATACTGAACAAATGATAATGCGTCCGTTTGACAGGTTAGTGCTTGCTAACTCGGACGGGGATTGTCAATCCCATATGGTACCATACACTAACATTCACGCTAAATCATATTAACAAACTATGTGATGGAGGACTTTAAATTGATTAGGTGAAATTAACTCATGTAGCATATAGCGATGTTTTGA
Source organism: Helichrysum umbraculigerum (assembly GCA_949592205.1). Lineage (NCBI taxonomy): Eukaryota > Viridiplantae > Streptophyta > Magnoliopsida > Asterales > Asteraceae > Helichrysum > Helichrysum umbraculigerum. Next base: position 54,643,656 of record CATIUR010000001.1, on the reverse strand, counting down.
TACTTGTGTTCACATGTAAAACAAAACGAGCATGTATCTCACCCCTAGATAAAAGCATTTAAAAAGGGGCTATGAGACTCACCTGAGCCTAATGAGTTGCTAACAAGCAATAATGATGTTGTTCAAGAGTAATGATGTCGTCTCCAACGACTGAATCCTGCCGGGCGTATTAAACGCGTGTAACACCCCAATTTTTGTAAGTCTAAATCTTTAAAATATACATTTTTATTTGTTAAGTTAAAAGGACTACCAATGTAAACTATTTTATGACCGTGGGACTTGTAAGTTAAGTAAATTGTTAGTTAAGGGGACTAAATGTGTCTAGCATGAAAAGATGAGGGGTTAAAGGGAAAATTGCAGTATAAAATACCTGATCTGAAGGATTCTACTGTGTTCTCAAATATTAACACAGAAAACACGTATCATATGTTTGTGTATCGATGGAAAGCTCAAGAAAACCATATAACCTTAAATCAATTCACTAAAATCACTCTCTAACATCAAATTGAAGCTACAAACCATGAATCTTTCATCTCCTAATCTTCTTTAACATGAGGTAATTATGTTCTTGAATTTCTATAACCTAAAGTTTGTGGTTTTTGGGGTTTTAACTAATTAGTGGGTTAAACTCCGAAATTAGGGTTTGAATTAGCTAAATTGATGTTAATAAAGCTTGTTAATGATGATGATTACCATTGTTCAAGCTAAAAGCTATAAATTTAATTAGGGTTCATGAGATAAATGATGATTATGATGTTATGATGGATTATATGTTAAAGTTAGTGTGGTTCATGGATAAAGAACACTCATTTGATGATTATAAAGTGAAGTTAGAACATAATTGATTAAGTAATTATAAAACCTAACATTGGGGTTTTGATAGATTATTGATAATTTAGATTTATGATCTTGTTAATGGGTTAAGTAAGCTTAAAAGAATGTAATTTAACACTATTACAAGTTATAAGTTGTGAATTATGATTATGTTTATAATTAGTGAAAGTGGAGTTTTGTTTAAAGACTTGAATTGAGTATTAATTAATCTAAATAGTAAGTATGAAAGTATTATGATGGTAAATCATAATTAAAGTGATAATTCAAGTAAAATAAAGATAAAGATGATTAGTTAAGTTTGAACACTATAAGTTGCTAAGTGTGTTGTTATATGTATATGTTGTTTAATAGGTGATCAAGATGGTGGAATTTGCATCCAAGTATTTAATCATGTTATTGCCTAAAGATTCGAGGTGAGTATATAGATCTTAAATGAATAACGGTTATATATTTCAAGTAAAGAAATTATATAACCGGTTGAAAGTATTGTTTGTATTATTATTAAGTTAAAGTTTAATTGTCTATATTGAATGATTAAGTGTTTAACCTAGCATGTGATGGGTTGTTTATTTGATTGTTGGTAAGTGTTAAAGAAAGTATGTGGCTTAAGCTTTAGTGAAGGATTTTGTGAGATATATATATAATTGTTGTTGCTTCTATTATGTGTTATAAAGAAAGACTAAAATGTTGAAGTAGTGATTATCATGTCAATTGCTTGATGGTAGTCAAGGAATGGCATGGGTATCACTTGTTGAAGTAGTTAACCCTATGTGGTTAGTTTGTGGAAGTAGTTAATCCGATGTGATTAACTTTGTGGAAGTAATTAAGGATCCTTAATATTGTTGAAGTAATTGAAGTAAATATTTGTGTTCAAGTATATTTATTTGATAAATTAAGTGAAGTGGTTGTGTTAAGTGTTATAAGAATTGAGAAATGGTTATTTGAATTATGTGCTTATGTGATATTTATTTAACTTCTATATATTCACTAAGCTTATGCTTATTCCGTTAAGTTGTTTAATTTTGTAGGTATCAATTGATTGGGCTTATTTAACTATAAGGAATGGAATGCAAAAATCATAGAGTTAAAGTGGGTTACGGAGCTTACTGTTTGTGTTAGATAAGCTTCTCATCCTTTTGAATTATCGTTTGATTATCAATTGTAAAGATCGCCCAAATTTGGTATATTATAAGTTTGACATGATATTATGATTAGGAAGTTTTATAAAATGATGAGTTTCGTTAAGCTTAAAGTTATGAGTTAATAAAGGTTGGTTTCAAGTTTAAAAGAAAATTTTGAGATGTAAATTTCTGGGACTTAAATTATATGAAGTAAGGTATAAAAATATAATATATGGTTTTATATAAAAGAAATAAAGTAAGAAAACTTTGGGGCGTTTCAACGCGCAAGGTTTTAAAATGATTAGATGTCTTAACAGACCATCTATGCTAGTTGCTCATTCAACTAGTAATGTCCAAATACATTTGGTTTGTTTGTTTGTGTTTTGAAAATATGTACGGCCCGTTGGTGATTAAATGTAATAATAATCTCAAAACATTATTATTAAAATGTTGTAATGATATACTTGTAAAGTATATTTGAAGTGTTTAGTGTCACACCCGTTCTAAAGCGGAAACAACGGGGTATAACGGTGATAGGATCATAACACATCATTATAAAGAATTCTATATGAAATACAATATCCAATGTGTCATGATGTCAATAACATGAATAACGGTTCATGTCGTGCATACATTTCAATAATGAATTCAAAAGCTTACAAACAACGTACACTACAATGTTAAGGCAAAACAAGCCTTCACAACCAATCTTAATGATGCACCGCTAGTCTTGAATAACTCTTAATGCAACCCTAAAGGTCCACTAAGTTCTCTTGTCCACTGCTTTAAGTCCACTAGTATAACCTGAAAAGATATGCTCAAAAACGTCAACACGAATGTTGGTGAGTTTCGTAGGTTTGAAACCAGACACCAGAAAAATAAACATTTTGCTGTGATAATAATAAGTTAGTTAGGACAATGCATATAGAAATGGCACACAAGTGAAATAATACAACCAACAATCCACACACCGTCATCACCCCACGAAGGAGTATGACCCAACCAAATCCTGCGTATGCGGTAGCTACCCATAAATGACCTTCAATGTACACCTAAGCATACATTAGGTATACACTCCCGAAAGAGTGCAGCCTTGTAAATAAATATGTCCTTCAGTGTATACAAAGCATATACACTAGGTATACACTCCCGAAAGAGTGCAGCCTTTTAACAAAACAAATCCAACAACCAATGCATATAAGTCACATAGTGTCACACATTTCAAGCATATATCCAAAAATGAAAATGAATATGTTTCACATCATAAAAACAATTGATAAAACATGTGAGCATACTTTTCCCCCAATTTGAAAACATGTAATGAAAAAGGGGCCACGAAAACTCACCTTAAGAAATGATGTAAGTATCGCCCTTAAGTGTAATCCACCAACAACTCGCATATCTACAAATGAATGTACAAATATATAGGTTACAACCTAGACATATCTATGTCCTTCCATTGTATCCTAAGTCCAATTCACCTCTACTAAGTTTCCTCACAACCAAACCTCATGTGTCTTTACAAAAATCAACCCCATTATGAAATTCAGATTCTGTCTAGAATTTTATACCACTTCACGAATTTTTAAACATGACTTAATTAAATCATTTGACTCTACAAATTGTACCAGTGACACTTCAATGTGTTAAGAACAACCTGTAATTTTTCCAGAACTTATTTCAATAGTTTACTATTTTTAAAAATTCACCGAAACAATCTGCCTAGAAACAACAATGATTTCTGAGTATACAAAAGTTACAATTTATTTAAAATACTTTGAGACTTACAAGGATTATAATATCTTTACAGAAAAATTTATACACTTAGAAATTACTCCAGTAAAAATTTCAAGACCCAATTCTTAGCTTAACATACGTTTCAAAAATCGACAAATTAACCGAACTTATGAACCGAAAAACTCAGAATTGACATTCACTTTTATAAAATCATTTTGACCAACTTATACTCAACATTTGGACACGAAACCAATGCCATTTGAAAATAGACTCTTAATACTTATGTTTAGACTCAAGAATCGTTTAAAAACATTAGGTTTTGACCAAGTTATGACTTCCCGAAAATTGATCACAGAATCTGTTCAAACCCAAAATTTCTGTCTCACTTATTTGATACCAAAAACGATTTTACAATGATCCAACGACCTTATCGATTATAATTTTAGTACACCATAATCTTATAACATTCTTAACCTAATCATCAAGTATATTCATCAAGAATTGAATTCCAATGGATAGGAAATCAAATAACGATACAAAATATTAGAAATCGAAAGAAAGGTAAGAGATATACCACCAACCACGCTAGATTCTTGACACGGATGATCAAATGGATGAAGATTGATGATGTTGGTGTGAAAATAGGCTGAGGATGAGAAAAAATTCGTTTTTAGGGTTTCTAGGGTTTTTAGGAATTTATTATTATTATTTTATTTTTTTGGAGGCAAGATATGATGAAATGATCTTTCGAACCTCATGGCCAGACTTCTACATGTTATTTTGGGCTAAATTTCGGACATGATGTAGCCCAATGAGTTTAGAGATCATGGGCTTTGGATTCAAGTCATTTGGAGCCCGAATGAGAAAGTTATGGCCTAAACCGTGAAACCTCGCAGAAAACTCAGCTTTTATCTTTTTAACGTTTTACACGTTTTTACTTAGCTTATTATAGATTTATTAATATTTTTAATATTATTATTATTTATAAATTACTTATTATTATATATATATATTTTTTTTTATCACACTTCGCACATTTTCTTAAGTTTTCAAATTATGAAAACGTTTACGTTTTGCTTTGTATCTTTTTCGTTACACATCCGATTGCGATGATTCTTTTTGCATTGGATTCGTTTTTCAAAAACGAAGACTTTGGTGTAAATAAATCCTGGAAATTAGTATTTTCACAAAAATAACTTTTTACGGTTGAACTACGACAACGGTTTGGTGACGGTTGTCACAGTATCCCCCAGTTGAGAGAATTTCGTCCCGAAATTCAGTCGAAGCTATACTGTCAACACGATCACTGAATAAATACGTATATTTATGCATGGTTTGATCATTTTCGTTCGCAAGTAAATTCGAATTCTCGCTAAGCGTTCTATCGGACCATGACAAATTAAAAGTTTATGTGCTTCAACATTTTGATTTCTCAATCCGTGATTTATACTAGTTTCTCCACCCAAAACTATTTTTGATTCCCTTTAAATTCCTTCTAGAAATACATGTAAGACTTTATCAGCCAACACTTTCTTAGATTTGACACATGAAATACTTCGTGAACACCACTTCATTCTTGTGACAACTTTCAATTGATATGTTATGCACGCTCAACAATTTAGAATGACCCAACAAACCTATGTGCTGATATTACCTTTCTTCCCAAAACGTACGGTATTTTCCCAAAGCGATACCTTAAGCAATATATAATCTCCATCATAAAATTCTAACTGATATGTCGACGTTCGTTTATGTAACTCGTATGCCTAACTCATACTGTTTCCAACCTCTCCTTGATTTGAATGATCTGGTCAATAGCTTCATGAACTATCACAGTCCAATCAACTGACTTTAATCCAAATTCAGCCCATACTACAAATGAACGACTCTTACACTCATAAAGTACTTCAAAGAGTGTACATTGAATACTAGAGTGATAGCTAAGAAATGAGCAGACTTAGTTATTCTACCCAAATAGATTCATGCCCACTATTAGTTCTAAGCAACTTCATGATGAAATCCTTGGTTATGTTTTTCCCTTTTTTCCATTCGGGAAACTCAGGTTTCTGTAATAGACCTGAGAGTCTCGAGTATTCAGCCTTTAACTTCAAACAGATCTTGCATTAACAAAGTGACTAATGTAATTAATGATGTCCTTCTTCATTCCCAGACACCAATACAAATCCATGATATCATGCTACTTCTTACCAACTCCCGTTGTATGGAATATTTTGACTTACATACTGTCCATTACTAGTGTCCATAGACCACCAAGCAAAGGAATCCATAATCTTTTCCATGATGTAATATCTTGTCCACTTTTTGTTCCAAATGTTTGTCTAACCCGCGCAACTTTTTGTTTTATATATGAGTATCCTTAACGCTTCATCTTGAATTTTGAACATCTTAACCTTAATACCAGAGTGTATCGTCAAACTTTGACTTGCACTCACCTTGGCATACTTTTTCTTCATACTCAAAACATCTGCAACACATCCGTCTTCCCCGGATAGAATCAAATTTCACAATTGCAACCGCTAAATAATTCGAGCTTCCTGATTTGTTTCGTGTTCAACTTCTTTTGAACATATATGTGTTAAAAAATCTCCTATGATCGGTATGAGTAACGTTCTTCATTTCATACAAGTAGTGTCTTCAACACATATGTACGAATGCTACCGCTTCAAGTTCCAATTCGTGGGTAGTACAGAAATTTTCATGAATGCGATTACCTTCCCCTTTTAATTAACACACAACCTAGACTTCAGTCTGATGCATCACAATACATAACGAAGTCCTCCGATCCGTCGGGAAGAGTCCGAATCGAGCATTACACAAGACATCCTTCACTATTTGAAAAGATTTTTCTCAGTTTCTATCCCAAAACAAGCTTTTTATATATACGTGACTAGTAGAGCGATCTTGGAACAACTCTCAATAAGATGCCGATAATAGCCTGTGAATCCTAAATACTTTACGAACCTCCGATGATAACTGTGGGACCTTTCATCCCATTACAGCTTCTATTTTGCTAAAATTCACAAGTTTGACTTCTTTGTTCATAGCGTGACCAAGAAAAACAAACCTCTTGTAGTCAAATTTCGTACTCCAATTATATTGCATAGACCTTTTCTTTCAAAAGAAACTCCAGGATTAGTCTCAAAGGAACTTCATGCTCTTCCTTGGTTTTAGAATAATCCAGAACGTCGTAAATGAAAAGTATAATAAATTCGTTGAGATACGGTTTACATACGTGTTTGGTAAATATATGAATGCTATAGTCGCATTAGTAAGACAGAAAATCATAACGAGAAATTTGAAATGTTCGTAACGAGTACTAAACGCAAATCATAGGTATATCTGATTCAGGCACCCTCAATTGATGGTAACCACAATGAAGATTGATTTTTGAAAACCACTGAACACCTTGAAGTTGATCAAACAAAGCATCCATCCTTGGAAGAGGACAGCGATTCTTGACCGTAAATTTGTTAAGTTCATGATAATCAATGCACAAATGAAAAGAACCATCTTTCTTTTTGACAAATAAGATAGGTGCTCCCAAAGTAAAAAGACTAGGGCGAATAAAACCCTTGTCTTGGAGCATCTTTAAAGTGAATTAAATAACTCTTGTATTCAAATAGTGTTAAGATATTTGGAGTTTTTGCAACTGGGGTTGCTCCAAGAATAAGATCGATACAAAACTTTACGAGTAAAGAGGGAAATAATCCTTCTAAATCTTTCGAGAAGACCTCAAGGAAATCGTTGATAATAGAATGTTTTGAAATTTTAACTTATTAGCATTTACGCTCATGAGTTGTTTCTTTTCGCCTTTGAAGTGTTCTATGAAGATCTCAGGTATTACACCACCATTTAAGTGGTATACGAAAAATACTTTCTCAAACATAAAATTTCTACTTAAATTTCGTCAACTAATCCATTCCCTTAACCACACCAAACTTCTGAGTCCAAAGGGCAACATGTCAATGCTAAAAGAGTATTCTTCTGGCACTAGAGTATACCCTTATCAAACGTCTTTTAGTCTCTAAGTGCTCCCATTAACAAAATTGTTTCAAAGTCTCTCACTTAAGACAAACCATCGAGTTTCCTACTGTGTTGATTGGTGCCACTTGACGAGCTGTCATCCGATATTCAATTTTAAAGTGACCTGTTTGGTTTCAGTTTAAATAAATACAACATGATGCAGATGTGTGATGATAGTAGTTACATTTTACTCACATAAGATGTTAACAATTGTAACCCTCTCTTCATGTGTTAGTATTCATCAATCTCTTGAATACCCTCTCATTCTTGGTATTGTTTCTACATTCCCAGCCTTAATGGTTTCACCGATTAACAATCCATCCATCAGTATTACGCCATGGATAGTAGGAGGCTCAGTCACTTCTACCATCCCGCGAGTTTCCAGAACAAAGTTGTTGGTGTACTTCTCAATTCTCTTAACTTCGAGTGCCACGCGATGAGGTCTAATTCTTGCCAACTCATGAAATTGTCTGATATATGTTGCATGATTAACTCCCATTGTAGAAAAATTTCTAAAACTTGTTAAATAACTTCTTCATTTCGTTATTGAAATAATATTCCTCCTTAAACAGTGTCTTTATTTATTTTATTTATTTATTTATCTATTTATTTATTTATATATTTTATTATTAATATTATTATTTTTATTTTATTTATTTTTCGCGCCATCACCACTCCCATCATTCGAATTCTCAATTATTAATTCTATTTTCGCCTTCGGTGTCGTTAGCTCTACCATGCTTCAATATGTTGCTACTAACTTGCATGGCAACTTTGAATATTAAGGCCCACCTCTGTCGTGCAATGATCGCAACAATATTGGGGTTCTTGCCTTCAATACAACAAATTCCTCCAGTTCAACCATCAGTTCAATCACCACTATCACTTGTATGACCATCACCGAGTGTTTCTCCTCCACGAGTAAAATTTACGGGTAATGCGTCTTAGTAGTATGCTTGCTATATTTTCGAATTCATATGAGTTTAGAATAGATGAATACTTTGGAGTTTATCAAGGCATAAATGCACAAGACTCACCAACATAAGAATAATCCGGAAAGGAATATAATCGGGATTTTATTCCCATATGACACAAAGATAGCACATAGGACACGCAAATATGGTCGGATAAGCACACATATGTAAGAACACCTTTGTCAATTACGTCTGCAGCCGTAATTGTGAAAGTATTCTTTCATACACATACTTATCTTCCAAGTCCTTGTATCACAATAAGCTTTGTATTTACGGAAAGAGATCAGATAGTTATGGAATCCTAAGCAACATGTAGACGAACCACATAAAGAGTCGTAACATGATGAAGAAACGCTTACAACGTCCCTCTTACTTGAAATGGTTAAGATGGATGATCGACACTAGCTACAACAAGCTTCACGGAATTGTATGCACACATAACTTCCTAACTCATGTTCTATATGTGGGTTCCTTATTTATAGTCTAGGCCAATCCACCTAGATCTCTATAAACAATGGCTCTGATACCAATCTGTCACACCCCGTCTAAAGCGGAAACAACGGGGTATAACGGTGATAGGATCATAACACATCATTATAAAGAATTCTATATGAAATACAATATCCAATGTGTCATGATGCCAATAACATGAATAACGGTTCATGTCGTGCATACATTTCAATAATGAATTCAAAAGCTTACAAACAACGTACACTACAATGTTAAGGCAAAACAAGCCTTCACAAACAATCTTAATGAAGCACCGCTAGTCTTGAATAACTCTTAATGCAACCCTAAAGGTCCACTAAGTTCTCTTGTCCACTGCTTTAAGTCCACTAGTATAACCTGAAAAGATATGCTCAAAAACGTCAACACGAATGTTGGTGAGTTTCGTAGTGTTGAAACCAGACACCAGAAAAATAAACATTTTGCTGTGATAATAATAAGTTAGTTAGGACAATGCATATAGAAATGGCACACAAGTGAAATAATACAACCAACAATCCACACACCGTCATCACCCCACGAAGGAGTATGACCCAACCAAATCCTGCGTATGCGGTAGCTAACCATAAATGACCTTCAATGTACACCTAAGCATACATTAGGTATACACTGCCGAAAGAGTGCAGCCTTGTAATTAAATATGTCCTTCAGTGTATACAAAGCATATACACTAGGTATACACTCCCGAAAGAGTGCAGCCTTTTAACAAAACAAATCCAACAACCAATGCATATAAGTCACATAGTGTCACACATTTCAAGCATATGTCCAAAAATGAAAATGAATACGTTTCACAGCATAAAAACAATTGATAAAATATGTGAGCATACTTTTCCCCCAATTTGAAAACATGTAATGAAAAAGGGGCCACGAAAACTCACCTTAAGAAATGATGTAAGTATCGCCCTTAAGTGTAATCCACCAACAACTCGCATATCTACAAATGAATGTACAAATATATAGGTTACAACCTAGACATATATATGTCCTTCCATTGTATCCTAAGTCCAATTCACCTCTACTAAGTTTCCTCACAACCAAACCTCATGTGTCTTTACAAAAATCAACCCCATTATGAAATTCAGATTCTGTCCAGAATTTTATACCACTTCACGAATTTTTAAACATGACTTAATTAAATCATTTGACTCTACAAATTGTACCAGTGACATTTCAATGTGTTAAGAACAACCTGTAATTCTTCCAGAACTTATTTCAATAGTTTACTATTTTTAAAAATTCACCGAAACAATCTGCCTAGAAACAACAATGATTTCTGAGTATACAAAAGTTACAATTTATTTAAAATACTTTGAAACTTACAAGGATTATAATATCTTTACAGAAAATTTTTAACACTTATAAATTACTCCAGTAAAAATTTCAAGACCCAATTCTTAGCTTAACATACGTTTCAAAAATCGACAAATTAACCGAACTTATGAACCGAAAAACTCAGAATTGACATTCACTTTTATAAAATCATTTTGACCAACTTATACTCAACATTTGGACACGAAACCAATTCCATTTGAAAATAGACTCTTAATACTTATGTTTAGACTCAAGAATCGTTTAAAAACATTAGGTTTTGACCAAGTTATGACTTCCCGAAAATTGATCACAGAATCTGTTCAAACCCAAAATTTCTGTCTCACTTATTCGATACCAAAAACGATTTTACAATGATCCAACGACCTTATCGATTATAATTTTAGTACACCATAATCTTATAACATTCTTAACCTAATCATCAAGTATATTCATCAAGAATTGAATTCCAATGGATAGGAAATCAAATAACGATACAAAATATTAGAAATCGAAAGAAAGGTAAGAGATATACCACCAACCACGCTAGATTCTTGACACGGATGATCAAATGGATGAAGATAAATGATGTTGGTGTGAAAATAGGCTGAGGATGAGAAAAAATTCGTTTTTAGGGTTTCTAGGGTTTTTAGGAATTTATTATTATTATTTTATTTTTTTTGAGGCAAGATATGATGAAATGATCTTTCCTTGTTCCTTACTCCAACCTCATGGCCAGACTTCTACATGTTATTTTGGGCTAAATTTCGGACATGATGTAGCCCAATGAGTTTAGAGATCATGGGCTTTGGATTCAAGTCATTTGGAGCCCGAATGAGAAAGTTATGGCCTAAACCGTGAAACCTCGCAGAAAACTCAGCTTTTATCTTTTTAACGTTTTACACGTTTTTACTTAGCTTATTATAGATTTATTAATATTTTTAATATTATTATTATTTATAAATTACTTATTATTATATATATATATTTTTTTTATCACACTTCGCACATTTTCTTAAGTTTTCAAATTATGAAAACGTTTACGTTTTGCTTTGTATCTTTTTCGTTACACATCCGATTGCGATGATTCTTTTTGCATTGGATTCGTTTTTCAAAAACGAAGACTTTGGTGTAAATAAATCATGGAAATTAGTATTTTCACAAAAATAACTTTTTACGGTTGAACTACGACAACGGTTTGGTGACGGTTGTCACATTTAGTATTCGTATAATTCATGTGTTGTTGTGTTGTTGCCTTAGGTGATTATAAATTGTTACCACTTCTAGTTATAACTCAGTTTCCACCGCTAGTTAAGTTTCCACCGCTAGTTCAATCTTGTTTTCAAAACAGCCCCTTTATATATATTCGCCAGATTTTTGACTCAACAACCCTCTCGTTTTCTACACTTTTTAGTCCAAACCAAGACCCACCAAAAATCACAGATGTTCCCCTATTGGTCTAGTGTAAATCTGCACTTTATGATAATATTATAAATTCATTTACTATTTTTAACCAAAATAAAAATTGAAGTTGGTAAGATTAGGTCCAAAATCAGGTAACACTCAAAGATCTACTTCCACACTAAATTCCGTGGGGATCTGGTCAAAGTGGTAAACACAAAAGTTGTAGCCAACGTCTTAATGGTCATGTTTCGTTTAGATTTCATGAGTTGGTTCCTCCTAGAACTCGAGATATGGCCTCCAGAAGTTACTGAAAGTTTCTGTCCGCCGGAATAGTAGTTCTATGTCACCGGAGAAAATTATTTTAAAATAGTAAACGAAGTTGAAATGTTACGAAACAAATTTTGTTAGAAACCTTACTTCTTTTACTACATTTTAGGCTTAAGAAACATCTATTTTCATGTAAAAATGAATTTTATAAAAATCGTTGAAGTTAGAACAAAATCTGGACAGGAAGATTAAGCTCTAGATTTCGAGTTTTTAAAATGCGATTTGACTTATGTTTTGGACATTTTCTAGTTATATGAACACACTAACATACTAATAAACTTAATCCAAGTAATTTTAACAAAAGAAACGAGATCCTTACAAGAAGATCAAAGATCTAGAGCCGAGGTGCGAAGAGGATGTGAGAACCTAGCTTTTCCTTTGATTTCCTTCAAGATCCAAGTTGTAGATGATGGTGATTTGTAGTGGTGGGCTGGAAAATGACCAGAGGAGAGGGGGAGGTGGTTTTACAGTGAGAGTGTAGAGAGAGAGGGGTGTGGTTGGAATGAAAGAGTAAGGGTGTGTTTTGGATGCTTAAAGTCAAGGAACAAGATCCACTTTTGGTGGATCTTGTTTGAGCAGATTTTTATTATAAAATGGGAGGTGGGGTTTGTTAAAATCTTGCATCCCAATTGATGGTATTATATCCGTGTTTGTTTACCCGATCGTTTAAACGTTTAATTATACGTTATACGTTTTATACGTGCGTTTAAAATAATGATATAATCTCGATATTTATAGTCGAAGTATTTTATCAAAATACTTACTAATGAGTTATAAAATTATGACTTAAGTTTATTTGTTGATCGGGTGTGATTCACGTACTTTTGTCGCGTATAACTTAGTCGATACGATACGAAATACTTATGAAATATTATCGAAATAATATTTAGAAAATCACTATGTTTATTAAATAATTTAATATTATTTAATAAATTGGGTTCACCAACGTCCGTATTAATGTATCGGAATTCGGCCGACATAATAACATGCACGATTAAATCTAATCACGTAAATGCGTATATTTATAAAATACGCGTAATGATACATACAATTAGCCTAACATAGAACTAATTACATGTATTACAAAATGATTAGGCGCTAATTCCTAGCCCTAATTGGTCGGGTGTCACACAACATTAATGGAGTACCAACCTTCGTGGCAATAGCACTTAATCCAACCTCATCAAAAGCCAGTAGAGGAATATTATGAAGTTTTATCTAAACCGGCACCTTAGATAAATTCTCCTTAGCCAAATCCGCATCTGAAGTCCATTTCCTTAGAATAATAGGCACCAACCGAATCATCCAAGGGCCACCCTCTATAACCTGATTCATTCCATGTTCAGAATTAAGCTTGAAGAAAAAGAAACCATTAGCATGCATCATGACCCTTTCAA